>JAGKQL010000046.1:8339150-8354296 GCA_018398635.1 Cyprinodon brontotheroides | reverse complement strand
ACTAACCAGAGGCGATATGTTTAAGCAAAGACGGAGGTATGGGGGGGGCCTCCGAGGGCATCGGCCCCTCCTTTACTTTCACCATTAGAAGACTCACTTCAGGTCCTCAGGTTTCCCCTGTAGTAACAATCTCACTGCTGACCCTTGGCAGACAAGTTGACTTTGTTGATAAAAGAGGCGCCATGCACGGCGTATTAACTCCCATGTCTTGGTAATAAAAGGAACCAGTTTATTTTATAGCAGCAAAGTCCAAGAGATTATTATCGCTTTTATGATTCATCTTGTGACAGCGAAGACTGGTATCACGTCAGCTTCCGGAACAATTGTGCATAATATTAGATAACAGTATCACTAGACAGGTTTCGCCAACTACCCGTTGATGGCTGCAATTAAAACTTAAATTGTGTTTAATCCTCAACTGAAAAACTGCAGTAAAAGGTCAAACTTAAATATCAGTAAACAGCAATGACAAATAAAAATTATAGTTTAACAAAATATTTCTGCATTTGAGCGCCTAGAAAACAGCCAGAAAACAGACTCGACAATTGTTTTATGAAGCATCCATATATATTTCATCCATAAATGTCACGATTGATAACTGAAAAGGTTGCAGTTTTTAAAATTTCAAGGCAATATTAGAGTTTAAGGAAATATTTTCTCTTATATCCTGAAACTCTTTTCATACATAGCGTTACAGACATGGTACTACCATCCTGTTGCAGGCCAATCAGGTTTCACATGAGCTCTTCTCTTACCTCAGGGACAATGAGCTGCCTGCCTGAAGGAGAGATTCTCTCAGATATAAAGGTGTCCCATCATGTTGATCAATCTGTCCTCTTCACATGCAGCTCTTTAAATCTTCCTGATTCTTCTCCTCAGGGTGATCATAAACAGGTGTAAAGATCTCTCTCCCTCTGCCTAACCCTGCAGCCTTGCTCCCCCACGTCCCCTTCCTCTTAAAACACACACCCTTCCCAAACACACACATAACCAAGGCCCGCCCAGCTGAGTCCAAAGCAGCGCTGCAAATATTGTCACCAAGCGACCTTCAGCATTGCAAGGAGCAATTAAAATCTTTTCTTGTCTCACCTTGAAAGGGAATATTTGTTTTTCTTAAAAAGAGGAAATTGTCTGCAGGAAAAAGAATATTTTTTTCCAGTTTTAGTGGAACAAAAACTGGAAGCTTAGAACTGGAGCAAAGGAGAGGGATTTAGAAGTGTTTTGTATGGCTTTGTGTAAAAATCACAGACACCAAGCTTGATGCCTTGGTGACCATTCAAATGAGCTGAAAAATAGGGGCCTTGTATGAGAGTTTCTACCATTGCTCCCGCAGGGATTGAAGCAGGAGATTGTCTTGACTTTCTAACTTAATTTTCATTAATTGATTGCTTATTAAATAGAATACATAAAGAACTTTCATTTTTTCTTTTTTTCCCTGACAGTTGAATGTTTCAGATAATATACACATTTTGATATCAGATTAACCAAACCAAATAAATACAAGAAACATTAAAAAATAAATCTCATTCACTGAGGGTGGATACAACTATCAATTCAAGTGGTCGGTGTGAAAAAAGGGATCACTCCCTACACTGAGGCTGCCATTAAGTATTTGTGATAACAGGTTTTGCGTGGGTTATTCAGATATGGACTTTGTGGTGTGTTTAATCATCATGAAGCACAATCAATTGTATTAGAAGGTCCCAAAATGCATCCTTCAGGATTTTCTGCTCATTGTTCCAGCAGCCAAGCAGCTCCCAGACCATCACACTACCACCACCATTCCAAAAAGTTAAAAAAGAAAACAATCCACTGGACTTTGTTTACAAATGTGAGGACATCTTTGCCTCATATCCAGGAAGCCTTTTTCAATTCAAAATGTTTCCAGTGGATTGTTTTAAACTTTTTGGAATAACTATGTTTCCTGGATGACTGAGAATCTCCACCAGCATACCACCATCATTATATGAGACTTTTAAAGTGATGTTCCACTGACATGTTTTTGTATGTTTTCTGTGAGATGTTACAGGAAGCCCTGCCTCCAAAAAAGTTCTACTTTGGTCCAATCACTCATAATGTTTTTCCCTGAAATTCTTGTCAAAGTATCTAGATGTTTTTGTATGAGAGATAAATGTCATGCTCTTCTCGTTCAGCATGTGTCTTCACATATTGTTGAATCCTTACCTCTGACCTTTAGGGCAAGTGAGGCCTTAAGATGTTGTTCTGGGTCCTTTGTGACCTGTTTTAAAAGTAAGCTGACATTTTTTTTTTGAGTAACTTAAGAGGTCAGATATCCTGGAAAAGGTTTGCCAGGTCCGAGTTCTTTCTCAGTTTGTAGATTATGGCTCTTATTGGGATTCACTTGAGTCCAAAACTGCTTTTTAAAGTCTTTTATAAACCTGTATAGAATGATAGTGTCTTTGTCAGTATCTATGCTTAAAAATTTAGGCTAAAATATGCTGCTTTAAAATGGTTCACTTACTTTTCCTTTTTTCATTTTCTTTTTATGAGTCTGGCAGTAGTTATACAAGAGGCTGTGGATAGTGAATAATGCTTTGCAAAAATTTTGTTTATCAAAAATTTATTTGATTTATTTGTAACTAGTTACATTTATGTGATCAACTTTTAAAAAAAAAGTACTTTTTAGGACAGTTTTACAGTGTTCTACTTTTACTTGAGTAAACTTAGGTAAATTTCTTACTTGAGTAAAATTTCTTGGCTACTCTGTCCATTGTCAGTAACTTTATTTAATGAAAAACAAGCTTCTTCATATCTTTGATCAGATATTCTACGTTCTCCCTTTTTTGTATCAAGACATGTTGGTTAAATATTATTTTCCATCTGTTGAGTCTGCCACCATGTCATTTGGAGTTTGAGTGAAAAGTAAACAGTATACTGTTCTTTAACATAACACTACTGTTTTGCAAGTTTATTACTAAAATTTTGAGAATCGTGAACCCTATCAGTCATGTTTTTTTGGACTGTGGGAGAGATGGAGTACCGGGAGAACTCAATCATACAGGGAGAACATACAAACTACGTACTTATGGAAAAACCAAAAGATAAAAAAATCAATGAATTGATCCATATGTGTGATTAGTAGAATTAATCAGAGATACTAATTTCCTAAACGGTTGATCATTTTGAAGCTGTAGCTATGTAATCGCACATGAGTAAAAATAATGCCAGGGGATTATTTCTAAGTATTTGATACTTATATGCAGGGTTAGAATCAAGTGATCATCTAGACCCAAGGAGGCAGAAACTATTATTATTACTACACCATCTTCCTACTATCTTGGATGTTGCCAAAAAGATGTGACATTTTTTTCAAATTGTCATCGATAATATTGCAATACCGCCATATTTTCTAGACTTTAAACCAGAATCAATAAATTAAAAATGTCCTGGCTACATCTTGAGACAATGAAATTCATGAGGCAGTATTTAAATGACTGCCCTGACTTCCCTTTTTTTTAAAAGTTAAATTAAAAATATGTTCTACCCTGTCTATTAGGAACTCAGATACTTGTTAGGTCTGAACTCTCAGATCACCAAAGTAGTCAGATTGACCACTGAGGCGGAAACCTGTTTGAACAGTTTTTCAATTAGTCCAATGATTTAATTGTTCTTAACTTTGCTGTTTATCAAACATACTTTTTAATCAAAATGTATTCATATTATTTATATATTTTATTTAATATTTTATGCCCTGTTTTACTTTGAACTTTGACTTGACGTGGTGCAAATTAATGTAAAATTTGTACATTTACATTTTCTTGATATTATTTTTATAAAATTTGTTACTACTGAGATGAAAATATGTAACCGCTATTTGTCTCCATCTAGCGAAAGTGTTTAACATTGCAGCTAATGAACTTCAATGAGTTTCTACCAATCAGATACAGCTGTTAGTAAAGTAAATCCCCATTGGTTGATTCCTGAGGGCAAGCTAACATCGTCCTTTCCCATTGGCGAGGTTTCATCTAACGTGTCACATCAACACTGAGAACCTGATGAGTTTCACACACAAAAAAAACATAGATATAAATGTCAAAACTTAACGATAAACTGACATCCTGGAAGCGTTTTCTTTTTGAATAAGCGGGGAAACGATGGAGGTGAGCTAAACGATACTTTCTCCGTTTCAGGTTTTGATAGCCTGCTAGCTAACTTCAGCTAGTGTAGAAACAAGCAAAGTCCAGTGATTCACTGGACAACATCCAACCTTTTTTCCTAAAGATTTGTGGTGCAGTCTTTATTCTTTCTGTCTTTTTGTGCATTTAATTATCTATACTGCTGCTAAAGTTGAACAAAAACATTGAGAGATGATGACATTTTGGATGTGTTGTTTTTTCTCTACCAGAATATTCAAAATCTTCCCATCGACATCCAGACCAGCAAGCTGTTAGGTGATGAACCTCTCACTCCACTTTCTTAAAGATATGATTATTCTTCTTTTCTTTATATTACCCTACCCAATCTCTAAAAGTGATGCCGTCGTTACGTCATGAGTATATATCCAGAGATCTTTTATATTGTTTCCCCTTTGGTTGCTTTTATAACTAACTTAAAGTTCACATTTAAATGGTTTTTATTCTGTCCAGAATAAAATTGAATTAGATTTAAGTTCTATTCGAATCTGTTAACTTTTGTTGAGGAAATTCACAACATATGTCATCTGAAGACATTTTGTAAAAATCAAAGCCCAGTTTACCCTAGTTATCAAATAATGCTTTTAATTCAGTGTTTTTCTCTAATTGGTTAAAAGTTTTTTATCTAAGGAAAAACTTGCACCGTCCGCCTGTCTGGGATGGGCAGGTAGTGACAGCAAACCTTTAAACTAAATATTCATGAAGTGACAGTGTTATCAAGCTCACAATCTGCTGTTTAAGTGTGATCTTCTAAATCAAGTTCCTTTAAATCAAGACTAAAAATCACATTTGTTTAGGATTGCCTTCGACTGTTCTAGTTAAACAGTTCAACTGAAACATCATTAGTTCAACTTTTTTATTTTCTTTAGTCCAACTGTTTTTTTAATGTTCTTTTTTGTTTCTGCATTTTTTTGTTATTTATTTTTTTCCCTACTTGCTTTGATTCTGTTTTATTTTCCTATATTTTAATCAAGTAAAGCACTTTGCATTGTCTTTGTACTGAATTGTGCCATACAAATAAATTTGCCCTGCCTTCTAACTGCTAGAAGTGTCTCTAATAATCCTGCAATCCTGGCCTCTTTTCAGTTGAAATGTTCCTTTTTTTTCTTCCCAGACTGGCTACTTGATCGGCGTCACTGTAACATTAAGTGGCAAAGTACAGTGAAAACGGTACGAGAGAAGATCAATGCCGCCATTCAGGACATGCCAGAAAACGAGGAGATCAAGCAGCTTCTCTCCGGATCCTGTAAGTTTTCTCTTTTTCCTCTGTCAACACTGACAGAAAGAATAGTGTGCTTTTATATCCTACCTTTTCATATTTAAACTAAATGTTGTTCTATATAAAGTAGATCTACAATGCATTGGTTTTAATTCCTCATTAATGTAGCTCTATGAGCCCCATTTACTCACAGGACATTTTATGATGCAGACTTTTTAAATGCAAATGAATAACTTCTCCAAAATGGAGAAAATAAGGAAAACAGTTGTTATTGATTTGAATGGTCCGCACTAATCATAAATATTTTTGGTTAGATGACACATCAAATGTAAGGATACTTTCTTTTTACTCTGTGGGTATATTTTTGCACCTGATAACTATTAGTCACAGACACTGATTTGATTTTATCTATTAAATACTTTCTTAATTACAAGGGAAATCAAATGTTGCAGTAAGTCATAAGGATTCCCACCACCAGGGATTCCAATTGTTTAACCAATCGAGGGGTCCAAATGATTTCCAAAAAACTAACTTCTGTTGGATGTAAGTAACCTCTTCAGAAATGCTCACATCATCAGTTTTAGCAAGAAATAGTTAATTTTGTGTCCTTTGAAATACATGAAAAAGACCGATATGATTTTTTTAAATAATTTTTTCATCATTTCAGTAAAGATTTTATGAATATATAAATATACCCTTTACCTACTCAAAGAAGGTATTGATGTGAAATCTTC
Source organism: Cyprinodon brontotheroides (assembly GCA_018398635.1). Classification (NCBI taxonomy): domain Eukaryota; kingdom Metazoa; phylum Chordata; class Actinopteri; order Cyprinodontiformes; family Cyprinodontidae; genus Cyprinodon; species Cyprinodon brontotheroides. Next base: position 8,348,189 of record JAGKQL010000046.1, on the reverse strand, counting down.
TGTCATAAAATAATGGAAGCCATCTTGACATTTTTTTTTTTTGCTTTTCAAATAAATGTCAATCTCTTTTTTTGATGTTTCCACCAACAGACATCCACTACTTTCATTGTCTGAGAATAGTGGAGATACTGAAGGGAACTGAGGCTTCGTCCAAGAATATCTTTGGCAGATATTCTTCTCAGAGAATGAAGGTAAAGCAAACCTGATGTACTGCTGCTAACATTCTTTAATAATTTTTGACACAGCAGGAGGAAATCTGTCAGAAAGTAACAGCTTTGGTCTGGTTTACAGGACTGGCAGGAGATTGTGTCGCTTTATGAAGCAGATAATGTTTATTTAGGTGAGTGGATCAGAGAAAATCCATTTTCTCTGGTTTAGATGGTTTGGTTTATCAGAGCCTTATAGACAGTTTGTTTTTCTAGTAAGCTGTGTGAAAATGACGATTTTTAACTCTGTAAAATTCTAAATCCTACAACCCAGCGGAGGTGGCCAGCTTGCTGATTCGAAATGTCAGCTATGAAGGGCCGGCCCTCAGGAAGCAGATCACCAAAGCTCAGCAGCTGCAGCAGGAGCTCAGCAGGCGGGAGGTGGAGTGTCAGAGCTCAGCAGCCGAGCTGAGGGAACGCTACTATGCTGCCATGCAGAAGTGCTTCTTTATTTTGTTGCAAGCTAAGGATTCGATTAAAATTCAAAAATAAATATAGCAAAATGATTCCTATCGGTTCTGACAGGGGGAAAATGTTCAGCGGGAGCTTCAGGCTTTAGTCAAGTGGACCTACCTTGCAGTCCTGGAGGAGGCTGGGAGCGATGCAGCAAAGTTGAGAGTGTTCAAACCCCAGCTTTACGCTGCATTCACAAATTTTTCTGTGTGATTGGTGAGTAAACATCACCCTAAGCTCTGCCAGTCCTATCACCTTTCATCTTCAGCAGCTTCCTCACAGAACATCATGTTTCGCAGTGAAGTCTTTTCCTCAGGGTCTCCTGCAGTGCTAATGCTCTCCAACACTATGTTTTGCATGTAGAAGAAAAACTAATGCTTAGTCTGTCTTGATGAGAGCCCCTTCTAGACTTCTTATAAGAAGCAGCAGTAGACCAAAGAAATTTCTTTTGAAAGATTTCAATAAACCAAAGATTTCAAAAAGTCGTGCAGATGCGAAGAACAAATTGTAAAGAAATGTTTAATGGGTTGAAACTTCTGCCCTGCAAGATGTGTGAGCAGACTGGGAACAGAAGTATAAACACTTTGTTTCTACAGCGATCCCTAAGCCTTCTTGCTACTATTAAAACAGCCTTTCTTTTTCCTTAACTTCTGGTTTTGATCTAGATAAGTATTTTTTTCTTAAAATAAGTGCATTTGCCCTTGGATTTAGGAGGCAAATGAGCCATTTTGCCAATGGAACAAGACAATTTACACTTAAAATAAGAAAATACAATTGAAATGTCTTCTTTCAAGTACATATTATCTTATTTTAAAAGTAAAAATACTCATTCAATTGGCAAAATATCTAATTTACCTCCTCAAATTAAGGTTAAATACACTTAATTTAAGACATTTTACTTATTTCTACATCATTTTTCAAGTGCAGTGTTGTAGTCAAAACCACACCAACCGAGACCAATGAGTACCAAGACAAGACCAAGCCTATGTAAGGTCTTGGTTCTCCTTGGTCTCGGTTTCTGTGGTCTTGACTACAACACCAGTGAAAAGATTGATTCCTCTGGTGTTTTTCTCCACTTTAGGATTTGACTAAACCACCAATCTTTCCAAAGTAAATATGTGCTCTTTTCGGGGGAATGAATCACGTGGGTGTTTATTTGGCTTAGATTTTCTTTAATAAGCTCCCATGTTGTTGTTGTTTGAAGGTCAGAGCCGGTCCTGCCTATACTAACGTTCACCCAGAAGATGGGGAATGTTACCTTTTATGAGTGGAGGACAGGGAAAACCCCCAGCCTGGTTGAAAGGCCGGTCGTGGAGGAAGCGCCTCCTGATGCAGCAACAGAGGACACGGTTGGTTTGATTCATGTCAATATTTAGAGTCATGCATGTCTTATCTAAACTGCGCTCTAATTCACATCACAGCGGTCAGGTTTTACTGGGAAATTTTGGAGAATTCTTTATTTTCTGTTTCACAGTCTAGTTTATAGATAAAATGATTTTTCTCTTCAGACTGACTTAAATTAGAGCTTTGTTTATTTTCACATTTTTATATCTCAACATCCTGTTTTTTTAACCATCTCAGATTGACTGGGGGGATTTTGGCCATAAAGCATCAGATGATCTGGGCGTGACCGCCGGGATCGCAGTGGAGGAGGGAATCGACTGGGGCATCTCTCTGGAGCCGACATCTGAGGTTAGATTGGCAAACAACCTGAGTGATGGTTAAGCACGAGATAACTCAGCTGACTTTAGAACAGACTGCAAGCTTAAATCAATTAAACACACTTTGTACGGATTAGTTAATAGCATCTATGGCAGCATGATGCAAAGGTAGCAGGTTCAGGACTCCCCCTCCTTTTCATCTCAATACATTTTTTGTTGTTCACTTCAAATTATATACGGCAGCAATTTTGCTGATAACAAAGCAGTAATTTTAATGGTAAAATTTGACTAGATTGGAGCTTGTTTCTACTAGAAGTAGACCAATTCCCCATCGGATCGATATTTGGGGCCAGTATCTGGTGTCTGTATACAGATATGTGCATCCATTTGCTGATTTTTTATTGCATTCAATAGAATAGAATGCAAATTTATTGTCATCACATTGTCAAGTACAAAGCAACGAAATTCACTCTGCATTTAACCCATTTCTTTGGGGAGCAGTGGGCTGCCATTTGCGGCACCAATGGAGCAGTGTGGGTGTTAAGATTTTGCTCAGGAATCTAGGATGTAATGTAGGGGATCCAAACTGAAGATGCCCACGCCTTCTCAGAGCAAAGCACACTGCTCCAACCACTAGGCAAAAACTCCCCTATAGCCATGCAGAAATCAGTAAGCACATGCAATGCTCCTTTCATTTGTTATCCATTATGGATATTTCTTTATTTCTGATAGGTCTTTACAGCAATTCCTCTCAAGTTGAAAATCAGAGCAAATTGGATTTCTTTAATTACTGAAGCTTTAATCACACAAGAACCATGTTGGTGTGCGTGGTAAAACATATAGAAGAAAAGCAAAAAACTAATAATTTCAGTAAAAGACATCTAGAACGATACATACAATATATGACTCAACAGAAAATCTTTTTGCATTACATCTTAATTGTCAAACCAAGTAAACAGTAAATTAAATGAAAATGTGTACCTCATTGGCCGCTTTTCCTTGAGAGAAAATAGAATCTTCAGTCCTTACTATGCTCTCCTTATCACTGGTGGCTTAGGCAGAGTGAATCATGCGAGGTGTCTGCCTGATAGTTTTGTCCCAGAACCACGTTACAGATCCCCAGGCACCCGACCCTTAAAGGTAACACTCCATCAACCCGACCACAACCTTTTGGTTCCCCAATTAAGATTTGTTCCCTCCGGCCAAACAAACAATATACAAGAAACACATGAAATTATGCTTTTAATATTTAACCTTTATTACTAGAAATGTATGTATTTATGAACTCTCTATATTTTTTACTTAAATATTTATTAATCTATTATTTGTAGAAAATGTTTTAGTATTGCCTTTTTAAATCATGTAAATAGAGGAAGAAAACGTAATATTGGTTTTAAAAAATCAGCCATTTGTTGGTTTGCAATCATTTTTCTTTTAGGAAATAACAAGAAATGCCAGTTGTTTTACCTTTTAATGAATCCAGTTTGTTCAGTGATACGCCTGGTCTCCCTAAAACAGGACCCTGGTGCTTCGGCATCGAGCTGGACGGTGGAAGCAGCTCCAGTTGAGATAGAAATTGTGGATAGCAGGCACAGACTGTAAGTTGTTTTCTTGGTCATGATAAAATCCAGAAGTTGAAGAAGCCGGAGGGGTAAGTGTGTTTGTGTTTCAGGCCTGAGGGTGTAGGGGGATCTATGCTCTGAGTATACCGAAAACCCAATCACGCCAGCCAGTTCATTGATGAGCTTATGGAGGTAAAACCATAAGATGTCATTCTACACTAAATCAATCCAACCTGCTGAAACACACTCCTTTTAACATTTTCACCTTTGCAAAGAAATGACAAAACTACAAATTATTAGTATTTTATTGGGATTTAATGTGGAAGACCCACGAACAGTCGCCACTAGTTGTAAAGTGAAAGAAAATCCGGTTTTCACAGATAATATATGTATATAAATCTGATAGGGTGCATGATCCTTCTTAATGACAAGAAATCCAAACCTACCAGCTTTTATTTGAGACAAAGAGAAATCCAAATCATACAGAATTTTTGACTTCACATTAATGACCATCTTGCAATAAAATAAGGTCTCTACTGTGTAATTATAGTAGCCATTATCTGTGGGCCTGTAACTAGAAACCTAATGAAATACTGAAGTTTTTTTTTTTTTATGTGATAAGTTCAGGAATTTAAACTTAAATTATTCAACAATTATATATTGCTTATTGATAATTCCTACATTCAGTATTTGAGCGATCCCGTTCTCTCCTCCCGCTTTGTTTGGTGGTGCAGCTCGAGGCGTGCTCCTCACTAACGGGTCACTGAGATGGGGATGAGGGCGACGGAGGGCTATGAGCCAGTTTCAGCTGGTCCATCTGTCATCCAGAACCAAAACCCGCCGGAACACATCCGGGAGAAATGTTGTCCCAGGTGCAGGACCTCCTGTCGGCCTTTCACCTCCCTCCCGCAAGAGATGCAGCACCTGTTCATGATCCAGGCATCACCGAAAGGTAATGCTTGTCAGGTTATCCGCAGCTGGGGAGACACTTTAAGTCTTATTGAAAAGAATCCAGATCTGTGGTTAGCAATGCTTTGCAGGGAGAATGGAGTCTTTTCCCAATCTTCTGTCTGTTCTGATTAACTTGTTCCTGCAGTACAAAAAGGCAAAGTGGGTTCATATATCCAGGTTTTAAAATGGAGGAATATGTTAAAAAGAAAATGGGTGTCCACATTAGAGCTGCAACTAACGATTGCCAGGGTTCCCGTGGTCCTTAAAAAAGGTTTAAAAGGCATTGAATTTTCAAAATAAAAACTTAGGCCTTAATTGGTATTAAAATGTACCAAATCAGTCTTCATAGGTCTTAATTTTAAAAATATCATAAATGGGATTATTTTTATTATGATTTATTTTGTAAATCTAAATAAAAACATTAAAATTGACATTTTTTTATTTATTTACAAAATAACGGGTCACCATTATTGGTCCGCTTATCGACGGAACCAATAAAAGCGCGCAGCGTTTCCAGGACATTGGGAGATGCACGACAGTTTTTGTCTGGAAAATATGAGCAAGTGTAAATGTAATCAAAATTGCTCCAGCCAAGAGTTTTCTCTATGGCTAAAACCAGGAACATACATGAGGCAAGTTTGTGAACCATCCAAACATGGCCATTGTTTTCAAAGAAAATTATAATAATCATGTAAAATGAACATCCAAAGCTCAAATTGTAATGCGGACCTTCCAGATAAGGAACACAAAGACAAAAAAGATGCATCTTTTTATTATTTATTCAACAAAAGTATTTTATCTGTCAAAGACAGAAAATATGCCAAGTGCAAAAGTATGTGAACTCTTTCAGTTAGTACCTTGTGGCACCGCCTTTTGCAGCCATTACTTCAACTAAACGTCTTCTGTAACCACAAACAAGTGTCTCACATCTGCTTTTTGGGATTTTTGTCCACTCCTCCTTGCAGAACTCTGCCAGTTGAGAGATGTTGGAGGGACATCTGGCATGTACTGCCCGTTTCAGATCTTGCCACAGCATTTCGGGTCATTGTCTTGTTGCATAATCCATTTCCATCCCAGCTTCAACTCCCTGACTGATGGCAAGAGATTCTGATCAAGAATTTGTTGATAGCCCTGGGAATTGATGGTTCCCTGGATAATATGGAGTCGTCCAGGTCCAGAGGCAGAAAAGCAGGCCCAGACTTTCACATTTCCACCACCGTGCTTCACTGTTGGGAGGAGGTTCTTCTCTTTAAATTCAGTGTTTACTTTTCTCCAAACATGGCGCCTGTGATTGTGGCCAAATAATTCAATTTTGGACTCATCCGTCCAGAGAATGGACTTCCAGAAAGCCTCTGGTTTGTCCAAGTGTTCTCTGGCAAACTTTAAACGTGCAGCTTTGTTCTTTCTTGAGAGCAGAGGCTTCCTTCTAGCAACTCTCCCATGAATGCCATGTCTATTGATATTTCGCCTGATTGTAGACGCATGTACATTTATCCCAGACGCTGACAGAGAGGTCTGCAATTCTCTGGAGGTGATGCGTGGGTTGGCCTTTACCTGCATCATTATTTTTCTGGTGCTTCTTTGTGAAAGTTTTGACGGCCGTCCACATCTGGGCAGAGTTGTAGTGATGCCTAGTGCCCTCCATTTGTAAATGATTTGTCTTACAGTGGATGGATGAAGCTGGAATCTTTTGGAGATGGTCTTATAGCTTTCCCCAGTCTGATGGGCTGTCACCACCTTCTTCCTGACGTCCTCAGATGTCTCCCTTCCTCTCGGCATTGTTGATCTGGTCTTTATGCCTTGACACAACAGTGGTTTGTTTGGTTTCGTCTCCCTTTTAACCAGTGCACCTCCAAACTTTTCCCAAGGACGTCTCATTTGATTGGTCTGCTTAATTGATTACTCAAGCACTAACATGTGCTTCACCTGAGTCTTTTACCTGATTGTCTTTACCAGTGCAGCTGTGGTTCATTTACTTTTGCAGATGCTCTGATTCCGTTTTTCATTTAGTTTGCTTTCAACTCCCACATTTTCCTCAAAACAAATGAATGGAATTGATGAACATAAACCTGACATTTCATATACAAAAACTGGTGATGAAAAAATAAGAAAATCATGGTAAAAATAAAGAAAAATCTAAACTACTCAACTAGTTCACAATTAAGAAAGTCTTAAAAAGTCTTGAATTTAACTTGCCTTATGCTGTAGGAACCCTGGATTAGTTTGCAAATCGATTCATCTGTCGATTATTTTGTTTGATTAATGGATTAATTATTGGATAGCCAAAGGTTCTTTAAAGAAGACTTTTTACAAAATTAAACCAGGTGAAACTGAAAACGTTCCACTTGAGGAGTTCTGGATAGAGCATATTGACAGACGGAAAAGTTTTTATATCTTAAAGGTAAAAACTTTTTTTTTTATTGTTTTTTTTTTACACTTTTTGTATATTTATTGTTGCTCTCTCAGCTAAAGGCATCTTTTAGGGTCTCGATACTACAGTTAACAATTAATCGATTACTAAATTAGTTGACAAGTATTTCAATAATCGATTAATTGCTATTAATCCGATTGATTGTTTCAGCCCTAGTCCATATTCCCTTCTACATGGTTACTGATCTATGAACATATCAATATTGGTTTTATCACATTAACAGAAGCTCTGCATCCAGAAAAGGTATGTAATTGTCTGCTTAACATTTGTATGTAGAATATGAAATTAGGGTAATAAAACATAAAAATTTGCTGCAGTTTATTTAAACTATGTTGTTTTAAATACAACAGAAAATTTGCAGGGTTTCCGCAGGTTATTAAAAATAATAAAAGTCATTAAATTATAATTTTTTAAATTAGGCCTTAATTGGCATTAAAATGCATTAAATGTGATTATTTAGCATTTAAAAAAAAACTTTGTTAAAAAGTCAGATATATTATATCGCAATATATTTGAATGAACTGCTTCTGGTTGATCGTGAAGTCAGTGTTCGAAAAGAAGGAGTTTCTTTAACATAAAAAGATGAAACTCAAAGTACATTTGGTGGGTTGATGTGTCTATAGACTGAAAATAGTGGCAGGTCTATATTTTGATGCATTGATAAGGAGTCGTCCAGCTCCTGTCTATATCAAGCGAAGTTCCAGATGAGCAACACTTAAAGATGAGTCAGTCTGATTGTTATGCAGGTTTCTTACACTGCAGCTGAATCTTATCTGCTTCTTCTTCAGGTGGAGTGTTGATAGCAGTTGTTTTCTGCCCTTGAAGACATTTATGTGACGTTTCTTTGTGTTTTCTTTAGTGGTTTCCTCTGCAAACACATGAAGACACTGATATGTTCTAACCCTATTTGATTGAAATCTGTCTTTTTGATTCAGATAAAGTGATTTTAGATGGATGTTTTACAGCTTCACTTATACAGCTTAAAATGGTTAATTCATTGTTTGATACATTTTTTCTTGTGTTTTTGTCTGTACTTTTTCCAGGTATGTTGGCGTGTGTGTCAGAAATGCTGAGGCAGAAGCTAAAACAAGCAGATATTCTGGTGCTGAAAGCTGCTTACAATGGCTGAGAAAAGGCAAGAAGCCCTTCAGGAACAGTCTAGACTGGGCCTGCGTGTTGACCTGCTGGCAGGATGCACCCGCGAACTCCAGAAACTGGTATTGGATTACTTTCACTTTTATTTATGTTCACAGGGGTTCTTTTGGTGCTTTCCCAATGGGGAGGCCACAGAAAATCAGATATTTGTTCAAGAATATGAATGTGATACTCAGTAAACCACAAAACAAATTATATCCTCAAGCTTCTCTGTAACATAACTGTTGAATATTTGTCTCTGCAGATTGAAGCCGACATTTCAAAGAGATACCACAATAGACCAGTCAACCTGATGGGGGTGAATATCTAGTAGACTGTGTTGATGTATGAAGTCATAATCTGCAAAAATGAAAAAATAAAAGGATATTTAATTTAAACTTCTTTGGGTCTTATATTTTGTAAAAAAAAAAAAGTATTTAAGTTCTTAAATGAGTCATAATCTGGTATTTTCCTCATACAATCATTTTGAAATCAACATTAAATTCATGTTTAATTGTTTTTGGAGGAAAAAAATTAAATGGAACTTTTTTTAAGAAAAGTTTTGTTCCTCGATGGATATGTAAATGATTGAATCTGCAAAGAGCTACCATGCTTACTATAAAGTAGGTGTCAGCATCAAA
>JAGKQL010000046.1:8321724-8338650 GCA_018398635.1 Cyprinodon brontotheroides | reverse complement strand
TGTATATGCAAGTTAATTCTGATTTATGTCCCTGGGGGCACCTCATAGGAAACAGCACTTCTCTGGATGTTTCAGTTTGGAAGGTGTGATGGAAATTAAGTTTTTTAACATATTCAATGGACCAAAATAAAGATCAATGAATAAGAATGAGATAATATGAATAAGATAAGTAATGATAAAAGAAGTTTCTCCTCTAAGTATCCAGGATAAATGAGCTGTTCTGCACATCCTATCTGAATGTGGGTGTTTTTTCTTGGGTTGCTTTCAAAAAATAAAATGGACTTGGTTTCCAACTTGGAAACCAAGTCCAGTGGATTGTTTTTTAAACTTTTACGAAATGCAATGCTTCTTTTTCTTTTTGTGGAGCTCCTATAGATTTGAGAGGCAAACCTGAAAGCTTTAAGAATTTAGATATTTGTGTTGGTTTAAATGCCAATGGGAGATTATTAAACTAGACTGAGCAATAATCATTTAACTTGTGAGCAAAGCATGGACTAAAACTGGACACAGCAGGCAAACCCGTAGCAAGCTGGGTGACGGATAACTATGATGAGAAAACGTGAAAGAAAGTGTAGACTGCTGGAAGAAGCGTGGTGAACTGGTGAAAGAAAAGTGAAATGGTGCTCAAAGATGACCCTGCACATTTAGAGTATGTTTGGCTCAAACTTCTGCTGTGAAGCAGGATTCTCCACTATGAACAGAATCAAAAATAAATATGGATCCAGGCTCAAAATGAGCTCCTTGATATGTGCTTTAGAATGGCTTAGTCTCCATTCAAACCAGGTTTAAAGCCTTGCAGGGCAGCATAAAGCCCACTGCTCTCATTAAGCCTAAAAAACAAATGATCAGTTCAGGTGTTTTATAAAATATGTGAATCAGGAAATTGTTTTTTATATAACAAACTGAACGATTGTTTTTTCTACTTCAAAAACACTTTAGAATTAAAAATGGAACATTTTTTATTTAAAAGTCAATGTATAACATGGATGCATAAAACCTCTATTTTATTTCTCCGCTAAATTCTGTTTAAAGTAACAGATTATAATTGAAAATGTCTCCAGACCCTTACTGGTTGATGATTTTCTTTATTTGGACCCTGCTGATTTTGTGAATTAAGCAAATTTATCTAGAAGGAAGCCAAGGAAAGGAACAAGCACAAGGGGGAGACAGAGAGTGACTCAAGAACTGAACACTGCTAGAAAACAACTACAAATACAAAGAAACTAAAAATGAACTTAAACAGAGAATAAGTTGTTCTTTTTATTTGTATTCTTTTTTTAATGATTAAATTAGTCTGAGTGTGTTGCAGGAGGGATAATGTGATTTTGAAAATATATATTTGGAAACATCTTCCATGTGCCACTAGTGCCTCTTAGTCCCCACAATGTAGCATCTGCAAAATGTCTGCAAAAGCTATAAAAACCCGTCTACACACACATGATCTGAAGTTACAGGTCACCAAGTTTCCCTCTCATGGAACAAATTTCAGATCCAAATACACGCACACACAAGGGTGCACTTGTCACAGCTGAAGAATTACATTTCACTTTGACAGCTAGCTTTAAGCCATCCCAGTTTCCATAGTGACGGAAACTAAGCTTGTTGCCGTCTGCTGATTCCCAGGACGCACGCATGTCTCCCCTGACTGGCAGAGGAGGAGAGGGCACAGGCAGTGACTGGGAAGAGGTGAGGAGAGCAGGAGCAGGGGGAGAAAACACAAATCTTTACGAAAACACATATTAGGAACGCAGAAAAAAGGAAGGTATTCAAATTAATAGAAAAGTTTAAAGTTTAATCCCTGAAGAACTTCTTTCTCCCAAAGTTGAGGTCATATTTTACAGGATTTCCTGTCTTTGTTTAATGCTACCTCCCTCCAGCCCCCACCCTCCCTCACTCCTATGATCTGACCTAGATGTTGGTTCACCTGTGTCTTGCAGCCAAGTCTACAGAACAGAGCCCAGTTTCACTCTCACAGGAACATGACTCACCTTATCACTCGCTGTGTATCTACTTTGGAAATAGCATGTTGCTAAATGACAACGCTCCAAACTGTAGGCAGAGACATGTACACCCTTCACGCTAACCATCCAATCATAGTTCACGTTGTATGGTTAAGCTCCATGGAGGTAAACATTGTCCCCAGTCTCAAGGCTTTCCCAAGTTCTAGTAGTTTTTCTCACCCCAAAGCTAAACACAGGATTGCCCATTTAGATTCATCAAGCTATTACAGAACATCACCACAGCTCAATGCCTCCAAAATGTTAGGTTTGAGTTTGTTCAGGTCAACTTTTTCAGAGAGCGAAGATTCCTCTACGTTCCCATCAGCAACAGCATGATGGATCTGGTTTCCTTGTGGTGTCAAGAAAGATCTGCTCTTCAACACGGTAGAAGTGAGACCCTTCCACCATTTGCACAGTTGTTCTAATTAAATTAAATGTGATTATACTCTAGGGTTGCCACCCGTCCCTTGAAATATGGAATTCTCCCGTATTTGGAAGTTAAATTACATGTCCCGTATTGAACTAATAAGGGTCGCTATTTGTTCCGTATTTTCACGCATAACTAAAAAAACAGTAATTTCGGTGGCACTTGTGCATATAACAACTCTACTGTTGCAAATGTGACCCATGTCTGCACGTCCTGATTCTCTTTACTCCCTACCCTCTCGTAGCTAGAGCTTAGAGTTCTACTGTTCTTGATTCACCTTCCCCTTATGACATTGTCTGTTTAAAGCATTCTCCACTCAGTAATCTCTTTTCTTGGAGCGTTTTTCATGGTTTCCTGGTGACGGGGGATTTCTGTGCGCAATGATACTGTGCAAACTTAACATTTCCATTTATTCATTATTTTAATTGGCTGTAGCTTTTGCAAGAAATACAAGCCACGCATTAAGAACAAAATAAAAGTATGATTCTGTGTTGAGCTGAAACTGGACACGATTTGGTTAAAATGCAGGAAATTGCATCTAAGAAATACAAAATTTTCTGAGGGAGGACCCCCAGACCCCCCGCAGCAATGAGGATCTCTTGGACCCCCGTGTCACTTAGTTCCATAAGGGACGCTGGGGTCCTCTAACATGAAACGGCTTAAATCTTGTGATTTTAACATGAAACGTTAAAATCACAAGATTTTAATTTGAAAAACATGCAAATCACACGTTTTCACATACAATTCTCACGTTTAACACATATGTTACACATGTGTCTCACATGTGTAAAACGTGTGACACACAGTAGCAGCCATTCAAAATGGCCCCTTCCCAGCCGAATAGCAGCCAAATGGTAGCCCACTCCCCTGCAACTCCCAGCAAAATCCCCTCCTACTTCCAGCCACTGGATTGATCCCGTCTTGCGTATTTTTTTACTCTGACTCCACCCTTTTCACTGAATTACAGGGTCTGACCAGGAGAGGGCGCTCCTCTTTAGATCTTAATGTCCACAAACAATGACAGAAAGAATATTATTAGAAAGATTGTTGTTTAAAAAGGAATTGTAGGGGGAGGGCGAGCAGTAGCCAAGGACCAACAAAGGGCCCATCAAGGAAAGTGGGGAAATTTTGAATGGCTACTACTTTAGATGTTTTTCCATGTGATACACATGTTACTCAAACTCTGTTACGGAAACATCCAATAATGATAAGTACAAGTGAAACCCATGTATCACATCTGAAATAAACATGTGATGCACATGTGAACCACCTATGGTTAACAGGTGAATCTCATATAAAAGCACATGTATATTATAGGATTACAAACATCTCATGTTAAAAGCACATGTGAAACACATATAAAAGCATGTAAGTCATGTGATCAGGCTTTTAGCTAGGACTATTGCATAGGGTGTACAACTTGGTGTACCACAACATTAGGCTTTGCATATCACGGAGCTTTGTAAAGTTAAATGACGATTGTCCTTCCTGGTAGGGAATAATAATAATAATAATAATTTGGGTTATAATCCCTGCTGGTCTTGGAATTGTTAACTGTCAGAGTTGGAATTAAATTCTTTAAACACACACAAAAAAAATTGTATCTAGTACATATTTAAAGAACAATATGAGTTTTAAATTAATATCTTACTTTAGATTAAGATTGCTGGAGATTCCCAGTAATTCCAGGTTAATACCAGTGATTGAAGTAGCCTTCAATTATGTTAATCTGTAACATGAAATTTTATGCAAGTCACGTTTCTTACCTGGTTGCTCTTGAAGAAGCTGGAGATTGCTCTCTCTGTGTTTCTCCCTTTTTCTCTTCACTAGCCCCAAATTCATTAACTCCTTATTAGTTATGTTGGAAAAAAAATTCAATTAATAAATGTTCCCTCTGCATGTTCACATTTATGGATTGCATCTAAAAATATCAAACATATTTTAAATCCAACTGTAGATAGGAAATAATAAATTATAGCAAACAATGGCTTAAATCATATTATAGGTCATCAAACTCTGGTATAGTTTAAGGCTGATTTATACTCAGAAACCAGGTGGTCTGCTTGTGTGTCGTAGTGAACGCAAATGTGGCCCCGCCCAACACCTAACACAGACAATCTGTTGCACCTCCCCCAAATTGTAGGTGACCAACAAGAGACAGGAGGCCTCTGTGATTGGTCAAATCTACATCCGCTCTACACAACGTGTGTATTTCTTGTTTGGTACCGTTGGCTCGTTTTGTTTGTATGACCACCATTGTGGAAAACAACTTGTGAAGTTGGATCAGCTAGAAGAGCGAGGTGCGCGAGAAGCAATGCTGGGACCATTTTTCCACCTCCCTCATGTCCCTCCATTGTTACACAAACTTGCCCCCACTTCCTCACTGCCTCGGCCGTATCTAGACCCACACTCAGCTAGACTCCGCTTCAATATTGGATATATCAAAAATATCTGCAACAAGCCTCACTGCGACACATTGCTGCGGGAGGATAAATCCAGCCCCTTAATGTGTCAAAGAGGCTGCCTGTAGGAATTTTAATAACAGTAATTCGTATATAAATATATATATATATATATATATATATATATATATATATATATATATATATATATATATGTACAGTGCTGCTTGAAAGTTTGTGAACTAGTTGAGTAGTTTAGATTTTTCTTTATTTTTACCATGATTTTCTTATTTTTTCATCACCAGTTTTTGTATATGAAATGTCAGGTTTATGTTCATCAATTCCATTCATTTGTTTTGAGGAAAATGTGGGAGTTGAAAGCAAACTAAATGAAAAATGGAATCAGAGCATCTGCAAAAGTAAATGAACCACAGCTGCACTGGTAAAGACAATCAGGTAAAAGACTCAGGTGAAGCACATGTTAGTGCTTGAGTAATCAATTAAGCAGACCAATCAAATGAGACGTCCTTGGGAAAAGTTTGGAGGTGCACTGGTTAAAAGGGAGACGAAACCAAACAAACCACTGTTGTGTCAAGGCATAAAGACCAGATCAACAATGCCGAGAGGAAGGGAGACATCTGAGGACGTCAGGAAGAAGGTGGTGACAGCCCATCAGACTGGGGAAAGCTATAAGACCATCTCCAAAAGATTCCAGCTTCATCCATCCACTGTAAGACAAATCATTTACAAATGGAGGGCACTAGGCATCACTACAACTCTGCCCAGATGTGGACGGCCGTCAAAACTTTCACAAAGAAGCACCAGAAAAATAATGATGCAGGTAAAGGCCAACCCACGCATCACCTCCAGAGAATTGCAGACCTCTCTGTCAGCGTCTGGGATAAATGTACATGCGTCTACAATCAGGCGAAATATCAATAGACATGGCATTCATGGGAGAGTTGCTAGAAGGAAGCCTCTGCTCTCAAGAAAGAACAAAGCTGCACGTTTAAAGTTTGCCAGAGAACACTTGGACAAACCAGAGGCTTTCTGGAAGTCCATTCTCTGGACGGATGAGTCCAAAATTGAATTATTTGGCCACAATCACAGGCGCCATGTTTGGAGAAAAGTAAACACTGAATTTAAAGAGAAGAACCTCCTCCCAACAGTGAAGCACGGTGGTGGAAATGTGAAAGTCTGGGCCTGCTTTTCTGCCTCTGGACCTGGACGACTCCATATTATCCAGGGAACCGTCAATTCCCAGGGCTATCAACAAATTCTTGATCAGAATCTCTTGCCATCAGTCAGGGAGTTGAAGCTGGGACGGAAATGGATTATGCAACAAGACAATGACCCAAAGCATTCCAGCAAAAGTACCAAAGAATGGCTTAAGAGAAAGAAGATTTGCACTCTGGATTGGCCCAGTCAAAGTCCAGACCTCAATCCCATAGAAATGCTGTGGCAAGATCTGAAACGGGCAGTACATGCCAGATGTCCCTCCAACATCTCTCAACTGGCAGAGTTCTGCAAGGAGGAGTGGACAAAAATCCCAAAAAGCAGATGTGAGACACTTGTTTGTGGTTACAGAAGACGTTTAGTTGAAGTAATGGCTGCAAAAGGCGGTGCCACAAGGTACTAACTGAAAGAGTTCACATACTTTTGCATTTGGCATATTTTCTGTCTTTGACAGATAAAATACTTTTGTTGAATAAATAATAAAAAGATGCATCTTTTTTGTCTTTGTGTTCCTTATCTGGAAGGTCCGCATTACAATTTGAGCATTACAATTTCTTTTGGAAAGTAAGCTTCTATGAGTGATGCAAACAGCAACTTTTAAACAGAGCATGCATGAGGAGCTATGGGATCGTTTATGCTCTTGCACGCGTTTAACAGGCGTTCCCTCTCAGGAGCGAGTACAGGGTTGTGCATGTGCCTTTTTTTTTAAAGTGGAGCAACCTGTCTTTCAACAGTTAGCAAAAATCCTTCATTATACCTTTAATTTTGCTAATTCTCCATCTCTCATGATTCCAAAGGTAAAACCTTTCAGCTAAGATGTCGAATATAACAAATATAGAAACTTACTCACCTGATTTTGAGCATCAAATGTACATTTTTCCTTAAAATACCCATTTCCCATTATGGAAATGAATTGACATAGCAAATTCTGAGTAAAAACATATCATCCACGCAAAAAGACTAGATGGAAACTAACTAACTAAAAAAAAACGTTTCTGTTTCCCTCTTCATAACTCAAACATCTTTAGCCTTCCAGATATGAAAAACGAATCCTGTGCCTGACCAAAGTTGGACATCTGTTTCTATTTCAGTAGATATAAATGTTTCAGAGTAGACAGAGGGTGATATATGTTACAGAGGCTCCAGTTAAGCTGCTGGGATAAATTTAGGCCCAGCTTGCCTCTGGCTCTGTGAAAGAGAAGGGAGTTTATGGATGAGTTTGAATCTGAGAAGAGCTGAATTTACTACAGTAAAGATAACAGGTGGTCGAAGCTGTTTTGTTAGTGTGTGTTTTTACAGAGTGAGTCATTGAGACGGCGAGGCGAAGGTGACACCGATTTTCACTTCAAAGGTGGGCCTGAGCAGAGCGCAGATTAAAGCTCACCGGGAATCAAAGAGCCGCAGGCCGTAGGCAGCACACAGGTGTCTCCTGTAAGCACGTGTGTGTTTGTGTTCCTGCTCTCGCTTCTCCTTGTGTTGTATAATAGAGGCTTCACATCTATTTTTACCCGCCAGCTCTCACGGGACCTCTCCGGGTTCTGTTTTTTTTTGGTTTGCTTTTTGCTGTTTTTCTGTCTTCGGTTTTGTCTTCGCAGATCAGGTCCGGCGGTGAGAAGTGCTGCTGAAAGAGATGGAGATAAACAATGAGGTTGACATATTCCTACATAACCGCTGCTACATGTGAGCAAGAAGCAGGATGAACACAACTTGAAAAAAGAGATGAAAACTGGTCAAAGGGAAGAGGTGAGATACGGAGAGTATGATGTAACGTAATTATTGAGACTGACAGAAACCCCACGCCCACCCCAAACTCACTCAGACCAAAGGTGGCGTCTAACACTGACGTCAGCTCAGCTAAACGTCCTCTCACCCGCCTCCTTGATGAAATCCAGAGGACAGGCGAGAAAAAGAAAGCTGTAAACGAAATCTCTGACAGAGCAAACTTAATGTCATAGTTCATGGGCAATAAAACCGACTCCATGTTGGATCGTTTTGTCTGGATTTAGAGACCTAACTATTAAAATGCTGGATGACTGTGCAATCACAGGCTCACACTGGAAAAAAACGAAATCTAAATTAGTCATCTTATCTTAAAATAAGTGTATTTGATCTTGGATTGAGGAGGTAAAAGACACATTTTCCCAAAGTAACAAGACAAAAAAAAAAAATACTCATTCCATTGGCAAATTATCTCATTTACCTACTCAAATTAAAGGTAAATATATTTAATTTAAGAAAATTTCACTTATTTGTACATCGTTTTTCCAGTGCATATTTGAAGTTGAAGTTATAAATGTGAGCTACACTGCAAGAACTGTTCTAAAAATAGGAAAATAATTCTTAAAATCAGTGTCAATAAAATTATCTTTCAATAAAAGCAGTATGTTTGCCCTTAAAAGAAGATAATTAGATATTATGAAGTAAAATAAAATAATGGAATAGTTTTTTTCTTATTTTAAATTGAAATCATCGTATTCTGTAGGCAAATTGTCTGTTTTAAAAGGCAGGTAAGCATTAACCAGTGATGCTTGTGAACCTCAACTCATGACCTATTGTTCCAGAAACAAATAGTCAGCCTAAGTAGCCGCTAATCAGACACACGTTTATGTTTCTGCCAATGATTCAGAGAATAGAGCCAGCCATGGATGACATTTTGCTTTGGTTTCACCTTGAAAGTGAAGTGTGTCGAAGCAGCATGATGGAGAGGGGGGTGGGATGGGTGGGTAATTGTGTAAATGCACAGACTGAAGTGTTCTCAGCACCACCCCCGATCCAGAGCAGAGTCCTAAGCATGCAGATAGCAGCTAAAGGATCCAGCTCTGTCCCGACGCAGGCCACAGAGCTGAACCTCTCTGTCTCACCTGGGCTCTCCAGACACCCACTCACCACTCCACAGTGAGGGGAAGGAGGAGAGTGTATGAACTCTCTCATTTTCCTCCCTGACTCCTAAAGTAGCATCAGGTGAAGGTGGGATCTCGCCTCTCACTGCTCGGTCGCTTTCATCCGAACCTGACGCAGACACACGCGGCTAAATGCACATACATGCGAAAGAGTAGATTTGGTGCTCCATCCCTGGTTGCCATGGCAACACGGCCAGCAGCCTCCATGCTCTTTTGGCTGTGTCGAGCATCACAGTGGGGCTATGTGGTATTTGAAGTGCGCTCATGCAAACTGCAGCCTCACAAACCGAAGCAAACATGACCTCAGCTCTGCTGAGCTTCCACTGTGTTCGTTCCAAGCATCCTTTACAGGCGATGGAAGGCCAGGCACAGAGCAGGGGAGAACTAAAGGGGGGGAAGCTTGATAGATAGCGCCATCTAAAGGGCAATCCACGCAGGTGCAACTTATTTGTTTTTATTTTGGCTTTACAGCCCAGATACTTTCTAAATTTTGTCCCATTGCACAAACAATATTACATCTATTTATTTCAATTTTATTGAACAAAGACAGAGAATATATATATTTTTAGATGGAAGAAAATGGGAATGTTTTTAAAGTTAAAATGTACAAAATTATTTTTTTTGTTGTTTTTACAGTCCTGCTAAGTCAATAAAAATCCAGAGCAGCCGATTTTACTTAACTGTGTTAGCTAAATCTATGGCAGTCCCAATACTAAACCTATGAGAATGAAAAGGGTTGAGAATAGGTTGAAGCTTTATTAACAAAAAAACAACAACATTAAATACACAACCAAAGCCACGAGAATAAAAATGATCCCTGTGTTGGAACAGGCCCAGTCAAAGCCTGGACCTACAAACACAAAGACTTTAAAACTGATATTCACAGACCATAAATATCTTTTCTGGATTTGTTTGAGCAGTTTTATACAAAAGAATGTTACAAAAAAAACAAAAAAAAAAACGAAGTCTTGAATCTGAGAAGCTTTCAGAGACAAACCCCCAACAGGCATGCAGCTGTCAGAGGCTATAAAAGCAAACGGTTGACATGACTCTCAGTTGTGTGTTATTAAAAAGTAAGAACTACTTTGTGCTGATCTAAAGAAAAAAAAGTGAATACTTGAAACGTTTTGGTATTTTATGTAACAAGCTGTGAACAACTGTAATAATTGTTTTTTTTTTTTTTTTTCACTTTAGCCAAATAATTCCACCTAAATCAGTCAGATAATTTTTTTACCTGCAATATAAAACATAACTTTTATCTATTTATTATTAAACACTAGTAGATTTGCGCACAAAAGCCAAGGAAAGCAGATTTCAGCACCATGGTCAGCGACAAGCAAGCAGAGAAGGGATATGGCCACTAGAGGGAGACATTACACCAACTTTATTGTCTCTTAAGCCTTTTCTTGTCTTGTTGACTCCAGCTAACCTGACAATAGGTTAGACTCCAGCAGCCCCTGACCTTAAAGTCTTAGGCAAGTTGCTTATAGACTCAGTCCTCATTATATTCCCTAAAATATTACTTTATTTTCAAATTCTTATCATTTTATTATCTAGAATTTACAGATACCCCCCCCCAGAAGAAGCAAGTTAACAGATTTTACTCCAAGATATTTCCTATGTATCCATTTGTGAATTGAAAGTTTCTTTTGCTATTAATTTATTTTCTTTAAAGTGAAACCAGTGTGTGAATATCATAAAAAAAAAAAAAAAAAAACATTTCTTCTGGAAAAATAAATAAGGCTTACTTAAGTTAGATAGATAGATAGATAGATAGATAGATAGATAGATAGATAGATAGATAGATAGATAGATAGATAGATAGATAGATAGATAGATAGGATAGATAGATAGATAGATAGATAGATAGATAGATAGATAGATACATCCTCTCTAAATTTCTGTCAGCAGTCAAACTCTCACTGTGGAAAGTAAAAACTAATTTAAAGAGCTAAGATTAATAAAAGCCGTTGCAGAGAACTATATATATATATATATATATATATATATATATATATATATATATATATATATATATATAGAAAACTACATATGTTGGCGTAATACCATTAGATCAGCAGTTAAAACAAAAAGACATTTTAAAATCAACTCAGAAATGCCATCCGGTAATCAGTTAAATTAGGACAAAATAAAAAAGAGATGTGCTAAATTGATGTGATCTTGTTAAGAACTCTAGTTGCAAACTTTGTAACTAGTAACTGATGGTGACTGAAATAATGAATTAATTCCAAGATTTTTCCAGTAGTGTTTTAGAGTCTAGAAATTAAGACATTAAAACAGACTATAAGAATTCAAAAAATGGCTCACTGGGTCAGAAAAGATACACTTCAGCTTCCATTTCTGGTACCATGGACAGATCCTGATGATTAGGGAACCAAATGTAGTTTGGATGAGGATGAATTTCTGTTTGTGAGAAAATTCCAGTCACTAACCTGGGAAAGACATTCAAATGAGTTAGGAGGCGTGATGTGTCATATAAACTTTATTACTCTTTGTGACCAATGGAATAGAAAAATATACAATGGAGCTCATTTAATTAATTTTGATTCATAACAAAATAAAAAATGTAAAAATAGTAATATGGCTTGAATTCGGTTTCATTATTTTTACAAGCAAAGAACTCATTTTGTAAATGGAAATTTGAGTAGAAAACTTTTTTTTGCTGTTTTCTGTGATTATTTATTCAAACCGTTGTTGTTTTTCAAGTGCCTCATATTGTAGTTGAAGTCAAATAAGTGTGATTGGTTTTAACATTTTGACATTTATTTTACAGTTATTTTTCTAATTTCTCCTTTTCAGTTTGAGGTTTACAAATTGCATCATATTATTTTAAAATTGTGATATATAGCTCACATTCTCTGTGAAAAACTAAAAAATACAATTAAAACCAAAGAAAACAGCAAAGATAACCATTAAAAAACTCTTTTTTTTTCTTATTCAAGGAAACATTTATTTGCTGAAGTTGTTTTTTTCCATTTATTTCCATTTATAAAACTTGTTTTTTTCTTGGAGCAAAAATGGGACAAAACAACCTCCATAAATTTGAAAGCATAGAAAAAAAAGCCCTTTAAATGAAAGTCCATTATAAAAGGTTTGACACAGAGGAAGACGATGCTCGTCTGGATATGTAGCTAAAGTGAACAGAGGAAGATCCTGCTGAAGGAGTTCTGGTCAGATGATGAGTAGAACCACCGATTATGATGAAAACCAAACACCATCCCTACTCTGATGTACGGTGGTGGCATCCTCATAATGTGGGAAAGCTGGTGGAGTTAGTTGGGAGGTGGCGGAAGCAGGATCCCTCCCCAGCAAGACAACAGTTGGAGCTCCAGTGGAGGGATTTGGATCAACAGATCCAAACAGGGGATCTGCACCAAAGAGCTGCTCCCAAAGCACCATTGGAAAAGAAACACAGAGTTCACACAGATGAAGGCAGCCCATCCATGCTCACTTAGAACCGGACTCTTTCTCCATTCCAGCCTGCGTCATCAGCTCAGAGACGTTCTTCTCCAGGTCCTCAATACGGCTTCCCATCTGATCCAGTTTACAGGTTAAAGAAATCTGCATATTACTAATAAACAGGATGTTTCGCTAAATCTCAGATTCCACACACTCCGTCTGAGATCCGCCTCGCTCACATTTGACAGGCGGAGTATTTGTCTGTCATGTTAATCAATGAGAGCTGTTCCACATCCACCGCTACTCATCTGCATCAGTGCAAAACTAATCCTAGTTATCTCTGTTACAAAAATCCACAACAACAAGAAAATATTTGGGCAGAAATTACGCAACCGCTTTTGGCATGTACATAATCATATTTAGATACTTTAACACAATTGTTTTATGCCCTACCCTGCTGACATGAAACAATTGTGTTAAAGTAACTAAAAATGATTACGTAAATGCCAAAAATGGTTGCATTATTTTTTTTTTATCTATGCTGGATGCCGGCAGCAATCTTTTTATATTATATCATATTAAATGAATCGTTCATTTCTGCATGTTTTGCTCATATAAATGAATGCTCTCGTCGAGCCCCGAGGAAGTCAGGGCGGAGCAGGAAGGGAGGACCAGCGGAGGCTGGAGGCTCTGCTTTCAAAAGGCGGCCTGGAGCGATGCGGGGCCGAGACGGAGGATGAGGGATTTCAGGGTAACAGCGCAGCACTGATTTAAACCATGAGCTTTATTAGCTTAAAACCTTAATTGTTATATCAATTAGAATTTTGTAATCTTAATTTTAAAGGCATTCTATGCAACATTTTTCAGTTAATTAATGTGTTCCATAACGTTTTGGATGATTAAATGAGTCATTTCAGGTTGAACAAAGGTTTTCTCGGCCGCCCTGGTGGTCTGTAGGGGAAATACAGTACTTGCAATTGCAGGAGCCCTCGGCCCGCACCCACAGGCTCAGAAGTCTCGTGCATCGTGAGAGTCGGTCTTGCTTTACGGCGAGAACTGCTACACGCCCCCAGTGAAAGGCATGCTCGTTGCTAGCGCAGTGGCCATATTTGTGCAGTCATGGCGGAACCAAGAATTTTCAAACTCGAAAATTGGAACAAAATAGTCACTTACCGCAGTAGACGTGGTGATTCGTTGCGTTCGCCTGTCTGCTAAGCTCAAAACAACCGCGCCTGGCTTGACAGAGAAACCAGGAGAACAGCTGAGCATATTTACGACAGTGCACTTTTACTGTCCTCTGGGGAGCCTCGCTGGAAAATCAAAACCGGTTGCATAGTGTACCTTTAAAAATTATTACACTTATATTTATATCCTGTGTTGCGATTCTGGATAGATGCAAACTACATTTCGTTGAAATTGAATACTATTTAATTAATATTACAACCCATCAGAGATGGGTCCAGCAACACTGATGCATTGGCGCATGTATCCAGCTAATGGACCCTGCGTCGGAGCGCGTTTTATTTTAAAAGTCACGACTGATTCAGGAGCTGTTTCCAACTGACTGATGCTTTAAATTGTGTTTATAAGCTGATGCCACTAATCTCTGCTAAAAACAAACAAAACTTTGATCTTTTGCGGTTTTATCATCAAATTCATGAAGAGATATGGAGCAGCTGTTAGTATTTGTTTTGATTTTCTCTCGTGTCATCCTGTTCCTCTCTAGCCTCATCAGACCATCCTGATCCTCGCAGCTTTCTCAAGGTTTCACTCACGCAGATCAGTCTGGAGACTCTCCGTTGAAGAAAATTTGGAGCCGTTCACCAAACGAACGTCCAATCAGCGTTGGCTTTGAGGCGGGTTGAGGTGTGACGCAACGAGAAGCGCGACAGTTCAGTCTAAAGAACATGGCGGCTTCAGCCGATGAAACTAGCGTTAGCGTGGCTATCGAGCAAGTTTTATCGGAATTACAGAGTATTTCTTCACTGAAAGAAGAGCAAAACACTGCTCTGGAGGCTTTTCTCAGAGGAAAAGATGTTTTTGCTCTTCTCCCGACTGGTTTCGGCAAGAGTAGCCTGGCTTGTGGTTGTGTTTTCGTCGTCGCTCTGTTAGTACGTCATATGTTGATCTGATTGGTTTATTTTGGCCCGCTCTATCACCAACATAGGCCAATCAGCCTAACCAGTATTTTCGCCCCTTCCCAAAAGTACTTCAACCGGCGGTGTCCAGGATGGATATGCGGAGCAAAAATAACTGGCGGAGTCAGGTTAGTTCCTCCTCGGTTATGGCTAAATTCATCGAAATTAAAAATTAAATTCAATTTAGTTTATCATATTTATTGCGCTTACGAGTTGTTTTTTATCCCAGTCCAAGCATCCTCATTCACAGCTTCAACTAACCTTTACCACATATTTTCACATTATTTATTGACTTCATCTAAAATGTTCAAAAAGATATTTTTAACATAAAAAAGAAATGGTAATACAATATAAAAATACAAATTAAATTATAGTATTACTAGGTCATCAAATCAGCGTCAGATTAACCCTTTGCTCCAGGACGATCAGTGAAATGCTTTTTGAGAGAAAATCAAAATTTTCAAGCCAGTATTGTTAAGATCCAGAACTTAGCAATACCAGCGGCTGATCTAAGAACCAAAATGTACCAGAGGGGAGAACCCGGGAGGGGGCCAGTGTGTTTTTATGGGGGCACAGAAAAGCATGAAATAAAACAGGGCAGGGATTCCAAATACATTTAGAAACTGCATGAAGTGAAATTTCTATTCAAGTAAGTTTAATTAAAATTCTATAATGTTATTAGGTCAATATACATTTAAATATAGGAAAGTTTACATATTTCTGACTTAATTTAAGTTAAAATTAAAACTTTCTATAAAACCTGAATTAGAACTCAAGGAAGCAACAAAGATAGAGATTCAGCTATAAAAATTAAATTTTCATTTGTTTTTGAAAAAAGCTTTTAGCAGATGATAACTGGGATCCTATTTCAATGCCACTGGGGAAAGCATCACTGTATTGTTTTTAAATATAATTAGTAAAACAGAATTTGTAAGAATGAAATAGATCCAAAGGACCTATCAGTAAACATGTCTGTTTCAGCTTATCATCATTAGAATTTTGTTTTATTAATATGTCTTCAGTGGCCAGGCCATTACAGGGGCCAGGACGCATGATCTAGGGGCACTGGTCCCTCGTTGGCCCCTGTATGATACTTTCCATGCTTATTACCTTTGTAAAATTCAAAAAATATGAATATTTTGATGGCAAAAATGAATGTCAATGTAACAAGAAAGCAAACCCGCCGAATATATTAAGAAAAATAAAAAGTGTTTTCTATAAAAATTCATGAAAAACACAAACTTTGAGGGATTAATGCCGACACTGGCATTTATATTTTTTTTTTTATAAACTTAAATTATAATTGTTAATTAGGATTATTAACTTTTTAACTTTAGTTTTTAACTTTTTAATTAGCTTTTACATTTTTTATTTCTTGTCTTGTTAAATTTTTTAATTTACAGTAGGTAATATATCATTCAAGGGCTCATCTAATTGGTCAAATCAAAAATCAGATGTGCAGTCATGTAGCAGCATCTTTGCTGAATGGCTGATATAGATCTTGTGCTTCTAGACTTATCTGTAAGCGGGAAGCAAGTGATCAAAAAAACAGTAAGTTGTCCTATAAAGGGTTAATCTGTCATGTAGTGATTTTAAACGTCCAGCAGATGTCGGTATTGAGTCACATGCTAACGATAGTTTGGTATGTTTAAAAATACATCAACAAGTTAAAAAAATAACTCCTTAAACAAAGTAAATGTGGTCAAACTGGGCTATAATTGTGTTATTTATTTAGAGTTATGTGTTTTACTTCTAGAATCTGTTATTTTATAGAGAAAGAACAATAACCGTGTGAGCGCCCCCTAGTGGTCACCTGATTTCCTGGAGAAAACTCTCTTGTTTAGGAGCTCAGATCTCAGGAGTCTGAACAACAACTTAAAAGCTGCATGATTAAATGTAAAACAGGTGAAAAAAGGGAAATGGATATTTCACGGACTCCAGCTGCTCTGATACGGTGGCGGGGAATCTCTCCCTGAAGGACCCGTATCGTAGTTTCCCATCTGCAGGCAAAAGGAAAAAAAATCATGTTCTGGAAATACAGTTAATAAAATGTTTGGCTGCTCAGTTATGGGGTTTTGCCCGCAGCACAGGCTTTTCGCACTCTGTCATTTCTTTGGCTTTATTTTTATATTTTCGGGCGTTGCTTTCTCCATTTTTCATATAAAGGCCGGCAGGAAGCCAAATTAAATTGGTTCCAGAAATAAACGACTTGCGACGTTAGAAGCGAGTTTCGTCCCAGATCTGTAACGTTGGCGGTGACTGCCTGAACTTTGCTGCGCACGCATCGGCTGGAGTCATTAAAACCTGGACTTCGCTTTCTGCTGTCACCCCCTTCAAAATAAGCGTCAAGATTAAATAGCTTTTCAGTTTAAGAATAAAGTCGTTACATTACGAGAATAAAGT
>JAGKQL010000046.1:8293059-8321239 GCA_018398635.1 Cyprinodon brontotheroides | reverse complement strand
ATTTTTAGTGATAGTGATAGCAGCTGTCTACCCTCGTAAAACAACTCGGCAAGCTACCCCCCAACCCTGATCGGCGTGCTGGGGACACAGAACTTGAAGCCATTGAACGCAACATGCGGACGTCAAAACATTGCGCCAGTCGGTTCTGATCTAACAAGCCGACACAACTCTGTTTACATTCGATAGACAAGGCGCCACGCTGGTGAGAGGGATTCGGTCAGATAAAAGAGCAAAATAATAAAGAATACTGACTACGCACTGGAATCCTGTCCATGCTAAAAAATAGCATTGGCGCAAAACTAGTTTTTAACCGTAACTTTGTTTTACATTTGTCACAATGAATATTTTAGACATGGTTATTGCTTAACATTTAATGCCCTCGCTCTTCCTCCCTGTCAAGCCGCAGATGCATTATCATGCATGCTGCATGTGTCCCACTCCCAGATTCATTTCCACTGCTCTAACACCAGATTGCCATCCAGTCACACACTCACGGTTTTTCTACAGAGGTAAAACAGAGCTGCTGCCAAGCAAAGCCAGAGCTAATAAATCAATCATTCCATTATGAGAAGGTGGACGTTTCCAGGTAAATGCTACTCATAAGTGTAGAGTTGTCCTGCTGCCAAAGTAATCTGTCTGCATCATTAAATTTTAACCCAACTGGCCGGAATTTCAGGTTCAACCCCCAAAATCCATCGAATCTGAACTCTGTTCTGTGGATTTAGCTTCATTTTAAAGCAGTCTGGGCTCTAAAATGAGTTTATGTGAAAGGACAGAGTGCTATTTGTCCTCATTTGCATTCAAAGAAGACATTTTTCATTCCTCACCAAACATGGGCTCCCCAGCAGGTGCTGCACACACACCTCTATTTAAATATTTAGTGTCTTCACTTTCAGCTTCACACCAGATGCTCTCGTGTGACAAATGGTGGAAAGTGCAAAAAAGAAAATATGGAAAGTAAGTGTGGGCTTTTAGTCCTGTACCTGTTCATCAGGTTAAATTAGTTCAATTCACACAGGCGCAATGAGGAAAGGCAGTTTTATTCTTTGTTTCTTTTGAATGAAAGAAGCTATAATTTTGTCGTGTGTCTGTTTTCTGCAGCACATATTTACCTGTTATGCCCAGAATAAAGGCAAACAAAGATAAGGTGAGTTTAAACATGCTTATTAACAATGTTTTCTCATTCAATTCAAATGGATATAACTAAATCTATTTATTTTTTTGGCTATTTTAGGTTTTGATTTACAGTCCAACATTTTTCAAATACGTCCACGAGTCCTGGCTGGAAGGTCATGGACGATATCCCTCAACTGGCTTCCTCAGTTTGCTGCTCGCTCTCCACATATGTGACCAAGTAAGAACTCTTCAATCAGTCGTCTAGAAAAAAGTGGAGATGAAGCCAAACTGCTGCCAACCAATCACAATCCATCTGTACTGACAGGCAGGATCAGTAGAATCATGCAGCAGAGGGGCTTTCTGTAGCTCTGGAGGAGCTGCAGAGATCTGCAGCTCAGATATTAGAATCTATGAGCCCTATAGAGTTCATTTTGTTCATTTTTATTGCTGAAAGCAAAGAACATCTTTTGAAAATGTCGATTTGAAAGAACTATACAATCCTGAAAACAAATACTTTTAGTCCAAAAAGTTTTTTTTTTATTTGTTTGATTTTATTTTATTTAAATAATTTTTTTTGTGTTTTTTCATTTCTTTCCATTTTTCATATATTTTAACATTTTTTTAAACATATATTTTTAAAATTTGAATTTTTTTTATCTCTTTCAAATTTAATTTTTAGTTATATTTGTTTTTTCAGATTGAGTTTTTTGAATCTTCTTTTCGAAAGGTGTTTTAAAGATCCCATTCTCTTTTAAAATTTAAAGAAATTCTAATATGAGTATATTAAGTTTGGTTTTGAGTGAAACTTTGCTTTCTACTTATATTATTTTTTTCCACTTTTTACCAAATTTTCCCTTTTCAGAATTCCCTTCCTCCAGATCATATTCTTATCACTTCAGGGGGCGGGATTTCCTCTGGCGTGAGGAGCAAAGCAACATTTCTATTGGTCTGCTGGACATTAGCAAAAACATATTTTGGTCATTGTGCTCGTCAACAGCCAGCATTTGTATTGGGCTGGAGGTGAAGGGAATGTGATCTATGAAACGCAATTTGAAAATAAAGCAACCCATAAATCTCGATCTGAAAAACAGAAAATAATTATGATAAATATTAAATCAGGAAATACATGGAAAAGGAAAATCTTTTACAAAAATTATTTTTTTTAATACAATATGAAAAATTTGTATTTTAACAATATATAAGAATAAGAAATAGTTAAATCGGAAAAATGCAAAGTTTCATTTCTAAATTGCATTTCTCTTTTCAAATAAGAACAGAGCCAAATGTAAAGTTATGTATGTATATTTATATTTTAAAAAATATATGATCTTTGAAACCAATTAATAACATATTTGAAATATTACAAATGAAAAAGAAAGGAGAAGGAACACTAACATGTTTTCTTTTCATCATTAAACTTATTAAAACCAATGGCCACAGCAGGTTAAGCAAAGCTACATGTGCATCTTCCATCCGAAGTGACCTTCGCCGCCTATGTAATTATAAATAACGAATTCTAAGGTAACGCGCAATCTAAATATTAAGGTTAAGAATGGCGTGAGCTCTGTAGATGATGATAAATAACATAGTTATGTATAATATATTACATTTCTGACTGTATATCCTCCCTGTAATTATTACACACACTGGGAAGCTTTTAAGAAACATCAGTGTGTCTTTATTTGAAGCTCACTTCTGTTTTAAACAAGCTTCTTTACTATTCATTAAAGTTACTAAAACCCAACATTTTGCTCAGGAAAAGGAGAGATATTTCTATAAAAATATGAATCAACTGAAAGTTAACAATGTGCATAAGTAAATATAACTAAATAAATATACCTAATTACTAGCAAAAGTACAGTAGTATGGTTACTTAAAAAAAAAATTATTCAAGTAGAAATAGAAGCCGGTTTCTACCACTTGAAAGTAAAAATTGGAATTTTCTCATAATTAAGATTTAAACTTTGTTATGAGATATTTTGTCATAATTGTGATGTATAAAATGTTTTGTCCTTACAACAATGAATAGTTAATGTTGCACCATTACCAATACAAGTATCAGGCGGTGCCCGATCCAGCACTAAAATGGTATCGCGGTATCGTGCTCGTACCAACAAATAGGGCACCAATACCATTTTAAAGCCAAAAGGTTTATCTCAACTATTGTCACCCATTCCAGGTAGGCAATAAAGTTCTACTGGATTCACTTTGTATTAGTCTTTTTCCCCTGCTTCACAAAGGTAAGGTAGTAAGCAGCAGCTTCGCGAAAGCCATGATGGCAATATATTTTACATCCAAGTATATGTACAAGTTTATAGCTACATATATACACACATCAACATCTCTTTCAAAACAGATGATGGTATCGGTATGGTATCGATATCAGCCACAATACTGCGTTAGAACGCCAGGTATCGGCCAAAAAATGGCATCAACACAACAAAAAAAAAAGTGTAAACAGGCAATAATAAGCTTTGCTTCAGCTTCCAGTTCTTTTTTGGTAAATTGTTGGTTTTGTTTTGTTTTGATATTGTTGTTTTTGTTGTTTAATGTGTTGGATTATTTGCTAAAAAAATAAAGTGAAAGTGAAAGTGAAAATAATAACCCATTATAAGTTTGAAGTTATTGTTATGAGATAATTATTGCATAATTATGACTTCAAAAGTCAAAAACATGACTTAGTATCTCATTATTATGAATTTAAATCTCATGGTCATGACAGGTTATGTGCAATTCTGTTCTTGATGAGTAAAAGTGACACTACTTTAACAGTTTTTACTCCAATAAAAGTAGAAAGTAGTCATTTTAGAATGAATCGAGTAGAAGTACTTGGTAAAATGGCTAATCAAGTACTGAGTCATTGCTGGCTTCTAAAATCTGATTTAATGGTTAAAATGATGTAATCCGACAGAGAGGTGTGTGAATTCTGTTAAACTATAAATAAATAATAATAAATAGCATGATTTCAAAACACTTTTCCAAATAAATTTGTCAACATAAATGTTTAAAAGCTATTTTCTAGTAGGCGATGCATATATATGTAAGGAAAGATAACAAACTTCCAGAGAGAATATCTATTGATCTTTGACTTGCTCCAGTTACTCGTAGGAAAAGTAACCAAGAGCAGCAATACTCTCACCAAAATATTACTTTAGTTAAAGTAAAAAGTATAGTTTTTCTCTAAAAGTAACTTAAATAAATGTGACTGACTAAATGTAGCAAGCTATTAGCCACCTCTGGCAGTTAGCTGGAGATTAGGGTGATGGTGGAGAGAACTTCTGACCTCAAAGGCTTTGAGTTCATCACCAAAGATAAACTATTAGTGGAAACATGAGAGAAAGGCTGGTGGGTAAGGTTTCTGTGACATTTAAAACACATTTAGCCACTGATTATTAAGTTTTCAAGTAATTTCTCACTGTGCCTTTTTATATTTTAAATGAAAAACAGATATTTTTAAAACTTAAACCGCATTTATGTTGCTTTATGTTACAAACTGCTGACTTTATTTTTCCTGAGTTGACTGAATTCTGATTTCTGATGCATTTTTGGGGAATCGGAAATAGTGGTGTCAATATTAAGATATTGGAAATTAAAGAAATAATCCAGGCCTGATATAGACTAATATTGACAGGGATTGAACTGCTTTTCTGTTTCAGGTCAGTGTGTTTGGATTCGGTGCCGACCAGTACGGAAACTGGCACCACTACTGGGAGGAGAACCATTTGGCGGGCGCTTTCAGACACACGGGAGTCCATGATGGAGATTATGAGTATAATGTCACCTTGCTGCTGGCGGACAAGCACAAAATCCGGATGTTCTCTGGCAGATGATGCCAAGCGTGGGAAGGAACGTCATCAACCTTCAAATAAAAACAAACATCATTTCATGGTGTCTTCAAACATCTGTGCTTTATGTATTTTACACAGCCATGTTGTTTTGTATTAGCTGAAGCTGCTGCCGTGGTAATTGGAAAACCAATAAAGATATTTTTTTTTTCACTGCCGCTTTCCAGAAGCTGTTCCTCCCTAGACTGAGCAGGCAGGAAGGAAATAAAGATGCCAAAATCATGATTATCTCTTTCCCTCTATTTTCGTTTTTTCACCTCACCCTCTTTTTTGCAGTGAAACACTGTGGACTTCTTAAGCTTGTGCACCAAAGGTTAATGAAAAAGAAAAGGAACAAAGCTGTTCCATCAGCAGCACAAAGACGATACGCTGTATTTTACTGCGGATCTATGCGAACAGAGAGCAGGATTTAAGGCCGGATTGCTTAAAAAAGGCCTACATTTAAAGCTTTAAAACGCCCACATTTATGACCAAAAAAAACGGCTTCTAAACCCCATTGACTAAAGTGTAAACGTTATTTTGAAATAATCAAAATGGGAGAGTTCAGGTATCTTGGTTTAATGGCCCCAGTTTTTATGGCCTTGATCAGTTTGCACATTACTCATTTTTATCATGTTACTCTTTGCTTGCATCTTTGTAGACGCTTAGACATTTTAAAACTCATTCCCTTATTAACAAAAAAAAGCTAATCACAATGTGGCATTTGTAAAAAAATATATTGATAAATAAAGCTACTGTGCAGCAAATACTTTTTTTCATACTGCAAGCATTTTTATCAAACAATAAAATTTAATTATGAATTTACTTAATTACTCTATTGGCAGTTGACTCAAATTTTGCATTAAAAAAATGACCCTACCTTATTTTTCTCACATGTTGTCATAGATTCTAATACGGTAAATATGTTTTTTTACATGTAGGAGCGATTTTAGTCGATCCTTTTATTTATATATTTGTATAGCTTGATGCTGCCGTTCTCCTGTATCTGTATCTTTAGATTTGGTTAAAATAAAAAAATGCATTGACTATAATGAACCTTGATCAGTTTATTTCAATTGAATTGACCCACCATTGATCTTTCAAGCAATTGTTAGCACGCTATCATGCTAATACCTCAGCTGCAGAACTTATTAGATGTGTTTAAACAAGTGAGAATTAGTCCTTTTTTTTTTTGCGTTTCAGTGCATCCAGTGCAAAAGTTATATTGAAATAATAAAAATGGGAGAGTTAAGATATCTTGGTTTTTATGGCCTTTATCAGTTTTCACATTACTCATTTCCATCACGTTGCTCTTTGCTTGAGTCCTTGTTGACGTTTGCAATCGAAGATCCTTTTAAAACTCATTCCCTTATTTAAAAAAAAGACCTAATCACAATGTGGCTACTTTGCAGAAAATATTTTTTTCTTATGAGTATTTTTATCAAACAATTAAATTTAAATTTTTGCCAGTTTACCTAAATTTGCATAAAAATAAAGAGATTTTAGCTAATATCTCTCAAATGTCATTGTATCTAATATGTTTATTTACATGTAGAACAATTTAGTCAGTCATTTCACTCATATTTGGTAAGCTTGATGCTGGTGTGTTCTCCTATATCTCCAGTATCTCTAAATTTAGTTAAAATAAAA
The DNA here is from genome assembly GCA_018398635.1 of Cyprinodon brontotheroides. Classification (NCBI taxonomy): domain Eukaryota; kingdom Metazoa; phylum Chordata; class Actinopteri; order Cyprinodontiformes; family Cyprinodontidae; genus Cyprinodon; species Cyprinodon brontotheroides. Next base: position 8,314,649 of record JAGKQL010000046.1, on the reverse strand, counting down.
ATAAAAAATGCATTGACTATAATGAACCTTGATCAGTTTATTTCAATTGAATTGACCCACCATTGATCTTTCAAGCTATTGTTAGCCCGCTATCATGCTAATACCAGCTGCAGAACTTATTAAATGTGTTTAAAAAAAGTGAGAATTAGTCCTTTTTTTTGCGTTTCAGTGCATCCAGTGACTCTCGGGTTACAGAATTACCAAATTGACAAAAATAAACTGAAAATATGAATTAAGTCAAACCTCCAAACCAAATAACTGATGCATATTAGCGTTCTAACATGCTAAACAGAGACCAAGAACCACTTTGACTACATATTTTAAATTTACTTAAATACAGAACAAACTTTCCAAGTTTAAAAGAAAAGTAACTTGAACACAAAGTCGGAATTTTGACTAAAATAGTCAATTTGTTAGTCGCCAAGCCTGATCTCAGAATCCAATATGGCTGCCACGCTTTCTAAACGTATAACAAGATTAACTGTTGTCAAGACGAACCTGGTCGTCCAACGTCCAAGACATGGAGCTCATTACCAAACAAACTGTGATAAAAACCCTGGAAACACGAGAGGAAGGGGCCCACTTCTCCTTTTTTAAAGCTTTGTCTTTTATTGCCTTCCAGAAATCATCATCAATCCCAACATCATCTTTTTTGCATTCAAACGTATAAAATAGTAAAAAGAGCAAACCTTTACTTTTATCCTGGAGGATCAAAACCTGATCGGCTCCAGAGGCAGTTCAGTATAGATCAACAGGAAATCTAACGAGCACATCTGTATTTTCCAAAGAAATCACCGAAAACAGATTAGATCTTCATGAAGCTCCTTGTTAATAAATCTACATACATATTAATGCATGTGTGCTGTGTCAATCTTTCAAGATTCTGCATAAAAGACATATTAAATGGGTTGAGTTGTTCTTTATCTCTAATTTCATAGAAGACTCCTAGATGAGCTTTCGGAACTTTTCCTTCTGCAGCATTTTATGCAAAAACTGGTTCTAATAAGACGAAATTGGGGTTTTTAATCTTTAATGTTGATATATTGTTGTGACTAAAGTAATTACTTATTACTTGAGAGTACCACTGCTGCCATCCTCAGGTTAAAGTAAAACATGATTTCTAGAATTACTGCTTTTTTTTTTTTTTTTTTTTTTAGCTTTTTTTTCCGATTTTGTTTTTTTAACTACAGGTACAATAAAAAACAAAAGTGTTTAAAAGATTACAAAAACTGATCAGAATATACTACAACATATGTCGGGGTAAAAGACCAACACATTTTAAAACAAATATTTGACATTGTTGATTTTCCTGAAAGTTATTTATTGTATAATTGTTTTGATAAAGAAGTGATTTTTTTTTATTATTATTTAAAAAACAGTTCAAAGAAGATTTGTTTCCTTACAGTTTGTCCCAATTAAACCTGTTTTCCTATTAAAAGAACCACATTATCCCAGTCTGAAATATGTATTTTTAGACTGTCAATGTATGACATATGTGCTAATTCATAATTTGGACTCTTCAATTTTGAGAAATAACCAAATAAATGAGAACAGAATTTTCTAGAAGACTAATACAGGATAAATAGGTGGTCAATTGCTTCCCCTGTATTTTTACCAAATTCATATTCATTATAAATGCAAAAGCACGTATATTTGGTAAGATTTTTTTTTATATCATATTCAGCGAAATTAGGCTTTTAGAAAATTAAACAGTAATATAGAGAATTCATGTTTCTAAATGTGACGTTTCTGTACAGCATTATCAGTAATAAATTATCATTGAATATGAACGTTTTTAGCAACTGATTAATAAATAAATTATACATTGATTATCAAATATGTCCGAATTATTTATACTCTAGTTAAGGGGAGATAATGTGAAGAATTTAAATTTAAGAGTGTTCTTTATTAAAGGTCTTAGGGCTGAGGTATGGCTTAAAATATTGTATTTTATGGTGATTCAGTAAACCTGAGATTAATTAGGTTAGTTGCATATTTAAATAATATAACCAAAATCTAATAAACCTTTAACAACCTTTTTTTTGTTGCCAATTATAACCAAGTTGCTCCATAAAACAAACTCACAGAGGAATTCTGGGAATTCTGGATAGCGGAGGGATCAGTTTGTGGAAGTAGAACATTTGAAGGGAATGTTGTTTGTATCAAAATTACATTTCTACTGTAGCAACAGGCCCTGAATCATCACCATTATTCATGCGAAATACGTGACACTCAGAGATGGATTGTTGGTAATAATCTTTACCTTAGTCAGCTTAGACGCATGCTTAGCTGAAGTGTGGATCAAGGATGGATAAGGGGAGAAATCATTCTGTAGGATTGAGACACACTACGCCCTCATACCATTCGAGGAAATGTAAAGTTGCAGTACATAAAGGCAGCCATAGAGGCAGGAAATAATTAGCGAGGGGCACCAGGCCAACCCCTTTTCTTCACCCCTGTATTTCCATATTAAAGCATGCTCTGATTACTCTGGAACATTTATTTTATTTACATATCTGCTTAGATTTTGGGCCTGAGGGATCAGGATCATCATGCTCGACTATTATATGATATATCCTGCAAATACGCCTTATTATAAATAAATAAATAAAAAATACCATCTGCAACTTTTATCTACATAGTGAAAAAGAATCTGGATGGAATGTAAATACAAGTGCCTTCATGGACAGTTTAAAATTTTTTGGAGCCTTGATTTCAGCTGCTTTCTAACTGTATTCATAGTAACTATAAAATTCACCAGTTTGAAATGTGTATGCTATAGTCCTGTTATATGTTTTAAATTTCAAAGAATTGTTCAAATAGTACAAATATTGCAACATACAGTAAAGTGTTTCGGTATGAAGTGGATCCATCATTTCTATGTGCACATCAATCTTTGCCATCTATGGAGAAAAGTTTGTTCCAGTATTGTTGCAAGTCGAAAGCACCTTTTGTAAATATAAATTTGAAATGTTTTGAACCATTGTATGATCCAAAAACAGGTTGAAAAGTTAATCTTTTGTTTTCCTAGATTCTTTTTTTCATATTTTGCTCTCAGATGTAATTTTTTCAGGTTTCATGTAACATTTTTCGACTGTAACTACGGGTTCTACATCCTTCGGATGACCGCTGTAGAGGCGGTGCTTAAAGCACTTAATGATCACCTTTGGCGCATGCACAGGTCGAGAATCTTATACCAACATAGTCACGTGACCCCCGTGACACCGGTGCAGCCTATATAGTCACGTGACAGCCACAGCGCTCAGTCCCTAATCTTCTCGAAAAACAATGATTCCGAGGGATCGAAGGCTTGAGTGTCATCCGACTATAGAACCGTAGTTACAGTCGTAACTTTCGCTCTATTTCATCCCTACTGACCGCCAGAGGCGGTGCTTAAAGCACGGATGACGACACCAACAGAGTCCTGAGGAATCACACACAGAAACAACAACCCAAACATGCCCACCTCACTGGGAAGATGGCGTGTGCTGGGACAGGATCCCCCTGCATTGGGTGAGGGGTGGCCAAGTTGACCCTGTAAACCTAGCAAAAGGTATTTGGGATGACCAAGAGGCTGCTGAGCAAATACTTCCAGAATGAGACCAGTCATAGCGCCCATGACACACTGACACCCCTGGTGGAATGGCACCGCATACCAGCGGGGGGTTGAGGCCCCGCTGAATGCAAATGTTCCACTACATCCACAATCCAACGCCGCAAGGCGCCTGTTTAGAAGGGGCTCGCCCCGGGCCCCGCTGTGAGCAGAAAACAGATTATCTGCCTGACGGAGAGAAGCTGTGAGACCGGACATATGTCCTTCAGTGCCCTAACAGGGCAGAGAAGCTCATCAGGCCCATCCTGTATCAAGGCGCAGCAAGCTGGAGGGGCACAGTGTGGCTCAAGGGTGAAGCTTTTCTTTAGGAAGAAACGATAGGGCCAAAGAGTAACACCCGAACCAGCCGGGTTCCAACGCAGCAGGACTCGAACAGACAGTGCATGTAGTTCACTCACCCGGGTGCCGCAGGCTATGGCGAGGAGAAAAGCTGTCTTCTTCACACACACTCAAGGCTTGCCCCCGCCAATGGTTCATAGGGAGGAGAGCGCAGGGCAGCAAGGACAATAGAAAGGTCCCACACCGCACAACAGGGCGTGCAGGGAGGGTGCAAACGCTGGCACCCCTCAAAAAAACAAGGAAACGCCCTTGTTATGGACCTGACCGCCTTCCCCACTCACCACCGGTGCCAAAGCAAGAGATGGCAGCCACATAGACTTTAGGGAGTGGATGGAGAGCTTACCTGAGAAAGCAGTGCTTGAAGGAAGGTTAAAATAACAGAAACAGGACAGTGTACAGGGTCCTCACTTCTTCCTCACCAGCGCGCCAAAAGCCTTCCACTTTATGGGCGCATACCCAGACGCTGCGGAAGGGGCCCCCGGCATTAGTCATCGTGGTGTCCGGCGTCCCCGCCATACTCCGAAGGAAACGCCGGCCCTGTAGTGGCTGCACCCAGAGTTGGAGGCTATCGGGGATTGGGATGCAGGATCCGACCGGCCCAGTTGTGACAGCAGGTCCTTTCCTGCAGGAAGAGGCATCGGAGAGCTGCAACAGAGCCTGTGCAGCATCGAAACCAAGTCCTCCCTGCGCTCACCGGGCACCAGAAGGAGCTGATGTCCTTCCTGAAGGACCCCTCAGGAGTGTTGGGCCTATCAGGGAAGTGGGAAGGCGAGAGGAGTGCCCTCGCCAGTCGTAGGAGACCTGCTGGCATCGTCCAGGAGAACTCGCGGCAATGTGTTGTCTCGAAGCCGCCACGCTCCCGAACCTAAATAGACTGGCACTGTCGACAGGGAGAACATTCTGCACCCCGATGGGCCGCCCCCCCAGGCTGGCAAAAGAGGGGCTGCCCAGGTCGCCCCGGTCTCAGAGCATCAAATAATGGTTGATGTGAAAACGACTGACGGGTTAACCGCATTCCTGCCTTCCCCGCAGGACCTCTGCGCACAGCCTCCAACCCAGAATAGATGTGGTGCCACTACAGACCATGTCCCCCGGAGTCGCTCCACAAGGCCCCCATCCTGTGGTGGACGCTCCGGTAGAGACAACTTCCCAACGGGATGGCAGAAACCCAGCGAACTGTCCGCCACTGAGCCAGAAACGAGGCATTGAGGGGACACCCAATTTCGCGACGGGTGACGATGAGAAGGATCCAGCCTCAGGTTGCTGAGCCACATCTGCAGTGGTCGACAGCAGCCCTAGGGGCACTAAAAGCTTCAGGGTCAGCAGACGGAGTAGGAGAACAAAGGGGTGCCAAAGAAAGGCAGGCAGCATCTGCAGAATGCTGATGGTTGCAGTCATGAAAAGTCCATCGCGGATATGTTTTGAGACGAATCAGGTTGCTCTTCTGAGTTCACAAAGACCCACACAGGTCCATGTGATCAACATGCCTTCCCCAGCAGGATCGGGGGCGCACAGACGAAGTCGCCCAAATAAGGCAGGATCTTCAACCCTCTGGCCTGCAGAGGACACAAGGCCGCTGCCATGCACCGAAAGTCACACGACAGAGAGAGGCCTGGAGAACCCTGAACTGAAAATGCCTGCCCTGAAATGCAAAGCGGAGAAAAACGCCAATGCTGTGGAGACATGAAAAATGTCCCTTCAAATCGAGGTGAACCACGCCTAAATTGCCTGAAGCGCCCCTGATGCCCAACATGTGGAAGGGATGGACTTCATGTAAAGTTCAAACCCCTCAGGTCCAAAATTGGGCGGAGACCCCAGTCTTTTGGGGAATTAAAAAATACGAGTAAAGCAAGAGCACCCAGCAAATATTTCTGGCTGCTCCACCTGGTCGCCAATCAGTATCCCACCGGACCAACTGTAGTGTGTAACCCAAGTGACACACCACCCATGGATCGACACAAGAGCGCCCAGCAACGAAGCTGTTCGGGTAAAGCGGTCCAGTGACGCCATCTCCAGGAGGGTTGCTGAGTTGCCCTTCCAGGTTGAGCAGACATGAGCTCGACCCCCTCGGTGGATCCCAGTGGCCATGGGCAGGCCTGGCAGCAGGCCCTGCAGCAAACCGCGGGCTGCCCCAAGCAAGGTGTAGTCCGGGCAGGATAAGTACATGACAGGGACAAAGAGGCACTCCTAGCAGGATGCTGTAGACTCGCCCGCATGCAGACCAGCCAACTGTTGCCTGGTATGCGAGGCCCGGCCGCACGGGCCTCCAGGGCTGCAAGTGCAGCGGAGCCAAAACAACTCCCCAGGAATAACTGGAAGGCCCATCAGGGTCCTTCTACATGCCTCTGTCCAGAGGAGACTGAGCCAAATGACCTGGCGACGCGCTCGAACAAGGGTAGACAGGACACGCCCAACCCTCCCTCGACAGAAGAGCAATGCATGGAGGGATGCATCCATCAGTACTTTGGTAGGTGCAACCGATCGCCGACAATCTCAAGGAAGCCGAGAGACCAGTAATAAATGCGACAGGAAATCCCAAGTCGCCCCAAACGAGCCCCAGAGTCATAGGCTCTACAGAGCAGATCGCCAGTGACACGGCATTGAGGACTGGACACCTGGCATTGGCCCTCCCCTCAAGGCCTCATCCTGCCACAATGAGGGAAGCATGGCTGGCCAAATCAACCATATGGCCTGCCAAGACTGGGCGCGAGCATGCATGGCCGCCAGTGTTCCCTGCCGGCCAGAGGTCAGCCTCGAAGGCCTTAGTGTCTGTCCAACAGGCATGGAGCTCCCTTCACATACTCTGCAGACGGGGAACCATAAAGGACGCCCTAGCAAGGGCGCTTAAAGAAAGCACTGGAAGCCGCAGGTTGGTCCTGTGGAGCATCCAGATGCAACCGGCGAGGGCAGTTCTCAGAGCGCCCACTACAGAACCATCCTCCTCTGACTGAGAGCCAGAAGAGATATGTGAACCCGCTTCTGAGAGGAGTGAGCCGAGTCAAATTGATCCCGGGGGTCATCAGTGCCAGACGCCGCCAGGAAATGGCATCATCTTCTAAAGCAGAGACTCCCGAACTAACGCTGTGTCCTGGGTCAGGGTCTCCAGACATGTCAGCGCCACGCCGCCCCTAAGGGAGTCAAGCAACGCCTTCATCCCTTCTAGTTCAGAAGCGAGCTGGGCCACCTGCCCAGATATGCCCTCTGGAACCCTGGGGCTCCTCTTGCCCCTCTTCCATGGAGGCCCCATAGCCTCAGAAGACACACGTTCACAGGCTGGTTGGCGGCTTTGAAGGCCAGCCAAACGAAGCGCTACGCATGGACAAAGGCAGGACAGAACAATTAGGGGGCATGCCGCATCAGTCAAGGCCTTTCCAAATGATCCAGGCCCAAACAAGAGGACACAGATCATGCCCATCCTCCAGCTGGAGAGGGGCCAAACAAGCTCTACAGCACGGCGCCTGATGCCCAACATGTCAAATAATTGATTACCACAGGCTAGGTCAGGATGCATTAAAAATCGCCACTCTTGACACTCACGGCGGACAGATCGGGAGACGGTCGGAAACGAAGCGCCACCAGAATTTCCCCAGTAGCAAGGCACAAGAGAACTTAGCCAAACGCGTTAGCAAGTAGCAAGCCGAAAGCGGCTGCCTGTTAGCAGCAAGCCAGGCGGCTGCCACAGCAAGCCGAAGCGGCTGCTACGAGGAAAACAGAAAAGCAAGCCAGCGGCTGCACAGAAAACAGAAAAAAGCAAGCCCAGCGGCTGCCGATGCGCTCGCAAGCCCGGAAACGGCTGCCACGGTAAACAAAAAGGCAAGCCAGCGGCTGCTACAGCAAACAAAAAGCAAGCCCGAAGGCTGGCTGCAACAGTAAACAAAAAGGCAAGCCGTTTCCGGGCTTCAACAGTAAACAAAAAGCAAGCCTGAAAGCGGCTGCTACAGTAAACAAAAGCAAGCCCGAGAAAACGCTGCTACCGCAAGTAAACAACAAGCTGGTGGTCGGCTAGCGCCCGAAGAGCACCAGCAACAAGTCCGCCGGGAAGAGCAGCGTCCCAGTTACGCCCCGTCGATAAGAAAAAAAACTTACCGACGAAGAAACCAAGCTGTAAATAATGAAAAGCTTGCGCAGCCCTCTGGAGGGCGAGATGAGCCTCGCAGCTCCGACCAAAGTCTCGAGGCTACCAGCGACAAGCAATCAGTGTCGTACCACCTGTTTCAACCTGCATGCGAGAAGATGAAAAGGGACTGAGCTGTCACGCTGTCACGTGACTATATAGGCACACCGGTGTCACCGGGGTCACACGTGACTATGTTGGTATAAGATTCTCGACCTGTGCATGCGCAAGAGTGATCATTCGTGCTTTAAGCACCGCCTCTGGCGGTCAGTAGGGATGAAATAGAACATGTTTTTTATTAAAACATTTTTCTGAGTTTTATTTCTGCTTTGCATTTTTGTCAACTTTCCCTTTAAAAACATCTTCTTTACTTGCAACAATAATGAAACAAAATTTACTCCATATCATGCAGGTTCGAAATCAAGATCTGCTTGCTAAACTTTTGTAGATACTTAAATGTTCAATACTATATGGTTGGGAAAATGCACTTTCATTCCTGTTTTTTCTTATGTTGATTTTCATTTTTCATATTTAGAGTCAGAGGGTCTTTTTAATAGGTTAAAATTTTCCCAATGTGCCTTGAAACAGTATCATGAACAACTGAGAAAAGTGGAAACAATTTGACTTCACAAACCTGTGCAGCTGTTCTACGGTTTATTTGTTCTAGAGAATACTGCCACCTGGCGGTCAAATGCCTGTTCTTTTTCATCAATACATTTTGTAGATGTGATTCTATATTAAACATTAACACTTCCAAACTAATTTCATATTTAATGCTTCACTAATGGTTTTAAAAAGTTTGTTTAAAGTTCATTAAAGACTTACTCTGTCCATTGTTCTGGCCTGATCTGTGATATTGACTCGTTTAGGACAGTTGCATGTTTAACATATAAATTATTTAGTCATTCAGCCATCTGTGAATATACAGTGGGGATTTTATAAATTAAATTATTCGTATGTGATTCCAAAGAGGGGTAATTGCTTATGAATAAACACCCAAATCTCATTGGTATTACTTTTTGCCATGTTTTAAATGTATTATTTCCCCTATACTTCACTGAAATAAGTTAATTAATCTAGGTGGAAATACGTTCCAATGATGTCTCCATCCCGTTTTTATCGCTGTGGTTAGAGTTTTTAATAAAAATTATATTTGGCTTCCAAGTTTAACATTTTTGTGGCTATTAATTTATATAGAAAATGTTTTAAAATGATTAACATTTTAAAACATGTTTTTGCTACAGCTGAAAAACTTTAGGCTATGCTTGACAGACTGATACTAAGCTGAACATATTGTGGGTGAAGTTTCAACAGTTTTCCATAAAGCAGTCAAGTGACTTCCCTCACACTTTATTAGTGATACTCCTGAATAAAACCATTACAGCCAGTACTCCTTATCAGTTTTCTAAGCTGTAAATATTCTCCTGTGTAAAAGCTTTTCTGTATAATGTGAATTTTTGTTCCATTTTTGTAAATAAAACATTTGGAAATTTAAAAATTTGAAAAAGGAACTGAAACGTATTAATCAAAAGAGAGTAACTTTGCCGGGTTTGTTGTTTTTTTTAGATTTTTTGCTTTATGTCTCTTCTTCAGATTGAGTTTTATGACTTGCATTCTTTTAATGGATTCGCTGTACAGATGTGAATCCAGTAGGAATGATCTCAATCAAATTTGGCTGAGCTTCAATTTCAAAAAAATGTATCAATCCCAAATAAAAAAAAAGTGGAAGTAGGCTCAGTCATATGTTTTTCTCTTAAAGACTTGTATAGGTTGAAAAATAACTTGAGATTTCAAAATAAAATCTGAGTGTTGTCATTACCATTATTATAATCAGTATTATAGCACCTTTTGCCATGATTGTGTACGATGTGGACTTCTGTTTGAGTTTCTTTTTCAGTTTTTTGTTAATTCCAGTGCAACTTTATTTATAAAGCACTTTAAAAGGTCCAAAGTGCTTAATAGTGAAACAACATACCACCATTAGACAGACTCAAAAAAAAAATACAAGCATAAAAATAAATTAAAATCTGAACTATAAAATCTATAATGTAAAGAAATAATTAAAAAATAATGTGTCACAGACTAAAATCAACATACCCATACAGTTTAGGAAAGCAAAGGCAAAGAGATTGGTTTTAAGACCAATTTAAAATCAATCAGACAAAGAAATAGACAATTTAATTTAATAAAAAGGCACTTTAAGTTTCACTTTGATTTATGTTATTCTGGTGATTTCGCGTTCATTGGTTTCTTTTCCATACTTTGTGTTATATTTAAAGGAAAAGTCCGGCTTCAGCAAGGCGTAAATAATCAGTGGATCATTATTTATCTATCTATCTATCAATCTATCTATCTATCTATCATCTATCTATCTATCTATCTATCTATCTATTCATTCTATCTATCTATCTATCTATCTATCTATCTATCTATCTATTCATCTATCTATCTATCTATCTATCTATCTATCTATCCTCACAATTAATATTAGATCTCTGATCTACGGATTGCTCTAGTATGAGCTTATATTACGTATGATTTCTGTATGGGGTGTGGAAACTACTCTCAGGAAAAACTGGGAGAAACTCCGGTTACCTGCTGTTTCGGTTTTGTGGTTTTTAAGGAAGGTTTCAACCCTTATTTAAAATACTGTCACAGTTAATTGGAGGTTTTTGAGAGAGATCAGGAGGCAGAGGTAGATTTAATGAGTCAACGGAGGGAAAAATACAAAATAGAAAGAACCCCCCAAAAAAACAAAAAAACAGAAAATGTCAGAGAAAACTCCTGTTCGGAGCCAGAGATGAGAAAGTAACTAACAAACAACAAAAAAACAGCACTGAGTGACCGCAGAGGTGGTGTATATTAGGGGAACAGAACAAATGATGGACTAATGAGCTGAATATGGAGTAGGTGTGGGTGGAACTAACTAGAAGGAAGCCAAGAGGAAAGGAAACAAGCACAAGGGGGCAGCAGAGAGTAACTCAAGAACTAAACACTGCTAGAAAAAAATGAGAAGAATACAAAAAAAATACAATAATTAATCTGAGGGCAGAACCCTGAAAAATACATGTAACAAAAGTTTTAAAATGCCCATTATAGCCAGCTAATCACTCACCATACAGTAAGTGTTAAATGTAATGAGTTTAGAAATAGAGTTTCAGAGCAATTTTAATGATTAGCTTATACTTGATTTATGCAGGAGCCTGTCAACAGGTCTGAACAAAACCCCCAATCTATCTATAGAAGGAATAAACGGCATTATAGCCTCCACAGAGCTTTGATCTCAAGACATTGAAGCAAGGCTGAGATTGCACAGAGGGAGACAAGGCAATCAGACAGGCCCCATCCTTGATGAAGCATCCTGTTTAAGATGCTGGAAGTAGGTGTTTCTGTATCTTAAGAATCCCAGCATATAACTGCAGCGTCTACAGTTTGATTGGAGCTGAGGTGCTGTGTCCTTCATGCATGCAGCCCAAACAACACTTTATAAAAGCTGGGTGCATGAATGTAATATTGAAAACTTGAGAGAGGAACAATTGCATTTTTTAAGAAAATACAGTTCTTTCATAGGAGTATTTACTAAGGAGTTTTTTAACACTCCTACTGCATTAAAGAAGACTGAAGACGGAAATATGCAATACCTTGAACTCTCTGGAGTAACATAAAGCTGCACGCATTGGTGGGGAAGTATTTTCATAGCCTTTGTGTTGGAGTCAGGGGGATTTTGCTAGCTGCAGTGATTTATATCACATTGTCAACAACAGGAAGGTTGAAAAAACAATAATTGTGGGGTTTTTTATTTTATATGTTAACATTTAAATGCAATGTACAAGATTGAGTTTAAAATGCATACATGTCCCTCTGGTGCAGTTACCTTTTATAAAGGTTATAAAATGGATGTTAAGAGTCTCCCTCTGCCCTCATTGAAGGGGGATTCCACCCCCCCGATCTCCCCTCAACTTGAATGCTGATTACACTTCTAAGTGACCCTGGAAAGGCCTGGGGCAGAGTGCTGGAAGGAGAATCCGGCAGAGCTTCACACCTTGGCTCCAGGAGGAGCAGTGGGTTTTTTTCATCCCGACCAACACTGGACCAGCTCTACACCCCCTGCAGAGTTCTCATTGGTTAATGGGAGCTTGCACAACTAGTCCATATGTTTTATGGAAATGGACAGAACATTTAACTGTGTCCCTCATTTAGCTCTGGGATACCTAATAAGCTAGGCGTTGAGGGTCCTATACTAAGAGCCATCCAATCTGTTTACAAGCAAAGCAGGGCCCTGGTCCCATTTGTCATTGTTTCTGGGCTGTTTCAATGCATGTTGTCTAGGTGCAGCCAAAAGCTAGAGGTAGTCTAGCTTTTTTGCCCATAGGCGACCATCCTAAACTACCAAATTGGGGAAACATCCCAACCCTGAAACAACAAAGCTGCATTAGGGCCGAGGGGAAAGCGTTGGCCTTTTAGATGTTAAACCCCATCATGCACTGCAACATATACATACTTTTGCAAAATATTTGAAAACATAAATTAAATAGCCAAAATATAAGGGGAACATAAGTAGTTTGGTTTTAAGAAAGCATTTTAGTTTTTATTATAATTTAGTTTGTTGCAAAAGGATTTTACAGTTTGAAGAAATAAAAAATTACACCATATTCCAACCGTCACAAGGATGTGCATGACAAGGAAGGGCTATATATACGGCATGCATCATTTGGGTAGTTAACATTGTATTACTTCTTGAGCTCCCTAAATTATTTACTGTCACAGGTCTGTGCTTTGGATGGGGAGTAAGTGTTGGGGCCGGTATGATTTAAGGAGGGCCGGCCCTCGCACGCTAACATTAGGACCGGCCCCACTGGGCAAATGCCCGCTATCAAAGATTACCAGTCCGAGCATAATGAAAACTAACACAATCTAAGATGGCTGTCAAAAACAACATGTGCTGGGCTGGTTTCCAACCACGTGCGAAGCAGCTGGAATGTGGATCAGCTTCATCCCAGTCCCAGGCTGTAGCTTTCTACTAGTAAAAGGTGTCTTGAGAGTTTCTGCCTTAAGTAGAGGAGTTCAAATGTGACGCTCCAGAAACTCAATCTGCTCAAAGGAAGGTCAGTTTTGTAGCTTCTGTAATGAGGTAAACTGTTTTCAGATGTGTGAACATGATTGCACAAGGGTTTTCTAATCATCCATTAGCCTTCTGAGCCAATGAGCAAACACATTGTACCATTAGAACACTGGAGTGATAGTTGCTGGAAATGGGCCTCTATACACCTATGTAGATATTGCACCAAAAACAAGACATTTGCAGCTAGAATAGTCATTTACCACATTAGCAATGTATAGAGTGTATTTCTTTAAAGTTAAGACTAGTTTAAAGTTATCTTCATTTTTTCCTTCAAAAATAAGGACATTTCAGTGTGACCCCAAACTTTTGAACGGTAGTGTATATATATATATTGAAAACTGATTTTGATTTATATTCAGAGACTTTGAGAGTGACTGAATCTGAACAGCCAGATTACCATCTTTGTTGGAACATTTTAACTTAATATAATGTTGCCCTTCTATTTTTTTTTTTTTATTGAAGTTCTGGTTTTTTTTTTTTTTTTTCTTTTTTTTATTGGTCACATTTGAAATGCTCCAAGTTCGTTATTCGTACTGTCCCATACCCCTTTGGAATTTGATACTCTGTTATGGCTCTTATTTGCGTTTATTGCTGCCTGAAGATTATTCTATTGCATCTAATTTGCTCCTATTTTTCAAGTCACTGTCTGACTTAATCTGTTTTGATGTTGAACTGATTTGAAATGCTTGTATAATTTGCCATGTCTTTGTTTTGTATTTTTTTTTTTTTTACAATAATAATAATAAATAATAATAAAAAATCTTTATCTCGGGGAAACAGAGGAATGGTAAATATGAATTCTGTGGGGTAGATGAAACTATTGAACATGTGATGTTGTACTGTAATAAATATGAGGAGGAAAGACAGCAATTAATTCAACATTCAAGTAAAGTAAAATTTGAATTAGATTTATTTTAATCAATTAGAACTTTTTCAAAAAGTAAAATTTACAGGATAATATTTCGATATCTAAAAATAACACATTTGTATAATAATATTTAATTTCTGAGAGTCATTCTGGTCCACAGTCCATACCAGTAGATGGCGGAAATGCATCAATTTGTTGTCTGTCAACCGCCAAAAATTTCAAAGAAGAAGATGACGACGTCATCCGGGTGAGTTCAACAAGCTGCAAAACAAGGAAGCAAACCTCACTCCGGTAAAAGTAAATGCCTCCCTTATAGCACAGGTAAGAAACCACCAGATTTTTTCGTTTATCTGACCTTTTTAAATGTCTTCCCTCATTTTATAGCCGGAAAATACATAAATAAAATAAAAAACACCAACATGCTAGCACTTTGACAGCCTTCAAACTAGCTTAGCTTCTGCTTTCACTTTCTAGCTTCACATGACGCCGCTGAACAACAATGTAGAAACTTCAGGTAAAGTAGACATTAAATAAAAACTCCGTCACAATGGCGCTGACAGCTGTTAGCTTCAGTATATCAGGTTAGAACATTAGTTTGACACTTTGGTCAAACTAATAAGCTTTCCTCTAAGGCTGACAGAGCTGCAGCAGTCTGTAGGCCCTGCTGGATTTATTACTGGCAGCCGGAAGACAGACTTCATTCCTGAAGGAAAGAAAAAAATCAGGTAAATATTAACCGACTTATCTCACTTAAAGTGCGTTTTAAGAGATGGTTCAGATCTGAGGACTCTGATCCTGATAGTGAAACAAAAGAAGTGTGATTAAATTATAAAAGCTTTCAATAGGATTTCAGGATTATATTTATTCTGAAACTATTTGAAGTTTATTCCTTTATATGGCACTCAGAGAAATACTTTGAAGATCAACATTTAAAGCCAAATAGTGTTATTGGAATCCAGGACAAGACCTTATTATCTTTGTAACATTCAAAACATCTGGATATTTTGATTGCAAAAAATTAATCACAATGTAATAGAAGAAACGCCAACCTGCCTGAATATAATAATAAAAATAACAAAAAGTTAGCTACTATAAGAAATTCCTTAGAAAACACTCAGAGTTGAAAGACATTTTTTTTTTTTTTTGATACAAACATAACCTTAGAGCATTAATGCTGATACTTGCACTCATATTTTTTTAGTTATAAAACCTAAATATAATTGTTAACTAGGCTTATTAACTTTTTAACTTTACTTTTAACTTTTCAATTAACTTTTTACCTTTTTTTTTCTTGACTTGTTAACTTTTTTTCAACTTAATTTACAGTAGGTAATATATCATTTAAGGGTTCATCTAATTGGTCAATTTATGCTTCTGATGCATTGCCTCTGCAACAGTCAAATCTGTCTCTGCGTGACCACGCCCCCTGCGCAGAGGTTCTGCAACCATCGTTTCACACCTCCAAAAAAAAAGCCTGACTATGCGTCGGATGGTCGCAAACCAGCGAAGACCTCAAGCAGAAGTACGCAGATAAAAAGCAACTGTAATTGGTCCTTGTTATGCCTTTCCGGCTGTCTGCGTGATCACTTAGTTCACTGTTATTACTTCATTTAGTGAATAAAACTCACTGCAGTTCAGGACTTGGGGCAAAGAGGGAGTGGCCTGGTGCGGAGGTTACGGATTAGCGGACTGTGGTCTGGATCCGGACCCACCTGCTGGCTAATCCAGACCCAACCTGATTTAAAACATTTAGAGTGAATTTCCCCCATTGTGGGACAACAAAGCGATTTACATTTCAATTAAGGAGTTTTATGTTTATGCTAAGGAATAAAGATCATTTTTCTAATGGATTAATTTGTCAATTATTCTTTCAATTAATTTATATATATAGCAAATAGTTTGTCAAATATATTTTATACAGAATTTGAAGCAGGTGAAGCTCAAACTAAACCTTTTGAGGATCTAGATAGAACATGTTGACGAACAAAAACGACATCTTAAAGGAAGCGATGTAAAAAAAATGTATACTATTTTGGTATAATTACTCTATGTGTAAACCAGCTCTCATAGGAAAAGTGGTATGTTTTCTATACTCCGGACTATGATTAAATTACTAGATTAATTGAAGATTATCAATACATCGATTCACAGCAGCATGATTAATCACCATTAGTTGTTTCAGTCCTAGTCTCCTTATCTTTGTGTTAATAAGTTTTAGATCTTCCTGATATGTATCCTAATAATTTCCTCATGGTCTCTCCTTTTTTTTTTTTTTTACACTGCTGTTGTGCTCCTTGTCGTGCCTACGAACCTTCCAAAGAAAGTAGTTTAGTGCATTTGGAAGTCAGCATCAGCTGGAGCGGTGTGCTAAAAAATCTGTGATTGCCCGTAATTGCCTTTTATACCATCCTCTTGGATTGTTCAAATGGCATTGTGGGAATAGATTTTTATGGCTGTGGTTTTGCTTCACTGATCTGATGGCACGGTTCAAGCTGGCACGGACCGTCCTCCGTGCCTCTTTATGACCAGACTTGAAAGCTGAGTTCCGTGCTTTTAGTGATTTCTGAACCTCTCTGGTCATCCAGGGTTCTTGGTTGGCCCGGGTGATGGGAATGTTCTTTGTGATGCTGACATCGTCAATGCATTTGTTGATGTAGGCTGACAGTCATGGCATACTCATCCATATATAGATTTAGTTGTAATATGACATTGGTTGCTGCAGCTTTGAACATGTCCCAGTCTGCAGAACCTGATGTGGTGCTGGGCGCACAAAGAAACCACTGGAACCAGCAGCACGGGGGCTTAAAGGAACAGAGAGGGATTTTTTCTGCCATTTTGAAATAAAAAAAAAAGCTTAGATGCATTATTAAGTTTTATGACGGAGTATTAGGGTCAGGTTAGAGATTTTGTTTTATTTTTCGTATATTAGAGAATAAAGTCGTAACGTGACGAGAGTGAAGTCCTCATACCATAACCAGTGTTGAGCGTTACTAAAAGTAATTAGTTATAGTTACTAGTTTGCTTCTCCCAAAAGTAACTGAGTTACTAACTGAGTTACTCCACAATAAAAGTAACTGGATTACTAGTAAAAGTAACTGTGCGTTACTTTGGTTGTCTAAGCCGTAACCCTCACCATCCAGCCCCCACCGCTCTCGCGGTGTGTTTCCAAAGCCAGCTGTGTGGGTTGCTCTAATAGCTAATGGTATGTTTTCTATACCCCTGAGGACGATTAATACATTACTAAATTTATTGAAGATTATCGATAATTGATTGATCACAATTAATCTTATTAGTTGTTTCAGTCCTAGTCTCCTTATCATAGTGTTAATAAGTTTTAGTTCTTCCTGAATGTATCCTAATATAATAATTTCCTCATAGTGTCTCCTTTTTTGTTTTTTGTTTTTCACTGCTGGAGTGCTGTTTAGTGCCTCAAACCTTCCAAAGAAGTCGTTTAGCGCATTTTAGGAAGTCATCATCAGCTGGAGGGTGTGTTGTAGTCTGTGATTGCCCATAAGCCTTGCCACATCCATCCATCCATCCATCCATCCCATTGTGTCATAGATTTTCTGGCTGTGGTTTTATCGTTCACTGATCTCCATGGTTCACCTGTAAGTAGCAAGCACAGAAGGCGACGGTACCGTCGCCTTTACGTGAGCATGGCGTTTCCTACATGAACTTCTTGACGGTGAAACTCCGCCTGCAGTGTCGCGGAGATGCAGAAGAGAAGCCGTTATGTGATTTCTGAACCTCTCCGGCTCGACGTAACACCGGTTCTTCCATCAGGAAAACGCTGCTGGAGTGATGGGAACTGTCATCTCTCTGTGTGTGCTGTAATACATACACCGTCAGATGCATTTAGGCTGACAACAGTCATGCGCATACTCACTCCAACCATATCAGCCATTCTCATCCTTCCCCTCTCTCACTGACAAGGCACCTCTGGTTGACCTGCAGCTAATCTTTAACATGTCCCAGTCAAAAGTGGCAGAACCTGATGTGGTGCTGGGCAAATCTGCACCTAACGTTGCACTAACCACTCAGTTTATTTAGAGAGTTTTTGGCACGGGTGGGGTGTAAAGGAACCACTAGAACGGCGCATACTTGTTCTCCTGTCATGCAAAAGGTAAAAAAAAAAAGCTTAGTATGGCGCATTATTAAGGGTGTATGCAATGGTAACGGAGTTATAGTTAGGGTCAGGTAATTAGTAAGATTACTCGTTACTATTTTAAGGTATATTGAGTTAGTAAAGTCGTGACGTTACCACGCCGTTAAGTCCCATCACTGACCACAACCCGTTACAGAAAGAAAGCTTCGAGCTCCGACCAGCATACGTCAGCCGACAAGACAGCAAACTTAGTCCACTTTGACATTCTGTCCAATTTGATGCTGGTGCTAAAAGATTTCCTTATTTGTTCAAACCAGAGCCAAAGTATAACTTCACATGATGCTCAACATTTCCACTCATTTTAGGGATGAAAGGAGGCTTGTAAAAACTTTAGCTGAAATACAACTTGTTTTCTCATAAGTTTAGGACTTCATTCTCTTAAAGGGAATAGTACACCCAAAACATGATTAGCCTTCATTTTCTCACCCCATGCTGAACAGCACTCTGGAGTACTTTTGATATCTCAAATGCATCCTGGAGATCTGGGGAGGCTTATTGCTGATATACTTTGACATTTTCAAATAATGGAGGTCTATGGCCCCCGAGGCAGAGAGGTCCATAAAAGTCCACAAAAAACGATGTCAATATTCCTCCCATACTGCTTTCGTCCAATGTATTCCAAAGTGTCCTGTGAGTGGGTAGCGTCCAGAATTTACACTTGAAACAAAGTCATTTAGAAGAATGTTTTAAGAGCATAAACAGTAGTGTATAGGATTTCTAAAGCGGCGTTCCGCGACTCTACGGAAGAAGCGCCGACGAAGACGCAAACCAGATGAAAGTCGCATTCAGCTTCGGCAAGGAACTCATGCTAACTTCCTCAACACTGGAAGTCCTCAGACTTTTCTTTTCGTTGTTTCTTTCTTTTGCACAGAGTAAAACAGCACATTTTCTTCTTCTAACGCTTGCATTATTGGCAGAGCAGGCGCTGAATGCGCACTTTCATCTGTTTTGGTCTGCAGCGGTTTTCGTGGCGTCATTGAAGCAGCTTTTTACAAATCTCGACTTATTCATTGTGGCAGGACTTTACTGGCAATTTCACGACTTTATTCTCAAAAGAGAAGAAAGAAAATCTCTAGCCACAGCCCTAATATACTCCATCGTGAAGATTAAATAAAAAAATAAATAAAAAAGATTAGAATCCAATGATAAAAATGAAAAGATATAATTCTGCCATCCAGACGGTCTTTTAAACTGAGAGCAGCATGTTTGTAAATGTTTCTACAGACGGAAGATGGTGGAATTTTTTTATGGAAAGAGAACATTTCATTACCTGTGTGGCAACAAATAAACTTCAATCTCTCTGCTTGTTGCTGGTTACCAGGACAACCAGTCTCAAAAGCTCAAAGACGCTTCATTTATCACACCTTAAATTTTAACAGTGATGATATGATGAATCTATCTCAGTCATCAGTGGAGTTGTTTTGTTTATTGAAGTGTAATTCTGTGGTCTTTCAGGATGTCTGCTGTAAGCGTGGAGGAGAGGACGGTGGAGGTGTTGGAGCTCCCTGGAGGAGTGGATGAGGAGCTGCTCTACCTTTACTTTGAGAACAAGCGTCGCTCTGGAGGAGGTCCGCTGGAGTCAGTGGAGATCAAGCAGGACCGAGTGGTGCTGGTGTTCGAAGAGGCAGAAGGCAAATCATTATAACCTCTATTAGCTGAGTCGAAAAATGCAGCTCTGACTTCAAAAAGTGTTTCTGTTAATGCTTTTAGATTTGCTAGTTGCACATTTTAAAATTAATTTTAGTTAAGTTTTTCCTGGGACATCTTTTTAAATGTTAAACTATTATTTTTGGATTGAAATTAGGTGAAAAATTAATATTCTGTATGAGTCTTAAAATGCAGAGCTGACTTTCAGCTAAATGCTTTTTAACAAGCAAATTTAACACCTCATACTGAATTATGGAAACTTTTTTTTGGGATGTCTATTAAAAATGAAATGTCAAACCTATTTTCAGCGTTTTAATGGGATAGCAGATGTTGAAGAATGTTAAATCAGCCCACGTCGTCGTTGAGCTTTTCCAAAACAATCGGCTTATTTTACTTAAACATTTGAATGCAGCTTCCCCATATAATCCACCTCTGAAACACAGCTGGCGGCAGCTTCAGCTTTCAGATGATTATATTTGTCACCACTTCTCCAATGAAGCAGACTGGCAGTAAAAAGAAAAACTGAACTGAATTTCTGCATCATTCATTCTAAACAGGAGGATTTTAAGTTGCCTACTGAAGAGGTTTATCAACAATTGGATTGAACTGGAAACGTTTAGTTGTCCTTTTTTCAGAGCTAGTTAGGAGTTGTTTAATTTATTATAACCATGTGTGGAGATGGACTTTAAAGTCGCAGCAATCATATTTAAATGTCATATCATTCTGGCATAAACATGTATATAAATGTACTCTTTATCAGATGATATTCCCGTCTAAAAAGAAAAGGCAACGACTTATTTGGTCAAAGACATGGCTGAGCAAACGTGACTACTACGGTCTGTGAATTTTACAGAAAAAAACAATTTTCCTGGCACCCCCGCCATGCTTCTGTGTTTACATCTGAGAGGAAGAAGAAGAAGAATCCTTGTTTGCACCCTGAGCGATTTGCCCACGACGGCCGACTGAAAATCAAACATGTTTGATTTTTCTCCCGACCTCACGATTCCTGATCGTGAGAGACTGATCGCCCCTCGTTACCCCCTGTACTCTACACCACGCACAATCCGGCTGAAAGTCGGGTGGATCAAGAAATTCTCGTATGACTGGAAAGTTGGACCGAAAAGGGCAAATTAAACGCACAACATGCTTCCACACTGGTTGAATTTTTTCACAGAAGCAAAGAAAAAAAAGTAAGGCTGATCCCTAAGACTAGATTAGAAAATAAGAAATGGGAAATGCTGAAGGCTGAAGTTTGTTAAAATGGACTTTCTACTTCGTCAGACTCGTACGCCCGCTTTCTTTTTTTTTTCTTCCCCGTTCTCCTCACACTGCTTTCTGGTAACTTTGCAAAAAGAAATAATCTGAGAAACATCAGGGGTTTATTGTTCTGCTGTGCTCAGATCTTAACGCCATCGTCTCTGCTAATTCCTCTTGTATTCTTCCTTTCTGTCGACAGCTGCATCCAGGGTGCTGTCGAAGGGGCATCATGTGGTGCATAACTCAGAGCTGAGCGTGAGAAAGCCTCCATCCAAGGACCCATGTCGGCTTCTGCTGCGGGGAATCAGCCCCTACACCAGCGCAGAGATGGTGGAGCTCTACGTGGAAAACATGATGGATCTGAACGACACGGATTACACCCTGATGCCGTCACCAGAGGGCGGCTTCTTCCTCATCCACCTCAGCCAGCCGTTATCCAAAGGTCAGATAGGCGGACATTTTTAC
>JAGKQL010000046.1:8255985-8293049 GCA_018398635.1 Cyprinodon brontotheroides | reverse complement strand
TATGTCACTTTTCATTTTTATTACAGCATTTAAGGTAGAAAAAAACATCAATTATTCATATTTGTTTGAGAAAAAAAATCAGAGATTAGTTTTTTAAGCCCTAATAAAATTCCATCAGTTAATTTTCTATAAATATAAATACAGTTTCTGCGCTGTAATCTTTAGTTATAGGCTTTAGTGTCTGCTAACTCCGGCTTAAACTGAGGTTCTATATTTGTTTGTTTTTTTAGATTTCCAGACGCTGAGCGCAAGAATCTCCAAAAGGAAGCTGGACGGGTCTGAGGTAACTCTGGAACAGATTATCCAAACAGATTCTGTTTTGGTGGAGAACCTGCATCCCGGCACCACAGCAGAGCTGCTAACGTTGTACTTTGAGGGCGAGCGGGGCGGGAGCCAGAAGGTGAAGGAGGTCACTGTGCTCACAGAGGGAACAGCCAAGGTCACCTTTACGCATTACGAGTGTGAGTAGAAGAGATGAAAATCACCGCTTTTGGTGATAAACCCATGTTTGCAGATATCGCAAAGTCTGAGAATAGATTCCGTTAAAGAATCTGGATTATTATAAACTTATGGAGTGAATTCTGTTCCATTATTGTTGAAGAGAACATGTTTTGTAAATGGAAATTAAAATAAATGCAAGCCAGAAATTAAAAATAAAAAAAAAACTTAAAAAAGAGGAAATAAGTTTGCTATTTACTGAAATAATTGAATTTCCCTTTTCCTTCCTTTTTTATTTAAAAAGAAAATTTTTCATATTTTTTTAAATAAAATTTAACAAATGTTTTACTTTTTTACATATGCAAATATATTTTTTAAAAACTGAGATTTTGTATTTTTATATTTTATTTATTGAACTTTATTATTTTTATGTTTTCCAGATTCCATATTTGTATTTGATTTTATTTTTTTGTCAATTTATTTATTTTTTTTCTAATCGTTTTTTCCAGATCATTTTCTCTTTACTTCTGAGGACAGGCTTTCCTCCAGAGTGAGGAGCAAAGATGCATTTCTATTGGTCTTCTGGACATTTTTAAAACCTTTGACAATGAAAAAAAAGTTTTCAGAGTAATTTTCTGTTTCTCAGGTTAAAAAAAATAAATAAATAAATACTTTTTCTATATATACAGGGTTTCCGTGTGTCATTAAAAGTCATAAAATTATTATTTTTTAAATTAAGGCCTTAATTGGCATTAAAATTCATTAAATATGATTATAATGGCATTTAAAATGCTTTATTTAAATAAATAAAAAAACGTTAATAAAAAAATGTATTATATCAGATATAATTCTCTGTGGAAACGCGTTTCTGTTGGTGTGGATGGATGTTGGCAACAAATAGCGACATTAAAATAACCACAAATAAAACGGGAAAATATAACATTTGTTAAAAATGAATTTATCACAAAAACTTATTTTTTTATATTGAATTGTTTTTCAAGGTTTTATTTCAGGATTGCAATTTTTTCTTTTATTTATTTATTTTTTTCTAATATACAGAATATGTTCTTTTTCCTTTATTTTCTGTTGGGAGGAATCCTTAAAACTTCCTGTTTCTTCTCTGTGGTTTTAATTTAAACATTAAACCAGATTCCTTGTTTTTTTTCTCTTACAGCTGTTGACTCTGTTCTGGGTCGTCCTCATAAAGTGAACGACACCGAAGTCGTGGTGAAAGCCTACTTTGACTTTCTTCAACCTGCGACGCCTGACTCTGAAATCGAAAGCCAGGATGTGACTGAAAGCATCTCCGAGGAGCTGAACAACGTGGAGATGCAGGCCAATCGGCTGCCTGAGGAGGCGGAGCAGTCAGACAGCAGCCGGTCGTCCTTTCGGACGGCCTCAGAGCAACCCGCCGCCAGCGCGTCGGTGGAGGCGGTCATGGAGGATCAAATGGAGGAGGTGGAAATGCTATCCCATCACATCCCCATCCCAGAGCCGGTGAAACATGCTCTGTATCAAAGGAGCAGCATTCAACAGGATGTGGAGGAGGCGCATCCTAGTCTGAGCATCCAGCTGAAGGCTGACGGCGTTTATATCGCAGGAGCCAACAGCCTGGAACTGGAGCAGATCAAACGGACAATTTCCAGCTTTATGGGGAGGATAGCAGAGATTCATTACACCGTTGACCTGGAAACGGCTCAGTTCCTCCAGAGAGAAGACGTTAGGGGACATTTGCTGCAAACTGTGAGTCAGATGGGTTTGAACGCGATATACTCCGTGTCGGATTCAACTGTATCTGCAGCTTCCACGACCCAAAGCTCCGCCGAGCAGGCGGCGAGCTTTTTAAAAACCCAGGTGTGTCCATTCAGCGTTCCTCTGGAGCCGGAGCAGGAGGCCCTGCTGTGCTGCAGAGAATGGACGCAGTTCCTGCAGGATCTGGGCCTCACCGCTGCCAAGGTGTCGCAGAGCGCCGGCAACCTGGACGTCCTGACGCTGAACGGTATGGAGCAGGAGAAGAAGGCCGCCATCTTGCACTTTCTGTCCACACCCATCCAGAGGGAGTCGGTCCTCTCCATGGAGCCCGGCACGCTGAAGTACATCCAGATCCACTGCCATCAGCTGCTGGCCGAAATGGACCAGGTGTCCATTTTCCCGCTAGAGGCTGAAGATACCTGCGGCTTGAAGGTGAACTTCCTTCTTATTGAACTTCTCTTTAATCATTGCATCCAAATTCTCAGAAATTAACCTTCAGGTTTGGTTTTCTGACTCGTCTGGTAGATCCACGGTCAAGCAGTGGCGTGCCAAATGGCGGAGGAGGTCCTGGAAGGCGTGCTCTCGTCCATCTGCACCAGAATCATCACGGTCAACGTCCCGGGAGTGGCTCGCTTCCTAGACGAAAAGGAATGCAGGAGCATCCTGAAGGAAATGGAGACCAAGTTTCAGGTGTACATCAGCCTGAAGTACGTTCCCTGGAAGCCCTTAGAGCAACAGGTAACCTAACAGAGCAACAGAGAGAACCATGTGCCTTCCAGCTCCAAAGCCTCTCCTCTGCTGATCCTTCTACTGGCTTTTTGCTGCCTGAGGCGAATTTTTTCAGAGATCTCTGTTACTCTGAACGAGTCTCACCTTCAGAATCTGTTATTTTCTGTGCATCTTCAGTCCATGGGAGGATTTACCATTAGGCAGTACTAGGCAGTTGCTGAGGGCCCCATAAAACTGTTTACATGTATGCTTAATAAAACTATTCCTTATTTCTACACATTAATTATGTTTTTGATTTAAATCCTTTAGCTGAAATGCCATCAGAACGCTTATAATATTAGGTGTGTCTCAGGCTCCCCCCTTCAGTGTCCTCCATAATGGATCAGTCCATTTGCTGCACATGTTCAGAAACTGTCCAAACAGACAGCAGCAAAACATTTCTTTCTGTCAAATGATGCAAAGAGCAGTGTCGTCAGACTTAGCGCTTTTGTGGATATATTCACAGGGTTTCCTGCCAGTCATTAAAAATCATTAAAAGTCATTAAATTATTATTTATCTAAAATCAAGGCCTTAATTGGCATTAAAGTTCATTAAATTTGATAATTGTGGCATTAAAAACCTTCGGAAAAGAAGCTTGAGGCGGAGAAAAGGCTAGAGAATGGCTGAAAATGCTAATTTGAACCAAAGTGGCGGGAAAATGAGGAACTGCGGGACATGGCTGCAGCCTGTCCATGGTGATAGTTGGTGAAGGATTTTGCTGTTTTTATATATATATATATAGAAGTCATGGATACTTGTTGATGGCATTAAGATTAAAACTAAGAGCTTTACGTGAAGCTGCTGCTTAAAAAGCATTAAATAAGAGTTACTCATGTCAGATGTATAGAACTGACGGTTAAAGGTGCCAACTTTTACAGACCCTTTTTTTTTATTTCAAAAAAGTTCACATAGCGCCAAATCTAGCAATTTTTTTCGACAACATATAAAAGCACCAAACTCTGCTCTCCACAAGCAAGTAGATTTGTCTGGCTGTCATGATTCATGCAACTATTATTTCATCCAAATGAAAAATGGAGAACAGATAAGGAGATCATGGCTTGTCTACAGTGAAAAGGACTGGGTTATTTACTGTTGCCGTCGCCTTTTTGGAAACAGAGGAAGGAGCAATCAGCTAAGTGAGCTTAGTGCTTGGAAAAATATTTCATCCCTTTTGAGACAGCATGAAAAGTCAGCTTAGTACAAAACATAGAGAGGAAAACAACAAGAGAGGGACAAAACATAGAACAAATAATCTATATCTGTTCTATAAAAATTTCCGTATCTGTATAATCAGTCTGTTTAATGTGTTGTTATCAATTCAGGGGGCCCCTTTCTTTTTTTGCCTAGGGCCCCAAATGTCCTAAATCCGCCCCTGCTTCAGTACATCAAACAGTCCCTGTTAGAAGTCTGGAAACGTCGCCTCTTTTAAACTGATTGTTAAATATTTCACTAAATGTACCAAAACTTTTCTGTTCTTTTTAGCGACATTTTTAAGGTTTATTCTTTAGTTTGGAAACGTGCTTGCGGTTTTACAGCGGACGCGCTCATGTACAAGAGGCCTCATTCCTCAAGGTGGCCGACCCGGGATCCAGTCCAGCCTGTGGTCCTTTGCCGCATGTCTCTCCCACTCTCTTATACCTCCTTCCCTTTCAGCTTACTTTGCAATAGGAGCCACTAGTGCGCAAAAGCCTAAAAAAAAAAGAAACATTGTCTGGTTTAAAACCATACGGTCAAAAGTTTATAGACGGAGGTCTTCAACAGTGGGTCCGCTGACCCTAGGGGGTCCACAGAGGTACTGCAGGGGGGTCGCTGAAAGTTTTGGTTGATTAGACTTTTTATATATTCCCTCCTGCAATTTTTCCACTAATTGAAATGTCTTTTAAATCCACATTAACATGAATTCATCACACTGCAGTAAACAGATAAATGGAGGCAGAAGATGTCTTTTCAGTCATCAATGCTCACATTCAGCGACACACAGGGAGCTCTTTTAAAGCTGGGCAAATTCATTTCATTCACAACACACCTGTCCCATCAACCAGGAACCAGAATCAGAAATAATAATCCCAGAGAAAATTACTTTCATTATATTACTCCATCTGTAATAGAGTGACTATAGGACCAGTTTGATATAAACACTATTTTATACAATATATATAATTAAGGGGTCCCCGCTCCATCTTGCCATCAGTTGTGAGGTCTTTGGCCTGGAAAACGTTGAAGACTCCTGTTATAGATGACAGGAATTCGCATGCAGAAGAGTTTGGATTTTATAAACATAGAACTGATACCTGCTTTAGAAAGCGATTTATTTTAGACTGGTGCCAATTATTTTCCCATCACCGTAACCGATATTGGAGAAGCCGTTGTTGCTTTTTCTTCCTCCTTTTACATGATAGCACATGTTACAGAAGTCTCAGTTTAGACACAAATTGAGTGAACTGATATATTAGCAAAACAAACCAAACATTCCTTCCCGTTCCTGTTTAGAACTGGTTCTGTTTTCAAATTACATGGCACCCTTTGGCGATTCCAGGCACGATTCCAGGCAGCACCAGAGCCTGGGGCACTGGGCAGCTTGACTTGCATCACGTTTTTTACGCAAGTTACACACACCGCATTCAGCAAGAAGGTACGACGTGACCAGGCGTAAGTCTAGAAAAGCAAAACAAAAGCGCTCAGAAAGACTGGCTTCATTTTAAGGAAGAGAAAGATGGCAACAAGGGGCTTTGCAATCATTGCAAAGTGGCAATTACTTATAATGAGATCAATAATGAGACCAATCCTAAAATAGAGACGGATTTAAATTTAAGTACAATTTACTTTGCTTCCCTGTTTGTTGCAGGACATCTTTGAATGTGCGTGGAAGATGCTGTCTCAGAAAAACCTCCAGAGAGGGGGGGATCAAAAGCAGGACGACTGGGTGCTCACTCCAGACGAGCTCTTTGATACGGATAACGTAGATCTATACACGGCAGAGGAGCCAGGCGAGCTGACGGATCAGGACTCCGAGGCGACAGACCTCCGAGCTTCGCAGCCCGTAGCGGATCAAGCGGAGTCTGAGGAAGCTCTGGAAATCAGCAGCCTGGGGGAAGAGGCCCAGCTGTCTTTAGCCATCCAGTACTCCATGGAGTCCAGCCACTGGTCCCTGGGGGATGAAGAGGAGCAGCTGAAAAAAGCCCTAGAGCTGTCCAAGAAGCTGATCCAAGAGGAGCGCGCGGCCAGCACTTCAGACAACAAGCGGCAGAAGGAAAGCGTTGACCTGTCATTTGAGAACACGTTAAAGGCCGCCAACACCGTCCAGCTCCACGTGTTTGCAGGATATAACTGCGACCTGATTCGGTCGGACATCGCTTTCAATAAGAAGGTGACCCAGAGACAGGCTGAGGAGAAGGTGGAGCACAGGAGCATCAAAAACATGTCCGACTACCACAGGAAATGCTTGGAGATGATCAAGCGGAAGCACGCGGTGGACGTTCAGGTTCAGGGAACCATCATCGGCGTCTCGGGGTTTAAGGACTACGTGAGCGCAGCCATTAGCGACGTGAAGCTGCTGGTGGAGAACATCGTGAACTCTATATCAGACAATGAGATCCTGAAGACTGTTCAGTGGGTGCATCACAACGCGGGGACCTCCGAGACCAAACCGTACTCCAATGAGGTCGTGGTGTTCATCGAGAACGCCTGGAGAATGAAGCTTAAGAAAGTAGACATCTTGTTGGACAACCAACCACACATTATCAACTTGGAGAAGATGCAGGAGTATAACGTCGCTTCGGGGAGATCGGTGAAGATCTCCAGGAAGCTGCTTGACTTGGGCGATGTGACCCAGGATGTACCAGGTAAATATAGAGCTGGCAAACTTTGGCTCCAAATAGAAAAAAACTACTTTTCTTTGGAACAAAATGTTTCCTAATTAAAAATGTAAAGGTACATAGTTACATTATTTGACATTTATTTACATTTATACGCCTGCTGGTTTAGTGTTTGTTATTTTTGTCTTTTTTAATGTTTGTTTTTTTTATTCTGTTTGTTAGAAAATTTAGCTTTTCTGTGTATAGTTACCATAAAAACAGTTCAACAAGCTAAAGCAACAGCTGAGAGGGAGTGTAGGGGGATAAAAACCAGAAAAATCAAAGATGAAGAAAGAAATGCATAAAAGAATAACTGGAAACCTGATATCAAAACTACACCAAGGTTTGACGGCTGACATCAACACTCCATTAATACACATAAAGAATAAATGCGAAAAATTACAGGTGGATTGACGCCAAAAAATACATCAAGTTCAAGAATAGAAATGGAAAAGATTTTGTTAAAAAAAAATCGTTTCATAACAGCTCAGATAGAGAGGCGCATCAGCTGTGTTGGAGATTGTGTGGAGCAGGATGTAAGGTCACAGACATGTACAAGGCTGACACATTGCTGGGATAATGTTTGGAATCAATTAAAGCCGGGCATATACTGTACGATTTCTTTCAATCGTTGCACGCAGTTACATGTACGAGGAAACCTCAGGGTTTTCTCGTACAGTGTGAATTCAGAAGCTCACGATGTTTGTTCTCACACTGTGTGACCTGACGCTCTGATGCGATCTACCTGCTCATACTGTATGTCTAAAAACCATGTGGGACTCAGCTCCGCAGTGAGATGGCGCTACTCTGACTCGTCTATCCGAAAGACAAACGAGTAGAAGAGGAATATGAAGCTCACTAGAGTGAAACGCCTGCGCTGCCTTGGTAATTTGCTCAATTTTGTGCTGAAAGCCCTAAAAGAAAAAGCGATGTACGAACAGTTTGGACAAAGACATGGCTGAGCAAACGCTGGCTACTACGGTCTGTCAATTTCATAGAAAGAACTCCATTTCACTTTCGCAGCCCCTTCCCATCCAGAAGCATTTTCAATTCTAAATTTTCAAAGGCTTTACTGGATGGGAAAAGCAAAATGTCTTCAAACTTGGAAACAAAGTCCAGTGGATTGGGTTTTTTTTGTTGCTTTTTTGGAATGATTATAACCTGGATGACTGAAAATCTAGATAAGTCATTTTTTTCACGTAAAATAAGCACATTTGTTCTTGGATTGAGGAATTAAAAGAAACATTTTGCCAATGGAACAAGACAATTTACTTTTAAAGAAAAGAAAATTGCAATGTTTTATTCCTAGTGAGCATTATCTAATTACCTAGCCTGACGTAGTAGTCCTGACTCAATTCTAGTCAGAATATGAGTCTGATACTGCTCCATAGAGCTGTGATTATGGGGCGTGTTTCAAACCAACTTCGAGAAAAAAAATGCCTTCTGCACTCAATTGGATAGACCTACAACCAATAAGAGCAACGGAGTGCGTGACGTATGTTAAGGAGAGGGCATAGTTGTTGTCCACAAAAATCAAAAGCTGCTGCAAATCACACCTAGAATAAGAAGATGAGACTTTATCGCGCGTTTCTCTGTTCCTCTTTAAAATTAATTTGCTTCTGTCGATATCTTCTAGAACGGACCTAATAGCAGAATCTACTCACCCAAACTCTCCAGCGGCAGCCATTATTGTTGTCACCCAAGCGCGCGTGGTTGGTGGTTGATAGCGTTACTCTTGATCATCTGTCCATCATCGTTATAAAGCCCGCCTGACAATTTGATTGGATGCCGCCTGACGGTGGGCTTTAATACTGTAACTATGGAGCGAAACCAGAACCGAACTTCCCCGAACTCAAACCTTGTGGGCGGGACTAAGTTCGGACTGGCACCCAGGCTACTAATTACCTTATTTTAAGAGTAAAAACATGCAGTCCATTGGCAAGCTATCTCATTTTACCTACTCAAATTAAGGGTAATACACTTAATTTAAGAAAAGTGTGGCATCAGATCTGAGATTAAAAATTTGTTTTCAACCGGTGTGTGTTCTGGCCTTAATAGTTCAAATACTAATGGTCAGTAAAAGATAAACAGTCCAAGGAATTTTCACTAACTTGTGTGGACACATGTAACTTCTTGTGTTAATGTAATTGTTGTGCGAGACAATGGAAATAAACTCTGAGGGAGGAAAAAAGAAAGAAAAGATCAAGTTTAAAAAATGCGTAGGATTGCTCAGAAAGCATTCTGATGTCGCTGAGAAGTTGATAGACACCTGAGGACACATCCATGCTAATAGAAATGCACTGATTGGTGTTAGCAAAGATTTTAAGTCCCATCATTTGAGCTGTGAGTAATCCATGAAGCATTACACCAAGTTTAATATGGTCTGGACTTATTTAGTAGCCGAGTCCAGTGTTTTTCAAGCCTGTTCCTCAAGGCACCCTGCCCTGCATGTTTTAGATGTTTCCCAGCTTTCACACACCTGTTATCAATGATAGCAGATTATCAGGCTTTGCTGAACTGCAATCATCTGAATCAGGTTTGCTGAAGCTCAGAAACATCCAAAACATGCAGAGCAGTGTGCCTTTGAGGACCAGGCTAGAAAAACACAGGCCTAGTCTATGGCTTTCTAGCAGTTCAGTGGTACTGCCAGCAGATGGCGCCACATTGGTTGATGTCAGCTCATGGCGCCATATGCTGAGGTTCCATTTAGGCTAAAAAAGGACAATGAAAACAATATTAGGATAAACGCTTAGAGTATATACCCTGATATTGTCATAACTAACTATATTTTGGTCTTTTTTGGTTTAGACATACAAGGTGATTATATACCTTTGAAATTAGAGATTATTGATCAGTTTTGTGTCAGACTTTCAATCCCTGTTTTTTACCAGATTTTGACCTAGATATCATTTTAAAAACTAAAAATCCAATTTGAACCAAGCTGCTAACCCAAACTGTTGTGCATTCATCAGCCCAGCTTACTGGTATTACCGTCCCGCATCAGTGATAGTTAGCAAAGCTAGAATTATTAAAAAGACAATGTCTCTGTAATCCCAATTAATAACTGATTGTTATTCTGAAATTTTGCCACAGAAAGACTAAAAAAAAAAACATTCAGAAAGATGAAAAATTGCTGTATCAAAATAGCATGGTCCATATGAGACAGAAATGTCTCTGCGGGATAAATCAAAGCAGCTTCTTTTATTCTGAAAGTCTCTTTCTCTGCTTATCCTCCTACTGGAACGAACCACAGACGTGAGTTTATGTGTTGAAGTTATACGTTTGTAAACACCTCATGTGGAGCTTCTCCACCAACTCTGTTCTCTACAGATCAAGTCTCCCTGTTTTACCTTTACTATTAGTAACAGTTACAGTCCAAAAAAGTTAAAAAACAGATGTTTCTCTTCCCATCCAGGACGCTTTTTCAATTCAAAATGTCAGAAATAGTGTTGAGTTTGAGGTTTATAGAGCGGGCCCAAACAACGCCTTGTTTTGGCTTAGAAAACATGCAGATTGAACATTGATCATTTTGATTTGAAAAAGCTTCCTGGCTGGGAAGCCAAATGTCTTAAAACTTAGAAACAAGGTCCAGTGGATTTTTCTACTTTTACTTTTTTGGAATGACTGTGACCTGGATGACTGAGAATCCTCACAAACATAACGTTCGCATGGAACCAAGATTTGAATAGTTTTGACATTTTGACAGTTTTTTTTTTCTATCTCTATTTAGTTTAGACTTTCTGGATTTTTTCTTTTTATATATATTTTGTGTGTTTTTTTATTTTTTTTTTGAGGAAAGAGGGGAACAAAACACATTAAGAACAGAGCTATGTGCATGCAGGGAGTTTCTCACATGTGCACTCATACAATAGGATACATTTTACATTGTAAAGCCATAGTAATAGAGTCTTGCTGTTAGGCCGCTTGGCTGGGGTAAAGAAACACCATTTCAACCATCGCTCTAAGAAGAGTTCCATTTTTAGGTTAACTTAGGCTGTTATTTGTTCCATATTATATATTTTTATGGGCTTTCTGCTTGTAGCCATTTACTTATGATAGCTTTTTGCTGGCCACCAAAAGGATTTTCATTAAGTATTTTTCCACTTTCAGCCAATCTTGAGGAACACATCCCAGATACAGTCTTAAATCCTCTCAAAATGTCTTAAATGATAAAAACCTTGAACCTTTCCGCAATCCCAAAAGACATGGTGGTGATTTGCACTTTGTTGACCACATTGTCTCCAGCAGACAGAGGTGATGTCGCTGAATTTACGTTTCTGGGATGGGGTAATAAAATATCTAATAAAGTTCTTCCAGTTAAATTCCCACCAGGTCATCGAACTGGAGCATTTCCATTGATATTGCCATATTCTTTTCCACACTTCATCTGATATCTCACTCCCTGTTTCCCTTTCCCATTTTGCTTTAATATATGCTGTGGAGTGGGTGTTGTTCTGTGACAGGCAGTTATATGTGGCTGATATAAAACACCTTTACTCTGGTTTGAATTATATACTCTTCTAAACAGTTCAATAAGACTGTGATTTGTTCTGTTTTTAACCTTTGTGTTAACAAGGGCTGGGTAAAAAAAATCGATTTAATCGATTCTGAAGCCGTTCCTTGACATTTTTGCAAAATCGATGTCTAGGGAATGAGATTGATTAGTTTTATAGTGACGTGCGTCACGTTCACATTCAAATAAGCAGGAAAGATGCATTCATGATTTCTTCAAGCCAGACAGCTGCAAATATAGCTTCATACACTCACGGCCACTTTATTAGAACACCCCATGCTAAATAGTAGCAGGTTGGACTCCCTTTTTGCCTTCAGAACTGCCTCAATTCTTGCATTGGCATAGATTCAACAAAGGTGCTGGAAGCATTTCTCAGGAAGTTTGGTCCATATATTGACATGATGGCATCACACAGTTGCCGCAGATTTGTCGGCTGCACATCCATGATCCGAATCTCCCGTTCCACCATTTCCCAATCTGAAGTGACTGTGATGAGGCCATTTGAGTACAGTGAACTCATTTTCATGTTGAAGAAACCAGTCTGAGATGATTCCAGCTTTATGACATGGCGTCATTATCCTGCTGAAAGTAGCCATCAGAAGTTGGGTACATTGTGGTCATAAAAGGGATGGACATGGTCAGCAACAATACTCAGGTAGGCTGTGGCGTTTGCAAGCGATGCTCAATTGGTACCAAGGGGCCCAAAAGAGTGCCAAGAAAATATTCCCCACACCACTGACACCACCACCACCAGCCTGAACCGTTGATACAAGGCAGGATGGATCCATGCTTTCATGTTGTAGCCGCCAAATTCTGGCCCTACCATCCGAATGTTGCAGCTGAAATGTCAAGACTCATCCAGACCAGGCAGCGTTTTCCAATCTTCTATTGTCCAATTTTGATGAGCTTGTGCAAATTGTAGCCTCAGTTTCCTGTTCTTAGCTGAAAGGTGTGGCACCCGGTGTGGTCTTCTGCTGCTGTAGCCCACATCTGCCTCAAAGTTCGGCACAGTACTGTGCGTTCAGAGATGCTCTTCTGCCCACCTTGGATTTGTAGCGGGTGGTTATTTGAAGTCACCTGTTGCCCTTCTATCAGCTCGAACCAGTCTGGCCGATTCTCCTCCTGACCTCAGCATCTTAAGGCATTTCCGCCCACAGAACTGCAGGGTCGCACTGATGTTTTTCTTTTTGGGACCGATTACTCTGTAAACCCCTAGAGATGGTTTAATGCGTAGAAAATCCCAGTAGATCAGCGGTTTCTGAAATACTCCAGACCAGCCCTTCTGGCACCAACAATCATATCGTTTGCAGTCACTCCGATGCTTTCATAATAAATGAGTTTCCGGTTTTGAACTGCGGGGGATTAATGTATTATGTCTACATGCCTAAATGCACTGAGTTTGCTGCCATGTGATTGGCTGCTTAGAAGGGTAAGTGTTAACGAGCGAGAGTTGGACAGGTGTACCTAATAAAGTGTGTATGTGTGTAGGTTGATTGAAGACATTAACACCCTGTAGTTGTTACAGACAAGCAGCTGCAAATATGGTTTGTGTGATGCTTTTTCACTTTTCACAAACAAGTTTTTGCACTTTTTGAGACAGTTTAGTTCACATCTCAAGTTTAAACTGTCCGATTTACAAGTTTGCACTTTGTGTTTAATATGACAGGAAAAAATGAATTACATGAGTATTTTGAAACACAGTTGAACCACTTTCATTATTGTAAAAACGGATCGTATCGAAATTAATCGATTTAGAACTGCATGAATCAAAATCAAATCGATTCAGGACTTTGGCGAAAAAAACCCAGCCCTAGTGTTAACACAATGCTGCAGTTGAAGGTATCTGAAAAAGTCTCTGCTTATTTAATTGGCGCTTTTTGTATTCGACTTCTGATTTTTTATTTTATTTTAGTGTTGATTAGTTTTAAGTATTTGATAACTAGGTTTTTTGTTGTTTTTACTGTTAAAAATGCTCAGTTTCAGTTTAGTTTTTGTTACTTTTAAGTCTTTTATCTAAGACAACTTTCATACTGTGGGGAAAAAACTAGAACTTATAATTTCATAATTAAGACACAAAGGAAAAATCTTGTTTTAGTTCTTTTTTTTGCGAAGTCAAAATTTTTTTTTATTGTAGTTTTTTATAATTTTGTTCATTTTAGTTGGAGACAATAACCTTGGTTAGAGTGTTCCTTTTTTACACCCTGATGGGTTGCATATTTTATTAACTAAACCTATTTAAACTTTAAATGATTTTGCTCTGGTCTTATTGTGAAAGCGTTAGGGATACAAATGAATGATTAATTGATCTAAAGTCGGACATTTTTATCTATTGACTTATAATTCATTTATAAGCTTCCATTGTATTAAATACCGGAGTTTTCTCTTGTACCAAGAGACTATTTTTGTAACATGAAAGGCTATACATATATATATATATATATATATATACTATATAAATTTTTACTACAGTAAGCTACATTATGCTACACAAAATGAATCAAAACTAGACATATTTAGATGATAAAAATAACCTTCCCTATTTACTATGCTAATTGCTAGCATGTCCTTTTCTATCAACCTAGAAATATATTTTACTGGCAGCTCTCTCAAAGTTCTGTCTTCAGCCCGTGAGCCTTCTAGCCTGGTAGGAGACCATCCTGATCTACATGAGCTTTCAGGATTTCACTCACTAATCAGTCTCTGGAGACTCTCCGATAAAGAAAATTTGGAGCCGTTCACAAAGCGAGCGTCCAATCAGCGTTGGCAGCTTTTGGCCGGGTTGAGGTGTGGCTTATAGCGGAGTACCAGCGACAGTTCCAGAACATATGGCTGACTTCAGCCGATCGCGTTTAAGCGTGGCTATAGAGCAAGTTTTATCGCCGGAATAAGTTTTGTATTTCTTCACTGAAAGAAAGAAGAGCAAAAACACTGCTCTGGAGGCTTTTCTCAAGAGGAAAGGATGTTTTTGCTCTTCTCCACACGCGTTTAGGCAAAGAGTAGCCTGGCTTGTGGTTGTGTTTTGTAATCTCCTGGATCTGTTAGTACGTCGTATGCTTTGTTGATCTGATTGGTTTTATTTGGCCGTCTATATCACCAACATAGACCAATCAAGCTAGCCTTAACCAGTATTTAAGCCCCTTCCCAAAATTACTTCAGCAGTCCAGATGGATATGGAGCAAATCCATCTCTGGCAGTCTAAGCCTTCCAAGCCCAGTAAGAAAGTACGCTGTCCCACCATGCAGCACGGCTGAATAGGCTCTATTTGGGTGATAATTTAAGGAGTTTATCTAGTGTTTATTTTTACAAATGGAACCACATTAAGTTGATTTTGCATCTTTGTCTCTATGAATCTCTGGATTGATACATGCTTTGTTCTGTCATTACTTATCTTGCAAATTCCAGTAGGAGCGCTTTAAAAATGAATCCCTCTAGTGGGTAGGGGTAACATTACAACACTGAGAGAAATTCCTTTTAAGTGGTTTAATTAATTAGATCAAATACATTTTTATTTAAGTATTATTCGACAATCATAAGTTGATTGATATTCCTAGTATGAGCTCTATTTTATATATATATATATATATATATAATATATTGTGTATATATGTGTGTGTGTGTATATATATATATATATATATGAGATTTACAAAATGTGTTTTTTGTCTGCCACAATAATGGAACAAAATTCACTCCATACAGAGACCTTTTTCTGCTGTAAACAAACTTCTCAGTGTTTGATAAAGAGTTTTATCATCTGTAGAATGAAAAACAGAAAATCTTTTGCAAAAGTCAATAGAAGTTGGAGCATTATTAAGGCGATATAATTTAAATAAAAAAGTTTACATAAATAAACACTGATGTATACTTTGAGGATTGATATTCTATTTATCATAATGCTTGTAGTTTGACTTTTTAAGCCCATTCCTTTAGTGGCTTAGTGGTGTCTAGAGACAGATTTCTTTGTTTGTTTTAAACCGAGTCTAACTAAATCTCTTGATGACAGAGGAGGAATATTCTCTGCTCCTACACCTGCCTGATGCAACCAAGATCGACGAGGACTCTGAGGAGTTTCAAGAGGTGATCAAGAACTTCTACAGCACCATACAGGAGTACCACAGCAAGATCCGAATCATTCAGGTGGGAAAAGAGCAGAATCCCTCCCTGCTGGTAAACTTTGTGTTTCTGGGATTACAGATTTGTGTTGTTCCCGTTTCCAGGTGGAAAAACTCATGAACAGGCTGCTGTACAACCAGTACAAGCTGAAGAAGGCGAGCGTGCTGCAGCACTCCGCCCAGCAGGTAGTGGAACGGACTCTTTACCACGGGACGAGCGAAGCCAGCGTGAAGGAGATCTGTGTTCACGGCTTCAACAGAAGCTTCTGTGGGAAGAACGGTGCGTCTCCAAACATTCGTCTCTATGCTTGTTTGTGATGATCTGTTGTTTTACGCTTTTCCTTTCCTGTCCTGCAGCCACGGTGTACGGCCAGGGGGTTTATTTCGCAGTCAACTCCGCCTTGTCCGTCCAGGATCAGTATTCCCCTCCGAACGCGGACGGATACAAGTTCATTTTCGTTTCCAAGGTTCTAACGGGGGATTTCACTAAAGGCTGCCACTCGATGAAGACGGCGCCGCTGAAAGAGACCGGAGACATCCCCCTTAGATACGACAGCGTGACGGATGACATTACAAAGCCCAGCATGTTCGTCATCTTCAACGACACACAAGCTTTCCCCGAATATCTCATCACCTGTCAGCGAATCAGTCGCTGAAACCTCCTTTTTTTACGTTAAGAAGAGACTCCTGATGTTTTTTTTATGTTTATCATGATTTAAAAAGTGCGTTTAAATGTTTGAAGGGCATCGTTTTGGAAGTATAAAGCTCAATCTATGACAATCACCTTTTAGACTGTTATTGGAAGGGTTTAAAGGATTATGCTGAAGAACCTTAGCTGAAGAAACAGGCTTCTATAAAACGGGGACCAGTCTGCCTTTACGCTACAAACATGAAAGGAAAACAATATCAGACTTGGGAATAAATAAAATCATATCAAACATAAAATAAACCTTTTTAATGACTTCAATGAATGAAAGATTTGAGAGAATCTCACTGTATGCAGTGTTCTGTGTGAACTCGTTCAGTAAACGGCACTCACTGAATCTGTTCATATTTTTAGTGAACGGTGAACTGTATGGAGGACCTTCTCCACTATATTTGAAAATAAATGCTTAATAAATAAAGAAGCATACAATGAATTGCCCCAAAAATACAATAAACAAATAAATGCAGGTAAAAATTAATTTATAGAGTGATACATAAATCTATATGCTGCTGGAGGTTTCTTCCTGTTAAAAGGGAGATTTTCCTCTCCACTGTCGCTACAAGCATGCTTAGTGTGAGGGATTGCCTTCGAGTCAATGAGTCGATGCAATCAACTGGTTTTCCTTAGTAAACTTTGATCTGGTTGAACTGTAAAGTGCCTTGAGATGACACGTGATGTGAATTGGCGCTATAGAAATAAACTGAATTGAATTTAATATATCTCTTTTAATTGGCTTCCTTATTTATTCGCCTTTTAACCTCTTACACCCTCAGGGGGTATAAATAAATTTCTGCCTGACAAAAACACAAAAGTAAATCACTTATAGCCTCACAGCTATTAGATTTAAGAAGAAACTTTTGGTACCTCTGTAAAGGTAAGATGTCATAGAATGATTTTCTGGTGTCAGCATCATTGTAGCTTTGACCCTGCTTGAAATATTAGGGACAAAATACAAAATATTTTTGCATTTTTTGAATCTCGCCAAAATTTTCTTTGAAATAAACATTGCAAAACACTACCAAAATATTGTTTATAGCACAAAAAAAGTAGTACAGACTTTTAAATCTAAATGCTGTGTAAAAATATACCAAATTTGGACTCAATCAGATGAATCATATTTATTTTAGAATGGTATTAGTGAGAAATTTCTTAGGCGGAGAGGCCATTTTGGCACATTTATCCAAAAATGTCACCAAACTGTGCCAAATGTGTTTTTTACGTCAATACTGGGGGTTTGGTAAAACTACGAGGTCACGTAGCAGCTGGACCCGCCGGTGGGTCCGTAGGGTTCTAGGGGTTAATAATTACCTTATTTATACATTGTCCATTATAATCTTCGGCTTTGTTTGATAGTACTTACTAACTAACCAATGGACAGAAGGTGACCCTCTAAGACACACCCCTCCTCATTTGCATAATGAGGCAGAAATAAATACTATTAAAGAAATAAATTGGGTAAAAAATACAAAGGAAGAATAAAACTGACAAAAATATAACATGTACATAAATTATTGTTTATTGTATTTTTTGGAGGGCAATTCATTGTATGCTTATTTATTTATGGAGGATTTATTTCTGTATTCATTTTTTAAATATTAGACTTAGATTATTTTGTCATTTTGTTTATACAAGTGTAAATCAAAAAGAAATTTGGTTTGGAACAGCTCTCTGGACAATTTCATCTTTTTTTTTTATCTCATAATCATCTTTAGATATATCATCTTTGTTAATATGGTAGAGCTGGTCCTCCATAGAGATGAACAGATCAGTTCTGTAGTAATGAACGAGAGCGACACACACAGCTTACGTTCTCATTCAATTGATAACACTTTTTATTGAATAACGTCAGGTTTTACGGCACTTATTACGGCAAACAGCATGGCAGATCAGCATGTTTACTGCTAGTACTAGTCTGTGCCATTCAGACTCATCTACTGGTATTCCTGATGCCAGTTTAGCAGAGCGCTTAGAGTTTTATGAACTAACAAAGGAAGACTGACAGAAAAAAAACTCCAGTTTTTGTGCAAACTGTTCCGGGCTTAATAAACAAATCCATACGTCAGCCGTGTCCACTTCAA
Organism: Cyprinodon brontotheroides; assembly: GCA_018398635.1. Classification (NCBI taxonomy): domain Eukaryota; kingdom Metazoa; phylum Chordata; class Actinopteri; order Cyprinodontiformes; family Cyprinodontidae; genus Cyprinodon; species Cyprinodon brontotheroides. Next base: position 8,274,827 of record JAGKQL010000046.1, on the reverse strand, counting down.
ATTTAAAGAGAGATCGAGTTAAAGCGTCTGAGCTTTCTAAATATCCGCTACTGAAAGAGGAATGTAAAAAATCTTTTTTTAACCAGATCTTTTCAGCAGAACCTGAATGTTCCTGTATGTTTCTGAATTTCTGTGTAATTTGGCTAAATAAAGGCTTGACTGCACATCCAGTATTTTCCCTTCCTCTCTATGGTGATCGCACATTTAAAGGGTGGAATAGGAGTTTCTATTATGGAGGATTGTGGCTTAATTTACCAAAGGAACTTGAACTAGTTCATTTAAAGGTTAGTTCATTTTTTGAAAAAGTGAACTATGAACGTGAGCTAGTTCATTTTTATCTGTGTGAGATCCACCTTGAACTTCTTTTTAAACTAATGCTGCTGGCAAGTGATTGACTGCGAGTTTGTTTTTTACTCTCCTGCGATGCAGATTCTGAACCTGAATGAGTGTAAACATCTGAAATAAAGTTTTGGATCTACAGTCTAATGCTCTGCTGATGCCCTGTGGGATGTTAATATAAAGAGGAGAGAAAAAAGCCTTTCAAGTGCAGATTTTTCAGTCTTGGAAATGTTTTATGTCAAAAGTTTTTGTTTGTTTCTGTTTCTATGGAGTGAATTTTGTTCCATTTATGTTTAGAGGAAAGAACATTTTTTGTAAATTGAAATGGACATAACTCCACTACTTGCTGAATTTAAGGCAGCTTTTTTGTTTCCTGTCTTTTTCTACTGGATGAAGTGATTTATCCAGATGTGTCTGGTCATTGTTACTGAGGTCAGGCACATCTGGATTAATCAGTTTATCCAGTAGAAAAAGACAGGAAACAAAAGAGCTGCCTTAAATTCAGGAAGTAGTGCACGAAGCCCATTGGAAAGAATATGCAATCCAGAAATTAAACTTTACAAAACGTCTTAATCAAAAAAAAGTTTTTTTTGGTATTGTTTGTGTTTTCATTTCGTTTTGTTTTTTTCAACTTTTTCTTTCCAGATTGAATTTTTAGGATTTCCATTTTTTTCTGATTGCGTTTTTACAGATCTTACTTCTTGCACTTCAAGCCCAAAACAGAAAATGTTGTTTTTCAGAAACCCAACAAAGATGCTTGCTCACTTTAGAGGAAAGCCCGTCCCCATAAGGGGGGAATATGTGAGCTGTTAAATACAATTTCAAAAAAAGAATACAGTTTGAAAAAAAATCTATCCAAAGAAATAGAGACATTTTTATTATAAATAAAATCAGAGAAATCTAGTTACTCTTAAAAGATGTTTTTTTAAGTTTCATTTCTGGATAAACTGCACTGATATAAAAATTCCAAAATGTTTATATCATAAATATATTAATGTCTCTTTGTCATGACACACTAATGTGTTTTTTTAGTCTTTTTATTAATGTTATATTTGAGAATCTGCGTTCTGTGTTATATTTGAGCTCTTACTTCATTCATCACCCGAGTTTAACTTTTTGTAACGCAGCAATGCATTGTGGGGGCTGTGGTTTCCTCTGATTGAAGCATTGCTGTAGAATTGGTGTGAAAAATGATCGACAAGTGTTGCTTGACAGCATTTTCCAGTTTTGCCTTTTAAATAAATAGATTTTTTTTTCTATTCTTGAAGATTGGAAGATGTTTATGAAAATATTAATAAAAAATAAGAAGCTATTGAGGCCTTTTTTCCCCCAACAGTGTCCAGCTTTTTTGAGCATCTTATTTGCAAAGGAAATCTTAAATAATTACACACAGACGACATGGAGTTTTCATACAGCAATCATTATGGAGACTGTTGATGTATAAAATGTATGTAATATGAGAAGAAAACCGTCTTGCTGTTATTTAACTGTTAGTTTCTAAAATTTGGGAACACCTATGTTTGTAAATAGGAGCTATGTAAATTAAAAACACTTAAAGTGAAGTGATTAAGTCTAAGTAGATGATGCTTCTGTGGAAGAATATTTTTCCTATTTCTGAGAAAGTATAAGAGAAGTTTTTTTTTTTGGGAATAACCAAATGTTCGTGTGTGAGAAAGTTCTTTATGCAGGGATGGGATAGTTCCAAGGGAGAGTACTGTATGTGTGTACTGGAATTTGCAGGATAAATGTACAGTATGTAATGAGCTTTGCCCAGTCAGCGCTCTATCTTTCCATCTGAGGACGTTAAATAAATGTAAAACCTTCTCTTGCCAGAGCCTCTGCTTCCTCCTTAACTGCACACTTCTTTTGCTTTAATATGATGTAACTCCATTTGCATTGTGAAAGATGACGTGGAAGCATCATGGTGGGTTCGGCTTTTACCACTGATCTTTATTTAATCACTGGATTGCTGATTGCCCGTTGGTAGTACGGGGATGAAGTGAAGTCACCGGCCGCCATATTGGTACTCCCTCGTTAGACCGCTCGCAATGAAAACACAATGTACAGCATCGAACAATAATGATGTTCTCATTTTCAGGGGGATTTAAAACTTTTAAAATAAAGATTTTTTGTAAAAAACCTGAATGTTGGAACTGTAACTAATATACAGTGGTATGTTTACATTATCTCTTCCCTTTATCACGGCTGCACTTTATAAAAGGAAAAAGTGTCTTGAGAGCTGTACTGAACAAAATGTATTTTTGGCATACACTTTGTGTATACAAAATGATAAAGTCTGTCTAAGTCACTTTGACGCACACTTGCTGTTTCATAGCATAAGTAGATTATAATAAAAAATAGGCACATCACATTGCATAGTCATAGTCAGACTTCATCAATTAAGTCTGTAAATCATGTAATATAGGGTGACCAAACGTCCATATTTCCCGGGACATGTCCGTATTTCACGTCCTGTCCTGGGCGTCCCAGGTTTTTTTTTAGAAAGTGAGGAAATGTCCTGATATTTTAAATTATCTTAATTGGACCATTAAATTTACAGGCACTAGGGCACTGCGCACGACAGACGCTGCGGGTGACGTAATCCCTGAGCCGCGTCAGTGCGGGCAGCCCTGTTCGTAATCAGAATGTAGATTGCATGGCTGTCAGGCACGCCTACAACAACATGCAAAAAGCACAAAATGTATAAGCCACCGATTTATTTATTAAAGTAGTTTCCTCGCCAGAGCTGGTCGGTGACTAATAATGGGGAGGACTTGGTGCACAGTGTGCAACATATGCCCTCGGTGTCCAAATGGAGGTGCAAGGGATCTGAAAAAGCCACCTGGACACCGAAAGTAAAGGTAGTCTATTGATATGTTTGTTCGCTTTTGGTACATTTTGAAATAATTTTTTGCTACACACAAGAGGTATTTTTTTGTTAATTAGCTCATTTGTTAATTTATTTTTCCTCCAATAGCCCACAGAACAGACATTATTTCGTGCTCATTGCTTGTGGGCTGAGTATCATCTGTTATTGGGAGTTGAGAGTTATTGTTAACTTTATTGTTAAGTGAGGGATGTTTAGATGAGACATTATTTTTTCTTTCATTGTGCTTTTCATTCATTACTACTGGAATTGTTAAGCATTTTTAATAAATACATTTTGAATAAAATTATCGCTTGTTATTGGAGTTTTATTGCTGTTGACTTTACTGAAAAGCATTTTTTTTATAAATCAACTATAAATATCATGTTATTGTAGGATTACGCTTGGTCTATATATTAAGTGAGTGCATGCCACAGACATCTCTATGCATGGGAACAGAGATCCCCCCTCAGATGTCCTGGTTTTCCGCCGAAATGAAAATATGGTCACCCTATGTAATATAACATATCATACAAATCCATCACAGCTAAATTAATGTGTTAATGGAGCATAATAATACAGATGTACTCAATGGATGATGTACATATAATATACATGCATTGTTTACATTTTTATGGTAATTACATCTTACATATAATTTTAAGATTTTACATAGAGACTGAATTACAACTACATGTATGTAAATGCTTTAGTATTTTATTTGCAAATGGTGCGTGCAAGAGGCATTTTTTGCAAGAAAAAAGGTTCAAATTTATATGACGTCCTTAGGCGGAGAGACAGAGCTCTGACTGGGCAAAGCTCAGTACATACATTTATAAAGCAACTCCCAGTACACACACACACACACACACACACTCCCTTGGAACTATCCCACCCCTGCATAAAGAACTTTCTCACACTTAAATGAGAAAAAACACTTCAATTCATCAAGGACATAGATTTTAACCACTTAACACTCAGAACAGGTCTGCCGTTCACAGCATGTAGGAAGGCAGCTGCTTTCTGTCATCCCTTCTTAACTCCATAACTTAACTCCAGCATACAGACTTCTAAACAATCACCCCTATTTAGGCAAAGGAAAGGCTCACTCAAAATATTTTATCTCACAAATAGGCCAAAGAAGAATATGTTTCCACAATACTTTTATACTGTGTCTGTGCATTGCCTTTAAATCTAACACAGATTTACAATAGAGCTACATGAATGAACCAATTTAATAACTCCACAGAGCTTCAGTTACTACAAAAGCAAAATTACATAAACTGGTAAAAAAAAAAAAAGGCAACATCAAATTCAGATTTTGCATTTTGCTCTTAATTAAAACAAAAATCTGATAATTTGAAAAAAAAAACTATACATACAAGTATGTATGCACATACTGACAGTGAAATTACCTGTGAAACGACTTCCTACAGCCGGCAGACTGCTTATTTTTGCAGCCAAATCCTACACATGTAGACATTTTTACTGCGCGTTTCTGTGGGAGTGGGGAGTTCCAGCATGGCGGACGGTGGTTTCACTTTTTTCGGGCAATCAGCAATCCATTGAATAAATAGAGATCAGTGGCTAAATATGGATAAATCCTGGAAGATAACTTGTTGGAGGCCGGAAAAGACCAGTGACCAAGTAGTCACCCTTAGCTACAACCTAGGGTTTCACCCATTTTCTTGCACACTTAATCCCAAGCAGGGTCGCGAAGGGTGGTGGTGCCTATCTCCAGCTGTCTACGAGCGAGAGGCGGGGTACACCCTGGACAGGTCGGCAATCCATCGCAGGGCAACATTCACACACACAATCACACATAAGGAGAACCTAGATAAGCCAATTAACCTAACAGTGATGTTTTTGGACTGTGGGAAGCCGGAGTACCCGGAGATAACCCACGATGCTCAGGGAGAACATGGAAATTCCATGCAGAAAGACCCTGGGCTGGGAATCAAACACAAAACCTTCTAGCTGCAAGACAACAGTGCTACCTACTGCGCCAATGAGCATTCCATAGGGTTTCAGTAGAAGTTCACTCATATATGTGACTGGTCTAGTCAAAATCACAAAAACTTTTTATCCAGTCAGGCTAAGTTTAGTTTGCATAAAGAGTGGGCAGAACATTCAATTATTTCATATGCAAAGCTTTTAAATATGAGCCTCAGAAGACTTTGGTCAAAGCAACAGGTGGTTAGATAAGAGAGGTGTTAGTATATATCACTAAATTGATTTTTGTGGTTTTATTTCTAAATATGAAAAGGAAAAAGAGTTAACACGGTAAAAATTGTGAGACTTACAGGGAGGAACATAAGCATTTGAACACCCTCCCACTAGGAGGGGCCTGAAATTTTCATCGTAGGTGCATGTCCACTGCGAGAGAAAACATAAAAAAAAAAAAGAAATCTAGATATTTGTATGATACAGCTGCAAATAGGTATTTGAACTCCTGTCTATCAGCGAGAATTTGGACCCTCAAAGACCTGTTATTGTGCCTTCAGAATGTCCACCTCCACTCCATTTATTATCCTAAATTAGATGCACCTGTTTGAGCTGCATAAAGACACCTGTCCATCCCATAAAATCAGTAAGAATCCAACTACCATCATGGCCAAGACTAAAGAGCTGCCCAAAGACTAGAGAATAAACTGTACACCTCCACAATGGCTGGAAAGGGCTACGGGGAAATTGCCAAGCTGACTGGTGAAAAAAGGTCCACTGTTGGAGCAATCATTAGAAAATGGAAGAAGCTAAACATGACTGTCAATCTCCCTCAGACTGGGGCTCCATGCAAGATCTCACCTGGTGGAGAAATCAGCCCTGAACTACACGGAAGGAGCTGGTCAATGATCTGAAAAGAGCTGGGATCACCGTTTCCATGGTTACTGTTGGTAATACACAAGACGTCATAGTTTGAAATCATGCATGGCATGGAATAATAATAATTTAACTTTATTGATCTCACACCGGAGAACTTGATTCTTTGCATTTGACCCATTGCTTTGGGGAGCAGTGGGCTAACTTTGTGCGGCGCCCAGGGAGCAGTGTGGGGTTAAGGGTCTTGCTCATAGACCCAGAGTGCAGGCTGGGAGGATTAAACCAGATACTTGGAACCTTCTTAGAGCACTAACCACTAGGTCAACACTCCCCTGCTTAAACCAGCACATGTCAAGGCCTTCTTAACTTTGCCAATGACCATTGGATGATCCAAATGAGTCATGGGAGAAAGTAATGTGGTCAGATGAGACCAAAATAGAACTTTTTGGTCATAATTCCACTAACCATGTTTGGAGGAAGAAGAATGATGAGTGCCATCCCAAGAACACCATCCCTACTGTGAAGCATGAGGTGGTAGCATCATGCTTTGGGGCTGTTTTTCTGCAAATGGGACAGGGCGACTGCACTGTATTAAGGAGAGGATGAGCGAGGCCATGTATTGCAAAGGGGAACAACCTCCTTCCCTGTTAGAGCATTGAAGATGGGTCGAGTCTGGGTCTTCCAACATGACCCAAAGAACACAGCCAGGATAACAAAGGAGTGGCTCTGAAAGAAGCATATTAAGGTTCTGGTGTGACTTAGCCAGTCTCCAGACCTAAATCCAACAGAGAATCTTTAGAGGGAGCTCAAACTCAGTGACAGCCCAGAAACCTGACTAATCTAAAGATTATCTTTTTTGAGGAGTGGGCCAAAATACCTCCTGCACGGTGTGCAAACCTGGTGAAACTACAGGAAACGTTTGACCTCTGTAATTGCAAATAAAGGCTACTGTACCAAATATCAACATTGATTTTCTCAGGTGTTCTTATTTGCAGCTTTATCATACAAATAAATTGTTAGAAAATCATACATAGTGATTTTTTTTATTTCTTTTTTAAGTTTATGTCTCTCACAGTGGACACGCAACTACAATTGCAATTTCTGACTCCTCCATGATTTCTAAGTGGGAAAACTTGCAAAATAGCAACTTGTCCAAATACTTATTTTCCTCATTATATATATCACTAATTAGAATTTTGTGGTTTTATTTTTAAACATTAAAAGGAAACATGGTTAACAAGGAAAACATTTTGAGACATATAATGCTTAAATTAAATAAACATTCTGGGGTATATATTTATATATAGACTATCAAATTATCAGATAATTGTTTTTTTTTTTTATTAATGTTTTTCCTAGTTCAGATGTTTAAAAAACATTTATCTTTCATTCTGTTGGGATCTGGAGATGTACCACCTTTCTCCAGCAGAGTGCGTTTCTCCATCTAACCTGGCTGTGCTCAATCTGGCGTTCATCAACCCATCAGGAGACCTGCCTTCATAAGCAGCAACCAGACCTTCGCTTCGGCGCCGGTGTTGACCTAGTTTGGTTAAGCGTTACTGAGCCTCTGTTTACCTGAAAAAGATCTTTGTTATCATAAGAGAAACCTGATTCTAATCTGCCTCTGTCTTTTGCTCACAGGAAACCTGTCTCAAGTCTGAAGCTCTGGATGAGCTTAACCTGCCTGCCAACCCTGGTAGGCAAACCTGAAAGATTCAGTCTGGATTTCTCCTGCTGCTCTTAGAAGAAGCTGGAAACTCTGATCAGGTCTGCCATTCAAAAGTCAAGCTAGGCGCGCTGCTGCTTGTGCGCTCACTCTGCTGAACCAGCAGTCTCTGGACCCAGCGGTTCCCTCTCTCACAACAAAGCCTGGACTTCTTCAAGGTAGACTCTGAACAATCTTAAAACTCAATTAATCACTGACTGCCTGGCTGTCAAACTGTCCATCTCTGCAGACATCAGTGAACAACTTCCGGACCAGTACCTGAACCAGTTCATGTCTTTGTGTGAAAACCTTTTTTCGTAAACTCTGTTAAACTTTTACTCAGCCTCCGTTTATTGATGCATGTAGGTTTGGCCTTAAACCAATCATGAGACATTCAGATTAAAGCATGTTACAATAATCAGTAACAAACAATACATTACATGCTTTAAATGTTTATAATACAGAATAGAATAGAAAATACTTTATTGTCCCATAATGGGGAAAATGGGGTGTTACTGCCGCAAAACCATTGCAGCCAAAGAGAACCTTAAAAAGTGTATAAAAATATCAGAATAAGTGGAAGAGTTAAAAAAAGAAATAAAATACTGTACTGTACAGTGTTTTTACAAATGTACTGTGCAGTCATCATATGATGAATGAATAATTATTATACAGCTGTGGACATTTTTTACAGTAGTGGATATGGGAAAATAGCAGCAACAGAGATGTGCAGAATGACAGCAGCATGTTATTTAAAATATGCTTTAAATGTTCTTTTAACGTCTAAACACACTTTGGCATAAAATACGGAAGAGGATTAGGGCTACTGAAAAAAAAGTAAACATTTTTTTTAAAATATTATTTCCATTTAATATGGGTAAAAGTCATAATTCTGACTTTAATCACAGAATTCTGAGTGAATTCTGACAGCTAAGAAACATGTTAACATCAAGCATATAGCCATGTCTGTTTTAGAGACTAAACTAGCTCTGTTGTTAATCACCTTCTCTTCATTTAATGAAATAGCATCACCAGGGACCCTCCGAGCACGTAAAAAGTTGCCCTAATTCCGTCATTTTCCAGCAATGTGTCACTGGCCACCTCCGACAACTCACATCTTTGTCAGTGAAGCGGAGTGCTCCACACCTCCTGCTTCATGGTGCCCATCTACGGCTAAGATCCAGAATTCTGAGATTAAAGTCAGAATTCTGAGAATAAAGTCAGAATTCAGAGAAAAATGGTCAGAATTATAAGATTAAAGCTAGAATTCTGAGATTAAAGTCAGAATTCTTGAAAAAAAAAGTCTAAGTTCTAAGATTAAAGTCAGAATTCTGAAAAAAGTCAGACTTCTGAGAGTAAAGTCCAAATTCTGAAATAAAGTCAGATTTCTCAGATTAAAGTCAGAATTCAGAGAAAAAGTCAGAATTCTGAGATTAAAGTCAGAATTCTGAGATTAAAGTCAGAATTCTGAGATTAAAGTCAGAATTCTGAGATTAAAGTCAGAATTCAGAGGAAAAAAAAGTCTAAATTCTAAGATTAAAGTCAGAATTCTGAAAAAAGTCAGACTTCTGAGATTACAAAATTAGATCGATTCACTTAACAAGCCATCAATAAACTTGTCGGAGAGTGAGTGCAGAATTCTGGCACAGTGGAGACCTGCTAATTAACTGCAGAGACAAGCGCCCAGCAAAGATATAAAGCAATACGGATCCAACAAAATTGACAGGATAAAGAGTTCAGTGCAGCCTAATGGAGAACAAAAAGATCAGCAGGGGGAGTCATTGGAGAGGAGTTCCTCTAAAATTTCTGAAAAAAGAGATTCTGGAAAACATAAGCGGTGCAAAAGCAAAAGAAATTAAAGCGGTTAAAACAACAAGAAAGCAGAGAAAGATCTGACAGTTTATCTGTGCTAATTAAATTAGAAGGCAATTACCAACAAAGTATTTAAAATACCGGTTACATAAGCTATAATGTCAAAATCTACAATCCTCCACCAGTGAGATGTTTCAAATGCCCAAAATTCGGTCGTACGGCAGTTTGTAAAACAGAGATTAATGGAAGGTGTGCAGGAGAACATGATGCGGAAAATGTGGAAAAAGCTAAAATAAAATGCTGTAATTGTGGTGGAGAACATACTGCTGCTTATCGCGGCTGTGGAAGCAAGCAAGGTCTGAGGAAATTAAAAAAATGAAATTTGAGCTCAGGAATAACCTACGCTGAAAAAGGATCCCATCTCAGTCAGAAAAACCCAAACCTACGAAGTTCAACACACGACCTCTAGAGAAATCTCTAAAATTGATGAAGACTCACTTATTGTTAAAAAGACAAATTTTGTTCTTTTCATGGTAGAAGTAATTAATTGTACTGCTCAGACAAAAAAAACGGAAAAATCAAAATAATAGGAGAAGGCTGCAGAAAAATATCTGGACAGTAAAGATTTGAACTGGGAGATGGTTGAAGTATGATGGGAGGAACGATGGGACCATCAGAAACTAGCAGAGTTAAGATGACCTAGAAGTAAATTAAAATTATATGGGCAAATGTGATTTAGTAATATGTTGGTTTAAGTTACACGGGTTTTTTTTTTTTTGTTTTTTCGGGGTGAATCGTTTTCTGTTTTCTTTCTTTTACTCCATATCAGTTGGTGGTGGCGGTAATGCACAATTCACAAGTCTGCCAACCGCCATAAAATCCCATAAGAAGAAGAAGAAGAAGAACTCAGAGGGCAACACAACAAAGCTAACCGCCAGGTTGCCTGGCAATTAGCTGGAGCGCTAACAGTCATTTAACTCAGAAATATGACTCACTACGTTTGTATGAAAAGACATATAATAAAGCATCGAGCTTAGATAACTTATCGGATATAGGTACGTTAATAAATTTGCTTCCCATTGTTTTTATAGAACCCGAACAACCGCTAATACATGCTAGCTGCTGAGCTACCTGCACGAGCCTGAAGCTAGCTGTTGGAACCGGCGTCTCTGTACAATGACTTCCTGAACCTAATGATTGCTTTACTTATGTTTCAGGCATATTTAAGGTTTAAATTATTAAAACATTGTGAACATAACCCGAACATTTAATTGACGATGTATTTTATCCTAAAGTGTGTCAGTGATTTGATTTTCTTTTCACACGCTCCCTAAAGTAGCTCCCTGAATGAGTCCTGCAGTAATGTTAGTAACTCAGAGGTGTTGACATGTCTGCTGTCTCCCATCAGAGGCAGAAGCGAAGCAGGGAGGATGTATGCGGTGTACAGGCAGGCCCACACCCCCACTGCTGTGGAGTTCTCCGTCTATTGTAACTTTATATCCAGTAAGGAGAAAAACCTGGTCATCGCCGGAACATCCCAGCTTTTCGTCTACAGGATCATCCACGATGTTGAGGTAAAACCAGCTGTTAGTATGACCCATTTTTTGTCTTTGTGTAACATTTTTGTGATTGCCTTTTGTTTTATTCCTGAAGAGCACATCCAGAACTGAAAAGTCATCCGGTATGTCCAGGCATCTGACACCATCCTGTGTTTTTTATGAAAACATAAACATTACTAAGACTTATTGACTCTGTTGCAGATTCTAAAACCCGTAAGGAGAAGCTGGAGCAGGTGGCCTCCTTCTCTCTCTTTGGTAACATCATGTCCATGGCGAGTGTGCAGCTGATAGGCGCCAACAGAGATGCGCTCCTCCTTAGTTTTAAAGATGCAAAGGTATCCCCTGTCTAAAGATGTTTAGAACAAACTCAGAGCGATCAGCTTCAGTGATGATCTCCCTGCTGTCTCACCAGTTGGCTGTAGTGGAGTACGACCCCGGGACACATGACCTCAAGACTCTCTCTCTGCATTACTTTGAGGAGCCAGAGCTCAGAGTAAGTACGCCGCCGGCGACCACAAACCTGATCAGATTTAATGTTGGACTAACACAAAGTGGTTGTAACTGTAAAGCCAAACACCTTTTAATTAATATTGATTTATACTTGAACCCCTTAAGCAGGAGGGCTTCAACAGAGGTCCAAGGAGGTACTGCAAAAGTTTTGGTTGATTAGACTTTATTCACGGCCTGATAAACCAGACTAAATCGGAGATTAAATGTGTAATTTAGTCTGGCCCCGATGAAGGACACATCAGAAGATTGTTGATGAGAACAACCTGTTGTTTTTCAAACCATGTCTGTGCCTATTGGCCAATGCTCTGACCAATGAGCGCAACTCACTCTGACATAGTAAGCGCGACAGAAAGCTGGTGGGGGAGTGTAAACAAACAGCCTGACTGTAAAAAATGAATGAGGATAGAGCCTCTTCCTGTTACGTTTCAACAAAAGCCCCAAAATCTAATCCTTCCAAAACTGATTCCAAAGCTGAGTCAAGCGAGAACTGTTCAATAGTTGTTGCCATCTTCCTTGTTGTGCTTTCTACACCGTCGCACAGCTTTGTCGTCACAGCCTCAAAACCCCGCGCATCTTTGCATCCAGAAATTCAAAACACATCTCTGCGTTGTGATTGGCCCGCCAGTTCTAGGGCCTGGGGCATTGATTGAGGCTAGACCACTACTCGCAGGCCAAAATAGATTTTGGCCGCTGGGTGGGAGGGGCTAGTTTACTAGGCTATTTGTTTTTATATATTCCACCCTGCTTTTTTTCTTCCCTCTAAATTTAAATGTTTTCTGGAAATGAGCTTTAAATGAATTCAACACACTGTAGTAAACAGATAATTGGAGGCAAAAGATGTCTTTCAGTCATCAATGCACACATTGAGTGACACACAGGAGCTCTTTCAAGCTGGGCACTGTTTCATTCACAACACACTGTCCCATCAACCAGGAATCAGATTCAGAAATACTTTAATAATCCCAGGGAAATTACTTTCATTATTACATTACTCCATATGTAATAGAGTGACTATAGGACCAGTTTGATATAACACAATTTTATACACATATATATAATTAAGGGTCCCCCCATCCATCTTTACCATCAGTTTGGGGGTCCTTGGCCTGGAAAAGCGTTAAAGACCCCTGCCTTAAAGGAGAAGTTCGGTTTTAACACTTTTAGCCCATTTTCTGCCAGTGTCAGGATGAAATGGAATGATCGACACCAAAATTTTGACATTTGATTTCGGTGCTTTTTGTCTCATTTAGAATCCACACCTGGCTGCTTTAGAATGGCAATGGCTTCCATAAAGCATGTCCGATAATGTCCTTAAAACAACCTTAAGCGTTCTTTTTTTTAAATATGCTAGTCACGGTGTCATCAGCGCTGTTCAATGGCGTTCCAAAAAAAGTTAGTAAAGCAAAAGCTTCCTGTAGTGTTTTATTTAGCATTTTTGTAAATCCCATTGAGTTCTGTAGGAATAGTCAATATTCTAAGCTGCCACCGGAAACGGAAATGGGGCCTGTTTACCCAGTTGTAGTCTTTTAAGCTTCACTCTGTGTAATCTGGCGTCGAGAATCAAGAGTCCACCTTTCGTATTCCATTTTCAGAGTTTTTAAAGTGTTTAACAGGGACGTTAGCACCTCGACGTGTCGAGGGTACACAGAGTGAAGGCGAAAAGACTCCAACTGTGTAAACAGGCCCCATTTCGTAAAGCAAAAACGGCGGATTGACTATTCCAACAGAACTCAATGGGATTTACAAAATGCTAAATAAAACACTACAGGAACGCTTTTTCTACGGAACACTGCAGGCAACGTCATTGAACGGCTTGACTACGACTCGTGAGTAGCATATTTAAAAAAGAACGTTTAAGTGATTTCAAACATTATCGACATGCTCTATGGAAGCTTTCTTCGCAGAAAGGGGATATTCCGGAAGATTAAATGAGTAAACAAGACCAGTGATCCCAAAAGTTTGATGTCGTCATTCGATCCTGGGATACTACAGAAAAATGGGCTAAAAGTGCCTGAACTTCTTTAAAGCCAAAAGAATTTAGGGCAATTTCCGTCTGAAATTGCCTTATGTCTACAACTCAACCATTGTTTTACTAATTGATTAATCTGTTGATCAATTTTTTGATTTATTGATTAATGTGAAAACATTCAGAATTAAACCAGGTGAAATAGAATTAAACCAGGTGAAACTAAAACTTTTCCACTTAAATACAATATTTGTGTGATTTTTACTAGGGCTGAAACAGTTAATTGGATTAATCTTAATTAATCCATTGAAAAAACAATAAACTTATTTATAGGGATGCATGCCGATATAATCGAGCTATGCTCGGTATCGACCTTAAAACAGAATATCGGATATATCGGCCACCCACCGATATTTAACCTGATATTTGATCAGCTTCTGAGTTTCTTAAGTCTAAAGAAAAAAAATACTACTACTTCTTCCTCAAAAACTTCTTTTTTACAGACTTACAAAATCTTCTAAAGACGAGGGAAAAAATATTGATACATTAAAAGTATCACAATATCTTCATATGGTGATATATTGCCATTTAAAACACCATATCAATCTCTCTTTTACTAATGAAATATTGCTATATGTCATCGTTATGCTGCAAATCCCCGAAAATCCACGAAATTTTGCCATCATTTTTTATATGTTGATATATTGACACTTGGCGGTATCGATCTATTTTACTAACAAAATCTCACAACAATTTGCAAATAATATCCACGCGAGGTTTGTAACAGGCATTAATTTCGAATTTCACTGCGTTTTTTAAAGGCCTCACGATATCGGCATATGTGAAAATATATTTGGTATATTATTTTTCAAAGAGGTAGCAGAAATGGATAACAAACACTTCTGCTATTTCAATGACTACTTATTTTTGTCCAGCTTTAACGCCGGTGCTCGATATGGGTTACTCTGACTACATGAGTTTTTAAAATGCTCCGGCATATGGGATATGAAGCCCGAAATCCCAATATCATCCCTACTTATTTAAGCCATTGGTAAATAAATTAACTGGAGTGTAAGAACTCTCAAGCATGACTTTAACTGACTTAACTGAGTATTAAGGCCACTGAAAATAAAAAAAGTTAATTGATTTTTAAATTTTATTTCAGTATAATATGAGAAAAAAAGTCAGAATTTTGACTTTCTTCTTAGAATTCTGACTGAATTCTGACAGGTAACAAACCTGTTAGCATCAATCCATATCCATGTCTGTTTTAGAGACTAGTTCTCTTGTTTATAATCACCTCTGCTCTTCCATTAATGAAATAGCATCATGAGGGACCCCTCGGGCACGTGGAAAGTCGCCCATTTTCCACCAATATGTTACACATCTTTGTCAGTGAAGCTGAGTGCATCCCTTCCTTCATAGAGCCCATCTACATTAAGATCCAAAATTCTGAGAAAAAAGTCAGAATTCTGACTTTTTAATCATCTTCCATTCATTTTTTACCATGTTTTTTTCCAATAATCCAATACCATGGTTTTGCTGGAGACTCATTGTTTAAGAGCTGGCCAACCTTTGGTGTAAATTCCTCATGGTGTGAAGCTTGTTTTTAGTTTTCAGGAGTTAAACAAGAACCTAAAGTAAAGTATGAAAAGTTTCAGGGGATTATATTTTTTCTGTTTTTCTGCATCTCCAGGATGGCTTCGTGCAGAACGTCCACATCCCCATAGTCCGGGTCGATCCAGAGAACCGCTGCGCCGTCATGCTGGTTTACGGCACCAAGCTGGTGGTGCTGCCTTTCAGGAAGGACACGCTAACCGATGAGCAGGAAGGCGGAGTCGGGGAAGGGTAGGCCTGAGTTCCTGTTCCTCCCCTGTTGCTCCTCAGGGTTATAATAATAATGTCCTTTATGTTTAAACCCTTAACAGACCCAAGTCCAGCTTCCTGCCCAGTTACATCATCGACGTCCGCGAGTTAGACGAGAAGTTGCTGAACATCGTCGACATGAAGTTCCTTCACGGTTACTATGAGCCTACGCTGCTGATTCTCTATGAGCCCAACCAGACGTGGCCGGGGTGAGTCAGTGATCAGACGCCGTTTCTAATCTGAGCGGAAGCTTTTTATGGAGGGAAGTTTGTTCCATTATTGCTGAAAAGAAGAACATGTTAATGGAAAATTTAAATACATTCTATTGACAAAAAAAAGGTTTTGAGAATATGTTTTGTCAGATTTTCTTATGAATACTTCTTGGGGGGGGATTTAATATTTTGAAATGTTTTTATTTTTTCTAATTTTGTTTTTGGGTCATATTAGGACACATTCTCTTTACTTGAAGCTCAAAACAAACAATCAGTGCAGTAGAAAAACATCTTTACTCCTTAATCAAGATCAAAGTCTGCCTCCAGAAGTAGAGAGTGTGATGTGTTAAACACAATAATAAAAAAAATCTTAATTCTTAAAACTAAATCTGAATAATAACGTATAAAAAACAATCAAATGTGTGTGCTATTTTTGAAAATACAAAAACCAAACCAAAATCCAAATAAATAAAAGAAATATATATGGGGAAACATTTATTTTCAGGTATAAAGTTTCGTTTCTGCATCAGATTTTTTTTATATCAATTCATGAAATGTAATTATATAAATAATTTGATTTCATAAATTATAAAATGCAAATCGAAAAAGTATAAAATTCATTAAAGTCAATATGAAAGTAGAAATAAAAAAACATCTGTAAAACACAAAAAATTATTTAAAAAATATATATATTTATATATATATATATATACGGTATTTCAATAAGAAAAAGAATACACAAAAATAATTTTTTGAAAAAAAAAGCTTGCTAAATTAAAATTGCAAAGTAATAATTTTATTAAAAACATTTTTTTGGTACATTGTTTTACATTTTTTTTAAATATTAATTTACTAAATGGTAAGAATCAGATCTGTTAAATGCAATTTGAAAAGAATGCAATTCAGAAATTTGAAGAAAAAAAAAATCTTTAAAAAAGTAAAAAATTAAATATGTTATAAGTTATATTTTTTTGGGGGGAAAAAATCTATTGAATAAAAAAGTAGGGAAAAAAAGTGTGTAAAGTGCAAAGTTACTCTCAAAACCTTTTTTTATTGAAACATTTTTGAGGTTTCATTTCCAGATCGCTTTTTATTCAACTTTCCGTTTCTAAAACCTCCAACAATAATGGAACAGAATTCCCTCCATACTTGTCTACTTCCTCTGATGTGTGATCCTCCTTCCAGGCGCGTGGCGGTTCGTCAGGACACCTGCAGCATCGTGGCCATCTCCCTCAACATCATGCAGAAGGTTCATCCTGTTATCTGGTCCCTCAGCAACCTGCCTTTTGATTGCACGCAGGTCATGGCTGTTCCCAAACCCATCGGTGAGCCTCGCCTTCACCAGGCTAGCTGGATCATATGAAGATAGAAACTGGCATAGGGACTGAGTTGCTGATGTGAACACATGTCTTCCCAGGCGGTGTGGTGGTGTTTGCTGTGAATTCACTGCTGTATCTGAACCAGAGCGTCCCTCCTTATGGAGTCTCCCTCAACTCTCTGACCAATGGGACCACATCCTTCCCTCTACGTAAGAAAAAACCCAACCAGCTCTGTCTGTTAATAACGGGAGTAACGCTGGACAAAGCTGTTAACGTCTTCTTGGATTTCACCTTCAATATCAAGCCTTCATGTTAGCGCGTTAGCCTTTAGCTCTCTCTGAATGGAAGTATATTATGTGTATAGTATTATGTTAATCGTTATTAACTGAGGGAAAATAACAGAAAAGGTTTTTAAACAGTAAATATTAGCAACATAAGGACACATTATGACATTCCCTGGTTCTTTATGTGGTAAAAGTTCAGCTGTTTATAGTAAAATTAAACTGGTTGCCTGCTAACATCATTACTTTCAATTTTTAATCCAATTTCTTTCTTTCCTTCCTTTCTTTCTCCCTTCATTCCCCTCTTCCTTCCTGTCCACTCTTCCTGTCCGTTCTACCTTCCTTCCTGTCCGTTCTTCCAGTCTGTTCTACCTTCCTTCCTGTCCCAGTTCTTCCTGTCAGGACTCTTACCTTCCTTCCTGTCCGTTCTTCCAGTCTGTTCTACCTTCCTTCCCAATGGTTCTTCCTGTCCGTTTCTACCTTCCTTCCTGTCGTTCTTCCAGTCTGTTCTACCTTCCTTCCTGTCCGTTCTTCCAGTCTGTTCTACCTTCCTTCCTGTCCGTTCTTCCAGTCTGTTCTACCTTCCTTCCTGTCCGTTCTTCCTGTCCGCTTCTACCTTCCTTCCTGTCCGTTCTTCCAGTCTGTTCTCACCTTCCTTCCTGTCCACTCTTCCTGTCCGGTTTCTACCTTCCTTCCTGTCCTTTCGTTCTTCCAGTCTGTTCTACCTTCCTTCCTGTCCTGCTTCTTCCGTGGTTTCCTTTCCCTTCCTGTCCGTTCTTCCGTCGCTTCTTTCCTTCCTGTCCGTTCTTCCGTGGCTTCCTTCCCTTCCTTCCTTCCTTCCTTCCCTTCCCTCTTCCTTCCTTCCTTCCTTCCTGTCCGTTCTTCCTGTCCGTTCTTCCTTCCTTCCGTTCTTCCTGTCCTGTTCTTCCTTCCTTCCTTCCTTCCCTCTCCTTTCCTTCCTTCTTGTCCGTTCTTTTCTTCCTTCCTGCCATTCTTCCTTCCTGTCTGTTCTTACTTCCTTCCTTCCTGTCTCTCCGTTCTTCCTTCCTTCTCCGTTCTCTCTTCCTTCCTGTCCGTACTTCCTTCCTTCATGTCTGTTCTTCCTTCCTTCATGTCCGGTTCTTCCTTCCTTCCTTCCTTCTTCCCTTCCTTCCTTCCTTCCTTCCTTCCTTCCTTCCTTCCTTCCTTCCTTCCTTCCTTCCTTCCTTCCTTCCCTTCCTTCCTGTCTGTTCTTACTTCCTTCCTTCCTGTCTCTCCATTCTTCCTTCCTCTCCGTTCTCTCTTCCTTCCTTCCCTCTTTCTTCCTTCCTTCCCTCTGTTCTTCTTTCCTTCCTCTCTGTATTTTCCTTCCTTCCTGTCCGCCCTTCGTCGTTGGTGTCCTTCCTTCCTGTCCGTTCTTCGTTCGTGTCCTTCCTTCCTGTCCTCAATAGTCTTCGTTCTGTATCCTTCCTTCCTGTCCGTTCTTCGTTCGTGTCCTTCCTTCCTTCCTTCCTTCCTTCCTTCCTTCCTTTTCGCCTCTAATTCCTTACATTATTCCTTACATTTTCTAAAAAAAAACTGTAGAAATATTTAATCATTTTCATCTTT
>JAGKQL010000046.1:8241194-8253106 GCA_018398635.1 Cyprinodon brontotheroides | reverse complement strand
TAGAAAATGAAGGCTAATCATGTTTTGGGTGTACTATTCCTTTAAGCACAGCCTGTGATATAAAACTAGCTACTTACCATTAGAGTTGCCTTCCATGCTGGTCGTAACTTTAGCTTCTGTTTGGAAGCATTAAAGCTGAAGTCTGTAAGTTTTTAAAAATCACTTTTTTGTCATATTGGCTAAAACTGTCCCTATGCCCAGACAGCAGTACATGTGATATGTAACCTGTGAAAAAAACTGCTTCAATTGGTCCCGCATACTGCCTGTATTTCAATCTGGAAAGAATAATTCGGGACGAGTCAAAACAACCAATCACAGCCAGAGGAGCTTGTGATGGAGTGTCAATCACAGCTCACACACGCTGAATCCCGCAATGATTGCAAAGCGCCTTGTTGCCATCTTTCTCTTCCTTAAAATGTAGGGTGACCAGATTTGGGTTTCTGAAAAGGACACTTTTTTTTTGTCGACTACTGGGTCGCTGACTGGACCGGACCTCAGTCAGATTTGGTCGCTCCGTCCCCCGCCCCGGCTCACTGTTTGGACTACGTGCTGCACTGTAGTCGACCAAAATCCGAGGTGATTTTGAAATTCCCCCCAGACATTTTTTTAGGTCTGAGAAGTAGGACATGTCCGGGAAAAAGAGGACCTCTGGTCACCCTATAAAAATGAAGCCAAACTTTCAATCGCTTTACCCAATGAAACGCCATTTTTTTTATTTGTTTTGTCTTGCTTACTGAATGCCATGTGCGTAACTTGCATAAAGAACATGACGCAAGTCGTGCTGCCCAGCGCTAGGCTCTGCTGCTGCCTGGAATCGTTAAGAGAATCGTTAAGCAAGCTGCCAAACGGTGCCATGGAATTGGAACACACGGAACCGGTTCTGAACAGGAACTGGTTTTCGATTCCCATCCCTACCTGGAATCTTTTTTAAAAAAAACATAAAGTGTTAGCTTAGCATATCTTTCTTTTATCTTCATCTGGAGCACATGTCTCAGCACATTTTTTACCCTCATTTTGTTCATCAGTTTTGAGCAGTTTTTTTTAACAGAAGCCTAATTTGTTTTCAGCCAGAACCTTCCATAATAGAACCGGTTCTAAAAGGGTTAAAATGGAGAGAAGGTTCAATCCCATTTGCTGTTAAGGTTTTCTATTTTCAATGCAGGTGTGTGACAGCATCCTGAACATCGGTCCTTGTGCCAATGCTTCTATGGGGGAGCCTGCCTTCCTCTCCGAAGAGGTAAACGCACATCTAACCATCCCAACGCCAGAAGTCATCTGAATAAAACAGACTGTTTAAAATAAAATGTTTTTTTTCTTTCCTACAGTTTCAGAGCAACCCTGAACCTGACCTGGAGGTGGTCGTCTGCTCCGGTCACGGTAAAAACGGTGCACTGTCCGTCCTCCAGGTAAATCGCGCGCCGCTGTAAATCACTCTAATGTTGTAGCACCGTCCTGAAACCCTGTGGCGGCGCTAAAGTAAAGTCTGGGTTTACCAGGGCTGCCTCAGAGATCCACGGAGCAGCCTGTAAACACCCCAGATACAGCCTCCCTCTGATCCATCCGCCCACTTTAAAACCGCTTCATTTCACTTATTGTTTCTATTCTCACCACAGAGAAGCATTCGGCCTCAGGTGGTCACCACTTTCGAACTGCCTGGTTGCCAAGACATGTGGACGGTTGTCTCCAGTGAAGTCAAGGAGGACAAAAAGGTTGGTTGCTTCAGCACGGACTGAGGCTCTCTGGACGTTTAAATCTTCAACCTTTTGGACGGAGGATCTTGTGTCCTGTCTAAAACAGGATAAAAATTATACAATCACTACATCATTCAACTCAGAACGTTCAGAAGGTTTGGGGCCTTTTTAAAAAGAATTCCAGAGCCTTTAACCCTTTATAGGGAAAGTTAGCGTTTTTGATCACTTGCATACCCCTTACAAATAGTTTATTTTTCTTAATATATTTTCGCAAGTTGGCGTTTCTTTTTATTACATTATTTTATTAAATTTTGCCATCAAAATATCCATATTTTTTGAATATTACAAAGGTAATAAGGTCTTTTCCTGGATTCAAATAAAACTATTGGCTCATTTTGATTTTCAAAGTATTTTACTGAGTGCCTATTAAGGGTATTAAGGGTTCTTTATTTACTTTTTTTGTTTGGTTTTGTTTTTTTCTTCTCTATTTTGATTCATTTCATTTGTGCATGGTTTGATTGATATGTATCCATCTCTTTATATCTCTGTAGCGACTATCCAGCACTGCACTTTTGTTATAATGTGAAAATGTCAATAAAAAAAAATAAAATAAAACCTTTTGCTGCCTGTTTCTTTCTAGGCTTTAAAAAGTGACGAGTCGGACGACGCAGCAAAGGCAGAAGGTAAGGAGGACGGGGAAGAGGGAGAGAAGGACAAGGAAGAGCCAGAGAAAGAGGAGGAGAAGACGGAGCGCCCCCTGGAGGACGACTCCAAAAGGCACGGCTTTCTCATCCTGAGCAGAGAGGATTCCACCATGGTAGGAGGACGAGCGCCACTGTTTCTTCTCTCTTTTCTACTGCGTCTCTAGCGAAGCGTAATCAGACGGTTCCTCTGCGATGCTCTCTTGCAGATTCTTCAGACAGGTCAGGAAATAATGGAGCTGGACACCAGTGGGTTTGCTACTCAGGGGCCGACGGTGTTCGCTGGAAACATCGGCGATGACCAGTACATCATCCAGGTCTCACCCATGGGCCTCCGTCTGCTGGAAGGAGGTAAAATCAGCTCCTCTTTAAAGGATTCCTGCACAAATCTGGATGTTTTATCCTCTCCCTGCTTTCAGTGAAACAGCTCCACTTCATCCCCGTGGATCTGGGCTCTCCCATCGTGCATTGCTCTGTGGCCGACCCCTACGTGGTTATCATGACGGCTGAGGGCGTGGTCACCATGTTTGTGCTGAAAAGCGACTCCTACATGGGGAAAACGCACCGACTGGCCCTGCAGAAACCACAGATTTCCACCGTGAGTGCAGCGCGCTATAATTTCTTTCCCTGAGGCTGAAAGAGCGTTAAAAAGAGCACCCCCTGCTGGGAAGACTGCAATATTACATTTCTTTTTCTTACAAATTGCCTCTGTATCAAATACCTTTTTAAGATCTTTTTTTGTTCTTTTTTTAAAGCAATCCCGCGTGATCGCTCTGTGTGCGTACCGAGATGTTAGCGGCATGTTCACCACAGAAAGCAAGACGTGCTCCTCCACCAAAGAGGACTTCATCAGCAGGAGCCTTTCAGAGGAGGAGACGGTTTACCAGGACCTCAGGTATGAGCTCCCATCGCCCTGTCAGCTAGCCTAGTAAACTAGCCCCCACCCACCAGCGGCCATTTTTGCCTGTGAGTTTGGTCTAGCCTCGATCAATGCCCTCAGGCCCTACAACTGGTGGGCCAATCACAACGCTAGAGATGTGTTTTTGGAATGCCTGGATGCAAAGTGGGCGGGGTTTTGAGGGCGTGGAGACAAAGCTGCCCGATGCTGGAGAAAGCACAACAAGGAAGATGGCAACAACTATTGAACAGTAGCATGTACTACGGCGCAGCAGCAGCAACTTTCAAAGGAGCACTCCATTGAAAGTTAAAAGTTCTTTCTTTTCTGTTGCTGTTGTTCAATAAAAGTACATTTTAAGATAATTTGAGGCGAGAATATTATACTTTAAAGCACCACTATATGGTCCATCTACCGATTTAATGCGTAATTAAAAAACTATTTCCGAAGTTGAGAGGATCGCTGTAACCAGCGAGCTCTCGAAGCTAACGGCAGCCAGGGCTAACCTTCGCCAGTCTGAAGCGGCCCTCTCTCGGCTTAGTCGTGTGTGAAGGACGGCTGGCTCTGATGGCGATTTTTGACTCAGCTTTTAGAATCAGCTCTACGCTCATTCATTTTAAGAAGGACATATTTGCCGTTTTACTGACACGCTGTTTGTTTACGCTTCCCCACCAGCTTCCTGTCGCGCTTATTACATCACAGTCAGTTGCGCTCATTGGTCAGAGCGTTGGCCAATAGGCACAGACAACAGACATGTTTTGAAAAACAACAGGTTGTTCTGATCAACAATCTTCCGATTTCTCCTTTTATCGGGGCCAGCCTAAATAACACCTTTCATCTCCCATTTAGTCTGGTTTATCAGGCTACCTGTCAGTGCGTTCTTAAGACCAATTTATGCTTCTGGACGCATAGCCTCTGCAACTGTCCAATCTGTCTCTGTGCGCGACCACGCCCCCCGCTCAGAGGTTCTGCAACCGCCGTCTTGCACCTCAAATAATTCCTGACTTCGTGTCGGATGGTTGCAAACCCGCGCAGACCTCAAGCGGAAGTGCGTGGACAAAAAGCAGCTGTGCTTGGTCCTTGGTATGCCTTTCCAGGCTGTCTGTTTGGTCGTCCTTCTAGATTCGGTGCCAGGGCGCGCCATTTTTAAAAACCAAGGAACAACTACAATGGACAACTATGACGAAAAGGTTAATCGAGGAGGTTCGGAAGTACAACCACTTAGACAAAGTATATAAAGATGCCAAGGTCCTCTGGAGGGAGATCAGCCAGAACCTGTTCCTCTTTGATGTCTAGCAACTCTAGATCCATCTCTGTGACCTCGATATCTTGCAGACGCGTCATTGTTGTTTTGAAAAATAAATACTCCCGCAGCGCCGCCGAAGTTCTCGCGAGTTCTTGAATAGGCTTTGAGCGCTTTTGCGGGAAACTGCTGTGCGTCCCTAGAAATTCCAGACCAACGGTGCAGACGCATACCAGCAAAACGGGTTCGCGACCAGACGCAAGCAACATTTGATTATGTGTGGTTGCAGAAGTATAATCTGCCCCTTAGATCTCCTGTTTATGCTTTAATCTTCACGTTTCATGTCTGAGCAGCAACGCTGTGGATGACGAGGAGGAAATGCTGTACGGAGAGTCCAGCACCAACCAGCCCTCAAAGGAGGAAACCAGCCGCAACTCAGCGGGACCCGCAGGCAACAGCGGCGAAGGGAGCTCAGGCAAAGCAGAGCCGTCCCACTGGTGTGTGATCATCAGAGACAACGGGGTGATGGAGGTAGGCCCCCCCCTCTAAACCTGAGACGTTTAAAGCTGACGGCTAAGTCTGGAGCTAAACTCATTCATCTTCTTTTTTTTTTTTTTTTTTTTTTTTTCATTTTAGTAGTTTTAGAAATCAAATACATACATTAGTTATCCATCCATCCATTTTCTTACACGCTTGTCCCGAGAGGTCACGAGGGGTGCTGGTGCCTATCTCCAGCAGTCAATGGGCGAGAGGCGGGGTACACCCTGGACAGGTCGCCAGTCCATCACAGGGCAATTATTTAAATCAAAAGTTTAGTTTGTTAGTAGAAATAGAGCGATACAGATTCCTTTCTAAGACCTATAAAGGACAAAAAAACACTTTTCTGATTATAATCTATTATCTCAAAATGGAATTGAACGATTCAGATTAGCTAGCCTAATGAATAGAAGGGGTAGAGCGTAGCCGCCTGTGGCCCGGGCTGACTGTTACAACTCCAGTCCAGCGTACGGATGACATCATACACGCTCCACTTTGTTTTAAAAAAAATATAAATCTAAAAATATAACCGCGGATGTCTGGAGGACAGTGATTCGTTTACATTTTATGAATGCTGGCGTAACATAAAGAATAAATTATGAACAGTTTAGTTTGTGTGTTCAAGTCGTTGCCCATAGGAAGACGTTACTTGGATATAACCAAACCGAATATCTTCAGAACGGCTTTAAATGACACAAAACTCATATGAGTGAGTAGAACATGATGTAATAACGTAAAAATCAAGGGCCTGATGTAAAAAAAACTGTGTTCCCCTTTAAGTAAAGAGGAACACTGTTAACTGAGTTCACTATAAAGTCCACTATATAGTCCCCGCTGTATATCGTGTTTGAGGGATTTAGGGGTGAGATCGGACTTTTGGGCACAGTTAGCTCGTATTGATATGGGAACAGGAACTTTTAAACAGAGTGCATGCTGCATGCTCTCTCACACATTTAATAGGAGTTCCCTCTCGGGAGCGGGTACAGGGTAGCGGATGTGCATTTTTTTTTTAAGTGAAGAGGGTGGTTCTTTTAAAAAAAATTGTGGAAATTCTTCACTATACCTTTAATATAAAACAGGAAAATTGCAGTTGATTCTCTTGTGTTTGTTGTTGAAACCTTTAATCAGTAACTATGGAGTAAATAAGAAGAGGCTTCATACCGTTTGGTGTTTGTGTCATAATAACATTTATTGTTTACAACATGAAATGAATAACCAGGAAAATAATCAATACCTGCATGGTTTTTATTTTTTAGTAGTTTTCTTTTAGTTTCAGGCAGCAGGTCAAAGTTTCTCTGGTCTTTGATTTGTAGATTTTCCAGCTGCCAGACTGGCGCTTGGTTTTCCTGGTGAAGAACTTCCCAGTAGGTCAGCGGGTGCTGGTGGACAGTTCTTCTGGTCAGTCGGCCACGCAGGCGGATGGTAAAAAGGAGGAAGTCGCTCGACAGGGAGAGTTCCCGGTGATCAAAGAAGTCGCCTTGGTGTCTCTGGGCAACAATCGCAGCAGACCGTATTTACTGGTGAGTTGTTTTTCATCCACTCTAATAAAGAAAATTTTAACAATCCAATGGACTTTGTTTCCAAAGTTTGAAGACGTTTTGCTTCCCATCCAGGAAGCTTTTTTCAACTTAATTTTCAATTTGCATTTTTTCAAAACAAAAAGAAAGAAGGCTTTTGTTGGGCTATTGTATTAAACCTTGAACTCAACCATATCCCTGACATTTTGAATAGAAAAAAATTCCTGGATGTGAAGTGAAATGTCATCAAACTTGAAACAAAGTCCAGTGGATTGTTTTTAATTTTCTTTTCTTGAAATGACCTGGATAACTGACAAGTTTCACCAGCATTTTTCATCCGCTGTTTAGTGAAATCAAAACAAAGCCATAAAATCCTCTTGGTGTTTCTCAGGTCTACGTGGAGAACGAGCTTCTGATCTACGAAGCGTTCCCGTACGATCAGCAGCAGCCACAGAACAACCTGAAAGTTCGCTTCAAAAAGGTACGATGCAGCAGCCGAGCCGCCGTCTTCTCAGAGGTCAGAGCTCACAGCTTCTCTGTCTCCCTCCTCTGAGCAGGTGCACCACAACATCAACTTCAGAGAAAAGAAATCAAAACTGAGGAAAGACAAGAAGGCGGAGAGCGGCGCCGAGGAGGGCCCTCCGACGAAGGGTCACATCTCCAGGTTCAGATACTTTGAGGACATCTCTGGTTACTCAGGGGTAAGACATTTAAGATCTCTGAAGAACATCCATGGACCTGGTTTCATGGCGTCAGCCATAACTCTCTGCCACCGTTGTTGGTCCAGGTGTTTATCTGCGGCCCGTCTCCTCACTGGATGTTCGTCACGTCGCGAGGAGCTCTGAGGCTCCACCCGATGAGCATCGACGGGCCAATCGAGTCCTTCTCTCCGTTCCACAACATCAACTGTCCCAAAGGTTTCCTCTACTTCAACAAGCAGGTAGATAAAGCCCGCTTCACTACTAATCAAGCTTTTTCAATAACAAGAAGTTAAGTTAAATCGGCCTAAATTTAGCTTCATTCAGCAGTTTTTATTTTTCACTTAAAGCGTTTCTTCTTCTCTGTTGATTGATTATATCCAGACTAATTCAGCTGTTTGAAAATAAGAAAATTTTTCCAAGAGGATTTAATGGCGGTTTTATCTAAAACACAAAGTTTTAAATTTAGACATACAGCCTCTAAAACATTTCACTTGTTTTTTAAAATAATTTTTATAAACTCTAAGAGACGAATTAAACAAATTTGACTTTTTATTATAAAAATATTATGTAAAAAGTAAAAGATAGTAAAGTAAAAAATATTTTCCATCAGAGCAGTTGTTGAAATGGAGAAATGTCAGCTTTACACGCCCCAGTTATCGTCTGCTGCTATTTCTCACAGCAGTCATTCCAGCTAACGAGCGTAGGCGTCTTTCAGCTGTTTTCAGAGAAATGTTTCATTGTTTAGTTTAGCTGATTTAACAAGGATGATGGAGGTTGATGTGTCCCCTACATTCACAAAGAGAAAAGCTTCATGTATGTGGGTTTCACATAGCCTGGCGAAGTCCTGTACTCAATTCTAGTCAGAATATGGATCTGATGATACTGCTCCATAGAGCTGTAGCCTTGTGATTATGGGGCGTGTGTTTACCCCGAACGAACCAGGAAAAAAAATATCTCTGCACCTCAATTGGATAGGACCTACAACCAATAAACGGAGTGCGTGATGTATGCTGTTTTAATGCATAAGTTGTTGTCCACAAAAATCAAAGCGCAGTTTCACGCCTCAGAATAAGAAGATGAGACTTGATCGCTTCTCTGTTCCTCTTTTAAATTAATTTGCTGGGTCGATATCTTCTAGAACAGACCTAATAGCAGAATCTACTCACCCAAACTCTCCAGCGGCAGCCATTATTGTTGTCACCAAGCGCCGCTTTGGTCACGTGCGGTTGATAACGTTACTGTTGATCATCTGTCCATCATCCTATAAAGCCACGCTTGACAATTTGAGTTGGATACAAGCCAGACAAAGTAGGCTTTAATACTGGCGCTACTTATGGAGCAGAGCCAGGCGAACTTCCTAACTCAAACCTTGTGGGCGTGGACTAAGTTCGGACTGGCACCCAGGCTGGGTTTCACATGCTAGACAGAAAAGCATCAGTCTGCTGGTGTAATTCATGTAGTTCACCACTAGATGGGGGTATATTCTACACACTCCAGGCCTGTTTCATGAACCGGGTTTAATGAAAACTCAAAGTTTGTCAACATGAAGTCAGGAAACTGAGTTTCCATTTCTTGAAGAGAGTTTCCTCAACCTCTGTTTCTGTTACCATAGTAACATCCTCATAGAGGTAACCTGGTGGGCAGCAGGTTTTCCTCTGTCTCCGCCCTCCTTAGAGTCAATCAGTTTGTTTTATTCCCTAATTTAGTCGGGAGATTTTTGACGTAGTTATTTGCAAACAATAATAATTTAAAAGAAAATCTTGCACAGGCACATTAGGTGAAGAATGAGCGGCATTAATTAAATATTTATGGTTCTCAGACGGCACTTAGATGTCCTTTCAAATTCAGGAAGTCATTTTTTATGAGCGCTACCGTTTCACCTCACAATTCATCCAGACCTTATCCCTCCTCACATCTGCAGCATTACGCTGACTTCTTTAACAGGGATTTAACAGAACCTGATATTGGTGAGAGAACACTGAGACAGACAGATTTATTAAATTTAATTTTGTATACACAAGTGTAAAGAAAAAGAAATTTTCGCTAGACAAATTTCATTTTTTAAAGTGCAGCCTTGATAAGGTGAGCAGCAGTTGTTGTTGAGCTGCTGCTACTGCCTCCAGCTCCTGAAGCACTCGCGATGAGAGGACGATGATGATGATGCTGTGAGGGTGGTAGCCCCCTGGGTTGAAGCAGCAGTGGTGCCATCGGCAGGTTTAGCAGCAACAGATGACGCTGGAGAAGGTGTGGAAGCCAGAGGGGGCCGGGAGGAGCCGGCTGAGGATGTTTCAGCATTTGACAGAGAAGCATCTAGAATGCTCTCCTCATTTTCACCTGCAGAGGGCTGTGCTTCCACTCTAGGTGCTGAAGATTGCCTGGGAACAGTCTCAGAGGAGCCTCCATTCACACAGAGCTCTTTGTTTCTATCGGCGCGGTACAGCATCAGCCCCCCCAGGTTAATAGCACCGTCCGGTACTGCTGGATACAGCCAAGACCCCGTCAGAATGATGGCGCAGCAGTTACTTATCATTTTTTTAAGAGAGTTCCAGTCGGAGATGATAAAATTTTGTTTTCCAAGAAGCAGGATTGATGGAAGCTTCGCAATTAGCCTCTCTCTGTAGCCTCACTTTCTCTGTCACGCATCTCTTTCTCAATTCGTTATTTTCCGCTGTTGTTTTATTTACATCCATCCTATAGCTTTCCGCAGCTTTTTAAACGGTCAAAATTGTCAGTATTTAAAACATTTTGTAACCGTAGCTCCAGCAGGGGTTGGCGATAATAGATGCGGGTTTGAAGTCTAGTTTGTATCATTTTAAGCGGCTTATTTTGTGAAATTGTCAAGAGGAGCTGTCCTTGGCCGCTGCCTTGGAGCGCCGCCATGGTAACTGATGGTTACCATGGTCACTGATGTGTGATAACTGCCTAATAGGAAACAACTGCACAGTCAAACAGCCACTTAGTGTTTACTGTGTGATGGAAGACAGAATCAAAATGAGGAGGAACCCAATGAGATGATGCACAGGTCCTACCTGTTAGAACAACCTGGGTGAAGTGGCGCCCATACCTTCTTCAAAATTAGACAAAATTGGTGTCAAATGTTTGTGCAGGAAAAAATTTAATTTGTGCTCTTATCATTTTGGATATATAAAGAAATTTTTCTAGTGGTCAACCAGCCCCCCCACCTTCTTCAAATCAGATGATATGGGTGTCAATTAACGTGACTATGTTTGTGCAGAAAAAATATTGTTTGTGCTTAGAAGATATTAAGGTAAAGGTCAAAAGGTCAATCAGCCCCCCCATTTTTATGAAATCAGACAAAATTGGTGTAAAATGTTTGTGCTGTTTGTGCAGCAATCATTTTATTCATTTGTGCTCCTATCATTTTAAAGATATAAAGACAAATGATTCTCCAGGGGGTCATCAGAGGTCAACCACTCCAGTGGTCC
The DNA here is from genome assembly GCA_018398635.1 of Cyprinodon brontotheroides. Lineage (NCBI taxonomy): Eukaryota > Metazoa > Chordata > Actinopteri > Cyprinodontiformes > Cyprinodontidae > Cyprinodon > Cyprinodon brontotheroides. Next base: position 8,242,375 of record JAGKQL010000046.1, on the reverse strand, counting down.
TGCTCACATTTGCAAAAATAAATACATTTAGTGTCAATCAACTGTGCTATGTTTGTGCTGAATCACCCGCTGACAGATGATTTCACCTAACGTTATCAGCAGGCTATGGCAGGCTGTTTTAGATATTTATTAGTTTGTCTTGTAATTTATTTCCGATATCTGAAATACATTTTTTCTTTTGTCAGACTGAACATTTCAAACAACTTGACATTCTCCACTTCTAAACATCCCATTCTGGATGTCTAGAAATGAAATTCACATCTCCATATTCCTACTGTTACTGGTGGAGTTTTAACCTGGCCTCCTCTGTTCTTCCACAGGGGGAGCTGAGGATCAGCGTCCTCCCCACCTACCTGTCCTACGACGCCCCCTGGCCCGTCAGGAAAATCCCCCTGAGGTGCACCGTCCACTACGTCTCCTACCACGTCGAATCCAAGGCAAAGCTTTCTTTCTCTCTCCGCTCTGAATTCAACAGTCTTTAACCTGAAGCAGGGTGAAACCAGCAGGGTTTGACTTGAAGGAACTCTGACTTTGAAGATTGACTTTCTGCAAAGAGCAGAAAACATTCTTTGAAGTTTGTTTTCCTCCTTCTTTTGGCTTCCAGGTGTACGCAGTGTGCACGAGTGTGAAAGAGCTGTGCACCCGCATCCCCAGAATGACGGGAGAGGAGAAGGAGTTTGAAACCATTGAGAGAGGTTGGAGAAAACACACTTCCTGTTGGTTTTTACACAACGCTTTAACTCACAATTCTGATGTACTGATGTTTGAAGGCATCGGCCTTTATAAAACAAGTTAGCATTTTTTCTTCACTTGCACACCCATTACAATTTTATTTCACATACTGAGCACGGGCCTATGACTGGCTTTCTGTTAGCGACATTAAATCTACATTCTAATGAAACATCTTAAAGATTCATCCTGTCCTCTCTCTGTATTTGCCTCCTTTGTGTTTATTAAAAAACATTTAAATCAGTGAGTTTATGGAGTCCTGTTTACTATCTTTAGGCCGGCGCTACATTAACCCCTCAGCGGGAAGTTTTTCCATCAGCTCATCTCTCCTGTCAGCTGGGAGACCATCCCACAACACGCGGTAAAACAGACCATGAATGCTCCGCTGATGTCCGTCTGCTGTCCTCTGTACTGCTTCACTCCGTACAAAGTGATAGATGGAGTAAAATTCA
>JAGKQL010000046.1:8200018-8216194 GCA_018398635.1 Cyprinodon brontotheroides | reverse complement strand
TATATGGTTGCCATTCTGTACACTGAGTTTTAATAGCATATATTGATTTAACATAAATACCTTGTGCATGTGTATATTTGTACACCTGTATGTTCTATTCAGTGTTCTTTTCATATGAAATTCCATGGTTATAATTGCCCTAAGTGCGCGACCATCACAACCCCATGTCTGACTTTTTTTAGCAAACCAAACAGTTTGAGAATAGTTGGAACAATTGAGGAGATTATGGTTATTTCGGTACATGCGCCATTGAGCACAGTACTGCAGATGAGCGAGCTGCCTGTTAAGATGGCCGCCACGTGCAGTTGTCGGCCCCCATTGGCCAGCAGCGCGGACGGAACATCTAGCCTTTATTATGGATATCTATGATTTTTTTCCCCCCCTGTACTTCTTCTTCTTGTAGTTTTTTTTATGGCGGTTACAAAATAGTTCAAGTGCATTACTGCCAACTTCAACTGATCAGAGTTAAACAAGGAAAACAGGAAACAAGACTCACCCCCCAAAACATAAAATAAAAATAAATACAAATTAATGATACTTTTCCAAACTGCTTAATTTAACCCAGCATAATAAATACTTAATTCATGACGAGTATTAAATGAAATCCTCAATACAGTTTAGAATAAAGTTCGCAAATATTACAAATAAAGTCGTACTACGGAATGAAAGTTGGCAATATGCTACGAAAGAATAAAAGTCAATATTACGAGAAATGTATCATAAATAAAAGTCTAAAATTACAGTTAAGAATGAAGTCAGAATATCCGAGAATAAAAGTCAGAATTCTGATTACGAGAACAAAGTTATAATATTACGAGAATAAAGTCAGAATATTACGAGAATAAAGTCGTAATACTAAGAGAAATAAAGTCGAAAATTACAAGAATGAAGTCGCAACATCACGGTAAATAAGTCATGTAACATTACGCAGAATAAAGTTCTAATAAGAGGAATAAAGTCAGAATATTACGCAGAATAAAGTCGCAATATTAATAGAATAAAGTTGTACTATTATGAGAATAAAGTTATATTGACGATAATAAAGTCGCACACGAAGAGAATAAAAGTCGCAACATTACAAGAAGAATAAAGTTATGTAATAGCCACGAGAATAAAAGTTGAAACATATGACGAGAATAAAAGTCGTAATATTAAGAGAGAATAAAGCCGTAACATTACGAAGAATAAAGTTGTAATACTAAGAGAATAAAGTCGTAACATTACGAGAATAAAGTTATAATATTACGAGAATAAAGTCGTAACATTACGAGAATAAAGTTGTAACATTACGTGAATAAAGTCGTAATACTAAGAGAATAAAGCCGTAACATTACGAGAATAAAGTCGTAATACTAAGAGAATAAAGTCGTAACATTACTACAATAAAGTTATAATATTACGAGTGTCATGGTGTTCTAAGAGATCTGACCCACATGCAGAAAACCACTTAGAGGAACCAGAGTAAGAGTTCAACAGGTTTATCGAGGATTTCATATGGGTTGGATTCAGGGAAACTCAGAGAGCTGTTGAACCGGAACTGGAAGCCAGAGAAGGGAAGTTCACAGAGGTTAGTTCAGGGTCCGTGGAAACTTCTTGAACGCACGCCTTGCAAAACAACAAAGATAAACTGGACTCACGACAAGCGAAAAGCTAAGTTTCTTCCTAGAATCCAGTCGGGTGTGGGTTTTTCCAGGGGATAGAGGGGCCCGCTGGAGGGCGGACAGGTTTTGGTTTGGTTGATTCCTGAGGAGCAATGGAACAGGACCGCCACTCTAGATTTCCAGGAGAAATCTCTGAATGGGACGCGGTGGAGAATTATCCCCTGCTCTGCGTGAAGCTCAAAACAATCCCTCCAGGGGGAGGCCAAAACATCCAGTATGCAGGGATGACTTCCTGCCGAAAGCTGCAAGAGTATCGTAAAACCATGTTAGACCTCAGAGAAACAAAGACTTTCCCGAAGCTAAACTCAGCTTCTGGCTAGAGCGGCACCAAAACTGGCAAAACACCTGGCGTCAGGAAGTAGTGACAGTCCAATCGCTTAAGAAGTGCCTCAGTAATGAGCCAACCAGGAAGCAGGTGAGGGAGGACCAATGAGAACAGGGCGCCACCTGGTGGTGGAGGGGGAAAACACAAAACACAAACCCACACAGCCTGGATTCCTAACAACGCACAATAAAGTAAAGACGTAAAATAATGAGAATAAAGTCGCAATACTAAGAGAATAAAGTCGCAACCAGTGATGGGACTAACGGCGCTGAAAGGAAGTGCTACTAACGCTGTTACCTTGTTTGAGTAAAGAGTAATCTAACTAATTACTTTTACTGTAACTATAACGCAGATACCATTGTGCAGACGGCTGCGCTGCTCAGGTCGCACAATGAACCTTTTTCATGATAGGACTTGTGCCCTTGTCATGGGAGAGGGGAGGATGAGAATGGCTGATGTATAGCGTGAGATTCTGTCAGCTGGGTAGGTGGGTGTTTCCGCTGGTGGGTTAACGCACAGCACACACAGAGAGAGCTGAGGCGAGGAGGACCTGTGCAGCAAAAAACAGCTGCCTAGATGGAAATACCGGCAGCAGGTCGTAGTTGTGTTTCCATCAGATACGTGTTTCCTGCATCTCCGCATAGCAGGCTGCACGATCTGTCTAGTTTGGTGAAACGCCAAGATGCTCGCCATAAAGGCTGCCAGCACACGCTTGTGCTCGCCAGCCACAGGAGAACTATGAGAGCGCTGAACGAATAAAAATGAAAGGGAGAAATATGGATGGATGATGGATGGATGGAGGGATGGATGGATGGTGATGGATGGATGGATGGATGGATGGTTTATGGATGGATGGATGGATGGATGGATGGATGGATGGATGGATGGATGATGGATGGTAATTGATGATGTTACGGGTTGGGATAAACATAATGTTCTGCTTCTATAACAGTATTGGTATTTATTTCATATTAGAAAACAAACATTAAATATTCAATGGAGTTTTTCTAGTCCAAAAATCATGACAAGCATTACAAAAATAAACTCACAAGAAAATACTACTAATTATTGTAAGCTGTAAAAACACATGTGATTGGTTTATGATAACTAATGGCCACAACAATCTTACATTTAACCACTATCTTGGAAAAAAACAGACTCTGCATCACACTGATAACACCAAACAAAAAAAATACTGCATATTTGCACCATATATATTAATGCTCTGAACTTCCATACCAATGCATTTTTTGCACCGTGTTTTTTCTCCCACACTTTACATCTGATCACTGCTGCACTTTATAGAATGGACATTTTCATTTACTGTCTGAAAAGCTGTACTAAACAAAGTGTCGTTTTTGAATAAACTCCATGTATAAAAAATGACAATAACAGTTGTCTATGTCTAAGATATGTTAACACATATATGTGAAATTGCAATAAAATCAATGAATTCTTTAAAATAAAAACTTTTTTTCATGTGATGCTGGTTCTTCCTTACTTTTATGGAATTATATTGTTTTTTAAGACCCTTTAGTGCCAATTAAATTACTATTAAGGACTGGATTTGGCCCATGGGCCTTAACTTTGACACATGGTGTGATGAGGTCATTTAAACTGAGAACTATCTTGAAAGCCTACTCTTTGGTTGAAAATTTCAAATTAAAACATCATTGCATGGGGTGGGGTGATGGCATGTGTTTTTACTACAAACACAGTCATTACTTAATGTTCCTGCTGCTTCTCTAATTTTCTATTTTAACCCACAATAATCCAAATAACTGAATGATTTATTATGCCTGAATTTGACATTCAATAAAAACTGGAAAAAGTTGCATTTCCTGTGAAAATGCAGTTTGAATGCTGTATGCTAAACTTTAAGCTGTAAAGTTAAAATGGCAGAAACAAGCTGAAAATTAAAGCAAAAACTGCTATAATTGTATGAAATGGCAGAAAACTAAAATGCTTAATTACTTTGCTAAAAATAGTGGAAACCAACAGCAGAAACATGGCGTTAAATAGCAGCAAACAGAAAAAAAAAATAATGCCTGTCCAGAAAGAGAGCAGAATCAAATCCAAATTGAAAAAAATATATAAAATAAGCTGAAATTTAATAAAATAGCAGAAACAGGAAAATAAATAATAATAAAACAAGACTTGAATCGTATCTGATTGAAATAAAAGGAGTAGCTTAAAGATAGGAAGTAAAATGTTGAAGAAGATGGTACGGAATAAGTATTAAAGTGTGAAATCATATGTGGAAATGAAAAGACAAAAACATTTGAAATGAATTAAAATGTTGCAGTTGATCAGCATACAAGAAACAGTGTCATCCTTAGAAGCTTGACAATTGACAAACCTATGTGCAAGCCTGACCATGAGCAGCAGAGGAAGGACAAAGAGAGAAGGTTATAGATAGACAGCTAATAAGCAGAATTTATCCTAAAACTAGTTACAAAGAAAGATATAAAAAGAGGCAAATTTCATGAAATGATGAACTTCTTCTTCTGAGACTTTATGGCCGTTGGCAAACTAGTGCATTACTGCCACCAACTGATAAGGAGTACAAGGAAACGGGACTCACCCGAAGAAAATAAATAAATAATAATAAAAATTTTTTTATATTTTCCAAACTGTTTAACTGAATCCAACATAATAAATACTTAATCACATTTTTTCAAATTTATCTTTAAGTTATCATCACTCTGCCAGTTTCTGATGATCCTATCGGTTTTCCCATCATGCTTTCAACCATTTCCCAGTTTAAATCTCTAACTTCAAGATACTTTTCTGCAGCTTTCACTATTATTTAGATTTTTTTCGGTTTGCCTTGTCTTCTGAGCACTACAATTGATAATTTCAACCATGGAAAGAACAAAATCTTTCTTCTTTACAATCCATGAATCTTCAATTTTGGGACGCTGCTCCAGAGGTTTTGAATTTGCTATGTGTTGAAGTGTTTTTAGGGATTTTCTGACTGGGATGGGATCCTTTTTGCTGCTTCAGCATACGTTATTCCAAGTTCAAATTTCACTTTTCTAATTTCTTCCGATATTTTACTCACTTCACACCCGGGATATGCAGCAGTATGTTCTCCACCACAGTCACAGCATTTAATCTTAGCTTCTTTCCCATATTTTCCATATTCATGCTCTCCAGCACACCTTCCACATCGCTGTTTTGCTTTGCATACTGCTGCGATATGACCAAATTTTTGGCATTTGAAGCATCTCAGAGGCGGAGGATTTTAAATTTTGACATTGTAGCTCATATAACCAATGAAAACCTTACAGGGTAATTGCTTTTCTTCAAATTTAATCAACACAGATAAGCTGTCACACATTTCTCCTTTTCTTGTTGTTTTTAACCATTTCACTTCTTTTACTTTTGCACCACTTATGTTTTCTAGAATCTGCTTTTCAGAAACTTTTAAAGGAACTCCTTCAATGACTCCCATGCTAATCCTTTAGTTCTCCAACAAGCTGCACTGAACTCTTTTCACCTCAATCTTGTTAATTCTTATAGCTTTGCCTTGCTGAGCGCTGTCTCTGCAGTTTATTAACAGCTCTCCACTATATCGTATTCTGGCATTTCAGAGTTCTTCAAGTTTATTTATCGATTTTGTTAACTGAACCAGATTCCAATCTGTAAAATAGTCTGTCTGATTAACTAGTTTGAATATGACTTTGTACTCATTTTGTTTTCCTGTGGAATTTCTAGATTGCTTATCACTTGGTTTTTCTGAACTGCCTTTAGACTAACCAGTTCCAAGTAAAGCCAGCTTAATAAATGGGAATGTTGTTTGGTTCATACGTTTGGCATAATATATCGTATTATATCCTTCTTGCACCGTTTAATTCAGGACGGATAGGGGAACAAAGCCCAATCAGTATAACCAGCAATACTTCTAACTGTATCATTTATCTGGACATATCTAGTTGAAATATAACCCATAGGGAAAGCCAAGTTCTCAGAAACAGACCCTATTATTATGAAAATGTTTTTTTACAGTGTCCTGTATGGCAATGTGGCAATAATAATAATTGTCTTGAGGCCAAAAAAGAGCCCAACAGGTTTTGCTTTCACAAGTGGAGCAGTACGGCTATCGCCATAGTGTTCCACTTAATTTATGCATGTAAATACCTTTATTATAATTCATGCAGGGAGTATTACAGAATATATGGACACTGCAATGTAAGTAGAACAGGAAAGGAAAAAAAGGAGAAAAGATGAAAGAAAGAGGAGATAAAAGTGAGACAATGATAAAACATTTTCAGTCTGCTTCATCACCTGCAAAGAGATGTAAAAAGAACAGCACAACCAATGGATATAGTATAAGAGATGCAATAAAGTAGCACCTTGATACTATTATTTAATTACTATTACTATTATTTAATCTGAAAAAAAGTTGACGAATTTAAAGAATATGAAGAAATTAGTCTTGCCTTCAAATTAAAAACAAAAAAAATCTTGACCTACACTTTAAGTACAGGTTTGCTTTTTTATTCAATTAACACACAATTTAAAACTTAAAGATTGAACATAGCAGTACTTCGTGCTGTAAACATGGCTTCAATGAAGACAATTCTTTATTTCTTTTACTTGAGCTTTTATTTTGAAGTACCGAGTGTTGTTTATGTCGCCCATCCACCGGAAGCTGTGTGACTCGAGCCGCTGCAGCGTCGCGCTTTCCTGTTTACGAGCGGGAAGAGCGAACGGAGCTGCACCGTGCAGACCTCAGGGGCTCAGAACCGCATGAACGTTTGTTTTTAACCGTCTATTAGAGCTCCAGGCTACATGTTTTAATGAACCGTTGCACACTGTGGGGAGTTGTAGATAGGTTTTAGGTTGAGCACTTAGAAATAAAAGGTGTATTTTGGAACGGAGCGGGACAGATGGAGGATCCTCCTGCAGATTCTAGCGGCGGTGCAGCAGCGACAGCAGCCGCCGCGGAGGACCAGGGCCCCGCGGCACAGGTGGCGGACATGCGCTGGTCGAGCGCGGGTCTTCCGCTCCGGCTTCTGGAGTGGAAAGTAAAGCCGGGGACTCTGGTTAACGTGGACTCGGTTCTCGCGTTATGTGCTCCCGTAGCCCAGGATAAGGAGACGGGGGCTGCCGTTAGGCTGGCGGAGAAGAAGGTGAAATCGGACCGTTCTGGAGTAGTGAAGGAGTTGTGCTGTCAACCCGGACAAATCATTCCTCCCGGGTGAGTCAATGATTCCACAGGCTAATTTTAGCTCATGTTAGCTGAGCTGCATGGAACGGCTTCAGGCAGCTTGTCAGCTACACCTACCGATAACACGGCTTTTAGCTAAAGGCTAATGATGCTAGCAGTTGTACCCTGGCTTCCACTGTCAAGGTAAAGCGTCTTCTGAGCGGACCCTTCAAAGTAAAAGCTACACATATCAGTACAAATGTATCCCCTTTCTAATAGGCGTTTAGATTACCTTTTAAAAGATAAAAAGATTTGATTAGAGCGTACTATATGTAAATAATCTACTTTTGGGCTCGTTCTAACTTGAATTGATGTTAAAAGAATTTAGATAATTTTATTTTGAAAACCAAATCCCATGTAGCGAGATCTCGCGTTGTTTGGGCTCTACTTAAAGCGTGCAGCAACTGAGCAGGTTGACAAGTGGGAGACAAGTTTATGTCCAAGCGGTCAGACTCAGGCAGGACACTTCCCGCCATTTAAGTGTGTTTTATTTTATACGAAATCAGTTAGAATCTTGTCAAGCAAAGAAAGGAGAGGAAAATGAATACGAGAAAGATTTGTGGAGGGAAGGCTACAGCTATGGGCCAAGATAAGCAGTTAAAGCAGTTAGAGTTGCAGCTAACGGTTATTTTTGTAATCGAAAAATAGATTAATTGAAAAATAAACACAGGATCATATATGATTAATGTTTAATCGGATAGATATAATATATCCTTGAAGAATAAACACAGGATTATATATGTTAGCATGTTTATATATATATATCATAGGTATATTATTATTATTTTTTTTTTTTACAGTATCTGCATTATTTCTCTTTATAGTAGGTCGCTCTTTCAGCTGATGGACTGTTATGCTCCAGTTGAAGGTTAAATTAGTTTCAGTCATCAATTAATCATGATTATTTCAGCTCTACTATCCATCATCTTATGATAAAAGATCCAAGTTAGACCAAATGCTGCTGAGAAGCAGGGAGCTTAATATCAAGCTGTTAAAGGTTCAAATTCACAATCAGGAGAAAAAAAGAACCTGAACAAGCTGCTGAAGTTTGAGAAGCTGGCAGCTTGTGCAAAAACGTGCATTTAATGGAACCAGTGAGACAAAGCAGTTTATTTATTTTAATTTAAACTCTTTTTAAATATAATTCATATGCTGGTGAAGATTCTCAGTCATCCAGGTCATAGTTATTCCAAAAAAGTAAAAAAACAAAAAACAATCCACTGGACTTTGTTTCCAAGTTTGAATATGTTTTGCTTCCCATCCAGACAGCTCTTTCATTAAAAAATCAAAAAGCTTCCTGCATTAACTTATTTGGAATAATTTGTAATCATTTCAAAACAAACCCTTCACTCCAACTATTGAGCATGGAGGTGAAGGTATGATGGTCTGGGCTCCCAGAGGAAATTATTGTAATCAAAGTTTTTGAAAGTAATACATTTCATATTTTATTATGAAATGAAAATAAGAAAAACAAATTGTTAATTGGATTTGGTAAGGAAAAATACCAAATATTTTTTTTTTCCATTTATTTCTATTTATAAAACTCTTTGCTTCAAATAATAATGGAGCAAAAGTCCTTCCGTAGTTTTTATGTGACCAGGATTTTTTTCAGCAGCCATGTTTCTGGATCCTTAATGCAGATTTATTGCTGAATCGCCGTCACTAAGTAGTTAACTTTTACTGTCCATTAAGACCTGAGGAAAGAAAGCCCTCTAATAAATCAAGCTTTAAACGATCTGTAGATATGGCTGCTGTTTGATGACTGAACGACTTTATTGTTTTAGCTGATTTCTTCTTGTGTCCTCAGAGGCGTCATCGTCAGAATGGAAGAATGCAGCCATCCCATCGTCATGAAGGGTTTGTGCGCCGAGTGCGGCCAGGATCTAACTCAGTAAGCCTCTCCTTGTTCTGCCGGTTCACTGCTGTATCCTAAAGCGTGATGAGCTGCTTCTGCAGACCCAACACAAAACTCAGGCTGGGGAGATGAAGCAGCTGCTGCAGAATGATGCCTTAGCAGACTCTGCTCCATCTCATTACAGGCAGAATTTTTCCCATGTTTCTCTTTTAAAAATTAAAGCCTTTGGGACTCAATAACAAAACATTTTTCTCTTTAAGAATGACTGATTCCATGGATACATTTATTGATACAAGTCTGAAATGTTTCAGTTAAAATATAAAAACAAAGGAGTAATAAGAGAAAAAAGGGCAACAGGATTATAAATTAGAATGTTTAAAGTCTAACTCACCCCAAAACCCACTCTTTTTTTTTTTCATTTGAACTGTATAAACTGGAGCCTTTTCATATTTTAAATATATTTTCGGTATGTTCAATTTTCCTTTACACTGACCAAAATCATCTCAATTTCTTACAACAACAGGGTTTCCGGGGGTCATTAAAAATCATTAAGTCCTTAAATTATTCTTTTTTTTTTTGAATTAAGGCCTTAAATTGGCAATAAATTCATCAAATAAAACAGTTATTCTGCTTGCTGTAGAAAACAAACAGTTGTTGATATAATTTCAAAAAGTAGTGTAGCATAATATGGCTAACTGCCCGAGCTAAAAAAGAGGCTAACCTGTTAGCTACTTAGCACAGCTAGCTACTGCAATATACAATGGTTTAACAGTAACTTTGTTCACCAGAAACAGATTTTTTTATTGATCTGGTAAAACTTCATCGGTCATTAGACACGCTAATGGACGCTGTGTTATTATTGTTGTCTTGGGAACCACTATGTTTTACATCATGTGGGCTACATTTAGCCAATCATTTAGTGTAACGTCACTGGCAATTGAAGGACCCGAAGGCAGATCTGGTACGCTATAGCAATACATGTTTGAGCCCTTGCACCGTGCCGCCAGCAGTTCTGTTAGCTCTCGCCTGCTGAAGACACAGGCGTCCATCCCGTGAACACTGGGCCGGAACTCAATGGGAAAGGAAATGATTCTTATTTCAACCGTTTAATATATTAGCTGCGAGCATATAAATCAAGATGCTATGACCGAAAAAATTAGATTGACAGATGACCGTTGCTATATGATTGGCTGAATTTAGGTGCTCAGGCTGACGTATAACTAACTGGGCTGAATAAAATAACGGAAAAGAAACACAGATTTTAAGACAGGATATTTTTTAGAAATAGAAATTTAAACTTAAAAAAGTGTCCCGCATACGCAGTAGAGGACGCAATGACATCACAGGCCAGCATACTCTGTGTTTACGGAAGTAAACACGGATGGTGGAGCCGGAGCGCATCTAGCGATCTTTCCTAACCCTAAAAATGAAATCTTTTCAAGATGGTTAATCATAAATACTGCTCTCGCATCATCCTCCGCCATGGTTGCTGTTATTCTTCCCACTTCTGCGTAGCAAAAAGCAGAATAGGGACCTTAGTTGAGTGTTAATGGCGTTCAGGTCGGATGAAGGGGCCGTTCAGACACGGGTCCCATTTGAAAAGATCAGATTGAATCGTTTTCAGGACCACATAGCCAAGTGGCCTTGGTCACATGGAAAAAAATTGGATGTCGGTTGTTCAGACTTCCATGAAAAGATCAGACACAGGATGCATATGAGCAAAAATATTGGATTTTGGTCACTTCAGGCTGCTGTGTGAATATGGCTTAAGGTTCAGACGTATCTGCATCGTGTAACACTGCAAAACATTTTAGTAAGTTAATCTTTTCTAGAAATCACAATATTTTCTTTTAATTTGATTAATGGAAAACATTTGTCAGTGGATTAAAAGATGATTTGTTGACAATAAAGAAATTAATAAGATAAAAAAAACAACCTTATTATCTTATTTTAATAATAATATCATTGATATCATCTCATCTTGAAGGCCTGCCTATACTAAGGCCAAATACACATTTTTCCAGGAAAATTGCACTTATTTTCTATCAGTTTCTGCAGCTTACTATCCCAACTTCGATCTGTTTTATTTACTGCTGGGCAGCAAAACGGTATGAGAGATTTGATGGAAAATGGCGCCCGTGTCTCATCTAATCTGCATTGGTCCTTCCCACCAGAGTCACATTCCAGTAGCTGAGGAGTCACAGATTAGTGAAACAGGGTCCAGATCCGGACCCACTTGCTGGCTAATCTGGACCCAACCTGGTTTAAAAGATTTATAAATTACAGCATGTTGTCCGACGACAGTGTCTAACTTAGCTTGGCGCTGCTTCTCCTGTTAATACGGTAAAAGCCATCTGGAGCGTCCGGCTCCAGGCTACACGTGATACAAATGATCCAATGAGCTGCTGTCAGTCTGGGTTGCTGCTGCTGCTACTTTTAGACACAGCAGGAAAACCTCCTCCTCCTTTTTCTCTTCAATGGGAAAGAAGGAGAAGAAGGTGAGAAAAAGAGAGCAGGGAAAGTGAGGACTGCTGGAAGAACTGTGGTGAACTGGTGAAAGAAAAGTGAAATGGTGCTCAAAGATGACCCTGCACATTTAGAGCTTGTTTGGCTCAACCTGCTGCTGTGAAGCAGGATTCTCCACCATGAACAGAATCAAAAATAAATATGGATCCAGGCTCAAAATGAGCACCTGGTTATGTGCTTTAGAATGGCTTTGTCTCCATTCAAACCCAGGTTTAAAAGCCTTGCAGGGCAGCATAAAGCCCACTGCAAACATTAAGCTGCAGAAAAAAAAAGAAATGGTCAGTTCAGGTGTTTTATAAAATATGTGAATCAGGAAATTGTCTATATAGCAAACTGAACGACTGTTGTTTTCTACTTCAAAAACACTTTAGATTTTCTTTTTTTTATATATTTTTGATTTAAATGTATAACATGAATGAATTAAAACCTGCTTTTTATTTCAGTGTTATATTCTGTTTAAAGTAACGCCTAAAAGTCAGATTATAATTAAGAGTTTCTGTGGACCTTTACTGGCTGATGATCTTCTTTATTCGGACCCTGCTGATTTTTTTAAATTTGTTACCCTTACAATAGATCAAAAATCTGATTCAGGACCAGATATGAATGAGACTCAAATGGGGACTTAAAAAAAAGAAAGAAATAAAAACGGACATGGACAGATCTGAGTGTCCTGACTTGATTTAAACTGCCTGATCTGATCACTGGAACCTCCTTAAAAAAAAGAAAATAAATGATCTGATTCGGGTCACATGTTCCTGCAGTGTGAACCGGGCCTTCGTCAGCTGGGAGTTTGGAGCCTCCAGTGACGACTTAAAGGGGCTCAGATATTTTTTTGTTGAAGTCATGTTGATGATTTTGTGCTGCTGGATCAACCTGCAGAAAAATAAAAAAAGCTAAACTTTACAGGAAATGAGTTAATGAATTCTGAGTTGGTGGATCTGTTCAGTCAGGACGTTCAAGGACCCGAGCGATGAAAACAGCCAGAACTCCTACTCCTTTTCTTTCCCTTTCAGGCTCCAGGGGACGAACGGCAACCAGCAGAGTCCCATCTCCACAGCAACCGTCTCCATGGTGCACAGCGTCCCTGAGCTGATGGTCAGCTCCGAGGTGAGTCACACCACAGCTGTAGAACGGCGGTTCGGCCCGTTTGGCTCCCAGGTTCATCATGCAGCGAAGGAGTAAAGGAAACGCAGGCTTTGTTTCCAAGTCTGAAGACGTTTCGCTTCCCATCCAGGAAGCTTTTTCAATTCAAAATGTCAGGAATTGCGTTGAGTTCAAGGTTTTGTACAGTAGCCCAACAAAAACTTGCTTTTGTTTTGAAAACATGCAAATTGAAAAGTCCAGTAGATTGTAATTTTCTTCTTTTGGAATGACTACGACCTGGATGACTGAGAATCTTCACCAGTGAAACGCAGGCTGCTCAGAGGAAAGCGGCCATGTTTGTTCTGAGGTTTGACATTTCTCTCTCTCTCTCCAAAGCAAGCCAAGCAGCTGGCCCAGGAGGACCAGCAGAGGCTGCACCGGAACAAGAAGCTGGTCCTCATGGTGGATCTGGACCAGACCCTGATCCACACCACTGAGCAGCACTGCCAGCGCATGTCCAATAAGGTGCCGTCCCCGTCTCGCATTGGAATCCTGCGCCGTTTCTCCCCCTTTGGTTTAATTGTTTTGTTTGTCCTCCTTCAGGGTATTTTCCACTTCCAGCTTGGTCGGGGAGAACCTATGCTGCACACGCGGCTGAGGCCGCACTGCAAGGAATTCCTGGAGAAAATCGCCAAACTCTACGAGCTGCACGTCTTCACGTTCGGGAGCCGCCTGTATGCGCACACCATCGCCGGTAATGGTTCCCTTCCTAAAGCTGAAGCCTTGCAGCTCGCTCACTCTCTAAAAGCTCGTCCACATTTTGTCACGTCACAGCATCAAGGCCTTTAACTGAACCTCCATAGAGCTTCCTTCACCTTTAAAGGCCTAAACGAGGAGGAAATGTCAGCATGTCTGTTTTTTAATAGTTTATCTGTAAAAGCGTAGATTTTTATCCAAGGCCTCAGTAGTCTTGGGAAACATAGTGCATAAAATAGATCCCCCCCCCACATATTAAAATGATCACTGCTTATTAACCAACTTTGTGGTGGCAGTATGATATTAGGGTAATCTATGCAGAGCCATGATGGGGAGATGAACAAACCCCAGATTAATCAGGTACCAGGGTGTCCGCAGGTCATAGAAATCATTATTATTATTTTTTTTTAATTAAGGCCTTATTTGGCATTAAAATTCATTAAATATGATTATAATTATGTTTAAAATGCTTTCTTTAGAAAAGAAAAAGTTTTTAAAAACAATTTCGTCACACATATTATATCGTGATATGTTTGTGCAGAACTGATTCCGGTTGATCGTAAAGCCGTTTGTTCAGAAAAGCAGCTCAAGGCGGAGAAAAGCTAGAGAATTTCAAATTTCAACAAAATTGGCTTGAAAACAAGGAATTCGAGACATGGCTGCAACCTGTCGACGGGTACTTGATGGCATCAAAATGTTTTTAAGATCATTAAAAGAGTATTAAAAAGCATTAAATTAGAGTTCAGATTTTTTCCCTGGGATTAAATCTGTGCCGTTTCTGCAGGGAGCTGGTTGCCCTGGTTTTTATATCAGAATGACACAGTAAAAGGGGCAAGTTATTTTGAATAAATATATAGTAATTGATTGATTACTTTATTCAATAGACACATTATTGTGTCATGTTTGTTTCCACAGAGCCGACTGGTATCTTAGCGCACTGAGAGAGGGATGTGAAAACTTTATTTCTCATAAGTGGCTGGAATACTCTGACACTTTAAAAAACATCTCACTTGCACTGCTGACCCTGGGTTTTTTTAAGAATTCTCATTGAGTCATTAAAGGCTACCTTAAAGTCGTAGGGACAGGGCCGTTCCAACAATTATATTACAATTTCTCTTTTTTTTAATGTATAATCCCAATAAATACTCAATGAAGTACGTGTAGGCGTGACAAAATGTGAAAACAATCAACAGGAATAGATGGAGAGTTCCTCCTGGTGCTTTGGAGGCCCTCGTCTTGTACTTCTCACTTGTGTCCATCAGTTTAACCTGTCTGCTCACGCTCTAAAACATCCCAGCTGAGGTTCGGATGCTCTGCCTTGCTTCACTGTTGGGGAGGAAAAAACTTTCCAATGTTCATTTCCTGCTGATTTTTCAGACATGTTTCTTCTAGGCGAATGATTTATTCTTTAGTAACGTTTCAAGGCCCTTTATAGGGGTTTAGACGTATGCATTTATTTAGCATCCTGTTGGTATTCATGCTGCTGTCCTTCAGTCATAGTGGTATAAATGATAAGAGCAGCCGGCTCTGCTCTGCCTCCATGTGATGAATGTTTAATGCAGGTTGAATTGGATTTTGCAGCTGACCTCATAGCGCAGAGTTCAGCTCGTCTCAAGGCAGTTCTTAGCAGCAGCACATGTGGCTAAAGCAGCTCTGGGGATCAGCCTGTTCGTTTATTTTTTTTGTTGGGGGGGTTAAAGCTGCATATTTCATTCATAAAAACAGTAAAAGCAGTTTGACTCCATTAAAAAAATGATGAGGGATTCATTTAGTGTGATGATAAGAGGAGGGATAGTGTGATACTGTGGAAATTTATCTCTAATGTTCGTCTTTTCTTCTTCCTCCTTAGGCTTCTTGGATCCGGAAAAGAAACTTTTCTCCCACAGGATCCTTTCTAGAGATGAATGCATAGATCCGTTCTCCAAGACGGGGAATCTTAGGTGGGAAACCAACTCGACATTGAGGATATTCTGTCTCACTTTCAAACTGATGTCAGAAACTTGAGCAACACTGATTCATGCAGCCTTGCAGGATTAAAGGAGCAGATACATTTTAAATCAGATGTTTACAAAGACTTAATAACAAGCACATAACTTTATTTTATTTCTCTGACATTAAATCAGACTAAAGTTTGTTAATTTGTCTTCATGTAAATGTTTCTCATGTTTATTTTAACCATAAAAGCTTTTATCTTTTTTATTTTTTTAAATAACCCTTCACTCCTGCGTGCGAAATGCTCTGCATTATTTTAATGTCCTAAAAATGCTGAAACACAAACTAAAAATAATTTGAGATGAAATTTGGAGATTTCTTGGTTTAATATTTGGAAACTGAGAGAAATGTGAGGAAACCTTAATCTGAGGTGAATGGATTTAATGTGTAGACCTAATTTAAAGTGGCAATAAGTGATAATGTAATGTTAGATTAAACCAACACTAAGGAACTTTTTAATTTCATCAAATATTTTCATAACTTAAAACTAGTTGAATGACACCTCGGTACACGCCAAAGGGGGTCTGTATCGCTTTCACCAGCACTCAGCACTAACTTTGAGGAGGGTGAATTAACCGTGCCACACAGAATGACTACTGAAGAATTGTCCCCTGCTTTTACGTACATCACGTCACTGGTTGAACTGTCTTTTATTTCAGTGGTGAACTTTGAGTTCAGTTTTGAACTTTCTTTGATATCAGAGGTGAACTTTCTTTGAATTCAGTGGGGACCTTTGATGGATTTCATGGTGAACTTTCTATGG
>JAGKQL010000046.1:8140188-8200008 GCA_018398635.1 Cyprinodon brontotheroides | reverse complement strand
ATCAAGTAGGAAGTAAATGAGCTTGATTGGGTTTTGGAGGCTGGGATCCAAATAGGTCTGGAGTCAGGCTGTTGGTTCAGTTTCAGAGCTTTGAGGATGTTTCAGACTCCTTTAACTTGTTCATGTTAAGTTTCTGATAGTTGAACTCATAGAAGTTGATAATATTAAAAGCTTTTTACAGTTCTGTATGTATATTCTCTGAATCCACTCTAGAGATGAACTGATTCGTCAGCCTGCTGATATTTTTAGCCGATATATTCGCTTTTTCTTTTGTTTTGTTCTTTTTCTTTCAGTTTCGGTTTATATCATAATGCAGTGGTTCCTAAAGCGGGGGGATAGCTGCACTGTAATAGGGGAGGACTGGTAGAAATGTATTGAATTAATGACCCATTTTGAGAGTTTATTTAATTATTTATTGATAATGATGTTGAAAACTTTTACTCTGTAGAATAAACGCCTAAACCAAAAGAAACTGCACTCTTAAAACCCCATTTACACTACCCTCTGAGATCCGATCCATGACGAGCCTATTTGTGGGTCGTGGAGTAAAAAATATGGAGATATGTCTGTTCTTAGCCTCACAGGGTCCAAACGAAGGTCATGAGAGAAAAGAATGAGTTACACAGCTTCCTTCATGGCTTGAAGGGGAGGACTGCTGTTTTGAGAAGATCCATCTGGCCAGTGAAAGATATATTAACCTAACAAATCTTCAAGTGTGAGAAAGTTCTTTAAGCAGGGGGTGGGTTGGTTTCCTTGGGGGGACTTTGTATTGGGATTTTTGTAAGGTATAAATGTATGTACTAAGTGTAGGGTAAATCCAAGAGTTTCAATTAAATCCGTATTAAGTTGGAGCTTTGTGGCTGAGGCGTGTTCCAGGATCCACAAAGAAAAAAACAATAATCTCCACTGACGTCACGTTATGCCTTTTATATTTTAAAACAAAGGCGATAACAAAAAGAAAAAGCGAGCGTGCCGTAAATTCTCTAATAATATAGCCCGGGCTATATTTCACTCAAATGCATGTCATGGTCCAGGCCTTTTATTGGATAGGAGGCCAGAGGGGTAGAACAGGCCTCTATTGCTATTTGGGCAAAACAGACTACCAGTGGAATGAATAAAAAATGAGATTTTGCATTCTATTTGAACCTATATAATAAAACACTAGGTTCATTTAGTATTGAAAAGTACAGTTACCATATCCGCCACGGTTTTGAAGTAAAAAATAAAAAAAATCCTCCAATTCTGTGTGTTTAATTCTCTATCCTCTTCTTGGCGCGGTCGTACAGCCGCTCCTCCTTCGTCTCTCCCGTTATCGTCGTCACTCTCGCTGCTCCCTCTCCTGTTCTGCTATGAGTTGATGTGTCTCGCCGTTCTCTTCCTGGCGCAGGCGGGCAGCGGGCCTGTCAGCGTCCAGCCTGCAAGAGGGCAATGTGTACCCAATATTACTACTACACACAAAATTATAATGTTAGAGGTATGCCCAGAACGTTTACCTTTATAGCCCACGGCCTGTATTAGAGAACCGGCCATTATTTACCTCCTCTGACAGCGCGAGACGGCCATTATTAGAGACCGGCCGCTATTGGAATGTCTACAGGCCAATATTAGAGAATTTCACGGTATACAAAATATACCTCCTAAACTTTCACAAAACTAAATCTGAGGTTCCACAGAGTAACAATAGGAGCATGTCCCAAGCAAAACATGGTCAGAAGAACCGTGAGGCACCAACCTTCCTCCTCCTCCCCGTCCGTTTACAACAGTTACCTCACCGGGCACCTGGCGCAGTAAAATGACGTCATCAAAAGGCACACTAAGCAGCGTCCTGTCAATATTTTAAATTAAAATTTTTTAACTTGTACATATTTTTAAATCAAATTATTAATGTCACTCATTAATGTAAATGAAATATCAAATTCTCATAATACAAATAATTTCAAACTATACATAAAATAGGCATATGGCGCCTACACTAAGGTTGCCTCAGTCAGAGCTCTATCTCTCAGTCTAAGGACGTTCAATAAATTTGAACATTATTTCTTGCAAGAAATGTCTCTGTCTCAGCTCCCTGCCTCCACAACACGAAAGGCAAAGTTTGCCTGAAAAGTGTGGGGACTACGCAAAGTAACACATCCAACCTCCACCACCTACAGCACAGCCACACTGTTCAGTTTAAAGATGTGCAAAAGGCTCCATTACCTTAGGGCAAAAATGTTTGCAAGAGAAGAAATACTTTTCTCCTGTTGAATGAGAAATTGTTGAATGTTTAAACCTGAATACGTAAAAGACTTTAATATCTAATTAAAAGTAATATCTAATGTGATTTATTGAACAAATAAATGATAAATAGATCATTTTAATTTCCTGTACATGCCTTTATTTCTGATAGAGGAGCCAGAGCATTATTGTTATCGAGGTAAAACTGCCTAATTTACGGATATATCCATTTGAGGTCATGTCACCTAGCACTAACTATAAACCCAATAGGATAAAGTCTGTGTTAATGTCTATTTGTCACCAGCTGGTCTTACCTTCATGTCCCCCTGCAGGAGCCCCTCAGAGTCGAACAACGGAGAGCGCAGAACACGTGGAGGCGATCGGTGCTGAGGAGAAAAACAACGGCGTCAAGAAACGGTCCAAGGAGGCCAGTGTTTCAGGGAAGGAAGAGCTTTCCTTACCTTCTCAGGAAGGAGCTGCTAGCGAAAGGACAGGTGGTGGGGGGGCGGCGGCTGAGGCGGAGGAGGCGGAGTCAGAGGCCCGGTCAGACTGCTTTAGAGTCTGGGCTGAAATCAGAGAACACTCAGGGGGAGGAGAAAAAGGATGCTAAAGATGCTGATGGAAACAGGAAAGAGGAGGCAGAGGGAGGCACGAACTCGTCCGCACCGAGTCACGAGTCCAATAACCTAGACTTTGAACTCTCTAGTGACAGCAACAGTGACTCGGAAACAGAAAAGCCGTCCTCACCGGGCGACGCGAGTCAGAGCAGGACTGGCACCACAGGGGATTCTAAACAGGAAGGAGATTCACAGCAGGACGCAGACGCTAAAGGTTCCAACAGCTCGGAGTCGGCACTTCCAGATCCCGAGCTGGAAAACGGCGAGAGGAGAGAGCCGGAAACCGAGTCCCAGAACAGCGAACAGTCCGGAGTCACGGTGGGAGAGGAGCTACTTGACCAGAGCATGGAAGATGAGGACGAAGAGGAAGCCGACAACGACCATGACGACCACCTCATCTACCTGGAGGAGGTCCTGGAACGGATCCACGCGGAGTACTTCGCCCGCTACGAGACCTACCTGAGGAAGGAGACGTCGGAAATGCCGGACATCCGCAGGATTGTCCCGGAGCTGAAGAGCAAGACGCTGGAGGGCTCCACGGTGGTTTTCAGCGGGCTGTACCCCACCAACTACCCCATGGAGAGGACCAGGGAGTACTACCACGCTAAAGCCCTGGGCGCCAGAATCGGCAAGAGTCTGATTCTCAACTCCAAGGACCCCAACCGGACCACACATCTGGTGGCAGCGAGGGCAGGTATGCAGAAACAGGTTGCAGATAAAGTCCAAATATTTGATTTCTGTGAATGAATCAGGTGGTTTATCCACCACCTTCCAGAGAACAATTTACAGAAAACAACCCAGATTTTCTGTGATTGAAATTGAATATGATTCTAATGACAGGAAAAAAGGTCAAAGCGGTAGCTACTTTGATGTTTAAGTAAAAGTAAAAAAAAAAAAAAAAAATAGAGATGACCCTGAAAAATCTGTTCGTTAGACATACAGAGGTTTTTCCACAAAAATGGCGACAGATTATAAGTTTATATAAGTTAGTATTATAATGCAGGAAGCTTGAGACAGTTTGAACAGTTTGTTCTTGTTTACTAGTTAAAAAATCTTGGCTTCTAAGAGGACCATGACTCCCAGTTACAGGTTAAAATGAACACGTTCTCTTATGGTGAAGACAGAATCAGACTGCAGAGCCTCTAGATATCTTGAAATGTTGTTTTGGCATATTAGTAAAGGTAAAGAGGTTCATAAATCTTTTTAAACAAAGCTCAGAGAGAAGCAGGTGGGTCTCGATCTGGACCGCTGTGCATTTATACGTTAATGCGTTAATCTTTTTGGGCCATGTATATATATATGTAGGTCCACTCCGCCCCATCACTCATGAAAGCGTAGGGGTTGAGTAACTGTAGATCCAAGTTGGTGTCCATCAACTTTCATCACCAAGTTACACCCTTACTTGATAGACTTAAGGTTTTAGTTTAAAAGTAATTTGTTTAGTGTGAATACATTTGATCATTAGTTCTTTTAGTTTAGTTTTTAATTGTATCTAAACTAGGGCTGCAACAACGAATCGATAAAATCGATTTTTAAAAGCGTTGGCAACGAATTTCATCATTGATTAGTTGTGTCGCGCGATTAATGCGTCATCCGTGGCCGCCGTCATCACATCCACTTGACTGAAACGGGAAGAAAAAAAATACAGCGACAAATCTGGCGACTTTTTACAGTGTCACTGGTGGCTTTTGGAGACTCTTACGTGAAAGCATGCATCGTTCCTACTCTGCCGTGGGGCGCCTCCCCCCGTTCTCCCACAGGAGTCCCTCTCAGCGCTGCAGTCAGAGCCGCAGGATGTTTACCCTCAGCGTCCAGACTGCAAATGAAGCGCGCATGCACCGGGATTGACGGCGCAAATTGATCACAATACGGAACCACCATGTTTGTTTGGTTTTAAAATGGGGAAACGTAAGTTAGTTTCTCAGGTAGCTCATCTGATGCTTCCCTTAGCTTGTTAGTAGGTTACAGACAGTGATAAGGTTGGCTACTTATTTTACTTTTAATTTCATTTGAATTAGCTTAAGCAGCGTTTATATTTACTTTATAAATAAATGAACTTACAAATTATGAGGGCAAGGCTTTTAAAGTTTAAATCTTCTGGCAAAGATAAAGCAGAGAAGATCCTGCAATTTATGGAAGTAAAGCAGAATAAAATCCAGCAAGATCAGTAATATGTCAATTAATTATATGCCACATTTCCATGTAAATATCTGTCTTTGGAGGATGTGTTTTTTAGCACCCCTAGTTCTCTCATTTTTATTCCAAATACAATTTATAATTTGAATCACAGGGCTATTTTTATCTCTATGGTTCAGTATTTTCTCAAGTAGCAACTTTAACTGCTATACTTTCCTGTCTTAAAAGGCAGAACTCTTCTAGTCTAAAAAAAACTAATTTGTTGAAATGAGGGGACCTATTGTTTGAACCCCTTAGGGGCTTTAAAAAACAAAAATGTCTTTGTTTGCACTTTATGAAACAAAGTAGCCTATATTTTGTGGATGTACAGCTACATTTCTCATGTAAGTTTGCGTAGTTTTAACACAAACATTTATTTTTCATATTGCACCAGTACAGTTAATGAGCAACCTGTACTTGTGTGCTTGTTTGTTCTGTCTAAAATGTTTATTTTGGAATAAAGAGGTTAATATAAAAAATATTTATTGTCCGATTCATCGATTAATCGAAAAAATAATCGGCCGATTCATCGATTTTTAGAATAATCGTTAGTTGCAGCCCTAATCTAAACCTGATGTTTTTAATTCATAACCCTGCTCCCGGACTGGTTCTGAAACGTAACGGCAACAGGAACTGTGTTTTTTAACACATTTACCTGCTTATTGCACAGCGTTAGAAGACCTCCACGACATGACCTCTGGTTCTAAAGCACCTGCTATTGTTTAAGTGTTCACATCCAGGGTTTCTTGTTGGCGAGTGTGGGGTGACTAGTGAAAGTTTTGTCTTGTTTGCATTTGTTGTGAACGCACCTTTAGTTTCCTCTGAAGAACTGAGATAATTAAAGCTCCGTTGGTTTTGGTTCTCACCATCTAATCGACAATTCTGGCAGGAACGGAGAAGGTACGGCAAGCGCAAGGTTGCAAGCACCTCCACGTGGTCAACCCCGACTGGCTATGGAGCTGCCTGGAGCGCTGGGAGCGGGTGGACGAGCAGCTGTACCCTTTAAAGGAGGATTTCTCCAGGACGCCACGGTATCAGAACCATGTTCCTGCGGCCTAAAGGAGATGTGTTAAAAGCTAAAATGGGTGGATTAAAATATGCAGTCATTTTCTCATTTCCTCTCCTATAGGAGCAGCAGTCCGGCCGCTTTCCTCGACAATCAGAGCTCACTGCAAGCGGTTTTCCAGCCAGCTCCCGTCCATCCCAGGCCTCGAGGGGCACCTCCAGAGGTCAGAACGTACGACTCTGTGACGGGAAAGCTCATCCGCAGGGACCCTCAGACAGGGCGTCCCTCAGCCTACCCGCAGCCGCCAGGCCCCCAGTCAGGCCTCAGGTACTGCTCTCAATCACTGGCAGGATTATATAAGCTGCTACTAAACATCTGGGAGCCTTTTCTGGGTAAAGAAACTGGATAAAACCGGTTCTTTTCTTGCTTTGATTGTTTAAGAGAGGGAAAGAAAATTATGCTTTTTTAGATTCTTTTGCAGATTTTAGCCCATAAAGCCCAGAAAAAAATGGCTTTTACCATTAAACCACTTAACAGAATCATCATATAGAAAAGTTTAAACCTGCTGGAGAATCCTGAGTGTGAGATTGGCCTGTTTATTTATTTTAGGCGTGTTCCTTAAACCAGAAAAGCTCATAAAACACGATTTGGCTCCTAATTCTGTGTTAAAGTCAAACCTGTAGCATAAATATTTACTGTGGATAAAAAAAAGCCCCAAAAAAGAATCTGTTATCAGTTTTTATTGTTATCCAGTCACAGATTCCTGTCAGACTCTCCTATGATTGTTTAACGCTGTGAAGTTTCCAAGCTGATTTCAACAGCGACTCTTTGAACCGATGGCTTTTTATATGTATAATTAATCATACAAAGTGGAAAATTGTCCTGTTTTATTTTAGAATTAAAGGCACAATTAGGTTTCCAGTGAGCTGCGTTAAAACGAACAGAATCATCAAAGAGGATGGGTTCAGTTAAACACAGCCTGAAGGCAGCAAAGATGTTTCTGTAATGCTTATATTTGGCCTCCCAGTCTCTGCTCTTTCCTTCCACCTTAACCTGCCTGCTTTGTTGCTTTGGATGCTGAAAGCTATCTGTGGCCATTTTGAGTTCTGCTCCCAGGCGTCACCCCGATTCATCCCTCTGACACAGAGAGAGAGAGAGAGAGCGGTTCAGGAAAACAGGATAAGACACAAAAAATGCTGCTTCTAACTTCATACATGCAGTATTAGGTGTTTATTTCAGTCACTGAATTTGATCAACATATTAAATAAAAATCTTTTCAGGCTTTAACCAAAATGACAGATGGAGGATTTCATTAAATTGAAATGTTTTTTTCCAGGGATCCCATACTGTGTGGTGGAGTCCCTCTTACGACGGAGTGTTAGGGCCAGAAGATTTATTTATTTTTTATTTTTTTATACTTTATGTTTGTTGAATGTGTTTCATTTATCAATCACATACAGAACACTGAACGGAATAAATGTCGACAAGAAGAATTACTTACATTCTGACAAAGATTAACAGATAAAGGATGAAAACGGCATACAAATTTACATTTCAATCTTTGGATTTTTGAGCAGCTTTTGAAGTGACAGTACAAGTGACCTGATTCAGTTATTGTTTTCTAGAAATCTAGTCCATTTGCTCCATCTCTTTTTATAAAGATCCGATTGCAGTCTCAGCATAAATGTTAACTTTTCCATTTTGTGGGTTTTATCATCCACCAGTTCCAGCCAGTTCATTATCGTTGGTGGTTCAGCTTGAAGCCATTTCCGAGTGATGAGTTTCTTGGCTGTAGCACTGGAGATTTTTAGTAAATATTTGTCACTCATATTCAAACCCTCAGGAACAGCTCCGAGCAAGATTTATTTATTTTGAGAATAAAGTCGTAACATTACGAGAATAAAGTCATCCTACCAAAAAAACTGTTTCAGAAAGAAATCTTTGAGCTCCATTCAGCTCTAACAATCAGCAACCTGAGTCCACTTTGACATTCTGCCCAATTTGATGCTGCTGCTAAAATATTTCCTTATTTGTCAAACCAGAGCCAAAGAATAACTTCACATGATGCTCCACATTCCTCATTTTAGGGAAGGAAGTGCTCCTTGTAAAAGTTGTCATAAAATACAACTTGTTTCTCGTAATTTTAGGACATTATTCAAATCTTTGAAACTTTTTGATTTTGAAAAAATACATATAAGGTCCTGGAAAGTTTTAGAATGAAGTAAAAAAAGATTTGAATTTGAAAAAATACGTTAAGAGACCCGTGAAAGTTTTTGATAAACAGTTATAACAGAAATCCATCCTTAAAAGTGCTGGGATTTTGGGGAGGAAGCCACATCTGCAGTGAATGAAGATGCCGGCGTCCGTTCAGCTCTTCGTTGTGATGTCTTCTGTTTGTACTCGACGTTCACCAATACATGGACGCAGCTACAGCTATGTGCAACGACAGCTGTACGACAAACCCTGCGGTTTCGTAGTACAGTGTGAGTTCACTAACCTGACTCCGCCAGATGGATTAGCTCCGCATATCCATCTGGAAACCTTCCGTTGAAGTAATTTTGGGAAGGGGCGAAAATACTGGTTAGCTGATTGGCCTATGTTGGTGATAGACGAGCCAAATAAACCAATCAGATCAACGAAGCATATGACGTACTAACAGAGCCACGACAAAAACACAACCACAAGCCAGGCACAAGCCAATTGATAGATCAAACTCTTGCCGAAACCAGTCGGGAGAAGAGCAACAACATCTTTTCCTCTGAGAAAAGCCTCCAGATCAATGTTTTGCTCTTCTTTCAGTGAAGAAATACTCTGTAATTCCGATAAAACATGCTCGATAGCCACGCTAACGCTAGTTTCCTCGGCTGAAGCGGCCATGTTCTATAGACTGAACTGTCGCGCTTCTCGTTGCGTCACACCTCAACCCGCCTCAAAGCCAACGCTGATTGGACGTTCGTTTGGTGAACGGCTCCAAATTTTCTTTAATGAAGAGTCTCCAGACTGATCTGCGAGTGAAACCTTGAAAGCTTGCGAGATCAGGATGGTCTCACGAGGCTATGAGTTCACAGCTCACGATGTTTATTCTCACTCTGTACGACCAATCAGACATGTTTGATTTTCTCCCAGGTGGTTATGAGAGGCTAATCGCCCCTTTACCACACCACGCACGACCAGGTTGAACGGAGGCCTGAAAACAGAAAAATTCTCACCTGACCGTAAAGTCGGCCCGAAAAGGGAAAAAAAAAACCCTATAGTGTATGCCTGTCTTAATGGGAAAAATGAAGAATAGGAAGTTTTCCTCTGTTCAGGAAAGCTTTGGTCCTAATTAGGTCTGAATTAATTAATAATAACTCCAGTTAAAGAACTTCTGGCTTTTGCTCTCATTTTTTCTTTTCTTTTTTTATTTTCTCCCACAGTTGTTTTTACTGAGATGACCTCACAGATTCAGGGTGCTGTCATCAGTCTGCTCATTGGTTCAGATCATTTTTTAAATCTAGTAAGGACTGGTGAACTTTAACAATCGTTCTTGTAAAGCATTTTATTCACCTCTAGATGGCAGTGAGCATTTGAAGCAAATTCCAAAAGAGTTTTAAACAAACCACTGGACTTTGTTTCCAGTTAAGAAGACGTTTTGCTTCCCATCCAGGAAGGTTGCCAGGGGTGCTGGCATCTATCTCCAGCTGTCAATGGTCTATAAGCGGGGTACACGCTGACAGGACGCCAGTCCATCGCAGGGCAACAGAGAGGCAAACAGGACAAACAACCATTCGCACCTAAGGGGAATTTAGAGAAGCCAATTAACCTAATGTTAATTGGCTCATGTTTTTGGACTGTGGGAGGAAGCCGGAGTACCCAGAGAGAACCCATGCATGCTCAGGGAGAACATGCAAACTCTATGCAGTAAGACTCTGGGTCGGGAATCAAATCGAAAACTTCTTGCTGCAAGACAGCAGTGCTACCTACTGCGTCACTGAGCAGCCACCTTTTACCATTAAGTGTTTCAGCAGTAGCAGTAGATACATGCTGCCATGTGGGGTCTTTGAATTTGAACAAATTGGCCCTGATAAGAGGTGATTGTTGCTAACCAAAGTTTGAGACAAATTCTGGAAAAGGAGGCAGTTTTGTTGTGGTTTTGTTGTGTAAAATGTGCAGAAAGCTGTTAGTGTTCTGTGGTTGACCTAAGCAGGTAACATTTAGACGGCATTTGTCTGTGTGTTCCTGTTGCCTCAGGGGAACTGCGCAGAGTCGGCAGAACGAGGCGTCAGGATCCGGCCGAGACGATGAGCAGCCGGGACCCTCCCGCAGGAAAAGGCAGCCGAGCATGTCGGAAAGCATGCCTCTGTACACGCTCTGCAAGGAGGACCTGGACAGCATGGACAAGGAGGTGAGGATGGGGGTGGGGGGGGGGGGGGAGACTGAATGTGTTTGTGAGGTTTTCCACTAATACTTGTGCACAAACAACATATAAGAGTGACTCAGCAGTTTTCTGATGATGCTTTAACGTTGTCATCAGCTGCTGGGAGCTACATCCACCTGTTACCTTCATTAAATTCGCCTTTTTTCTGCTTAATTGACCAAATCTGCTTTTATCATAGACATTTAATCCTTAACTTGAACTATTGAGCAGAAATAAATCCAAACAAACTATAAAAAGGATTAAACACCATCAGTTCTGCTGTCATTTGAGACATGAAGCAGGACCAGACATCAGCAATGATCCAAATCCAAGGAGAGTTATTAAAACGTGTCCCAGTGGCTGGGCATTATGGACCAAATATAATATCTCTATTGTTAAGCTGATTTAATCTGTGATATATTTATCTCTGTGTTTTTCTGTTAATAAAGTCTATAAAGGTAATTCTAAATCAAGCTGTCCCAAATGTCACATAGGTGCAATTTTCAACAAATGATTTTAGATAAACAGGAAAAGATGGTTAAAAAATAAGTTGGCAGCATTTTTAAATGTTGATACATCACCCAGACCTACCATTTTCCTATAGTTTAATAGTTTAATATCGTTCTACAACCAGCAAATATCACATGATATGTATTTTTTGTTTAAAATCTGCCAAAGGAAAACAGATGCGGCATTCTTTCATTGATCACACTCTCGCCTATTGGTCTTCTATTGGTCTGGATGGATGTTAGTGTTTATCTTGGGCCTTAAGAGAAGAGAATGTGATCTGTGAAAAGCAATTTGAAAAGAATGAAATAATACTCAAACTGAAACATTTACACTTCAAAAATTAAATTGATAAGAAAAAATCAGTAAAAACAAAAAAGTTAAAATAACTTAAAATAAAAACATTCTTCCGTTATCGTAGCCGCTTATTCCCTAATGGGGGACTGGAGCTCCAGCTGTCAATGGGCGAGAGGCGGGGTACACCCTGAACAGTCCACCAGTCAATAGCAAGGCCACACAGAGACACGCAAAGACAAACAACCACTCACACTCACTCCAACAGTAGTTTGGAGTGTCCAATCAGCCTAACATGCAGGTTTTTGGACTGTGGGAGGAAGCCGGAGAAAACCCATGCAGAAACGGGGAGAACATGCAAACTCTACACAGAAAGATCATGGTTCCCCCGGGACTCGAACCCAGAACCCTCTTGCATTGAGGCAATCATGCAAACCATCACACCTACTGTGCCATCAGAGAAACGTATAGAAAAATATGTTGACAAAATAAAATCTAAAGAAAATAGAAAATTTGATCAATAAACCTTATTTTTGATTAACAAAAGTTTTCAAATTTTCTTTTCTGGATTGCATTTTTACTAGTTTCCATTTATAAATTATGTTCTTTGCTTGCAACAATAATGAAACAAAATCCCCTCCATATGTTCTAGATAAAGTGAAGTGTTTTGTATTTTTTGACACATTGAGGATTGAGGTTTTGCTTTTTTCATGATAATGTTTCTTAACCTCAGGAACATACCAGCATGAGAACATCATGTTTTCTTTGCTCAACTGATTCATTATAACTTACACACATTTCTTTTTCCCCAAAAGCCTCTTCTGCCTTGACTTTTCTTGGTTATTTCTATCAATAAATCATGCAGGAGAGTAAAACGCATCCAGCCTCTGATCTGAGGTTTTATTCATTGAGAATTCAGACCTGTTCAGTAGGAGTTCAGCTTTCCTTCAGCTGACAATGATGTCAATATCTGGGTAGGTTTCCTGATTTCTCACCAGGATTTAGCCTGAGCCTGCGGTGATTAAATATACATATGTTGTAAATCTTTTCACCCTGTGTCTCCTTAAAATAGGAATCTTTGTACTCGATGTCCTCTTGCCTCTGGATAGGATCAGAAAATGGGACCCGATGCTTTCACGTCACACAGTCATAATGAACAGAAAATTCAGCCTATAGGATATTTCATTAGTTCGCTTGATTTAGATTATCTAAAGTTTTCAGTTGTTAGAAAAGATTTCAGGCAATCAGAAAAACTACTTGACAGAAATAAGTAGTTTATTTAAGGTTACTGGTTTTGACTGATAAGAGACGGCCAGGAATTTCCGAATTCCCCATCTTTTTTTCAGTCAGTAAATGCATCATGGCTATCAGGATTTGCTAACCAGAAATCTCAAAGTCGAGGTAATATGAGGCTAGAATAGGCATAAAGATTAGAGAGGAAATAAATGGTGGTTTCTTTGGGAGCAGTTTGGTTTTTCATCTGGTTGATGCTGCTGCAACAGGAAGTGAGTACGGTGGCTGAGAGGTCCAAACGTGAGAATGATACAATCGCATTAAACATGCAAACAGATTAGCAAATCATACATTAAAGCAATGCAAAAGAAAAGGTTGTAATGGCAGAAAATGGAGGCAAATCCTACAACCCATGAAATGAATAGGAAGCAAAAGTTACGCAATCCCAGAAATTGTGAACAAACAAGAGGAGATGCTGCACATACTTAACAGTGGTGAGTAAATCCAGGTATACGCTGTGCGATTATTATTTTTAATCGTTGCAAGCAGCTACAGCTCACGATGTACAATGAAACCACAGGGTTTTGTCGTACTGGGAGTTCAGAGCTCACGATGTATGTTCTCACATTGTGAGACCCGACGCTCTGATGCGATCTACCTGCTCACACTGTACGTCTAAAAACCACGTGCGACTCAGCTCCGCAGTGAGATGGCGATACTCGGACTCGTCTATCCGGAATCCAAAGAGTAGAAGAGGAAAATGAAGCTCACTAGAGTAAATGCTCTGCCTTGGCAATTTGTGCAATTTAGTGCTGAAAGCCCTAAAAAGAAAAGGCGACGACGTACTTGGACAAAGACATGGCTGAGCAAACGTGGCTACTACGGTCTGTCAATTTTACAGAAAGAACTCAGTTTCACTCGCACCCACCCCCGCCATGATTCTGTGTTTTCATCTGAGAGGACGTGGTTAGCAAGATGATTCAGACAAACTGGCCACAACCAGACTTGCTTGCGAACCTTCCGCCACAACAGTCCCGTCCTCTTGAGAATCGACCAATCGCATTCACTTTATTCACTCGTGTAAAGTCGTACACCACTCTGGAGAATTCGGAAATGCAGCGGTTGGAACATCCGTTTCCCTACGACTTTAACCTCTGCCCAAAGCAAGAACGGCAGAAATAAAGCTGTTCATTTTAAGGTTTAAAAATGGAATCTGATTCTGTTTAGATCCAGGTTTGCAGGTCAAACTCTGACACAGAGTTTGGAGCTTCGCCACCAACCTCTTAGATCACTCAGAACTTTTAAACTTAATGGTTTTCGTCCAGTCTTCGTAGCAACAGGCTGAAACTTTTTATATTTCTCTTATTTCTCTCCGGTTTCCAACCTTCCATACCATAATCTCCTGATTTCTGCCTGTTATATTTGGGGCCTGGGGAGGTAGGTGAAGTGATTACTAATGACAGAGAGCTCAGCACCTCCTGCCTGGATAATGCTCCTTAATTGAGTCTGAATGCTGCTAATGCTTCAGTGGGGAGAGATATGACGGCAGACCCTTGAGATGTGCCAAGAACCTCTCAGCGAGTGAATATTGCACAGGAAAGGGCCCTTTGTGGTTTGTTCAAACGGAACATGTGACATGGCATGTTGTAGGAGGCTGAGGGCGACTCTTAACTTTTTCATGAACTGTGGGCTTCTGATGCGACGGCTCAGCTGGTGGCCTTTCAGCTACTTCTTAGTTTTTCTTCTACAACTTTTATTCCATAAGATTATCTGAAAGATTAATTTGAAAACCACAATAATGACTGGAATAATTGGTTAAATGAATCCTGAAAAGGTGTCTGTCTTAAAATTACATTTAAGTCAGAAGAGTAGAAAGTCGTCTGCTGACATCTTCTTGCTTCCTTCACTTCCGTACCATAGATGCATTAATGTTGAATTCAGCTGCTGTATTCCCATGTTCTACTGCACGGCTGATCAGTATGAAGTCTGTGCTGTAACCTTGTTTCTTGACAGGAGCTATTTCCGGGCTCCTTATACCAGGAATTAAAGTATAGCGATTGCCTTGGGTAAAAGGAATCCCTTGAAAATAAATTGACGATAAATACATTTAAAAAAGACAATCGAAATCCCTCTTGCGTTTGCCAGCCAATGGTAGCAAAGGAGCGCTCTGAAACTAACAGTATTAGCCAATCAGAAGAAGAAACGGGCGGGTCTTAGGAAAGCATGTACCTCCTCTCGTTTTTCGCTCAGTGCAGAAGTTATACTTATAGAGTCACCTTGCGCTGTTTAAAGGCTCCATTCAACGGAGAGACACGTTTAAAGCCAAAAAATAATTAAAATGAAACTTTGTGTTTGGAGGGAAGATTTCACGACCATAAATAAAGGATTCAAAAATAAATGGCGCTGGGAATTGCTGGAGGAGAACGGGCGAGATGGTCAGCCATTTAGCAGCTGGAGCAGGAAGTTAGGTGAACCAGGCTGTTGCTTCTGGATGCTGCGCTCCAGGAACGCTTAGCAGCAAAATTGGATATTAAAAGAAATGTGGTACATGCAAGTGGTAGATATAGATGCACTTTTCCATCTATGCATCTTCTGGCCGGTTTCGGTATTGGATTTTCAAAAATGAAATTTAGTCTTCAATCATTCATGCAATCTCTGATCCCATGCCCCCACACACCCCTAGCATGGCTTGAAAATACACACATGTGCATATATGTATATATGTTTTTAAGTATACATACATATATATACATGCATGCTATATACACGTAGTGTGTAGGTGTGTGTATATATATATATATATATATATATATATATATATATATATATATATATATTATTATGTTATGTGTATGTGTATATATATATGGTATGTATGTGTATGTGTGTGTATATGCGTGGTATATATGTGCTATATGTTTCGTTTGTGTTGAAAAGTTAAGGCCCGACATTTTTCATTGACGTGAGCAGAGCGGAGTGAAATCCACGCTCCGCTCTGCTCACATGCTCTGATGGAGACGAAGATTTTTTCATCTTAAATGCGAAATGTTTATGTTTGTATAGTTTTAGCTTCCTTAGTGCTCTGATTTGGTTATTCTTTCAACAAAGTAATGTTTTAGAGTCGTTTTATTACAGTTAGCAAACCAACTGGATTACCTGATTAGGAGGATCTGATTGTTTCAGCCTTAAAGTTATTTTTTCCCCCTGCAATGAAAAAAAAAAAAAAAAAAGTTGTACTTGTCTAAAAATGTGAGCTGATAATGATGCCCAGACTTGACCCGCTATGAAATCTTATTATTCTCTCTTAAATTAGGTTTTTAGAAAGTAGAGAGCAGTCTTATGTGTCTTTTCGTTTCACTTTAAATTAGAAAAAATAAAGTTTTCATCTATTAAGCTTTGTCTTTTTGCTGGACGCCGTCATAAATTTGATCGTGGATTTTAATTGAAGGCCAACCTTTTCTCTAACGTAGCAGCGCATTAGTTTCAGATGAAGTTGGTTAATGAGGGGTTCGTTGGGTTCGGTCTTCAAAACTGTTTTAATGCTCACTGTGCAGAAGTGACATTTAAACCTTCTCAGATTCAACTCAGCTGAATGTATCTTTAACATTTAAGATAAGAATATTACTTCTGTTTCTTTCAATCCAACTGCTATTAAATGAACATTTATTAGTGTTACTTTTTGCACAAATCCCTCTTTAAGATCGTTTGTATTTTTTTTTGTCAGTACATATATTATCTCAGAAGAATACTTTATTCAGCACTGTTTTAAATGCCATGTTCCTTGCACTGCCTTGGCGAAAGGCCAGTCTTTGACATTCTTAAACATTGTAGATGTGCGGGGCCATGGGGACAGAACCACGCTTAATTGGCTGGAGCACGGCAGAGAACGTATGACTCAGGTAGACGGCCTCACATTTAAATGTCAGCAGTGGTTACATGATGCTCTGTCAATTTACCAGCAGCAACATGTGCAAAGGATCCTTTGCAGGGAAAAGCAGCAGAGTACCGGCTGTGTGACCTTTTCCGGAAACAACTGCTCCCTTGTCGGCCGTTTGATGACTTGGATCGAGTCTTTGTCCTTTTGTTAAAGCATTAGTCTCAATGTAATCTAGGTCTTTGTTTTATGAAACTCGTCTTGAAACAAATTCTGCTTGATTTCATATTTTTGTCAGTCTTTACTTTATAGTAAAGTCTTTATATGTAAATACCCAACATGAAATCAGTTGTTTAAAGGCTGCGTCCGGAACATCCATGAATCTATCTACAAATTCCCTCCACTTCTGAGCAAATCTAGACAGAAAGGCGTTTTATAACTTCTATGGTTACAATTTTTAATCTGATGGCCTAATAAGTTTGTTTATTGCAGAGAATAATAGCAGCAGGACGGGATGACATGAAATGGGTCAGATTGACATATTTTTAATTATGCCCACAGTATTAACAGGATACAACCAGTTTCTGGGACATTCTAATAAAAAAAAAAGTCCATTAGCTATTTTTTATTAGATAAAGATAAAGAACATGAGGAATTAGGTTGAGGGTGGTGCTCTGAGAATCTATTGTAACCGGTTCTAACCTTTCTATTCTCCTGGAATTGTTCGATTTTTAATAATTTAAATTCCAGATTTTGGTGACCACCGAAGAAGAACCCGTAAAAGTTTTTGCACAACAATCTGTTTGTGAGGCGACATTCGAAAGTATGGTTTAGAGCAGAGGTCACGGATTAACGGACTGCCATCTGGATCCGGACCCACCTGCTGGCAAATCCGGACCCAACCTGATTTAAAACCTTTATAAATTACGACGACAGTGTCTAATTTCACTTGCACTGTTGTTTGTACGGCAAAGCCATCCGAAGCGTCCGGCTCCAGGCTACACATGATCCAAATTATCCAATAATCTGCTGTCAGTCTGGGTTGCTGCTGCTGCTACTTTTAGACACAGCAGGCAAACCTGTGGCAAACTGGGCGATGGGAAAGAAGGAGAAGATGATGAGAAAAAGAGAGCAGAGAAAGTGTGGACTGCTGGAAGAACTGTGGTGAACTGGTGAAAGAAAAGTGAAATGGTGCTCAAAGATGACCCTGCACATTTAGAGGATGTTTGACTCAACGTGCTGCTGTGAAGCAGGATTCTCCACCATGAACAGAATCAGAAATAAATATGGATCCAGGCTCAAAATGAGCACCTTGATATGTGCTTTAGAACGGCGTTGTCGCAATAAAGAAAATCAACAACCAGTGAAGGTCTGGAGACATCATTTTTTAATCCGTTGATTCAAAGAGAATTTCCTTCCTGTGTTAAAAAAGTTCAGTTGTTTTTTTTTTTTGCTTTAATCCCTGCAATATGTGTTATCTGCTTAAAATGAAGATAAAAAATAAATCTTGTGTTTAATTGATTCTGTTGTAAGAGGCTGCATTGCTCTACCCACTGGTTGTAGTGTTTTGTTTAGTTTTTTTCTCACAGACCTCTGAACAGGAACATTGAATTCTCCTCCTAGTTGTGAATAAAGCAGAGTTTCTGCATGTGTGAGGAACATGAACATGTGCCTGAATCAAGGAAGCCGACTCTGGCAGACAGAAGCTGAGTGGGCGATGTCACGCGCTGCTTTGATAGTTAGACACAAGGTCAATCTGCTTTTACTCTCAAAGCTCCTGTCGTCCCACAGCTGTTTGCTAGACTCTTACACGTTCGTCGTACTGCAAAGCTTCCTCTCAGTTATCCACCTTCCTGATATTCTCCCTTAAACTGCTGTCGCTGGCTGGCTCTGGGTGCTTTGCCACCTGTTGGGTTGATGACTTGGTGACGGCATATAGCACGGATTAGTCCTGCACGGGCTGTTTTCTATTTATATAAAGGCAGAGCTGATAAAATAAATGCAAAGTTTTGATTGCAGGGATGTAGGATGTGTTTGGAGCTGTGAATGCCTCATTAATTGGCAGGGGTCGCCTTAGATACATAACAGATCCATGGTTACTCCTTTGAAGAGGTGTGAATCTTCCCTGACTTCATTACAGTCGCCTCATCGCTCCTTTTGCATCTTCAGGTCATCAAAGTTCAAGTTGCAATACATATGAAGCATTTTTTATTTTTTAAGGGAGGTTTTTCAAGGGTCTTGGCAAAGGTATTCATACCCCTCTACACTTTTATGTCACCAAAGTATCTCATTGTGATTATTAAGGTGGAGGAAATAAATAAATCCATGGTTTTCACTTTTTTACCCCAAATTAAGTGGCACAAACGCAGCTTTACACTGAAAACCCGTGTAAAATGTAAGCTAACCAGTTATTTTTCTTGATAAGATTGCTGTTTGGATTATTCGTCTGTCTAATCAGATGGAGTTTGAGCTGCCATCATTGCTTTTGGAAGCTGACCTTCATTTAAAAGAAAACAAAATTCAAGCTTTGACAATGCTAGTAGAAGAATATTCTACCAGAAACGATGTAAATATAAGAAGCTAAATGCTTGTAGCCAGTGGCGTAACACTATAGTGAACCAGTTTATCAGTTGTAAGTAGGCGACACACCTAAGAACAAAAACTGATCAACTGAATTCACTCTGAGCTACGGAAGCCAGAAAAAAAATCCAATCAAATTCAGTTAATCGATTTGATCAATTAAATTTTCAGCATTAATCATGAGTTGGAACATAAAACTTGTAACACAGTCTCCATGTTGGCCCATTATTAAGAAAATGTATTTTTCTGTTAAGGCAGTCTGAGTTAACCTTATGGGTAAAGTTTAAATTTTTTCATTTCTGTTGGTTAATTTACAACAACACAC
Organism: Cyprinodon brontotheroides; assembly: GCA_018398635.1. Lineage (NCBI taxonomy): Eukaryota > Metazoa > Chordata > Actinopteri > Cyprinodontiformes > Cyprinodontidae > Cyprinodon > Cyprinodon brontotheroides. The sequence continues at coordinate 8,180,784 of JAGKQL010000046.1, read as the reverse complement.
AAAAAAAGAGGAAACAAGAATGAACAAAATTCTATAAACCAAAAAAAAAGAATATGCTGAGGCTTATATTTCCTATAAATCCGCTGTTTTCTTCAAAAATCCCTAAATTAAAGGTATTGTGGAGGATTTTTTAAAAGACCCGCCCTCTCCACTTAAGAAAAAAAAAGTGAGCGTGCAAAAGCCCATTTCTCCACGTGCACGCCCTGTTTAAACTGTTCTGTTCTCATAACTCGTACAAGCTTACTGTGTCCAAATACAGCGGGGACTATATATTGGACCTTATAGTGAACTCTGTTAACTGACCGTTCAGACAGATGATCACTGCTTTTTTTTTTTACTTTTTTTTTGTTTTTAACAACTTGTACAATCTTATGTCTCCACCAACATATATCGTCTGCATTACAACTTCACATCGAAAGGTGAGTCAGTAGATGTTCTAACAAATGTAGTAATGAATACATAACAGATCGAAATGAAAAGAGGCGATCCCTTTTTTTGCTTGGTTGGTCACGTAACTCCTCCTCCACTGCGCAGTGCCTGTGCCATCTTTATATTATACCCCACAGCGTGCTGCTCAGACAGCAATTCCCATAGAGAGCTCTCCTCCCAAAGCATTCTGGGATATATCTGCATGTTCTGAGACCTTTCTTTTCTTCTCATATACTGCGATAGTCTCTTTTTCTCTTACGACCCTCAGCCATTTTGAGAGAACCACGGTGAGAAAGGTGAGCTTCAATGACTGTCTGAAACCGTAGCTCACCCCAGATATGTGGCTTTAAGTGCGCTTGCACAGCAAAAGATGGCTAACTGGACGAGCACGTACAGTAGGACGACCTAACGTAAACATATCACCAGAATGATTTACTATTAGGAGGACCACTTATTTAGATGATCCACCCGGAAATAAAAGATAGTCCTCTATTCCTTTAAATGTTTAGTTGTTGGTTTTATTTTAGAAAACGCTTTTAATCTAGTTTAACAGATAAACTCAAACTTAAAGTCCATTTTATTCCATTTTATTTCAAATCACTAGGCTGAATTCACCTTCCGACCAAAGACATTAATAAAGTGATTCCTGCTGTTATTACTTCTCAGCTACATTACTTTAATGCTTTGAACGTTGGATTAGATAAATCAAGTTTGCTTCTACTAAAAATTCTCCAAAATAAAAAATTCAAAACATAGATGAAAATTTCAGAAGTGATCGGCTTTTTGCAGTTTGTGCTCAAACCTTTTGGAACATTTTATTCTATCGAGACTTTTAAATCTTGGCCCAGTCTGTTTTCTATCCTCAGTTTGATTCAAACAACATTTGAATAATAATAATTATAAAGTATATTTGTTATACTTTTCATTTTATTTTTGCAATATATTTTTTTTCTTCAAATTTATAAACATGTAATAATTGAAAGCCTTTGCACAAAAGAAGCACACACAGGATCGAAGCGGGAGAGCTGAGCAGCTGAGCATGGATGCAGAGCACTTCATGCTTGCTAAGCAATGCATCTCCACTCTGAGAACTTTTCACACTAATAATGTTCTGTGTCAGCAAAGCTGATGAGTCATTCTGTAGCGTGCTGAGCACGCTCATTGGATCTGTCAGGGTTTTATCTTATTGTCGACTCTCTCATGACTTATTCCCAAAGGCGTAAACAGAAATGATGATGTTGGATTTGCACGATTAAATGAATCCTGTAAATCTGTCAGATTGTTCTGTAATGCTATGATTGAGAGGGCCCTTACTCATTTTTTAACCCCTCTCCATTTTGATGATTTTTTTTTTTTATATTTTATACAAACTCTCCTGTGAGACACCTGAGTTTGAAAGAATATTAAAAAAGAAATACGGAAATAGCCTGTATTATCTAGTTTAAAACCTGATAAATACTCTAGGAAACATACATATCTGACATGGATTTCCAGACTTTCCAATTAAAAACACCCCGTCTCAAAAAGTAGATCCATTAAGTTGAATATCAGTGTGTTTTTGTTTGTTTTACTAAGGCTAAATATAATGAAGAACCACTAATAATGGCTCATCATTAGCTAAGGTTTGACTTGGTGTAGGGTGTTGTTGTGACATGTATGAAGCCATGGAGGCCGTCGGAGACGTGGCTCATTAAGTATTGGATCATAGGAGGTCTAACACGGTGGTCAGTTACCATGGTCACAGCTCGCTCGGAGGGGCCTGCAGATATTGATTTCCGTGAAATATATAAAGTTTTAAAGCTTACTGGGAACCAAGAGTTTCTGCCTCAGTCTGCAGTATATGAGTTTCCTGCAATTGGGTTTGTCTTTCTTATTATTAAAAGCGTTTATACCTTTTATTATTATATTTTTTTATTGTTTGCTCTACTGGTTAGTCATAAATTTCAAGGGTGTTCTGAAAAAATCGATTCCAATTGTGATTTTATTTTACTATGATTCAGAGTTGACATAAAATATTAGGGCTGTGTAAAAAGTTTTTCAACCCTAAAGATAAAGTCCTATGCCATAAAATCTATTTATAAAATAGCATTTTCCTGCAGCCAGCATTAACTGCTATCACTTAAATAATGTGATGTTGAATTTTTAATATACCGTATTTTCCACGACTATAAGGCGCACTTAAGCGTCTTTTTTTTTTTCCTCAAAAATGTCGCGATGCGCCCTATAGTCTTGATCTTGCGCCTTATGTGTGTTGTAACTGCGACTTTTAGAGACCACCTCATTGAGGAGATGATGAAAAAGTGGCTGAATGTAAGGAGACCAGGTGTTTTTTTCCACCTCACCACCGCTGTTAATATGTAACTCCATGCGTGCCCATCTCACAGCTGATGTAGAAAAACATGGGGAAACAAATTAGCGCTGTGCTAAGCTGTTCAACACGCTGCGACATCGGTGTGAACGGACCCAGCAGGTGCAGCAGAAGCAGCGGTTTACATACAAAGTCCAATGGTTGGCCAGCGCATATAGGTGCAATAGCGTCCATAGCGTTTGGTGCAGCCGGGGCGTTTAAGCATCAGGCTGGCGCGCCAACGCGCTGCTGCCTGCTCAGATGGAAAAATTAAAGTTTTACTGCTGGGCAGACTGGCATCAACCAATCAGAGAAGCTGATCACGGAGCTGGCAGCCGAGACAGACCTGGCGCTCTGATGACATATGATAATGCTCATAAATGAAAAAGGCTGGATGAATGAGAATGATGATAGAGAAGGCAGGTGTATGTGGAAAGGAGACCAGGTGTGCTTTTCCACGCGCATCACCATCGCTGCGTGCCCATCTCACAGCCGATGTGAACGTGTAGATCAAGAAGGCAGCTGTGCTTTCGGCCGTTATCTCGGGGGTCTGACAAGACTTCCAGCAGCTCGACGCCGGTTTGGAACGGCCGTTCAAAGAAGTAAAGGACTGCAGCGAAGCGTGGGAAGCGATGGATGACAGACCCCCGGCCTAACAGTTTCAGGATAAAGTGGAAGGCAGCGCCCGGGCAGGATTCACGCCTACGTTTCTTGCTTGGATGGATGTGATACGATTAGGACTAGCACGATGTCCTGCTGCGAAGCTCTGTTTGTTCAAGCTTCCGCCAAAAGCGAGCATTATTTCTGAGCTAGCGCTGCAGGAGACTTTCTGACAGCGAAGAAGGGGAAACTGGCATGTCTGATTTAGAAGGCGCAGGCTGTTTATTCAGAAGAATGCTGAGGATAACAGAGGATGATGACTTTGATGGGTTTTGATTAATACTTTGTAAATAAATACATGAATAAAAAACGGCGTCATACTCCAGTTTTGCTCCAGCTCTATTTTTTCTACCTGAAAACTTGAATTCAACAGCTGCCTCTGGTCGCGTCTCCTCCCGGGTTCACCTTGGTGGCTGGCAGGTGTTTTTCATCTAAATAATCTAAATCTTTGCAGCTATATTTGCTGTGATCAGTGGAAATAAAGTAGTTTTAATATGTTTTTAAGTGAAAGAATCCACCTTAATAGTACAGTCCAGTTCATCCAGATTATCTGTTTCTGTCGTCTGAGGCGCTCAGACCCCACATACCAGCCCACTTTTGACAGTAGAAATCCTTTGGATTCACCTTGGCTGCAGTGATTGTTTTCATCGTAATTTTAACTGCAGGCACCAGGATACCGGTAATAAAGCGAACATAATATTCCGTCAGCAGGTTTCGGGATTTTAAGTTAATTTAGGAATTGACCACAGCGCTGTGTCATCTGCGATGTGTCTGTCTGCTCTGACCAGCTGCCAGGTTTGATTAATACTTTGTAATAAATACATGAATAAAAGCCGGCGTCATTTCCAAGGAGCGCTGTATTTTTAAATGCGCGGTAAGAGGTATTTAAAGGTAGTAAGAGGACTTGTACCTGTATATATATAAGCAACGCCCTATAGTCCGGTCGCCTTATGTGTTGTGTTAAATACAGAAATGGGACACATATATAACTGAGAGTCTTTTAGTCGGTCGCCTTATGGTGCGTGAAAATACGGTAATACTAGTATTTTAGGGATGTCCTGATTGAATATACATCAGAAATCCATCCAATATCAGAAAAATATATATCGTATTGTGTCTGTCTGCATCTAAATCTTTCCGATATAAATATGCAAATAGAAACACTCGACTCATTTTTATAGGTTCAGAATCTTTTGGTTTAAAATAGATTGGTCAGTTGTTCTAATATCTGTTGTTAACCACTAAAGGTTTAAATGGGAGGGAACCAGACTTTTGTTCAGTTTGTTTGAAGATGTTTGGACACCTACCGAGGAGTCTTTATGTCGGCTTGTACTAGAGCAATCTGCAGCTGGAGCTCTGATGTTTTTAAAGAGAAAAAGTAATTGCAGCAAAGAAAAACCAATGGGTCATTATTTGTATCTAAAACTAATGCGTTGGTGGTGATTAGTGTTGTGTCAGATTAGAGACCGACACGGGAGTGGATTTTCACCCCTGTCCTTCCACTCCCCACCCCACAAAAAAAATTGTGTCCCGTCCCGATCCCCGGCCAGAGTAGAAATCTAAATCCTGTCCCGCCCCACCCCTGGCAGAAATTACTCCCATTCCCATCCGGCCCCATTCAGAATGACTCAGATTTCTGCACCACCTCCCATTCCTGTTGTTTCAATAAGATTTCTGCCAATACATTGAATCTGAATTTCTTTTTGAGCCGCCGGTGAAAACCTCAAAGGAAGCACTGTTGGATTTTGGGTCATGTAGTTTTTTGACTGACTCACATATAGTGTAGGCTTCAAGGAAAAACTACAAAATGGCCAGTAGTTTATTTTTCTTTCTATTTTATTTTTATTTTTTGGCATCGATCCTAGTTTTTTTTTAGTTATTATTGGTTGGCTACCACTCCCGTCTGCTCCCGTTAATGTTTAATCCTGTACCCGTCCCAATCAAGTGATCGTTACTATACTGACTCCCATCCATGGGAATCCGCGGGAATCAGTGACCTGTGGGATTCCCTAAAGAATCAGTCTCTAGTGCTGATGCTGTATTTTTGGCCCTATACCCGATACCTGGCTGTGCAGTATTGTCGATGCGATACCACCATCTGTTTGAAGTGTGTGTGTGTGTATAAATAAAGAACTGCATACTACTTGGATGAAAAATAATTGCCATCATGGCTTTTTAGAGCTGCTGCCTACCTTTGTGACGCAGAAAAAAGACTAATAGGAAGTTAATCCAGTAGAACTTTTTATTGCCTGCCTGGAATGGGTGACAATAGTTGAATAAACTATGGTACTAAACTATCGCAACGCTGCCAGTTCTATTAGCTCTACGCCTGCCGAAGACAAAGACGTCGATTCCCGTGTGTGAACACTGGGATGGGGCACAATGGGAAGGAAATGATTCTTATTTCGTTGCGTATATTAGCTGCGACATATATGAATCAAGATGCTATATGACGAAAAAAATTGATTGACAGATGACCGTTGATATATGATTGGCGGAATTTAGGTGTGCCGCATAAGATAACGAAAAAACCCACCTGATTTTAAATAGAAATTTTCTAAATCATCTGATAAAGAGTACATTTATATAAATGTTTAAGCCAGAATGATTTGGCATTTAAATATGACTTCCCTACGACTTTTAAGTTAGATGGAAAACAGTGAAGCCAAGGCGCATCATGACGAACCTGTGAGTTATTTACAAAGAGACTAAAAGAAAACCATCAGAATGACGCTAATATCAAAACTAATACATATCTGCTTTTTACTCTGTAAACCCTTTTTCTTGTGTCATTTTGCAAGACTCCATGTGCTCCTTTTAAAGGTAATCGCCTCTCCTTCGGGGGACACTGCTTACTTATGAAGCTTAGTGCGAATGAGCAACAAAGCATCAGGAGGAATCAGTAATACAGCTCAGAGTTAAAGCAGGTATTAACATCTAAAAAATGAATAATAAAAAAATACAGAGAGTCGTTTCCTCATGTGGCCCCTCATGCTTTGGACTATTTTTACAAAGTAAAGCAGGCTGTCTTATCTGAAGAGAAGCCGTGTAGGAGAGATGTAATATCCTTCAAAAATCCCCGCAATGTCACCCTAATCCCTCTAGAGAGATGTTAACAGCCACTGATAATAACCCAGTTAGACACCTGCTGTCCACTGTTGATTATTTCTCCCTTAATCTGTTCCTACTTCAAAGTAATTAGCAACCCTTTAATTCACCATCATTTCCTCTGAAACATTTACAAACTACGCAGTTAAGAATGTGCCAGACTCATCTTGGAACTCTCTGGAATCTGATGTCTCACCCAAGGCAGTGCTTTCTCTCTCTCCCTCTTTTTTTTATACTATTCTTTCATCCTTATGTAACTTGCCTCAACTCACCCTTAGATTCAAGTGTGGCACTTCTTTTTGTGAGGCAATGTGGAAAATAAGCCAATATCATCCTGTTTGCGGATCCTATTAAGAAGTTTTCTGAAAAAGCTCAGGGCGTTCTTTGCATTGAGCCGCTTTGCCCTCATGTAGGAGGAAGAAGACATGGGGTGAGATGTGAACTGGTGTGGAGATTGTTCCCAGCTGAATGGCTCTCCATTAGGAGCTGGATTTGTCCTGTGAGCTTACAAATAGCTCAGGCGGATTTATGCTGGTTTCCTTTCTGTCAACATCTTGGGGAACCTTTTGTTCTGACAATTCAAGGTCCCTCTGCTCCCACTTTGTCTTGTCAGGGCTCTCGCTCCTGTTAGTCATCTGTTGTGACCACTTGCAGAAGTGGTTTTGGCCAAGTATGAAGCCCAATTTCCCCTGTTCCATTGGGATTTTGTAGGTTTCGTCTAGTGCAATCCTGAATCTGCTGCAAATTCTACAAGTATTCATACCCTTTCAGGGTTTCCGCGGGTCATAAAAAATAATTTTTTAAAATAAGGCCTTAATTGGCATTAAAATTCCTTAATGTCGTAGGGAAGTCATATTTAAATGTCAAATCATTCTGGCTTAAACAAATGTATAAATGAACTCTTTATTAGATGATATTGTCCCAGCTGTGACTGACAGCTTGTAGTGTAAGGGAAGACGAATGCAGGAAGCGGGATCATGGCGGAGGCTTCTCCCACGTTTGCGGTACATGGGATACGGGGTAAGCATCAGTCAAAGGCTACCTGACACTACTTCCTGTGTGATCGTGTCTGCAAGACCCAATAAGGAGGAGGCTTACGGAAGAGTTTTGTCTCTGCCCAACCTGTCAAAACACATTTTCTTTTGCGAGAGAATCCGTTCGAGGGCAGAGATGTTTTCGAGAGCAGCCGTTGTGCGGTGGCAGATAAACCATGTGCAGAAGTAGTTTAACATACATGTGAGTATGTTTATTTTGCTTGCATGGTTTTGAAAAAAATTTGACGCAATAAGGGGGTCACGCAAGTGGATGGAAGTTGGAGGGGATTTTGCTGGAAGATGCAGGGAAGTGGCTGGCCTGTGACTGGGAAGGGCCATTTTAAATGGCTGCAGGTTTCAGTTTTCTTTAAACAACTTTTAATCAAAGTTATCACAAGAAATCCCAGTAAAATACATCATTGAGTATTTTGAGGTAATAAGTGTGCAACGTTAAATGGCTACAAATACCTGTTTTGAACTTCAAAAGCAGTAAATAATAGTTGAAGATTAGCAGGAGTTAGTTTGAACAACAAGGGGCTGATTGGATATATAAAGAGCCCTCTCTAAGATCCACTTGCTTTTATACAGATTTCCTTTTAATGCCTCCTGATGGACGGATGTCAGCTGATAAAACAACCCTCAGAAATAAATTTTCTTTCATGGTTAACCTTATTGCAGACGAGGTTCCGCTTATAATGACTTCCTTCCCAACAGAGCTGCAAAGAAAAGCCTCTAATTTTAACAGAATGCAACCTGGAAAGTTTATATCAAAAGATATTAAGAGGAACAGGAACTTAGTCAGGGCTCAGTGTTGGCCTGAGCTCAGCGTAAAACCCTTTGCTCTAGGCAACAGCCGCTCATTGCTCTCACTGTTCCAGTTACTCCTAATTGCAGGGTTTCCTTCCAAAGTAATTGAATGTCAACTACTTTTCCAGTAGATGAATCTCTAATCGCCATGGGTGCGCCTCCAGCTGAATTTAAAGCATCATTTTAAATACTAGCTTGCAAAGATAAGAGTTGAATTTTTGTAAGAGCTTTGTCTCTTATGATGCCTTCTCATTTTCTGGCTTCATGGGATCCAGAGATGGTAAACAGACAGACAGGCAGGAGTTTAGCTCGCGTGATGAAAGATTGTTGGGGTCAGAAGCTTGAGCAGGAATTTCAGCAGTTTTAAGGCTTAAAGGAATAGTACACCCAAAACATGATTAGCCTTCATTTTCTACTCACCCCCATGCGCAAGAACAACACTCTGGAGTACTTTTTTGATATCTCAAATGCATCTGGAAATCTGGGAGGCTTCTTGCTGTCTGCTGACATTCAAATAATGGAGGTCTATGGTGCCCGAGGCAAGAAAGGTCCATAAAGTCCACAAAAAAGCACGTGTCAATATTTCACTTACATACTGCTCGGCCCCAATGTATTCCAAGTGTCCTGAGTGGGTAGCGTCCATAATTTACTCGAAACTAAGTCATTTAGAAGCTGTTTTTAGAGCATAAACAGTAGTGTGTAGGATTTCCTCTTGTGGAAGAGGTTAGAAGAGGATGTTGTGGAAGAGGACGCCACCCTGGCGCCCTCTTCATCCCCGCTTTCCTCCTCTAAATAAAATGTATGATGGAGGACCCTCATCCACGACCTCCCACACAAAACTTTCCTCCTCTTGCATGCGTCTCTGTCCATAGCGTTCCTTGATTAGTGTCGTTTCTAAGTCACTAATTTAGTGCTACTTGGTCCCAATGGAATTTCCCATTGGGAACCTACTAACACTAAAGTTGCTAACTGTTAGCAAGATGCTTCCGACAAACCCGCCACAGTCAAACTTGCTTGCGAACCTTCTGCCACAACAATCCCGCTCGTTTGATAAACAAATCATCACATTCACTTTATTCACTCATGTAAAGTCGGGAGAATTTGGAAATGCAGCGATTGGAACAGCTGCTTCCCTACAACTTTAAATACGTACCCCCACAAAGGGACTGTTTAACATGCAGGGTTCTTACCATCTGGTTTGGTGAGAAACGATCAGTTTTGTGCTGGACTGGAAGCACAAGCCTGGGCTTTTTGTGGCCATTTGCTGGATCATGAAATATCTAAATATAAAGACATCAATGATTCAAGCGAGGGCCATTCAGCTGAGTCTTACTGTTTTCAGAGTCCTTAAGCTTCTACAATGTTTTAGTTCAAATGGTGGGATAACCTGCAGGCTATAAACAAACATTGGCTCCATTTAACTTTGCCCTATACCTTTAGAGAGCTTCAGCGGGGCACAGGACAGTTTAGAAAGTGATCTCTCTGACACTATCATTCAGCAGTTCTTTGAGCCAGCAGTTGCTTTGAGCCCTGGAAGCAGACTCCTCTACTTTCTCTCAGTCCTGAGATGAACAGCCTGCCTTTAAGGCAGAAAATACTTCATTGATCCCAAAAGGAAATTAGGACATGATGTATTTTGCTTAGAAAGTATTTAAAGTTGGCTTTCTCTTTCGTCTGACTTTAAATACAGCAAAGACAAACGATGCTTTAGGAGGTTTGCCTCATTAATTGTAGAGATTAATAGTTTAATTTGTCTTTAAAGGCTAGTCCTCACGGGCAAACCATGCCTCACTGGCTTTGTAGCTAATAATGTTGTCTTTAAGGTATGGGTAAGTGGGGTGCAATAGCTTTTTTGAATGCTTAGACTCCCAGCTTAATTGATTTTTGTATTAAGTATTTGTTTTGCCATCAAAGAAAAATTGGATACTTAAACCTATAAGCCTAGTTGGTCCAAAACAAGATGCATAAGAAGGGTTACAGTAGAAAGGGCAAACATTGTAAAACCCGTTATCCAATCATTTATGCAGATGATTAAGATTTATATATCAATTCTTCTCAGACTTAGGTTGAATAAAAGAGCAAAGTTTGAATCTACAACTGAGGTTGGATGCCGGTTGAAAAATAAAGGACTTGGAAGCTTCAATCAAAGCTCAAAGGACAAAGGAAAAAAAAGGCTATTCAATACGGAGTCCTGAGGGGAAACTTAAATAAACCTGCTAAGACATTCCATCCAAGCTGATTGAGCTTGAGCCATTTTCTAAAGGTGAAGGGGTCAAGACCTCAATCTGGTGTTGAGGGGCTTTCTACAGAGTATCAAGGCCAGACAGCTTTGTACAAATACATATCAGCATGAGGTACTATAGAATGGTTTAAATCAAAGTGTAGATATAGTTAAGTTAAGGTCAAATACGAATCCATGCAACTTGAAATTGGTGTTCATAACTGCTTGCAAACTATGCTTTTTTTTAAAAAGGAAAATGAGCAAAAAGGTTTCTAGGTGTGCAAAGATGGTAGAGACACACTGAAACAGACAGGACTTTAACACCATCCACAAATCTGCATCATTAATGGCCTAAACCAGGGGTCTTCAACATTGTCCAGGCCAAGGACCCCTGAACTGACCGCGAGGTGGACCCCCTAATTATATATATTGTATGAAATTGTTATATCAGACTGGTCCTATAGTCACTCTATTACATATGGAGTAATGTAACAAAGGTAATTTCAATCTGGGTTTATTAAAGTATTTCTGATTCTGATTCTGGTTGATGGGACAGGTGTTGTGAATGAAATCGTTGCCCAGCTTGAAAGAGCTCCTGTGTGTCGCTGAATGTGTGCATTGATGACTGAAAGACATCTTCTGCCTCCATTTATCTGTTTACTACAGTGTGTTGAAATCATGTTAATGTGGATTTAAAGACATTTCAATTAGTGGAAAAAATTGCATAAAAAATAAACCAAAACTTTGGCGATCCCCATAAACCTGTCCCATAAACGAATCAGAATCAGTAATACTTCAATAATCCCAGGGCGAAATTACTTTGGTTACATTTCTCCATCTGTAATAGAGTGACTATAGGACCATTTTTATATAACACAAGTTCATATGATATATATAATTAGGGGGTCCCTGCTCCATCTCCTTGGCCTGGAAGACATTGAAGACTCCTGGTTTATCATAGACTTCTCTTCAGTTTTTAAAAGGAAGTATAATAGGTCCTGTTTAAAGAATTGTTGAATGTCTTCATTGTTTTCCAGAGATCAGATCACATTAGGGTTTGTCTATGTATGTTCATTTACATTATGTGGAGAGATAATGGATGTTTTAATGGCACCATGATTAAGGAAAGGGCTCAATGCCAGGTAGATACTAAACTTTCAAGAGACTAAAAGCTTTTTCCTCTTTGTCTAGAATGAGTTGTAGGGACCAAAGCCCTGCCTGTCAGTGAGATCAGAGCTGCCTGGCTGCAGTTACAACATTATTTTGTTGATTTTTCAGACAATAGAAGAGTACTTTTTGAAAATATACTCCATGTGTGAGATTGATTGGTGACTCCATTTTGTTTTAGACCTTTTTTGTAGGGGAGGAGAAGCAAGACCCCAAGAAAAATGTCAGGGCAACATTCTTTGAACCCAATCATGGCAGAAAGTGGGTCTATAACTGCAGGAGGAACTCGATTTTAGTCTCTTTCACTGTCTTTAGAGTCTGACTGTGGGAAATGGTGTTAGGGAAAATGCCACAGAAATAAAAATCCGTTTTAGCTTGAAAAAAATCTGTATTTGGGCTAAGATGAAGTAATGAATTGATGTTATTCTAGAAATGAACAGAAACTCATTTCAGTCTTTTGTTTGGATGTCAGCCTGTAATTTGCTAGACGCCTCCAAGGTCAGCCTCAATCAAATTTGAGCCGAGCTGGAGAGAAAAAAACAAAGACAACAACAGTCTTTATTTCTGTTCTTGTATAGATTAGCTTACATCGGGTATTTTTCCCTCCTATAGTTGACTCGGCAGTGTGTGGCGGCCCCAATAAGCAACAACAAGGCCTGTAATGAGGCTGGCATGGAAACGATCCAGCCTAAAGGGGACATCGCTCTGCATTCATCTGCCTTTTTTCCATCAGTGCACCAGAAATGAGATAAATTAAGGTTTAAAAGGCGTGCCGCCGTCAGGCATATTTGTTATTTCTGTCCCTGAAGGCTCTCAATAGGTAAACCTGTATTACGGTAGATGTCCGGCTCAATGGCTTTATATATAAATGGTTGTCAATCGCTGTGCTTTTTTAATTGGTGTGAATTTTGTTACATAATTGTTGAAAGCAAAGTACATGTAACATTATGTAAATAGAAATTTAAAGGAAAGAATAAAAAAAAAAATTGTCAAAATGTATTTGGAAGAAAAAAATAACAAAATGAAACTTAGAAAAACCTTTCCAAAAACAGGAAAAAAAAAATGTTGGACTTTAAATTGGACTTTATTGTCCAAGTTTGAAGACGTTTTCGCTTCCCAACATCCAGAAAGGTATCTCAATTCAAAATGTCTGTAGTAGCATTGAGTTCTAGGCTTTGTTGATTAGCCCAACAAAACCCTTATTATGGTGGAAAAACATGCAAATTGTCACTCTTGTGCAATATTCTTCTCTCTCACTGTGCAATAACACATGCCTACTTTATAGCCTATGTAATTTCTGACTTATTTATGGAAAAGTCAGTAAAGTTCTGCAGTGCAAGTGCAATAATCCAAGTCAACTACTGTGTAGTCTTCCATTTTCACTTTCTACTGTGCAGATATTTTTATATCTAAGGGAAACATATTCCAGGACTTTAAAACATTTTTCTTTTTTTAATGCTTTTTTGTACTTTGTACATACTTTTTATATGGTCTGTAGTATTCTTTATCTTCAAGGGCATCTTGCTTTTACTCTTTGTACTCTATATAAGCTACTGGAACCAGAATTTCCCTGAAGGAGTAATCCCAAGGGATAAATAAATTTGAGTCTAAATGGCAGATTAGACTTCTGCATCCGCACACATCAAATGTCGCTTTGGTCTGGTTGCGAACCAGTTGTTGCTGGTATGCTTCTACACTGTTGGTCTGGAATTTCTAGGGACGCACAGCAGTTTCCTGCCAAAGCGCAAGGGGGAGCCTATTCGAGAACTCGTGAGAACTTCGACGGACGGTCACGAGAACTTTGACGGCACCAGCGGGAGTGTTTATCTTCCAAAACAACAATCATGCGTCTGCAAGATATCGAGGTCACAGAGCTGCATCTAGAGTTGCTAGACATAGAAGAGGAACAGGTTCTGTTAATGGAGTTGGCAAAAAGACAGATTAACCTTTGTTGTAGTTGTTCCTCGGTTTTTAAAAATGGCGCGCCCGGCACCCAATCAAGAAGGACGACCACACAGACAGCCGGAAAGGCATACCAAGGACCGATCACAGCTGCTTTTCGCCTGTGCACTTCTGCGCTGTGCGGTTTGCGACTGTCCGACACATAGTCATAGTGGTTTTTTTATTTTTGAGGACGATGGTTGCAGAACCTCTGCGCGGGGTGCGTGGCGTGCGGAACAGAGACAGATTTGACGGTTGCATAGGCAATGGGTCCGAAGCATAAATTGGCCTTAAGTCTATGAAAACAGGTCCACCCCTTAGTAAATGGGGAGATATTGAGGATTTTTTGAATTGAGAAAAGCTTACAGGATGGGAAGCGAAATGTCTTCAAACTTGAAAACAAAGTCCAGTGTTTTTTTTTTTTACTTTTTTTAGAATGACTATGACCCGGATGACTGGGAACCTTCACCAGCACTTAGAAAAACCTTTTACTCAAAAAACCAAATTTTTAAGTAACATTTTTTCATATTTTTTAAATAGATATTATGTATTGGTTGGGGAAGATAAAAATCTGAAAATACTTTTTGAAGAAAACTTAATTTGAAAAAATGCTAAAAGGGGAATTACTGTAAAAAAAAAATCAATTGAAAAATGTTCATTTTTCATTAGATTAAGTTTTCTTTTTTTTTTTCTGTCGTTTTTTTTTCTGCAAATAATTATGGAGCAAAATCTCCCCCAAGGTATATATGTTGCCTTTCGAGTCGATTCAATTTGGTCTCTGTGGTAGAAATCAAAGGTGATCATTTTGAATCTTATTAAATGTCCTGTAAAAAGCAAAGCAATGATCAGTGTTTATTTACCCATTTTAACCACGGTTTGTTTACCATACAATAAGACGTAAGTTAGTTATATGCTGAGGGAAAGAAACATAACTCAGACACTCTAGAAGAGTTATAAATAATTGATGCAAAAAGGGAGAGATGAGAAGATCATGCATGAAATATCACAAGATCTAAGGAAGGCAGCTTTCATTTATGTTTTAATGCTGGTTTTGCAAAGATGTGCAAAAAAAGAAACTAAACAAAAGCTCCCCCTCCGAAACCAAACCTGATACAGGTGGACGACATCTTAGGAGAGGAGAGCGACAACGAGAGTGACGGCCGCGGGAAGGAGAAGCCGGGGAATGAGGATATTGCTGAGGAAGAGGAGGAGGATGAGCAGCGGCCTGGAGCTGGAGAGACGACAGCGCAGGGACCCGGCCCTGAGGCACAAAGTGTGGAGGAGAGACTTCAGATGCCACCCAGTGACTCCAGTTTGTGCCAGAATGCCCCCAGGTGAGGAAGAGATACTCTGTCGGTTTTCCTCGCCTCACTGAGTTTCTCGCTGTCTTAAACCAAAGCGGCTCTTTTCCAACCAGATGTTTACAGAGATGGTGTGTAGGGGAGAAGCAGGCCTAAAATACGCTGAATGTTTCCAGGTTTAGCGTCTGCTATCATAACAGAGCACTTCATCAGCGTGTCTGTGCTGCAGCCAGACGGTCTGTCCGGTTACCATGGAGACTAATTCCAAACAGACAGCAGGCATTTGAAGATTTCTGAGCATAATTATGAGGATCTTCTGTTGTTGACGGGCAGGCCGAGCTGTCGCTCTGCCAGAGCTGATTTTCCCTCAGTAAAAAGTCAGAACCTCCTGCATCTTGCACTTTACTCAGATTTAGATAGTCCACAGGGATTAATAATCTAAATTATTTTTATCATAGCAGATAGTATCTGCCTCCTGGGGAAAAAAATAAAAAATGTCAACGCAAAAGGCGATACAGAAATTTACACTTATAGTAGATACCCAGAGACCGTAAAAACAGGAAGTGAAAGTAAATGTTTATAAGCTAAGATACCAGAATTAATCTGAAAACATTAGACTGCTCAATTTTTTTCAGCCGTTTCACAATCTCAATAAGTGGACTGGAAAAACAATAAATACGTAAAAATGTCTTAAATTAAGTGTATTTACCCGTAATTTGAGCAGGTAAATAAGATCATTAGCCAATGGAATGAGTATTTTTACTCTTAAAATAAGATATATTAGATAATATGCACAGAAAATATAAGACAATGCACAAGTTCTTTCTTATTTTAAATGTAAATTAATGTTCTTGATCTATTAGCAAAATGTCTCTTTTAGGTCCTTAATTCAAGACCAAATGCAGTTATTTTAAGAAAAAATGTGTGAATGTTTCTTAAAGTGAACAAACTGGAGTTAATCCATAAAAGTTTGCAGCTTGTTTTAAACTGGCCCGAAATGAGCAATTAAATCTCAGAAGAATTCCTTTAAAAAGTGACAAAAACAAATCTGAGAAAACATCAATTATTATTAATTTAAATGTTTTTCAAAGTAAAATTTCTCAATTTTCAATTCAAAACATGTGTCCTTTGCTTCCAACAGTAACAAAATCAACTTTACTCCATTCCTTTCTGTTGGGTTCATGGCTTTAAAACATACAGATTTCTTCATTTGTCAGCTCTAAGCTAAAGTGAAAGGGAAATTTTTGTGAATTTTTTTAAATCTTTTATTCCTTTTCTCTGACTTGAAGTATTAAACTAGAGGAGACAGAGCCACCCAGGCCATGTTAGTTTACTTTATGTCTAACAACACAGAGGAATCTCTGCCTCCTGGTATCCAGTCATCTGCCAGAATCAGTCCGTTTCTACCTTCCCCATATGGCTCCTTTCTGATTCAGACGGCGCCGCCTTGGACCTTTAACTGAACCTAATGGCTGCCATTCTGCCAGTCTCCATCCCTGGCTCTACCTCTTCCTTTTATTTCCTATAAAACAGGCTCACATCTGTTGCTAAGAGACTGTGACGATGTGAATGTCCCCGTTTTGTTCTCCAGCGCCATTCAGGATCTGTTCAGGCCTGTCTGAGGACAGAGCAGCTCCTTTCGCTGCTCTTTTCTTACCACGGCCAATCCGGCCACCAAAGCTGAGGTTTTTTAGTCCCCGCCGCTAATGGCTAAACACTCCTAATGTTCTCCATAGTGTTTAATTCATCCTACTGAATAGAAATTTCATGCAAATTTTGAAGAAAAACAATCTAGTTCAGGGTTTTGAAGAAATAAAACCAATGTTTTATTGACAAAATACTTTTTTATAAATAGTTTTTGAATTAAAAACAATTCTCAGCTCCAACTTATAAGTTAAGAACTAAAACAAAGAATAATTATGCTGTTCAAATAGCTAAAAATGATTTCAAAACAAAGACAGTATGACTATTTAGTTTATTTTTAAATTAGCTTTGTTTGCATCACTACAAACATCATTTTCTTTGTGTGTTTTATCCCTCTGGACTAGGACGGTTTTTACTTTAGCTGGAAAACTCCAAAAAATAATGATAATAATCTAACTTTATTGATCTCACATTGGAGAAATTTACCTCTGCATTTAAAGGAAAAGTCCGATCAGCAAGGAATAGTCAACGACTCATTATTTATACCTCCACTAATACGTTCGTAGTGATTTAACCGAGGAGGTCTGGGGCTGACCACTTTTCCCAAGTATAGTAACAGGGCAGACCGCCATGCTTCCTGCACCGCAGTGACATCCGCGATTGCGGTAAACCTAAGCTCCATTCTCCCGGCTTTACAAACAAAATAAATTGCTGACTTCAGTAGACACATCTGCAATCCAAACAATTGTTGAAGATTTCCAGAGGACTTCACCAATGAAATTCACCAGAGCTATGAGTAGAAGAACTGCCACGTCGGGTAAAAGTGTGGGGGAAAACAAATGCATTATTTCACCTTTTCTGATTCATGATCCTCCACGGGTGGGTTCGTCAAGTTGGATCACCAACTTGAAGAGGGAGGATTTACCATCGAACTTCTGGCCAGAGAAAAAACACGTAATATGTAGCCAACATTTGAAGAAGAATGTTTTCAAGATGACTTGGATAATAGCTGTTTGACAAAACACCAGATACAGCAATTGGGACTTGATCAACCCGATACCGCACCAGGACGCCACAAACCAGTAGGTGGCAGTAGTGTTCTTTGACAAACATGGATGCCTCCAGTAAAGCACATTCAAATGAAAAATTACTCTTAATTAAAAACACTGATCATTTATTAAACAGTATGTAATAATTTCATAATCAAAGTACTTTCAGAAGTTTATAGTCTAAATGTGTCTCAGACTTTTCCTTTAACCCATTCCCTTGGGGAGCAGTGGGCTGCCATCGTGGGGCGCCCAGGGGTTAAGGGTCTTGCCAGACTCAGAGTGGCAATCCGTGTGAGTGGGTTTCAAACGTACAACCTCAGGATTCCAAGCTCTACGCCCTAACCACTAGGCCACCACTCCCCCAAATACTGTCAACATTTCCTCATCCAGCATGTTCTATAAAGGAAATAAGACCAGAGTCTTGGAAAAGGATTAAATAGAGAAACCTAGCTTTCAAGCTGTAAATATGGCGGCCGTTTAACAAAATGTTAACGCCGTGGCCTAGGTGCTCGCATTTGCAGGAAGATGTTTAAATGCTTTCCCTGTGGGTGACTCCCATCTCTGCTATTGGTCGGGACCTCAAAAACAATGAAAGCCAGATGTGATCAGCTGGTAGAGGTGAGTTTCTGATGATGAGCTGTTTCAGCAAAGGAGGCAGGAAGTAAACAGTCAGTGGAGGTCATGGTTATAGTGAGCCAATATTGTGATAGTAAAAAAACATGTGACATCATGTGATAATAGCCTATTGGGACGACCTAGCCTCCTCTGCTAGGTCACTATAGCTTCAGCTGCTTAGCAACCGTTCCATATTAGTGTGAATGCACCATAAGACGTTCTTCATCTGCAGAAATGTAGAAGAAAAGCTTTTCCTTCCTGAAGGTGGCCAACATGTTTTGCACTTCCTTTGAACACATGTTTTGTCACACAGGCTTTAAAAACAGCCAAGCTAGTTATTTTTCCACACAGAACAGTGTTTAGATGGTTTAAGTTTTGATCTGATACTTTTATTCAAAGTCTAGTTCTCTATTCTTCTTTATGCTATTGAAAACCAAAGTTTTTCCAGAACCGTAGCATCAGTTTAACATTTTCCCTCTTAGCTATGGTTAAACTGCCTTGACTGACTGGTTTTAATGGTTCTTCAGTTTTTAAGTGGCTTACATTTAAGATCTTAGTGGATCTTCCAAAAAAATAATCATGGACATAGAGGTAGAAAGTCTTATATTAGCATAACTCCATTGGCAGCAATGTCTGGTTTAATATGTTTAATAAAATGTTGAGCATTTCCTCTGAAGAACGGTGACAAAGTTTGATGGATTTAATCGTTAACGCCCCTGATATTGTTCCTAATAAACAATTAAGACCTAATCTAAAGGGATAAAAAAGGGGCTATTAACATGCAGACAGCATTCATCCGCCTGCTGCTGTTTCCGGAGCTGCAGAGAAAATGTGTGAATGCTGGTCTGCCTCTGAATGACTCGAAAAAACAGTGAGTGCATTTCCGAATTCGGTATGATGCATGGCTCAGTCATCTCTAATGTGCTTGGAGCATAAACACTTCCATTAGTGTCTCCTGTAATTAAATGATGAACAAAACGACGAGTTTGCACAACTTTTCCAATCAAAGCTAACCTTGAACTGATTCAGTCTTAAACTCTGTCTTTATATGGAGTCTCTCTCCTAAAAAGCTGCAAACTCACCTCCGATTTTATTTTAAACTATATGTCAAGTTGGGGATAGAACAGATCAATATTTAATTAGAGCATTTGATTTTTAATTGATTTATTAGATTTTCTCCCTTAAAGTTATGTTATGTGCATCTACCAATAAAAAAAATAAAAATAAATGGTTATTATAAGAAAATAAGGTTACATTGTCAAATCATCTGTCCTCAAAGTGTTTTAATAGTCCTTTTTAGCCTAAATAGAACCCCAGCACTGGGGGCCATAAAGCTGACATAAACAGATTATGGCGCCATCTATTGGCAGTACAGCTGAACTACCAGAAAGCTAGATGGTGGCCATTGACAGCTACTAAATAAGACCTGACAAAACCGAAAACAAAGTACGACTACATTGGGAAAAACAAGACTACATAAAGCAAAGCGCAACTACATTAAGAAAAACAAGACTACATAAAGCAAAGCAATGAACTACATTAAGGAAAACACAATTACATTACCTACCCGAAAAGGTAGGTACCAGTAAGGAAACATGAGACATAAGCTGATTGGACGACGTTTGACTCTTGAACCGGAAGTTGCGTCGTCTGAACAGTCAGCATTCTTTTAAGTGTGTCTTCAGTGTACGCAAACTAACTGAAGTTACGTGATTAGTCTTGAGTATCACCTCGTACGTATGTCCTGATTCAAAATATTCCTGGATAACGGCAGCTATGTTTGTTTTTGTCCCGCCACAGCTTGAGTTTTTTTAGTCTTGGATACAAACATCTTGTGTCTATTTACCTTTAATCTTGGATTATTTTTTCGTAACAACACTTGAGTTTCACCTTCGCTCACCTCCGTCGCTTCGACTTGTCGACCAATTGTACTGTAGATCAGCCGATGCAGGTTTGTTGGGGGACAGTTCAGCAGAAATATTAGCGTTTGATAGCCTGGTGTTGCTTTTATTGTATATTTCCGAGTTTAAAAAAACCCCTTTGTGTGGCTTTTAGAGAAGTGCGCTCTATAGTCCTGAAATTTGGTATTTGTGGTATTAAATAAAGTAATAATCTGCATCAGGGCTGCACCAATAAAAGGAAAACCTGCGATATTTTAGTTCAGCTGTTTAATATCCTCCCTCTTTTGAGAAGGGGGTGGGTCTCTGCTGTAAAGAGATCAATCTTATTGGTCAATTAGGTGAAGGGCTTAATTTGGTTGGTCAAATACTTCTGTGTGAATGATAAAGCATTGGTTTACAGAATAAATGTAAACATTTGAGCCATATATTTATCGCATGTTACGCAATTGTGCTTGGTACGCTTATCACACAGGCATTTATCACTATGACGATATATTTGCGATACTCTAAATTGCATACTTCCATTTGAAAAGGGAGGATAAAAATCGCTTTCCAGCGATTTTAATGAGCTGTTTATATTCAGGCTCCTGCAGCTCTGACAGGACTTTTCTACAATGGGCTGTTGCGTTTAAAGGAGAACTCATTTGAACCACAATTGCGCTTCAGTTTCATCATCCTAATTTGAAATATCTGTGAGCGTATGAGGTGAGCACAGAACGGTAAGGCATTTGGTTCCAACTCGACTCCATCAATTTGTTCACATCTTGTTTTGATGCTTTACTCTGTCACTCTATATGTTTCCCCTTAAGTTGGAGAGACTCGATCCTCCAAAGACTTGGTTCTCATTGTCTGTGTGACTATTGAGGTTCTGTTGCATCCTTTAACCAGGCTAGGTTGCCGTTGTGACTTGCATTCATGTTGCTCCACATCTTGAAATCAATAGAGCGCAGCTTTAAATATTTTGATCATGAAAACACTTTTTGGCCCTCTTTTGAATCTTATGCACTGATTTAGAAAATGTAAAATAAAAGTAAATCACAGATACAAACATACAAAGGTATGGCTTTTTACATTTTAGATGAGTGGCAACCAATGGAAGAAAAGCTAGATGAGAAGAAGGGAAATCAGAAATCCTGTTTGCAGTGTGGTGGAAGCCATGTAGCGGACTCAGCAACTACTTTAGAAAAGGTGCCCTGATAAAGCGAGAGCAGAACAGAACTAGATCAGAACGGTTTGCAGGCAACTGCAGCTAGAGGTGAATGCTAATGATGTGCGTCCTACTAAACAAACCCATCTGCATGATTAATAGGTTTGTTATTAATTAATACATTCAATGATTAAAAGGTGTAAACATCTAAAAACATTGAAAACTAATCTGCAGTATTTTGCTGCATGTAGTCTGACAAGTAAGTTGCATTATATAGATGTGATTGTTTGTTATAAAAGAAAAATTAGATGTTTTTGCACATTGACAGCCTTCAATTGGCTATAAGATAGATATAAAGCTATAAATTATGCTTTTCAAGGAATATAACAAAATTGGAATTCATAACAAAATTGTAATTTTTTATAAATAGAATTAAACAAGGGTTACACTATTCCAGGAAGAAAATAGCCGACCGACATGGTTTTTAGACGTACAGTGTGAGCAGGTAGATCGCATTAGAAGTGTCGGGTCGCACAGAGAGAGAACATGCATCGTGAGCTGTAGCTGCGTGCAACGATTGAAAAAAAATTGCAGTGTACGCCCGGCTTTAGGTGCACTAAGGAACATTATTGAAGGTACTTCCTCCTTCCAGAGCCTCTCAAACTGTATAACCAGTATTATCTGTTGTAAGTGTAATATACCGTATTTTCCGGACTATAGCTTTTTTCCTACAATTTCAATCATGCAGCTTATGAAGGTGCGGCTTTTATTTAGATTTTTCCTAAGTCAAAGTTTGAAATGAAAGGAATAAAGAGGACAGGCCTACATTTAACTGGGAACATGCTAGCAGCAGGCACGACGGAGAACAAATGTCCCGAATTCACACATTTTGCCATTTAAGCTGCCAAACCAATGAACAGACAGGGCTCAACTCCTGCAGAGCTGAAATAAAGAGCTGATAAAGTCCCATCTTTCAGTAGAAGGTCTTACTGCTGCGAGCCAACAAGCTAACGGGAGCTAGCATTCTTCTTCATCTCTACTCAGGGCCTAAATGTAGAGCTCCCCCTAGAGGTTTAGTGCGGGACAGTTCAATAGATATTAGCGGCTTATAGCCAGGTAGAGCTTATAAATGTATGTTTTCAGTAGTTTTTTTGTTCGTTTTCTTAAAAGGGTGCTCTGTATAGTCCGGAAAATACGGTAACTTTTTTTTTGTGTGTGTGGGAAAAATGATTATTACTTTATAATTCAAAGAAGGAAGTGAAGATATTTCACTGTCTTCCAAACCATCTACATCCCTACATACATGGTCATGTATATTCCTCTATCAATGTCTCCTACAGAGATGCTGTTGTTTATGCAATTAATTTTCTATCTGGAAGAAATATGAAGAATTTCGGTTTTGGTGCCAAATGTTCAATAATGTCAGGACTGACTCCAGGCTGCTGTGATTTTACCACCTAATTAGGCTATTTCACATAGTTTAAAGTCCAGCCTTGTAGTTTAATGATCAAGCGGATATGATAGATTTTTTTCCCCCTGTCCATGGAGCCTTACATTTATTAAGAGAAGATGAGAGAGTTTTAATATCACCTCCCGCGGTCACTGATTTTTAATCCAGTCCAGACGTTGAAGGTGAATCATTTTTCAAACACTTATCACAGCTGAAAATTACATCCTGTTTTTCATCAAAGCCAACGCTGTTCCTATCATTTAAAGCCTTTCCTCGTATTCAGACACAAGTCTCTGAAGATATTGGCTCTAGTGTGAAACTAGATAAGGTTGAAAGGAGATGACACCACAACATATGGAGGTTTTAAAAATAAACAAGGGCACGAAAGCTACATCAACACCTTCACGTTATGTGACTTTGGTCTCCTTAATGTTATTTTCCTTCAGGTGTTGATTTTTAATTTTTTTATCTAACCACACAAGTTTTTTCTGTTATACATTTTCAGGGAAATTTATAAAATCGTATTTCATATTTTATTGCTTTCATATATTGGTTGCACAGATTACTGTACAAACTCCAGTCATAGTTTGGCTGATCCATAAGCTTAGCTTTTATGCCTTTCCAAGTTTAAGGTTCAAAACTGATAGATTGACTTTATTGATCTCACAGTGGAGAAATGTACTTGTTATATCGGCTCAAATAGTCAAAAAGAGGAAGAAAAGATGCATGGGATATATTAAGTATATACCAGGGGTCAGCAACCCAAACTGCTCAAAGAGCCACGACTGGACCAAAAACATAAAATAAATGTATCTGGAGCATAAAAATGTAAGGAAGCATAAGTACTAATGGCAACTACAGCGGGCTCTAAATGTATTATCCCAATATAGTAAAGGACCCCATGTGGGCTTAAATATATAAATCGGCATTCAAGATCAAATGTTTATCCTTGAGGCAAATATCACATAGCAGCATGAGGTGATGGGCGAGCAGTGAACGCTTCACCGCCATTCACCGCGCATTTAGGTTTTTTGTTGTATTCCTTGAAATTATAGAGGCGTGATAAAGGAATCTTTCTATGGTGGGCGTGTTTCTGTTGGAGGATGATTGAGCCATGAGGAACCAAGCAGGAACTGGACATCACACATCAGAGCAGAGCTCTCTAACCCTGAAATCTCACATCCTCCGTCACCAGCATTTCCTTGGTGTGATTTATATTTTTAGGATTTGGGGAAAAAAATGGAAGAAAGTTCACATCCCTGCATCAGAGCGCTACCTGTTTGATCTGTGGACGGTTTTCCATGCTTGCAAACAAAACTAGCAGCAGTAGTAGAGTTTGGAGATGCAATCTACTTCTTAAATCTATCTTTGCGCTCCTCTAATTTACCCCAGTTCTGCAATCTGCTATTTTTCTCTCACTCCCATGCTCTTGGTGAAATTTGCTTATTTAGCTTGCCTTCCCTGGAAATACCTCTCATTACAAAGCTTAAAAAAAAAACAGGCCAATCCTTCCACATTGATAATGAAAGCAAATGATTCGGCCTCCATTCTTCTGAATCCTCTTTTCTCATCAGCTATCTTCCTTTTTTTCCTTTGGGATCCATGGTCCTAGACACACCCAGCTTTGTTTGCCTGGCACTGCGCGCCACGCTGGTTGCAAGTTATGACCACTGATCTCTATGGCTATGACGCAAATTATTGTTTAAATATATTTATTATACAAATGTTTATAGCATTGAAAAACATAATTTTAGTTTGACCTCCTGCACACCATATATATATATATATATAAAAAAAAATAGATTTTCATATTATTTTTAAAAAGCTCTATGGAGCCGTTGTGTTGAGACGCTAAAAGCTCTAATGCTGACTCCAGAACTCTGAAGCCGTTACCGATTCCTAGGTATATACAAATAAAAAAAAAAAATTTTGTTTTGTCTTAGGAGTATTATGCAAGGGTTATTGCGCAGAGGGTATTTTTATGGGTATTTATATATATATATATATATATATATATACATATATATATATATATATATATATATATATATATATATATATATACTGGATATTACTTGGTATCAAATATAAAGAAACAGGTTATTTCACAGGGTATTAAATAGGATGCACGATATTGGGATTTTGGCGGATATCCGATATGCCGATATTTTAAAAACTTCATGTAACCCGATAACCGATATCGATACTGATGTTAAAGCTGGACAAAAATAAGTAGTCATTGAAAATAGCAGTTTTGTTATCCATTTCTGACACTTTGAAAAATAATAAACTCAAATATATTTTCATATGCTGATATCAAATAGATTTTTAAAAAGCGCGGTATCCAATCTATTTTACTTTCAAAATCTTTGTGAAATTTCATCAATTTCTGTTACAAACTCTTGCAATATTTTGCAAATTACTTGTGAGATTTTGTTAGTAAAACATATAGTCGATACCACGCGTCAATATCAACATATATAAAAATATGGCAAAATTTTGTGAATTTTCGGGGGGATTTTAAGTAGCATAACGATGACATAAAGCAATATTTCATTAGTAAAGAGATTGATATGGTGTTTTTAAATGGCAATTTATCAGCATATGAAGATATTGTGATATTTTAATGTATCAATATTTTTTTTCGCCTTTAGAAGTCTGTAAAAGAAGAAGTTTTTGAGGAAGAAGAATAAGTAGTATTTTTTTATTTTTTAGACTTTTAGAAACTCAGAAGCTGATCAAAATATCGGGTTAAATATCGCAGGGGTGGCCCGATGTCCGATACTCAGTTTTAAGGCCGATACAGGCCAATACCGATAGGGGCCGATTACCATCGCGGGTAATCCCTAGTGGCAGGTATTAAATAGTAAATGCGCATTATAAATTGCAAAAGTTCTTGCCGTTATACTCCTGCATTGTAAAGTCTGATGGCAGCAGGGATAAATGAACTGCTGTAGCGTTACTTTTTACAAACAGGGTGTAAAAGTCTTTAACTAAAGGACCTGCTCAGCTCCTCTACAGTCTGGTGCAGAGGGTGGAAGGTCAGAGGAAGCTTGGACAGCACCCTCCTCTCTTTGTTCTTTCCAGAGCAGTGGAAAGAGACAGATGCACTTAGAAATAATTTTATGTTTGTAAAAATCCTAGAACTTCTGTTTGAAAAGGAGATGCGTCTGAGATGTCTAAGAGAGTAAAATCTTCAACACCTTTTAATATCCCTCCCATTTTTTGCTGCCATTATGCCTTTTTGAACTTTCTATAATTAGTACCTCCCTTGTTGGCTGCTGCATTCATTCCCTCACACCTTTTATTTCTGTGCTGACTTTTGCAGCACTCAGATCAGCTGCACTTATGCTTGTTATCGCTTCTGCTCACTTTTAATTTCCTGTCTCTTCAGGTGTTGTGGAATAACTCATTTTCCCAGCCCTCCTCTCTCTGCCGCACCGTGTTTCTCTGGAGAGCATTTTTATTTCCGTGTGAAAATGACAGTGTGAAACTTGTCAGCTTAAGTGAGCATGTTATTACAACGTCGTCAGGACGGAGGAGATACTCAAGGCAAGCGAGATGTAAAGTTTTTCCATTTAGGTCGTCAGACAGCAAAGTATGAAATTTGAAATGCGTTTCATCTTCTAAGGAAGCTAATATTTGTGGATCCTTTGGGTTGTGTTTTTTCCTTACTAGCCGGATTCATTTGGTTTCTTTTTTTTTTTCTGTTTTCTGTTACTGTAAATGGCTGTTATAGAGCTCCACATCTTTTCCGTTCTGGCTTTACTTTCACAGCGTCGCTGATGGAAGTACGTCATGTGAAGGAAGATGGGAAATAACCCACTCCAGTGCACTCAGACACATTGAAAGATTTTTTTCCCCTTGAATCTCGGGCAGTAATGTGGTTTGGTGCTGACTGATAGAAAAGGATGATCTGAACCTTGTTTCTCAGAGCGAGGAAGGAAATGACCTTTCATGTTCTTTTCTTCTTCCATTACTAAAAAAAACTTTTCCTTGGTACTTTTTCTACCAAAAATAATTTAGTAAATACTTCCATCAATATTATTATTTCTCTCACTTTTTTTTTATCGAAAATAGTAGGGCTGCATCTTACAATTATTTTGCAAATCGATTAATCTGTCGATTAAATTTTCAATCAATAATCAAATAGCCAAAGGTTCTTTAAAGAAGACTTTACGAAATGAAACCTTGTGAAACTAAAACTTCAACTAGAGGAGTTCTGGATAGTACGGCGGTGTATTAGGGCCAGGGTATAGATTTTTTTTTTTCCCTTCTATTTCAAGAATAAAGTCGTAACATTACAAGAATAAAGTCACAATGAGAATAGTCTAAAAATTACAAGAATAAAGTCGTAACATTACGAGAATAAAGTAATACAATTACGAGAATAGTCTGTAACATTACGAGAATAAAGTCAGAACGAATACAGGAATAAAGAATAAAATTAGAAGTCGCGGACATTGAGAATAGTCTAAAAATTACAAGAAAAAATGAGAATCAGTAAACATCATGAGAATAATAAAATAACGGGCTACTGAGGAAGGTCGTAAAAAATTACGAGAATAAAAGTCGTAACGTTATGAGAATAAAGTAATAAAATTACGAGAATATTAAGTGACATTACGAGAATAAAAGTCTAAAAAATATAGAGAATAAAGTCGCAATGAGAATAGTCTAAAATTACAAGAAAAAAAGTCCTTAACACATCATGAGAGATAAATACAATTACGAGAAGGTTCGTAAAATTACGAGGATAAAAATTAGAGGCATTAACGAGAGGAAAATAATAAAATTACGAGAATAATAGGTGACATTCACAGAATAAAAAGTCTAAAAAAATATGAGGATAGAAATTAGCAATGAGGAATAGTCAAAAAATTATGAAAATAAAATGTAAATTGACATGATGAGAATAAAGTAATAGAATTATGAGAATAAAATTGAACATTCTGAGGAATAAAATTAAAATTGTAACATTATGAGGAATAAAAGTACTTTAATGAGAATAGTCTAAAATTACAAGGAAAAAAGTCAGTAACATTATGGCAGGGAATAGAATTACGAGGAAGGTGCAGTAAAATTACGAGAAGGTCTGGTAAAATTCACGAGAATAAAATTAAGAAAATTGCCGAGAATAAGGTGAAGTATTGGCTTGATGCGAGGAATCAAAAATTAAATAACATTCACAGAATAATAAGTAGCTAAAATTACACTTTGAGAATATAAGTAACATTACTGAGAATAAGTCGGTAAAAAATTATAGAGAATAAAATTCGCTTAATGAATATCTCTTTTAAACTGTAAAATAAAAAGTCATAAAATTACAGAGAATAAAAGTGAACATTATGAGAGTAAATAGAATTATGAGAAAGTTTTTTTAAAATTACAGGAATAAAGAAGTGGTAAAATTACGAGATAAGTCGTAAAATTGCCAGTATAAAGTTGCAACAAGAAAAGTCTTAAAATTACTGTCAGCTAAAGTCCTGTTTTACAGTCTCTATACTCCAGTTAATGATTAATTGATTAATAAATTAGTTGAGGATTATTTCAATAATCTATTGCTCATGATTAATCCGATTAATTGTTTCAGGCCTAAAAAATATTAAAACAAATGGGTATTTCTGGTTTAAAACTAAACATGTTGAGATTCTCGTCCCACATCAGGTCAAAATAAATTAAGTTGGCCTAAAATTGAATTGTTTTAATAATATTCTCATAAAATAATCATAATTAAACACTATTTAAATCTTGTGTTTCTTTGTGAGTTTCCCTTTTTTTAAATTTGTTTTGTTCCAGGGAGAAAATCCACTAAAGTAGAAGTGATGCTTCCTTTAACCGAGCTGGTTGCACCAGCATAAACTTTTAGCATCCCCAGAGACCAATGTTGTCTCTAGTCCTTCCTTATTACAGGATTATGTTCACATACTGTGTCTGTTTGAGCTGGAATCAATATCAAATGATCCTGCGATCGATGCTAATGCCTGAACCCGCATAATTAACGTGTTTCGGCTCCTAATCTGAGCATGTATCCTCTCGGTAATCCTTAGCTAATGTTCGATCATCCATAAGTTCATGGTGTAAAGGCTAAATGGTGTCCGCTATCGTTAATCACTGCAGTGCAGCGTAGGGTCACACCTTCCCTCCAGCTGCACACATGGTTAGACATCAAAGGGCCGCTCCAGTAGGAAAGCTGATTAAACACGAGTGAAACACGGAGGTGAAACTCTTCAGTCCAAAGTATCAGGTTTAATTTCCGCTCTCACCGGGTTGCCTTCGTGTCAGGGCGCCTTTCATCAAACATTTCATCTCAGTGAGCATGATAAACCCTCTGAAATGAGTTCTGACTCCTTTGAGTGATAAAAGCTTCATTCGGTCCACTTTTCTTACATTTTAACGATGATTAGACGCTGACTCCTGACGTCGGTTTGCTCTCTGCCAGTTTTATTTTTTCATGTTAACTTGAAAGAGTGAGAATCAGCCTTGCAGCTCTATCTGCTCTATCTGATGTTGGTATGAGTTGGTTATAGTGAATTATTCCAGCCTTGGATCATTACAGACCTTCAGGCTGTTTGAAAAGCCTTTTTGAAGGCCTTCGATAATTAAAGATGCATTCTGTGCTTTAGAAAAGCTCCATGACTCTTACATTTGCTAGACTCTGCTGCATGCTCTTTATTCTCTTCCACTGCAGTCCTGCAGACTTATTTTTACTACGATTTTCCAAACATTAACTGTAAATCCTGCCTCTAGATTGCGCAGCTTTTAATTTTCCTTTGGATTAAATTTTTAGTTTGTGCAGAAGAGATATTTAAAGCCGTAGGGAAGTCATATTTAAATGTCAAATAATTCTGAGTGAAACATGTATATAAATGTACTTGATCAGATGATATTGTCGCAACATTTTGAACATTTCTATTTAAAAAAAATACTGTGTTGTTTTTTTTCCGTTATCTTATGCCAGGACAGCAGTTGGTTATACGTCAGCGAACCACCTAAATTCAAGCTAATCGTATATCAACTGTCATCTGTCAATCAAACTTTTGGTCATTGCATCTTGATTCATATGTCGCAGCTAATATCGCACTTAACAGTTGAAATAGAATACCGTGACCCATGTGTTTTCGTCCCAGTGTTCCGCAGGATGGATGTCTGTATCTTCAGCAGGCACTGGGAGCTAACAGAACTGGCAGTTGGGGAACAGGGCTCAAACATGTGCGACTGGAAGCCTTCTACACCAAACCAAGCTTCTGCAGCCCTGGCGTCCTCTTCCACAACATCTTCGTCCCGCTTTCCTCCTCTAAATATAAAATGTATGATGGAGGAGACTCATCCACCACCTCCGACACTAAACTCTCCTCCTCTTGTATGTTTCTCTGGTCCATAGCGTTCCTTGAGGGTTCCTTGCTAAAGTCACCAATTTAGTGCTACTTGGTCCCAAATGGAATTTCCCATTGAGAACCTACTAGCACCAAGTTGCTAACTTCTGTTGGGGCAAGATGCTTCCCATAAAACCTATTCACAACCAAACTTGCTTAAGGAACCTCTCTGCCACAACAATCCGCCGCTTGAAAATCGACCAATCACATTCACTTTTTCACTGGTGTAAAGTCGTGGCACCACTTCGAAAATTCGAGAATGCTAAGGGTTAGAACGGCCCATTCCCTACGACTTTAATGCTAATGGCGCCGAACCGGTTCACTTCCTCTTTCTTCAATCCCAGTTATCATTGCAACTGTTGTAACTGGGCTATCATAACCACTCAGTTGGCTTTATAATGTAACAGGAATCCATATATAAGTGCAACGTTTGCACTTTGCTAGGATATATAAATAAACTGCAGTGAAATAGAGGACGCTGCTATAGAAGATGATGGCGTAGATGTGCTACAGGCTGTATAATGCAGCAGACCTTGATGAATGGCACGCCGTGTGAAGGGAATATTTCTGCCCCACATTTACCCAGAATAACCCCCTCTGTCCCACCCGCTCCTCTTCCCGACAGCCGTTTCCCTCATGCTGCCGTTATTGCCACAGTTCTTTTAGAGAGCTTTCCTTTTTTTTTTTTTCAGTACAGTCTCCTTTTTTTGGCTCATAGGTTTCATTAGGCTAAAATTGCTGCGAATATTGGACAATTTGTCACAGTGATAAAGAAGATGAAGCTCAAGCGTTGTTTTCCTGCTGGGAGTGACTTTCTCTTCTAAAAATACTCTTTAAGTTCTTGTTTTATTGATTAACAGGGTCCTGAACCGTCTATTCAGCAGCGTTCCTGTACAGTCTGAGAAAGTCCTGCCTGTGATTCAGGAGGAAAAAGGAAAATACCAGAGTTAAAGAAAAATATAAAGTCATATTCATAGTCTATTACAGGATTATATGATTTTTGTATTTTTCTACGCAATGTTTTCGCAGAAAATTCACTCTACAGTTTAAAGAATAATTTTGTTTTCTCAGATTTAAGTTTTTAAACTACTTTTTAACAGATTTTTATATAATCATTTATCAAATTTTTTTTATAAAAATTTTTTTGCGAATGTAGTATTTTCTATTTTTTTTTCAGAAAATATTTTCTGAAACATTTGTCTATATTTTCTTCTCTATTTTTCTTTTTCAGATTTAGTGTTACGAATTTTATTCTTTTCAAAATGTGATTTCCAGATTAGATTTTCCTCAATTCAAGCTCAATACGAACGTTCGCTTTTGCCCAATAAAATTCCTGATGCTACCGTCCAGTAAAACAGTAGAAATAGGAAAGTAAAGTAAGGCAAGGCAAATTTATTTATTTTATATAGCACAATTCAGTACAAAGACAATGCAAAGTGCTTTACATGATTAAAAAATACAGGAAAATAAAACAGAATCAAAGCAAGTAGGGAAAAAAAGGGAAGAAAAAAAAGAAAGAAACTAAACCTAAAAATCTGGTAAATAAAATTATAAATTAAAAATTAGAATCTGAGAAAAGAGCAAAGTTTCATTTCTGGATTCTGAATTTCATGTATTTACAAAACTGTTCTTTACTTGCAATAATAATGAAAAAATATCCCCTTCCTTATATTATACCGCTTCAGAAGACATTTCAATTGACAAAAATAACATGTTCAAAAACATAAGCAGCACTGGACAAGTGAGGCTTCTATTTACAGGATTATTTAGAAGGGATAAATATTAACAATAAATTACGCAACGCTTGCTGTCAAACTGCTCAGCAAAGAAGAACAAAAAGCCCCAAATCACACTAAACTATAGCCTGGATAAGGACAGTAAAAAGGTGCAGAGGTGGAAGAGAAGGCAAGACGAGGAGTTAGAGTCAGAAAGAGTACAGCAAGTCCAATTCAGCGGATGCCAAGATGGGCTGCTTTTCCACTTTCATCTCAGTCGAAGCAAACAGAGAACAAAAAAATGCAGCAGAAACAGATGAGCCTCAGCAGCCTGACTGTGCCGTTTGAAGAGGAGGAAGATAACGGAATCAGTGGGATTTAAATAACTGGCTTCTCTTTCTGCAATGTAACATATTTATTCTACACTAACAACAACAGGAGGGTCTTTTAAGGCCGGGGACGATTTCCTGCTGGAGATATGATTTGATTAGACAAGCAGAGACGCACGCAGCCCTCAGCTTTGGTTCCGTACAGCTGAGTGCATACAGGACGTCAGAAATACTCCCGTCTGAAATGAATTCTCAAAAACTGAGTGTTGGATTGCTCATTTAATCTTATGTACAAGTAGCACTTGTGTGCAGCCCACAACCCAATCAGCCCCAGCAGTGGGCTCTGAGCTGTGAGGGGGCAGCTGCTCTGCAATTTGATAAGGTGATGAATGTCAAGAATGGTAATTTAGTCTGGCTGCACAATCTGTTTATGGAGGAAAAAGGGAACGGTGGTGTGCGATGGCCGAGCTAAAGCACCTATTATTGATTTAGGGAGATCTGTGTTCCGGTGGGTGGTCAGGGTTCGCAGCCAACAAACAAGCCATCGCTTACTGAGGGGGAGAGAGGACAACAAATAGGCTTGAAGCTTTGACTTAGAAGTGACCGACGCTGGGCAGTGCAGGGCTCAGCTACAGGCTTAAGGCTGAATTATAGTTCCAAACCAGGTCGTCTGCATGTGTGTCGCAGTAAACTCAGGAGACGCCCCGCCCCCTTCGCAGACAGGAGGCCTCTGATTGGTCAAATCTACATCTGCTCTACTCTATGCGTATTTCCTGTTTGGTAGCTTGCTTATTAGCCAAAAAAATCAGTTTAGGGGTTAGTTCTTTATACATCGTATTTAGTATTATTACTTATGGGAATAAAAATATCTCATTTACTGAACTGAGTAACTGAAATAAATAAACTTCTTCTAATTAATTCATTATGTGAGTAAAATAAAAAAATATATATATAGCTACACGTGAGGAAAGGCTGTTTTGTATGCAAGCAGAGATCCTTTTGTACTCTGGGACAATTTATAAATTATATTTTGATTGCAACTTGTTTTTTTTTGTGTGTGTGTGTGTGTGTGGGGGTGTGCAACATTTAAGGACAGTTTGAAAAACAAGTTTTATTTGTGTGTATCATTTGAAAATGATACACACAATTTGAAAAAAATAAAAAAATCTGTAAAAATTAAAACAAAAAATATTAACAATGGCTTGCAAGTAGAGGGATCCGCTTCACAAGGCATAGGCACTGAATAAATCAGCATACGCTGTTTTAACAGATTAATATGCCTGTAATCACTGCAAGGGAGCAAGACATTTAAACTTTAAGCCCAAAAAGTTTTTAAAGTCCTGCTGCTGGTCTACAGCAGGACTAATGGTGTATAAATGACCTGCAGGGCCCTGATTTACCAAGAAATTAAGTCACTCAATGGGCCTCAAAAAGGACTTGAAACAACTGAATTGACCTACTTCCACATTTTGCTCCTAAAATTTCTCTTTTGCCTTTAATGTGATCAAATTACTGTTTAAAGTTTCTATGGCTACGTTTACATGGACACAACTAATCGGATTGAAGGCAGTCTGATCAGATCAAAATGTTTCATGTAAAACATGTCAGACTGAAGATTCTAATCCGATTCAGGTCCGATCGGATCTAAATTTAATTCGAGAAAAGAGAGAGGTGGTTTTTTAACGATCGCCATTCCGATTAGGCGTCCATGTAAGCACCCATTGGATCTTAAGAGTAAATAATCTTCACTGCGCATGTGTGCGGCGTCAGCGTGACGTTTTTTCGCCTTGTCAACAACAGGAAACCATCGGGTCGCGCTCGCTCTTGTTGTGAACAACATGGCCGGGAGGAGTCGTAGTGTTGCCGACTTATACACTCAAGTTAATTTAAAGCTGCAGGAAGCAGGAATTTATCCTCCTCCTCTTCCTCTTTTCTCTCTCCACAGCCCACTCGCTCTCCCGCGGTTCAATGGCTCATTCTCTACATTTTCTCTCGGACATTTTGCGCTGCCAAGCGCTTTTTCCTCCTCTCTCTTCGTTTCAGCTCCGCTCCGAGTATCGCAGCGTTTGTCAGGCCTCCCAAAAACCAGACGCGAAGACAGAACTGCCAAGTTTGGCAGGAAGTTCTGCGCATGCTAAAAAGATTTAATCTGATCCAGAACGCTTGGTACATGTATACAATCGTCATGATCGGATCATTTCATTTGAAGTGTCCATGTAAACGGAGATTTTGAATTTCCGATCAAACCAAGGTTTGGTTCGGATCGGGGAAATTTATGCATGTAAACGTAGCTTATATTTTGCTTTTTGAAGCCTTCCTAAAATCAGCTACAGTAATCTAGATGATGAAATATGGCTTTTTGCACTAAGGTGTATTCATAATTAAATATTAGTAGCTTTCTTAAAACCTTAGAGGAAAACATGGCTTTACTGCGACGCCACTTTTTCCCATGTGGATGCAGTCTATTTCATGATGTTGTCCGTATCTTGCCACTTCCAGCGATTATTGCAGGAAAATAAAGATGTTTTCCTGACTTAAGAATTGATCTTTAAAGGTTCTGCATAAGGGGATCTAAACTGCATATGCACACTTTTTTTTTTTAAGTATGTATATTAAGTGGACGTGTTGTTGGATGATCTACAAAAATTCCTGTGCAAATGTTAAGTACAAACTGTTTAGGTTCCAATCAAAACCAGCCGATTACATTTTCTACAGGAAGTTTGATAATGGCTGTTAAAGAAAGATGAGGTTCAAAGCCATGCAGATCGAGGAAGTAATAATAATCCTTTAAAATCGTAGGGAAGTCATATTTAAATGTCAAATCATTCTGGCTCAAACATGTATATAAATGTACTCTTCATCAGGCGGTATTGTCCCAAAATTTAGAAAATTTCTATTTAAAAAAAAAAAAAATCCTGTCTTAAAATCTGTTTATTTTATGCTGGCCAGTTAAACGTCAGCCTGTACTGTAAAATGCCTTGAGATGACGTGTTCTGAATTGGCACTATATAAATAAACTGAATTGATATAATTGAAATCTCTTATCATGAAAAGTGGCCATGATGTTTTCTCTGCAGACACGGTTCGATTAAGCTTCCTGAAGGGGGAGAGTAACCATTGTCCTACGTAGAGCTGCCTTAGCTACTTGTTTTTCCACTTTAGGGAGGGGCTGCTGTTCGGACTACAGAATTCACAAGGATCACACTAACATAAATTCTGATAATGGAATATGATTTTAACATAGTTAAAGTCTTAAAACGTTTATTTTTATATAATATAGGAGAATAAAATGCATTGCTGGTGTAAAACGCGTCTGTAGAATAGTCCATGTTATGTTCTGTACCATCAAAGTTTAGTTAAAAGCAGCAGTGCAGTTTTTAATCTATTAGACCGCTGTTAGTCAGTACACATCTTGCTCTTTAAGGTGGCTAAATGTACAAGAAGGGTATTCCAAACCCAGGGGGGGAAAGGCTTCATGACCTGCCTGATGTTAAACAGCTCAGTCCTTATTTTCTAATGAAGGAGAAGATGGGAAAGTTAGATTAGAGATGGGGCTGTTATCTCCACGTGTTTGTAGAAAGTTTGGCTCGGAGTGCTTTCCAATTAGAAAGTCTGTGCCCTGGGGAGCCATTGGAGATAATTGTTTTCAAGGATGGCCTAATACCCCAAAGACAGCAGTAATGGCGCTGTATTTCCCCTGCATGGAATCAGATTACAGTCGATTCTTATCGAAAGATGTTTTTTTTCTTCCTTCAATATGATAGACTCAGCTTTGTTGTTGTACTCGTCCTGCTTTTTCACCGCTGTAGACCCAGGTATGTCTGTGCTAATTAAACTGGTGCAGCTTTCTGACATTCAGCACCAGGCAAACGGCCCTTATGGAAGTGAGGCTGTCATCGTCAAACTGTTGCGCTTTCCACCTCCTTTTGAATCTGTGTGCTGAGCTGACTTTTCCCTTTTGCTTCTGATAAGACTCCAGTTATGTGATTCAGCAGATACAGATGCTGACTGGCAGACGACTCCAGAACTTTCCTTTGAGTGAACAAAGGATCAGGGTCTGTCTCAGTTTGTTTTTGATAAACTAGTGCTGAAAAGGGTGGTCAGTTTTCTAAGACTTGTTGTTGGTATAACAGCACAGACCTGTAACCGTTTATACCATCAAAGGCAAAAGTATCCTTAAACTTTTACTTTGGATCTTTACATCTCAATGTATTTCATTTGAATTTTATCCGATTGTCCATCATAATTTAGGAGATCTTTCAATTGTCTCAGCAGGCAAATCTGAAAAGTTGGACTTGCCATTTTATTCTGCCATCCTGATTCAGTATTTTATGGCACATTCACAAGTTCTAACTTTAGGTTTTCACTTCCTTTAAAACATTTAGTCTCAAATTATCAAATGACTTAAAATTACCAGATTTTCCGGACTATAAGCCGCTACTTTTTTCCAACGCTTTGAACCATGTCGCTTTTAAGAAGGTGTGGCTTTTCTGTGGATTTTTCCAGACCACCAGAAGGGGAAGTCAAGTTGGAAAATGAAAGAATAAGGGGCTAATTTTAATTTGTAGCACCAGGACCTGCTAGCAGCAGGCACGACGGAGAACCAATGTCTCGAATTCACACATTTTAACATCTTTGCTGTTTTTAAGCTGCCCAACCAATGAAGAGACAGGGCTCAACTCCTGCAGAGCTGAAATAAAGCCAACAAAGCAATATCTTTCAGTTGAAGCTCTTGCTGCTGTGAGCCAACAAGCTAACAGGAGCTAGCATTCTTCTTCGCCCCTCCTCCAGGGCCTAAATGTAGAGCTCCCCCTATAGGTTTGGTGGGAGACAGTATAGTATAAATCAGCAGGTTAAAACCTTAGTGTGCTTCTATTAAAGTCGTAGGGAAATCATATTTAAATGTCAAATCAATCTGGCTTAAACATGTATGTAAATGAATTCTTTATCAGACAATATTGTACAAAATTTAGAACTTTTCTATTTAAAAAGAAATCCTGTCTTAAAATCTGTGTTTTTTTCCCCCGTTATCTTATGCAGGCCAGTTAGTTATATGTCAGCTTGTACACCTAAATTTGGCCATTCATTCAATCAACGGTCTTCTGTGAGTCAATTTTTTTCTTTCATAGCATCTTGATTCATGTGTATCAGCTGATAATAATAATACATTTGATTTATACTGCACTTTTCATCAAAAAGACCTCAAATTACTACAAAAAAGAAAAGCATTAAAAAAAGAAATTGATTTAAAAAATAATAATAATGAAAAAAAAAATAATAATAAAAGCTTTTTTAAAAAGAGGGGAAAAAAAACTTTTAAAGGGGACCAAAAGTTTTTCTGAAATGAAATGAAATATACGCAACGGTTGAAATAAGAAATAAGAATAATTTACTTCACCATTAAGTTCAATCCCAGTGTTGACAGGGATGGGCGTCTGTGTCTTCAGCAGTAGAGAACTAACAAGAACTCGGCTCAGCGTTGCAGGCAAGGAGGCTCAAACGCTGTGCGGCTGGAAGCCTTCTACACACAAACCAAGCTTCTGCCGCCCTCAGGCGCCCTCTTCCACAAATACTTCATCCCCTTCTTCCTCTAAATAAAAATGTATTGATTGAGGAGACTCATCCACCACCTCCGACACACACACCTCTCCTCCTCTTGCATGTTTCCTCTGTCCATAGCGCCTTCCTTGACAGTGTCGCTTTCTAAGTCGCGATTTTAGTGCTACTTGGTCCCAATGGAATTTCCCATTTAGGAACCTACTAGCACTCAAGTTGCCTAACTGGTTAGCAAAGATGCTTCCGACAAACCGGCCACAATCTAAACTTCTGCTTTAAGTAACTGTAACTATTTTAGCCACAACAACCCCGCCCTCTTGATAATTCCACCAATCACATTCACTTTATTCACTCTTGCAAAGTCGTGTACCACTCGGGAGAATTCGGAAATGCAACGGTTGGAATGGCTGATTCCCAACAACTTTAAGAAGGAACAATGAAAATATAACACACCTAAATGCTTCTGCAGCTTGAGGTATCGCACAGCGAGCTAGTTTATCGGTTATGATGAGTAACATGTCAGAACAAAAAGCGCTTAACTGATATCCCTAATTTCTACAGGAGCCTAAACGGTAGAAAATCTCTATTTTCCATTTACTAAATCTTCATAAGGAAATTCTTTTATTTATTTTTAAAAACATTTTACGGCACTATTGGCTGGTTTTTATGGACAGTAGGCTGACAGGAAAGGTGGTATGAGAGAGGGGGAGAGACATGCGGGAAAGGACCACAGGTCAGATTCGAACCTGGGTCGCCCACGTCGAGGACTAAGGCCTCCATACATGGGTTGTGCATGTTAACCACTGTGTCACCAAAGCACGCCCATATACAAAAAATTAATTTATTTCAGCAATTTTTTTACTCAGCCTTAATACAGATATAAAACATCTATTTTAATAAAAAGACATTTCATTCAATTAATGGGACATCTAGTGAATATATTCTGCATTTTATCATTCAGCGGTATATTTACAGTATTTAAATCAATATAAAACACATTTTAAAAGTAATATCTACTCATTTCATGGTACTTTTATTTTTTTTAACAGTGTCCTGTCTGGTGATGTGGCAATAAGAATAATTGTCTGGATGCCAAAAAAAGCCCAGCAGATTTTACTTTCACAAGTGAAGCAGTACGGCTATCGCCATAGTGTTCCGCTTTATTTATGCTTATAAATAGCTTTATTATAATTCATGCAGGGAGTATTACAGATTATATGGACACTGCAATGTAAGTAGAGAACAGGAAAGGGAAAACATAAAAAGGAGAAAAGATGAAAGAAAGAGGAGATAAAAGTGAGAAAATAATTCTTCTTCTGTCTGCTTCATCACCTGCAAAAAGAGATATAAAAAAGAACAGCACAACCAACAGATATAGTGTAAGGAAGGGACTGATTTACTCTTTTCAGTAACTTCCCACTATTAACATCCTAAGGAGTTTTTCCAATAACTGCAATGTGATCACAGTGGGAAGTTACTGAAAAGAGTAAATCAGTCCCTTCCTTCTGTAATTTATTCAGGTAAAATGTTTTTTTTTTTTTTTTTTTTGATGATTAACCACCAGAAAATATAAAGGTATGCAGATAGGAGGGATAGAAAGTATCCTTATTGTCAGAGCTCCCACTGAGGTGCATTAATCCACTGCTTCCTACTCTGCAGTGCTCCAGCAGCGCCATGCTGTGATGTTGATTAAACATTGACATTTCGCTTTCATTTAATCGGGATTTGCAGGAAGGGAAAGACTGATGTCCTGAGGCATCGCACGATTTCCCACCAAATATGTCTGAATAACCTCCATAGGCACACCCACCATTCTCCATATTTTAAGGTGGAGGCCATGTTGTTCTTTTAT
Source organism: Cyprinodon brontotheroides (assembly GCA_018398635.1). Lineage (NCBI taxonomy): Eukaryota > Metazoa > Chordata > Actinopteri > Cyprinodontiformes > Cyprinodontidae > Cyprinodon > Cyprinodon brontotheroides. Next base: position 8,141,135 of record JAGKQL010000046.1, on the reverse strand, counting down.
GTTTGCTCTAATTTTCTTTAATCGAAGAATAACTTTCCACCTCAGATGAATGTTTGCATCCTGCACATTAGGGGGTCAGTCAGTCTAAAAGGAGTTCAGCTTTTCATATTTCTTTAACTACATCCAACACCTGCCTCCTCTAACGTCGGCCCAGCTTTGTGAGAAGGATTACCGTTATGATCCAGACTTAAAGGCCTCTGACTGCGCTCCACCCTGCTGGGCCGCTCCACTGGAGTGTTTGTTAACGCAGCGCCGATGACAAACGGCGCCATGATCCCCGTGTTCAGCGGGGTGAACAGAGGCGGCAGACCGTGAGGAACACCACTGCTTACTGAGGCTTTTCACATTTATGGGAAGAGGAAAACTGCAGACGAGAGGAAAGGAGGAAAACTGGGTTAATCTGACCCAGTTTCCTTCCTAATGCTGATGAGGCGGGAATTTTCTTTCTCATTTTGCTTCAGAACCATTTAAATGAAGCCGTTTTACCTGATAAGTCTTTTTATTATAAGCCACATATAACATTTGTTAAAGGTTTCTTTTGTACACAAGTTAAGCAAATTACTAAAATAACTAAACTAACAGGTAGGAAAGGAGAGCTTTAATTAAAGAATCCATGAGGCTCACGATGCCTCTGGGTGACTTCTACGATGGATGAATAAGAACTCTACAGTTTTGCTCGTCGTATGTTTTGTGCCAATGACCTGTGTCCAGGTACCACTCTAAACTGCCACACTTTTCAGATTTTCCATCCTCCACATTTGAGCAGAAGTTTATTTTCCTTTCATTTATAAAATAGTCACTGTAGCAGAAATCTGTCTCTCATCTCTGTGCTGTAAGGTAAAATCAACAACTTCCCACACAAAATTAGTTTTTTTTAAACAGCAGGACCCACTCTAATGGTCTACTTTTCTTCTATTTCGAGAAAAAAGTCCTAACATTAAGAGAAT
>JAGKQL010000046.1:8092373-8128210 GCA_018398635.1 Cyprinodon brontotheroides | reverse complement strand
CCTGTCTAGCCCTCAGAGTGAGGACCATTTTTTCCAATTTCACCATCTAATAGAGGACCAGTTGTTGCAAAGTGAGGACATTTTGTCATTCCTCACATGCTATTTTGCTAACGGTTAGGTTTAGGGCTAAGATGTCAGTTGGGTTGGGGTGAGGTATGTATTGGTAATGGTTAGGTTTAGGGTTAGTTTTAGGGTTAGGGCATAGAAAGAGTTGAAAATTACTGAAAATCAATGGAAATCAATGGGAGTTAACACATGATCCTCACTATGATGGCAGAACAAGTATATGTGTATATATATTACACCAGAGCCTGGTTCTGCTGGGGTTCTTGTTGTTAAAAAGGAAGTTTTCCTCTCCACTCTTGCTACAAGTATGCTTAGTGTGAGGGATTGCATTGATTCATGAGTTTGGTTTTCCTTAGATAAAAAAGCACGGATCAATTTGACTGGATGGTCTGGTTGAATTGTCTATGAAGTGTCCTGAGATGACATGTGTAGTAGCCCTATAGAAATAAACTGAATTGAATATGTATGTATGTATGTGTACATATTCATTCTTATTTCAACGTTGCATATATTAGCTAAACATATGAATCAAGATGCGATGGCGAGGGAAAAAAAAAAATTGATTGACAGATGACGTTGATTATATGATTGGCCAAATTTAGGTGTTCAGGCTGACATATAACTAACTGGCCTGTATAAGATAACAAAGAAAAAAAAACAGATTTTTAAAACAGGATTTTTTTTTTAAATAAAAATGTTTATATTTTGACAATATCCTGTAATAAAGAGTACAGTACATGTTTAAGCCAGAATGATTTGACATTTAAATAGGATTTCCCAACGACTTTAAGGTTAGAACGGCCCGTTTCCTTATTTCCTCTGAAGCTTCTTTAAACAGGTTTTAACAAAGAAACGGATTTATTTCCATCGTATTATATTTTCATCTTGTTAAAGAGACAGTTAGAAGAAAAGCTTCTTCCGTCACTCATAGCTCACTTTAATATTAGTATGTTTGTAAAATGGCTGAAATGGGAATTATCTTTTTAAATGTCCGTATTTATCCTGCATCTCAATCTAGATTGTCTCTAGAAGTTGATCAGCAGACATGAGGGAAGCTTCTCTGGTTTGTTTGTGTCGGTGGGGGGTTGGATTAATAACAGAGGGTAGAGATTGGGTGTAATGATCCCAAGCAAAAAGCAGTAGGAGGGTCCCGCCCCCACCGCCGCCCCCTGCTGTCTCCACTAGTCATATTTGGAAACAGAGGGAGGATTGTGGGAAATCCAGCGACGGCGTTCGGAGCGTGAGGCGTCTGGCCTCGACGTTCTACCTGCCCAGTGAAAACTGAAGGATCGTCGGGGCTCTTCTCCACAAAGCTGAGCTTTTCCTGCCCCGCAGGGGTCTCCCCACTCCCCCCCATGTCACCAGCCCTCTTCGCTGATATTAGCCGACATCTAACCTTTTAATGAACGCAGGGCCGCAGCCTAGCTGCTGCTGTGGGAGGTTAGTGAGGCTGTCTGACAGCGGCGCGGCCTAATGAGAAGGGCCCCGTCGGACCTCCGCAATAACCGCCCTGCACACCTCATTAGCATCACGCTAATAAGCCACTCTGCACAGGATGTGACAGAGGAAGCTGGAGTGGAGAGAAGGATGGCATGTTTGCTCACAGCCACATCAAAGGCTCCTTTATCCACCTACAAATGTGTGCTCTCCCTGCTTTTTTTTTCTTTCCCTCCAATATTTCAGCTTCATCATTATCCAGAAGTGGTTTGTTTGCAGCAACATGGCAGACATTGTTTGCCTTTGTTGGGAAATGTGTCCACTGCGTGCGCCTCTAGATAATACGCGTGGTTTGGAGAAAATCTGCTTAAACTTTTTAACAAAGCTCAAAAATGAGGGTTTTTCTTTGTCCTCTAAGACATGATTTTGTTTTTAGCGGATCGCGAGCGTAGCTGAGCAAATTAATGATTGAAATCTGGTTGCATTGTGGAGGACTGTCTCCAATCCAAAGATTTTGCTGCTTCTGATTGCTTTTTAAAGTTGTTGGGAAATCATATTTAAATGTCAAATCATTCTAAATGTCGAATCAATCACTCTTTATCAGACCAAATTGTCCCAAAAGTTAGAAAATTTCTATTTAAAAAAATAATCAGTCTTAAAATCTGTGGTGTTTTTTTTTGTTTTGTTATCTTATGCAGGCCAGTTAGTTATGTGTCAGCCTGAACACCTAAATTCAGCCAATCATGTATCAACGGTCATCTGTCAATCAAATTTTTTCAGTCATAGCATCTTGATTCATATGTCGCAGCTAATATACGCCAACAGTTGAAATAAGAATCATTTCCTTTCCCATTGAGTTCCGTCCCAGTGTTCTCGCGGGGATGGGCGTCTGTGTCTTCATCAGGCGTAGAGCCTAACAGAACTGGCAGCGTTTAGCGAGGCAAAGGGCTCAAACATGCGGCTGTAAAATACTTCTACACCAAACCAAGCTTCTGCCGCCCTGGCGTCCTCTTCCCACAACAACTTCATCCCGGCTTTCCTCCTCTAAATAAAAAATGTATGACGGAGGAGACTCATCCATGACCTCCGACACTAAACTCTCCTCCTCTTGCATGTTTCGCTGTCCATAGCGTTAAATATTGAAGCTATGTCCCCCTGATAGCGGCTGTGCCTCAGAACTTCCCTTCCGGTTCTTTTTCTGGGAGCAAGTTATTTACTACTCCTAACTCAAACTGGGTAAAATCATATAAAAAGGACTATAAAACAGGAGTAAACAAGTAACAGAGTTTATTCCAAGATCAAGGTCATTACAAGACAGAGAAATTGCTTGGAGTTTGCACAGCTGTTGGCTCAAGCGTCCGCGCGGCGTCCGGCAAAAGATTGAGCCCACGAACAAGGTCATCTTCTTCTGCCCTTACCTCATGAGCCACATGTGTTGGTCTTCTATGTGGATGTTTAACTGTCTGTATCAGAAACTGACCGCGCCATCAGCGCCCTGAACTTTAAGCATCTTGCATCCATGCCCAAAGATTACAGATAGCGTCTCCTCCATCCGGTCCGGCTCCCAGATGTTGCCCATATCCTGTGTACTTCTAAAGACACGAAGGCTGTCCGCGATTATATGACCTCCTTACACACAGTGACATCCACAATGTGAAGGAAGGCCTTCTACCCTGTCTAATCTGGCTAACAGAATAACAATGCACATGATGTATAAATAATAAACCCTAAGACAATAGCGTTCCTTGACAGTGTCGTTGCTAAGTCACCAATTTGGAGTGCATCTTGGTCCCAATGGAATTTCCCAAACTTGGGAACCTACTAACACTAAGTTGCTTACTGAATTAGCAAGATGCTTCAGACAAACCGGCCTACAATCAAACTTGATAAACAACTAATCACATTCATTTTATTCACTGGGTGTAAGGAGTCGGACTCCACCCAAAGAGAATTCATAAATACGGCGGGATTTATGCTTGCCGATTCCCTATTACTTTAGTATTGTGCCCGAGCCCATATTCCCTCATGCCGGCTCTATTGCTGTTTGCATCGCCCATATAAACTTACTTCCCAAAAGAAAATTTGCGATTTTTCCATTATGTCAGGCTCACCACCTGTAAGTGAAAATATGAACGAGCACGTAGGACGGCCTTACGTAAACATATCAGCAGAATGTTTAACAGTTAGGAGGACCACTAATTTAGATGATTTTAAATTTACTTTATATTAGAATAACATGACAGAAATTGTATTCAGTGTCATAAATTACTTAAAATGCTGAATTTTAAGTTTCTTCAGCCTTTTTTTTCTTTTTAAATCTGTCCGTCATTAAATTACTTTGAGTGAGAGATATTTGCCACTTCTTTTTAATGAAAGGTTGGAGCGTCGGCGCTTGCAGCAGCTCCTCTCAGTCCTCTGTGAGCTGCCTCAGCTCAGGGTGGAGGTGGTAATTGGCTGGACGCTGCATGCGGCCCCGTCTGGGGAAGAAGTTCTTGTTAATTTCATGTTGGACTCTCAGGGGACTGACCTGTGCTGAACAGGAACTACTGCAAATTGTGTAGTTTGATATTTTTTCTACCTACGCTGCAAAAAAAGCATCAATACGCCTTGAAGTTTTGTTTTTCCCATTTTGTTACCACACAAAAGACTTCATTGTATCGGATAGATTTAATATTATGGACTAAATATTGACCCGATAGGAGATCAGCACAAATCATTATTACTGTTATTTCTCATTTTATTATTTAAAATATCAGAAAAGCTTCGATCAAGTGATATCGAACAGAAAATAATTGTCAACAAAAGCTGGTAGGACATCTCACTCTATTATTAACCAATGTGCTATATCAACTTTAAACAGAAATTGAGGATTCCCAATGTATATGCTTATATCTCAGATTTTAGATGCAGTCTGATAAATTATATTCGTTTTTTGGATAATATCAGATCCATATTTATTTCGGTTTGGAGCATCCCTATATATATATATATTACATGACTCAATTATCAAATATTCCTTTAAATGATAAAATTCACAATCAAGTGTATCATTAAATGATCAAAATTACATTAAATCACTGGTTAATAATTGATTTGGGATCAATGAATTAATGGTTTATTACGTTCAAATCTGTTCCATCTGATTCATAGACATCTAATTATAATTTTTCTTTTGGTGTTGCAATGTTAGTGAATTCCACTAGAGGGTGCCGCTGTTCATTCCTATACAGCATTTTTAATAGAAGTAGGTCGGATTGAAGCCTGGAATAGAAAAAAACTATCAACCTAGTGTCCAGAATAACATTGATATGGTTCTGTTTGTTAATAAAAATTAAACTGCTTAGGTTATCGGAATAAATGGTGCCCAGTTAGCTGCCTGTTTAAAAGCAGGAAGTCTCTAGTAGCAACGATTCTCGGTGTACGTTTAATATCAGAGAGCTATGCCACGTTTAACATCCAGTTCAAATTACGCAGTAGATGGTCTGACAGCACGTTGAAGCGACATTCCCCATCTTTTTATAATAGTTTTACATTGAAAAACATAAGTTTGACCTATTTTAGTTGTCTTTTTATTCAGTAATCTAAGCTCCTGTTTTGATATATCTTAAATATTTAGTTTAATTATGTGTAAGAGATTATTTCTTCTCTTTCTACAGCTGGTACTATAAAGAGTTAAAATATAATGGTGTACTACTTTTTAATATATATATTTAGGGCCACTTGTGAATGGAAGGATCCTATTTTTACAAGTAAAAATGTAGCTGTTTTTTTGAATGGCCGCTTATCAATTAATACTTAATTTAAAAAGCAATCAACTTTAGTTTACGTTATTAATCAATAACTACTTCTGGAATAATTGTAAAAACAAAACATTTATTATAATAAAATTACTTTATATTTATAAATGGAGTGTTTAACCACAGAAGCGGAGCAGAACTGTGACGTAAAAGAAAAAAAAAGTGTTTTTTATAAAGTGTGTAAAGGTAGCACTTGAATTATGCCTATTGTTTTGTCTTCTGTTTTATTAAAATATCCTGCGTTTGATTCAGCAGTACTTTAGGTTCCGTTTCTAAATCATTGGTTTTATTTGTTGTTTGGGTCCAGGGGCCACAAACGGAAACACGAAGAAGCCAGAACGGACGACGACGACACTGACAAGGAGGAGAACAAGCAGGACTCTGCTGACGAGTCCTCTAAAGACTCCAACGAGGAAGAGGAAGGCAGCAGCTCGGAAGCAGACGAGATGGCCGCCGCCTTGGAGGCGGAGCTAAACGATTTCATGTGACAAGGAAATGGCAGATTGATGAACATTAAAGCCGACCCATGGCCTACGTCACATGTGGTACTCTGACTTTTCTTTGTGTTGGTGTGGTTGAGATGTGAGCGCGATGAAATATGTGGTATTAAAACCTGAATGTCCTGTACAGAACCAGCACCTTTCTGCATAAATCAAAAATTGGACTTTTGTAGTATTGATATATATGGAGATATATAAATAGCCATTTTTGGCGTAATTCCTTTGATGTTGACATTTTATTGTGAGGTAAAAAAAACTCTAGGAGACATGAAATTTGATACTTATTGTGTTGTTTTTCTATTTGAATTTTTATATTGATGAAAAGATGAATAAAAAACATAAGTGTATATTTTGCTGACGGTTCTTGCCAAAGAGTCTGAAATGGGTTTGCAAAGTTGTGCAGCTAAACATTTTATTCTGGACTTCCACTTTTTAATGTTTTTTTTTGTTTTTGTTTTTTTTGTCTCCTCTGCAGGTTTTTAGGGTCAAAGCGACTAGTTTATCCAGACATTTGAATGTGTTGTGTTTCTTTTTTTCCTTTGGTTGGTTCATTTTTTTTTGTTGTTTGTACATTTTGTAAACGTTTGTGTGCTAACAAAATTTTCAGTTAATGATAAATTAAAGATGGCATCCCAGTGCCAGAATGTGAATTCGTCTTCACCGGTTCTGATTTGATTTTTGAGGCGATCAGAATCCAATTTTTTTTTATTTTGTTTGCGTAGAAATTTTTAATTCATCAGAAAATAATATTAATTTTAAGAGGATTTTCACTCATCTCCAAAAATGCATTAAAGCACATCCTGTTGGTTGATGCATTTCATAACCAAAAGTCTTTCATTTTGATGCTTTTAAAAATTGGGAAGAAAATTATAGATTTTCCAGTAACTTCCCTGCTTAAAGTTGGACAATTTATTGGCTTCCTCATGCTCTCCTCTACACATCAGGCAACAATTTGTTATACTCTAGAATTTTTTGCCCATTAATGACTAGTGGAGCATCAAAACTAATTTTATAAGCAAACACAGATTTTTTTTTTTTTTTGTCATCTGCAACTTGCAGTGAACTACTGCCATAAAACCAATGCAAAGTCTGTTTCATATTAAATGTATTTATTTTAAGAACAATTGCAATGATGAGGCTTTTCCCAGACAGCAGGGATTCCTGTTCTCTATAAGGTCTGAGCTGCTGTTGTCAACACTGACCGATTAGATGCTGAGGCGATCTGTGAATAAAGCAGCAGGTGAAAATGACACCTACGTTTTTCTGCTAAGAACTATGAGAGATAAAAACGGTTCTACGCTATTTTTAAGAATCCAAAATGTCTGCATGTTTCATAAACAGGAGGCAAAAACAGACTGGTATAAAACAACAGTGTGTGTAGTGGGGGTGTCCAAAATCTGATTCATCTCATAGTATTGAGTTCACTCTCATTTCATTTAGAAAGCATATTTTATTTTTTTCCCTAAGAATTCTAATTTTAATCTTTGAGTCCCCTAAAAATTAGATTTTCATCTGAAGAGGCTATTGAATGATAAATAAAAATTAAAAAATCTCAGAATTCTAACTTTGATTTTCAAAAATCTCTTTGATTCAGATTTTTTCCCCCTTCAATTAGAGTGTAATCTTAGAATTTCTCTGATCTTAGAATGCTTACTTTATTCTCAAAGTTTTTTTAATTCTGACTTTTTTATTTTTGAATTAAATTTTAAATAGAGAAGAATTTTTACTTTATTTTTTTTTTATTTTGTGTTTAATCTTAGATTTCTGATTATGGTTGCAGAAGTCTGAGTTTAATCTGAAGTCCATCTCTACTCTTGAAATTCTGGTTTTAATCTCAGGTTTGACTTTCAGCTCAGACTTCTATGATCTTAGAGTTGTGACCTTAATTTCTAAATTTGAAGATTAGTTGGTTCAGCCCATTGAAGTGTCTTTGGGTACTCGGTGGCCCTAATCCCTATCAGGAGATGATCAAAGGATTATTGATTGGACATCTGAAGATCTTTTCTAGAGATTGGTGTAGCTCTACAAAAAATATAAATATTATATATATATATATTTTTTTTGTCAAGTTTCCGATTTCTTCATCTTAAAAGTGAGAATTCCTCTCCTGTTTTGTGGTTTGTATTTTTAGGGCAGCTAAATAATTTATAACCAACCAAAATGTCAGTTATGAGTAAAACGGCCAAAATACTAATTTAATTCTAACTATAGTAAATATCAAATAAGCTACGATGAAGCAAAGTGCAACCAGCATTTAATTGATTTTAAGAAATAAAACAAATGTACATTTTTGTTTGAGAAAAGAACTAACTTTTTTTTTTGTTACGCGCACGAAATGTTACTGCTTTTGTTCCACCAAGATTCTCCAGAACCAGTCTTTTAGCCTCGGTGCTAAGCTAACTAGCTTGTAAAGCCTTACTTGGCATAAAAACTTTGAGATTTACCCCGAATATTTCAAATGGAAAGTATGACGGAGCATTAGGGCCAGGCTAGATTTTTTTGTTTATTTTTATTTTGAGAATAAAATCGTAACACTACGAGAAAAAAGTTTTAATATTACTAGAAAAAAGTCGAACATTACGAGATTAAAGTCGGAACATTATGAGAATAAAGTAACATTACTAGAATAAGGTTGTAATGTTGCGAGAATAAAGTCATCATACAACAACCCATTTCAGAAAAAAAAGCTTTGAGTCAAACCAGAGCCAAAGTATAACTCATTTTATGGAAGAAAGTTCTTCTTGTAAGAGTTGTCATAAAATGCAGATTGTTTCGCGTAATTTTAGGACTATTCTCGTAATTTGACAAATTCATTTTGGTAATTTTACGAGTTTATTCTCGTACTGTTACGACTTTACTCGTAATTTTACGACTTTATTCTCGTACTGTTACGACTTTACTCTCGTAATTTTATGACTTTATTCTCGTAATTTTACAACTTTATTCTCGTATTGTTACGACTTTGCTCTCGTAATTGTGCGACTTTATTCTCGTACTGTTACGACTTTACTCTTAATTTATGACTTTATTCTCGCACTGTTACGACTTTACTCTCGTAATTTTACGACTTTATTCTCGTCATTTTATGACATTCTGGCCAGAACTTTTTTCTTGCAATACTTTATTCTCGTAATTTTATGAATTTATTCTCATAATTTTACGAGTTTATTCTTGTAATTTTATTACTTTATTCTCGTGATTTTATTACTTTATTCTCGAAATGTTACGACTTTATTCTCTTAATTTTATTACTTTATTCTCATATTGTTATGACTTTATTCTCCTAATTTTATGACTTTTCTCAATGCGACTTTATTGTCGTAATTTTACAACCTTATTCTCAAAATAGAAAAAAAATCTCAAGCCTGGCCCTAATACTCTGTCGTAGGAAAGAGACGTTATGACGCAAACAGAATGGGAAATGTTTCTGCTAATCTAAAACCTCTACATTTAGCCGATGTTTTAGCGCTTTAGTTCGCTAGTTTTCCATGAAGATGATTCCTCTGCCTTTATTCCCGACAAAACCTTAATTTTGAAACCAAAACATCAGCCTCAGTAATGATTGGATTATTGTTATTTCTGGGTATTTTCTACTTCTTTTTCTTTCTTTTTTTTTTGGTGGGGGGTGCTAACCTCAGAGCTCTTTGAATAATACTTGAATTTGCAATTTTTTTTCCCAGAAAACTGCTCAGTTAATAAAATCTAATATTTCCTCAGTTTTCTTCCTGCTCTTCTCATGATAAGCTAAAGCATCAACACTGAACAGAAAGGGAGGATTTCACCAGCAGTTCCCCTTTAGTGGTTTAATCCAGCTTCACTATAGCCCATTTTAACCATGATGCAACGCTGCAGCTAAAGGATCTCATGGTGTTACTAATATTTACCTCTGTCTGTTTGAAGTCAAACCCACAGTCCTGGTATTTTTACTCCATCCCTGTGGATCCTTGTCTTGAACTCACCATTTTTCCTATTTAAGCTGAATCACTGTAATTATTGTCTCGGTGTGATTTGTGTTCAGTTATTGTTTGGCCACCGGATTCCTTTCTCTCGCTACATCCACGCATTCTCCCTTCTTTCTTAATTCATTGTGTTTTTTTGTGCTAACCTTTTATCGTCGGCTTTTTCTCTTACTGATAACATGTAAGCTTTTTGGTTTCTGACCAAGAGGGGGGAAAAAGATACACTTTTGTTAAATAAAGATGCTTCAAAATAAATGTGTTTTGAATAAACATATTTTGCATTTTGTCTTGTCTTATCAATTTATTTTTCTTAATCCCCTGATGTATGTATCACCCTCTTTTCCTCCTACAACCACAAATTACAATGTGTTTAATCAGGATTTAAGCAGCAGACCAACTCGGTATTTAACAGAAGATGTGAACACAATCCCCTTTTATTTAGGCACTGCTAAATAAAATAGCTGAGAATCCAAACCTCTCACTGACCACATTAATCATCTCACTTGATGAATGCTCATCAAGCAGCCTGAAGAATGGTTGTTACTTTGGAGGAGCTGTAGGGTAGTGATTAGAAGTGGAGTTATAAAAAAAAAGCTATGTACCTTGATGGATGTAAGACATTTGAGGCTCCGAGGTAAAGTCATGCATGGGGCCCCTCTGAAATGACAAGACAACCCACAAAACAAGTAAATTATACAGATATTTTAACAGAATGCAAATGCATTTTTTACTTCACCTTTTTTTAATTTATGAATATTTGTGTTCCTCTTTTTTACATTTCTTTCTTCTTCTGTCTCACATCTTTTTTCTTTTTGTTCCTTTTTTTCTTGTCTTCCTTTCAATGTTTTCTTGTTGCCATCTTTGTATTTTGTCCTTAAAGTCTTATTTTGTAAGTGTTGCCCTCAGTAAATCTTGTAATAAGGAGGATCATGTTCACTGACTAAAGAATCCCCAAAACCTTGACATCTTTCTAGGAATTCAGCAGAATAACAACAAACAAAAAAACTTAAAAGGATGGATTTCTCAAAGCAAAAGCCAACTAGTGATACTCACTATAGTTGTCATCGTTGCACTTGCTGGCAGTCGTGAGTTGCTAGCCACTCTGTAGTAACCCTACTCCACTTTTTGTAATTTTTAGTGTAACTTTATTTTCTTACCTCTTTTCCTATGTTTGTTGTTGTGTTCCTGCATCATTTCCTGCAAATGCAGTGAGATGAACTATTCCAATGCAGTGGGGATTCAAGATGCACTTTCTGATGGCGTTTCAGCTAAAGGGTTTTAATGAAAAACTTAATATATGCAAATCCATAATAAATGTATTAACCATACATGTATGAGGAGTTTTATAGAGCCCTCAGCAACTTTTGGCTCTAGGTAACCGCTTAGTTTTGCATAATGGTAACTCTAAACCTGGCTACATACAGGAGACAGCAAAAATGGGATTAACATTCTTCTCGTTTCATGCTGAAGGAGTTGGTCCCTTCAGAAGAGACAAAGAAACTAAATCGTGGAACGTTTTGGAAGAAATTCTGCCAGTGGTTGGTAAAATGTTGCTAACCTCCATCGAAACAAATAGAGATTTATCTTTACTCTTCCCTAGAGTAAGACAAACCAGCTGATTGCAGCGACTCATTGACTCTTCAGCAATCCCTCACACTGAGCAAGTATGTAGCGACAGTGGAGAGCAAAACTCCCTTTTAACAGGAAGAAACCTCCAGCAGAACCAAACTCATTGTGAGTGGCCATCTGCCGAGGCCGACTGGGAGTCAAGGAGAGGGAAGCAGAGATACAGAAAGAAGCAGAGATTCAAACTGCAGCTGTCAACCAGCTCCACAGGCGGCCCTGTCCAGGAAACACAGCCAGGAAGACAAGTAACAATCAAGTTCCCATTTTAGAGGATAAAAGAGAACACATACAGATAGTGGCAGTCAGAGAAACAGGACTACACTGAAAAACAGGCCGATCTTGAACATCTATAAACAAATGTCTTGATGGCAGCAGCACAGCGGATATTTCTGATAGAGGAAATCACATCTATGAAGTCCAGTCAAAGCATTGCTGCTTGTGACATTTTTTTTTTTCATGCAGAATGTCTAAAGATCGACTGTTTAAAAAGAAAACAGCCATGAACTGAGAAGGGTGAGTTGCGGGGGCCTTTTGCGTATGCAGCAGTGCTCAGTTATGCTTTAATATTGAGTATAATCATAGAGTGGGTACTTGGTTTTTTCCAGAATCAACATTCAAAGATGTATGATTTGAAAAAAAAATAATAATTACAAAGAGGAGCAGCTTTTATTTTGAATCGGTTAACAAGTCACCAGTTTATTATGACACTTATCAAGACTTAAAAAACTGTCATTTTGTATATGTGTTGTGTATACAAATCAAAATTTCATTTTATACAGCTTTCAGACAGGAAATAAGCAGCAGCTTAGCAGTGAAATGAACATTTCCATTTCATAAAATGCAGCAGTGATCAAATGTAAACAGTGTGGGAGAAAAAACATGATGCAAAACGCAATGATATGGAAGTTCAGAGCATTAATATATATATGGTGCAAATATGCAGTATTTGGTATTATCAGTTTGATGCAGGGTCTGTGACATGATTTAGAGTTTTCTCAACAGTTCAGCTGTCTAATGGCGGTGGGGAAGAAGCTGTTGCAGAATCTACAGGCTGTATCAGACTATATATTTCAAGATTAAACCAGCCTGGCATGTTATCTCCCACCTTCATTCTGCATATGAATCCAAATTCTTAATCGAATCATAATTTTTATTTACACTCATAGATTTTGTTTTATTTTCTTCTGAGTCAAGTCCACTGTTAATAATATTTTTTTCAATAAAAGTATTTCATTAAACAAGATCTAGGATGTGTTATTTTAGTGTTTAGTTTTATGAGCACTGTGCTTATTGTGCACCTCTTTATGCCATGGTTTGTTTTTGTTAAGTCTTTTTATTTCTTTCTGTGTGTTAGTTCTCTCTTATATTACTTCTTTGTAAGTTATTTTTCTCATGGGTTATTTCTAGTGTTTTGAGTTGGTTTTATCTTTATTTTAAATGTTGAATATTCTTATATTTTTGATAGGATTATTCCGTGTGTGTTTAAGTAGCTGTGTTTTCATTACAAATGTGCGCAAACCGAAGTCGATATACATGGAGTATTAAAACTAGATGACACATTGGCCAGCTGATATTTTCAGCCGATATTAACATTCATTTATTATATTGGCATCAGCCAATTTAATTTAAATGATCCTTTTTCCCTTAAGTTAAGAGTTGTGTAACATTTATTTACAACAGTGTCTAATTTCATTTGCGCCGTTTCTCCTGTTAATATGGTAAAGTGTCCAAAGTGTCCAGCACCAGGCTAAATGTGATACAAATGAGCCAATGAGCTGCTGTCAGTCTGGGTTGCTGCTGCTGCTACTTTTAGACACAGCAGGTAAACCTGTGGCAAACGGCGGGTGATGAGAAAGAAGGAGAAGATGATGAAGAAATAGAGAGCAGAGAAGTGTGGACTGCTGGAAGAACTGCGGTGAACTGGTGACAGAAAAGTGAAATGGTGCTCAAAGATGACCCTGCACATTTAGAGGATGTTTGACTCAACCTGCTGCTGTGAAGCAGGATTCTCCACCATGAACAGAATCAAAAATAAATATGGATCCAGGTTCAAAATGAGTACCTTGATATGTGCTTTAGAATGACTTAGTCTCCATTCAAACCAGGTTTAAAGCCTTGCAGTGCAGCATAAAGCCCACTGCTCTCATTAAGACAGAAAAAAGGAAATGGTCATTTCAGGTGTTTATATAAAATACGTTAGGAACGTCTATATACCAAACTGAACAATTGTTGTTCTCTACTTAAAAAAACAACAACAACATTTTATATATAATATATTTTTTTTATTTAAAAATTCAATGTATAAGATGTTGGATGCATAAACACCTCATTTTATTTCAGTGTTAAATTCTGTTTAAAGTAACAGATTATAATTAAAAATGTCTCCGGACCTTTACTGTACTGGTTGTTGATTTTCTTTATTCAGACCCTGCATATTGTTACCCTTGCAATAGCAGCATGACCACAGAGGGAGCTATTGCCCTAAATGTTTTAACTGTATCTGAATTTAAGCTCGACAAAACCTAGTAAATTATTCTTTATAAATAAAACACTAAGAACAGAACTGCTCTGTTGGGAATCGTGCAAAAATATCCAGAGGAATCAGAATTTCACATCACACCTCAGAGAAATTCTCGTCTTTAGAAATAAACTGGATCAGTCATTAAAACATGTCCTGTGCTCAGATTTTACCCAACAAGACAAGACGCCGTGTGAAAGGATTGCTGATGAAGTTTGCTGTATTGACGGTTTTCCTTTATTGGTCTTAAAAACAAAGGTTGATTTGGGTTCAAAGATGTTTCCATCAGAATGACGAGTCATGTTATATTCATAAAGGGGAAGTTCAGAGATAATCTCCATGAGGTCATGTCTTATATCTTCTCTGTGATGGAAAGGAGCGGATGGGGTAAAATACAGAAGCAGCAACGCTTAAAAGCTGCAGATAGAGAACAAAACTCCACATTAGCTTCACTCTTCGAGGGGTTTTAACAGAGAACCGGAACACAGCACCAAACATACGGTTTGTTTATCCATAAAGCTGAAAACGCAATAAAAAAGTGATTTAAAGCGACTAATCGATATAGCAGATTTCTAATAATCATGCTTGGTTGGTAAGAGTAGCTACGGCCTCGAGCTGCACATTTTCTCTACGAGTTTATTTGATCTGTGTGTGAAGCTCTAATCAGCACTATTGGTGATCATTACTGTCTAACAGTAATAGGAAACTTTTTTTGGAACATTGGTCTGGATTAAAATCACAAAACAGGCTGAAAGTGCTGCTTCAGAATAAATGAAACTCAGATTTTCTTTGTACAGAACAAAAAAAGGTGATAATAATCTGTCAACAGAGATGATTAGAGTTGCTTGAATGTTTCACTCATGTAAACAACATACAATGTGAAGCTATTAATGAAACAATGATTAAAAAAAGCAAATAATAATAACATAACTGAAAGTTAAAGTTAAACATGCCTCGGCAGATGGCGCTCACACTGAGCCTGGTTCAACTGGAGGTTTCTTCCTGTTAAAGGGAGTTTTTCCTCTCCACTGTCGCTACAAAGCATGCTTAGTGTGAGGGATTGCCTTAGAGTCAATGAGTCGATGCAATAAACTGGTTTTCCTTTGATAGAAAACTTTTAATCAATTTGACTGTATGATCTGGTGAACTGTATCTTGAGATGACGTGTTGTGAATTGGTGCTATAAACTAAATTGAATTGAAATAAAAATGCAATTAAATGAAATCTGTACTGTGGGGAACCTTCATGAACCTTCTGTTTTCTTTAACAGTTTTAAGAAAAAAAGGTGAAGGCAGGAACTAGATAGACTGCCTCTGGTGAAAGTTTTCCAACCTCGTATATAAAAATTACACTGAAACCAACTTTGCAGCAAACTGCTCTTTAATTTGTGGAATGGAATATTTTATTCTCAGCTTAATCTGTGCACTGAACTCATACATTCATGTATTTTACTTCAAATAACACCATTTTGTCTCAAACTATTGATTTTATGTTATTTTTATTTTTTTTGACGGCAGAACAGCTGAACCTCTGCTAATCCCTTTTCCAGCACAAATAAAAAAACAAATCTTTACCAAAACTCTTCTTTTCTTTGTTGTCTTGGATTTGGTTTCTCCTCTGTGAATCAGAAAGGTTTTCTCTATAAGTAGGGTTTAGGAGAGATTACAATAATTTATCCAAAACTTGGACTAAGCTTCTTTCAGAGCAGGAAGAAAATCAGTATTAGCTGTTTGTTTTGTGAAGAATCCTTGTTTATTTTATTCAAAGATTTATCTGTCATCCTTTAGGATGGTGAGGAGAGAGCCCATACGCACACGCACCACTATTCTCAGTGAAAATGTTTATAAGCGGCTTTTTTATCCATGTGTTTGAGAAGATTGTCTCGATAAAATCTTCGTTCTGTTCTCATCTTCATCATCTTGGCATCCATTCATATGTGTAAACAGAGTCTGGCAGTGTTTGCTAAAAAGCAGCCAAACCATGATGTTTCCATCTTCATTCTTATGAGTTGACCTCACAATGGCACCCATAGAGTTTGATTTGGATCTGATTTCACTCACTTATTCACTTTTCTACTTGCTGTTCATCAACATTAAACCTTATGGTGACTGTGGATCCGCTGCTGCATGGGTAAAGTGTCCTTATTAATCTGAAGTATTTGGATGGAGTTTTATATCCCATTGTTTTTATCCCAGTTTCAGTTGTTGTTCCTGTCTAACTCTACCCAGTTGTTCTTTATCGCTTATCTTGTCCACCTGCTCCTGCCTCTATTTAAGGGAGACAGGAGCCTCCAGCTATCAGGGCCATTATCTTGTTCTCATTCTTGGGGGGCCAGTGGAGAGAGGGTTTTTAGCGTACCATAGTGTTTCAAATATCCTGACCTGACCTGCTCTGCCTTTTATCCACTGAGCTTGCTTGTTCCTGTCTGATCTCAGTGGAGAGAACATTTTTTTTAGTGTACCATAGCATTTCTGTTTTCCTGATCTGATCTGCATCTCTTCCACTGAACCTGCCTAATCCCATCTGATCTGTTTCCCTGAACTGTCTTCGGACTCCTGCTTGCCCTTCAGGGCTGCAACATTTGGGACACTCTGGGCGGCACCTGCCGGATCTTACTGGCAGCCCACCGGCTGGATCCTACCTCATACTCTGATGATGGACTGAACTGTTGGACCAGGTTAGTGACTTACATGGATAATCCTTCACTGTCACATTATCAATGTCGCTTACCTATGTTTCTCTCCAACAGAGCTTCAGTGATAGACGCCCTAGCCGCTGATACTGGGGATCCCCGGCCTGCTTGTTTTTTTAAATAAACGCTTTGAATTATCCCACTGTTTGTCTCAACTTGAATACTGGGTCCTTCTGTTCTGAGTTATAACGTTCTGCTAAAGAAGAACAAAGCAGGAATTAGTGTTCAGGATCCTGCTGATACATTAGTCCTTTAATCCTGGAGACGTTTTTCAGCTGATAGATGGCTGACTTTGTTACTGTCTTTATGAGCATCTGAGGGTTCATCACTACACCCTGACATAGAGTTTCTCATTGGCTTAACTGAAGCTGTGTGCTTACTTTTAAAAGGGGAAAAAAGGGGAAAGCTTGAAGACATTGAATATGAGGGGCCCTGAGATGACGACTTGGGGAACGCCCCATGTGATTTTTGTGGTCTCTGATGTACATTTACCAACTGATTAAGATCCTATCATCCTCTGACATAGCTGGCTGTGTGTTTCCATGGACGGGGAAACCTTTTACAGCTGCTTTTTTATCTCTGCTAGCTTCTGTCTCCTTGAACCCCAGTGTTGGCCTCAGCAGATGGCAGCTCACACTGAGAATCTGTAGTTCTGCTGGAGGTTTTCTTCCTGTTAAAAGGGAGTTTTCCTCTCCACTGTAAGCTACAAGCATGCTTAGTGTGAGGGGATTGCCTTTGAGTCAATGGGTAGATGCAATAAACTGGTTTTCCTTAGAAAACTGTGAATTAATTTGACTGAATGATCTGTTGAACAGGAAAATGACTTGAGATGACATGTGTTGTGAATTGGTGATATATACATAAATTGAATTGAAATGAATTTAATTGAATATGTGTCAATTGTAAATGAAGATTATTGTGTGTATTTCCAAAAATGCAGTATTAAAACATTTTCAAAATAAAAGCGATTCAATATATTTTGCAATATGCAAGATTAATATAAAGTTCCATAATATGCACAGCCCCTAAAATGTTGGTTTTTAGCACCTCTGAAATATTATAAGAATTGGGAACTCATAAAGGTTTAAAAGAGTTTTTTTTTTCCTCTTACAGGGAAACAATTAAATGAAAATATCACAGTTCATAATTAGTATTTACTCTATTTAAGTTTGCCATAATCCCATGGATTCAGGGTTTGGTTCAGTCTAATCAGGGACATATTTTAGAAAGTTGATCCACCTACCTCCCCATCTCTGGGGTTGTCCAGAATGAGGAAACTCTGAGTTCTCAGCTAATATCAGTGAGCATGTTAACCTTGAATTAAGCTCATTCACAGACGAAGAGCAAAAGCCATCATAAATAGATCGCTGATACAATGATTTACCATGGTTACCTCTGGGTATAACCTCGCTGCAGCTACATTCACTAATAAACACATATTCTGACTTACAATTAGAAGCCAGCAGCTGTAAGAAAGATTATCTTGGAATCAAACACTGAATGTGGTTCTTTTCGTATTTAGCATTTCTCTGTATAAATACCATTAATAAAAGTAGAATATTATTTTTGCATTTCAGGCTTTGACAGTAATACTAAGTGGTTGTAAAAATATAACATATTACTAAACACAGCTATAGCACAAAATATTTCAAAATAATCTAATTTGATAATTTCATAGGTTGACAAAATGTCATTATTTTGGTTTAACAATGCTAATTATTTTTCTTTACAGCTCTGTGAGATGCAATGACAAAGGATTGACATAGAGAAACCATGGACATGAAGGGATTTGATTCTATATTATAAGTTGGTTCTAAAAATATGGAGTGAATTGTGTTCCAATATTGTTGCAAATGGAAATTTGACAAAAAAAGATGCAAAACAGAAATTAAACATTGAAGAATAATTTGATCCAAAAATGGTTTTGAGAGTAACTGCTGTTTTCTAAGATTATTTTTTTTTTCAAATTTTATTTTTTCATTTAATTTAAGTTTATTTATATAGAATCGATTCAGAAAATCATCTCAATGTGCTTTATAGAGACAGTTCAAGCAGATCTTCCACTCAAGTTTTCTATGTTAGGAAAGCCAGGTGATTGCATCGACTTGTTGACTCTACAGCAGGGTTAACCAATTAAAAATCAGTGGGATCCGAATAAAGAAAATCATTAACCAGTAAAGGCCGGAGCCATTTTTTAATTATAATCTGTTACTTTAAACAGAATTTAACAATGAAATAAAATGAGGTTTTTATGCATCCATGTTATACATTGAATTTCTAGATAAAAAAATATAAAAAAAAAAGAAAAGAAAAATTTTCCATTTTAAAATCTAAAGTGTTTTTTGAAGTAGAGAACAACAATCATTCAGTTTGGTATATATCCCTCACACAGAGCATGCGTGTAGCGACAGTGGAGAGGAAAAACTTCCTTTGACAGTTGTGCACTAAATAAATCATTAAGGACAGACTGGTCCCTCCCCGTCAAGCATTTGTGGACAACTATTGAAGGGAGAGGATGAAAGGGAAACATCAACCTCTGTCACCTTTCCCTCAGATCAGGTTATATAAACTATGAAAGAACAAAGCTCTAAAAACAGAGCAGAAGGACGTCTACGCTGACAGGCTGGAATGATCTCTGTGAAGATTAAAGGCAGATGATAATTGCTGCATCGGAGCTTCACCGGTTGGCAAAGTGCCCGTTTTGAAGCCAAGCTCCATCATAAATTGTCTATTTATCTGATAAAAGCTGCACCAATGTGGTTCTCTCGCAGTTTTTACTTTTTCTTCTTTTTGTTTGGTTTGTTTATCTTGTCTCTCACTGGACAAAAAGCGACAAAGAGGACTTAGAATGATCTACAGTCATTTTTGCTGGTTTTAAACTTTCAGCCTCAAACATTAGGTTATTGTAAGGTAAGGCTGACAGTTTGTCCCCTTCCTCTACTCTGATCAAAAACTACAACACAACATGGCGTCCCCCATTCGATGCACCTCCAATGTGTTTATAGACTATTCACTCTATGCTTTTATAATGCGTTCATTTTTGATGTGATGGTATTAGACTTTTGCAAAATATTTTTTTAAAGCAATGCTTGATATTTTGCTAATAAGTCAAATTCGTAACACATTGTCCCTTTAAATTAGTCCAGCTCATGGTTAAGATCAGGCCTGGTAGAGATTTAAGTTTTTCTTTTTTACACTCCCATAACCTTGACTGTTAGGGGCTAAAGAATAAAGAAAAGAGTAATTGTTTGATTTAGGTTTCTCACAAAGGATCCTGCAGTGCAGAAAATATGCAGTATTATTATGCCTCTAGCTACTATACTATATATATATATATATATATATATATATATATATATATATATATATATATATATATATATATATATATATATATATATATATATATATATATATATATACAGTATATATATATATATATATATATATATATATATATATATATACAGTATATATATATATATATTGTTAGTCAACATGAATAGTGAAACTGTAGAAACACATCCTTCATATTCTGCTGCAGTTTTTTGTGCTTTTCATCTGTTTCACTTAAAAGATTTGCAGAAGGAGTGAAATGGTTTTGTAATCTGAGTCTGAGGCTGCAGCAGAATTTCCTCTAAAGTATGGAACTTAGAATATAGATATTTTTACATCAGCCAACCTGCTGAAATCCAGGGAAATATTTGTACCATAGTTATACTTTGATGTTTGTTAAAGTTTAGTTTTCCTGCAGCTCAACACTCTGCTGCCTTAAGACGTTTTCAAATCTAATAACTAGTAAATAAATCTTATTTACATTAAAACCGCGTGCAGAATATGCTCTGATGTAAAGGCTTTAGTTTAGAAAGTAGGGTGTTTATAAGAAACAATGATTATTTTAGTTAGATGTTTCCACCAAAAAATTTGCAGCTGCCAGATATGTAGCTGTTAAAAATAAAAATAAACAAATAAATAAGATTTAACCCTTTAGGAAACCCAGGGGTTGTACTATATCTTCATAACAGTTGACGCTTAAATGGGCCCTAATCAAGAGGGCCATTGGCTCATTCCAATTACATCTAAATGCTTTCCAATTAAATCATGGCCTTTCAGCTTTAACTTTATTTTCTAACTGAATTATCTGAGCAGAGGCGTAGAAAGAAAGAGGAAAAGTCCATGATCAATTAAGAAATAGCGCAAAGATTATCAGATGCCAGGTGGTAAAAGACACGAGTAGGTCTTGGACTGTGACAGGAACATTGGTTATGTGGATGCGGCATCATTTTCTCAAACTGAATAAAAACTGAGGTAATAATCTTCAGACCGAAGGAGGAGAGATGCAGAGTTAGCTCACAGCTTCAGCTACTACAGCTAGAAACCTTTGATTGTGGATGAAATCTTGGAGTCATGATGGACACAGACCTGAACCTTCAGAGGCACATAAAGGCAGTTACTACGTCAGCCTTTTATCACCTGAAGAACATTTCCAGGATCACTGCAACTGTCTCTTCATAGGTTTGCCTAAAAGTTCATCAGACAGCAGCAGCTGATCCAAAACGCTGCTGCCCGTGTTCTCACTAGAATTAAGAAAGTAGAGCACATTGGTTCTGAAGTCCTTCCACTGGCTCCATGTAGTTTAGATAATAGAGTTTAAAATCATTCTGTTAGTCTATAAATAACTGAATGGATCAGTACAGCAATGCATAACAGATTTGTTGTCAGTGGATCAACCTCTCAAACTCCTCATGTCTTCTAGTTTAAGCCTGCTCTGTTCACCCAGAAGTAGAAACAAACATGAAAAAGCAGCAGTTAGTTCCTATAGGAGTAGCCATTCAAAATGTTTCCTTTTCCTCTGATGTTGCCTTGGCTGGATTCCCTTCAGTTCCTTTTTAAACATCAATATTTGTACTAAAATATCTTTTTTTTCCTGATTTGTGAACATCAGATCTAAAAGAGAAGCATCATCTCCTGGTCAGACCCTGTAATTCAGTGAAAGGGTGAACTGTATAAAAAAAAAAAAAAGAATTACACATCCTACTTAGACTTTTATCATTATGTACACACACAGTGTGTATACAAAAATAAATTTAAGCTCAGTACAGCTCAAGACATTTTCATTTTAAAGTGCAGCAGTGATAGAAGCTGTCAAAGCTTACGACTATATATGATTTATAGTTTCCACGCATTCAGGTTTTTTTTGCACCCCATTTTATACAACATTCATTCGGCAGTCTGATGGCAGTGGGGGCTAAGAAACTGTTCTGGAATCTGCTGGACCTGCATCGATGCTTTGAGCCTGTTCCCAGAGGGCAGCAGGGAGAACAGTCCATGATGGGGATGTGAGGGTCATTTATGATGTTATAATGTTATGGGCTGACACACGGCGCTGGGATGAAATGGAGTGGGAAGAGGGAGCTCCAATTATATCTTCTGCTGTTCTCACCACTCTTCACCTTCTTCCAGTCTGAGGAGCTGCAGCCTCCGCACTGCAACCACACACAGTGAGACAGCTGGTCAGAACGCTTTCCTCTATGGTGCTTCTGTAGAAGGTGGTGAGGATGGATAAGCAGGTGGGCTCTCCTCATCCCTCCACAAGAAGTACATGCTCTTTTCTGCATCTATGCCTCCATAGAGCTCCACCATGCAAGGGGGGGTCACTCCAATGGCTGGAAGTTGGAGGGAAATGGGCTGCCATTCGGCTGGCGTTTGACTAGGAAGGGCCATTTTGAATGGCTGCTACTGTTTACTCCACTGATCTGGAATAAACTCACAGCAGGGCCTGGAAAAATGCTTAACAGCCTGAGTGCTTTTAGAGTCAAAGTTAAAGAACCAATTTGTTCAAAAATATTTTCCTATTTGATTCATGCCAGCATGAGAGACAAATTCTTGCAAAATAATCTTCTGTATCAACTGTTTTATGTGCTTTACTACCAGCTTTTATCATGTTTTTGTCTTTGTTTGCCTTTACTTACCTCATTTTTTACGGTTTTATTTGTGTACAGCACTTTAAACTATCTGTACTAAACTTGCCTTTCCTTGTTTTTCTAATTTTTGCATTGGCTTTATGATCAACTTTTTATGCAGTGTAACATATGAACATGGCTAGCGCTTGCATCCAAAAGCTGCCAAAAGACATCAAATGTTATTAAAGGTAGAAATATGTTCTCCGATTTGACCTTAGGGTATTAACCACAAACTATGACACCCTTAATGTTCAGCATTTTTTACTTTCTCATAAACACCATGTTTAAGCGTAATAACAACAAAAAAACTGACACACAATTTTAACCTAATACCTCCCTTAGACTTTTATGAGCTTCTCTCCCAAAAGCATAAAAAATAAACTTTTTGTTAGGATTCCAGTTTGTGTGGCTTTTTTTTTTGTGTTTTCCTCTCTCCACCACCAGGCAGTGCCCTGTCCTCGTTGGGCCTCCCCACACACCTGCGGCTCGTTGGGTCATCATTACCAGAGGAGTACTTGAGCAGCAGGCTGTCACCACCTCGACGCCAGAGTGTTTGCCAGTATTGGGTACTCTAGCCAAACTGAGATTAGCAGAGTCTAACCTTAGCATTGTTTCTCTGAGTCTGAAATTGTTTTTTGTCTTTGTTCTTCAGCAGGAAGACTTCCTGTGTTACTGGATAACCCTGGGGACCTTCTACCCCCTGGAAGGGATTTTACTGAGTAGTCTCGAACACTGGAGAAATCTCCACATGATCCTCGCTTCCGCGTCCACTCTTTGAAAACTAAGTGACGGTGCCTGGGCCCTTTTACTCCCTTCTGTCCGTGTGCATGGCTGCCTGTTGCCTGTCCAACTTCTTCCCTCTGCTCTCTCTGATAAAAAAAACAGCCCAATAAACTGGATCCGGCGACAAACCAAGAGCCCTCAAAACCCTATTCCTCTCCAGCAATATTCAAGCCTGATTGATGGCATTTCTGTGAAAATTTTATGCTCTTTATTCAAAACGGAGACTTAGTGAATTTTTGTAAGGAGTCTTTTAAAAAGTTTCAATCTCAATTGTAACCTCATGAAGGAAGGGACCCATTTTTTAAAAGAAAACACTCCAGAGGGTCAGATCTTTAAAGAACATTAGGACATTTTTGGGTTCTAAAGACCAATCTATTAAGACAAGGAACTTTTTTTTTTTTTTTATTTATCAATTTATTATGAACTTTAACTGTTTTACATGTTTTAGTTTTATAGAAAGAAACTCTCTTGCATCAGATTAAGCTGAACATGATAAATCCATCCAATCAAAGGGATGTTTGATGAGATAAAGCAGCCAGTTTGCTGCTTTATATTAAATTAATGTATCTACGATGATCTCTGTCAGCCAGATATGAGATTCTGTGTCATCTCAAACTTTTATTGTTTCTATATGACCTTTAGATCCAAGATTTTCATTATCTTGTCTATATACAGTTTAATAAACTACTAAATCCACACGATGTTTCTAATACGGTGATGTTTTCTGACCAACATGAGTGGAAAGTGAAGGATCTTTTAATTTTACTGTTCCTGGTTAGCCATTCTTGCCATGATGACAAAAGTATTTTGACTTGATTTATTTAATTTGGTTTTAATGAGATAATTACATTGGAGGGACTATAGAAAATGCTAATAATGATTTCAGACTGCAGCTGGGTTGCCAACCTTGATTGGAGGGCTAATTATATTATTATCATCATTACCATGAATGATTTTTAAATTGTATTCATTGTTCCATCGCAACAGGCTCACAATGATTTATTCTTTCTTCTGCAAACAAAAAAACTAAACTTTTGAATCTTAAATATCTTGCATATAGTGAGGGTGCCACTTTGATTTACAGACCTAATAAACAAGCAGCCCTGAGGTTTCGGAGGGAGCCACGGAGGGGCCACCTCTGCTGCAGCCAAATGTAGAAACCGCCACAGACTGAGCTGAATTAATTTAGAAGTGTGTTTATTGCAGCCGAAGCAGATCTTTACAAGGTTGTTGTTGATTCATCAATTCAAGTCATGCTCGGTGGCTGCGCCCGACTTCGTCAGCGCCTGCGGGGGTCATTGGTTTGCTGTAATAGATAATTTCATGTCTCTTAAATGCAACAGTGACAAACCATCCGGATGAAACAGACTCATCACACATCGGTTGTTATATGGCAGGCTGTTTTGACATTATTAAAAGTGCTCTCCTTTCAGTTGTACAATTCAATTCAGTTTATTTCTGTAGCACCAATTCACAACACATATCATCTCAAGGCACTTTACAGTTCATCACATCTTACAGTAAACTGATTCCAAGTTTTCTATCAAAAGTTGCAACCAGTTGGTGCATCGACTCATTGACTCAAATGCAATCCCTCACACTAAGCATGCTTGTAGCAACAGTGGAGGAAAAACTCCACTTTGAACGGGAAGAAACCTCCAGAACCAGGGTCAATGTGAGCGGCCATCTGCTGAGGCCGACTGGGGAGTTTAGGGAGACAGAAGAAGAGATACAAAGAAGCAGCTGTAAACGGCTGACCGGTCCAGGAACCACACAGCCAGGGAGACCAGCTCCGAGCCAGCGCGCCAATGTCTGAGGATATGAAGAAAGCACATCCAGCTAGTCACAGTCAGAGAAACAGGACTACACTTCTGAAAAACAGGCCGATCTCCAACATCTATAAATAAAGGTGTTGATGGCAGCAGCACAGCTGATATTTCTCTCCAGGATGGAGTCACAGCCAAACAGGAACAGACGAGGCGAAGCTACTATGAGGAAAAAACCAGAGAGAGAAGAACGTTAGAGATTGAACTAATAGGTTCTGCAGAGTGGGAGAATAGAGATAGAATGAAGCAGAATGATGAAATGTGGGTCCCTATGTCCTCCAGCAGTCTAAGCCTATATCAGCATAACTATAGAGATAGCTCAGTTGTTCTGTTTAAAGATAACTTAAATAGGATTCTTCTTGGTCAAAATCACATTTCTAGTTGGAGCAGTAAAAAAATACTACCTGATTTACACTTTTGCACTGATTTCCAGAATGTCAAAAAAAACTAAATTGTACCAACAGGACAATTACCTAGAAATGTGGCTGTTTTGACTTTCATCAGCTTGTCTGTATTTTTATTTATGAGATCTGAAATACATTTCTTATTCGTCAAAATAATACATATTATGACCAGTAACAATAGGAATACGGAAATCTGAAATGATTTTTTAGACATCCAGAATGTTTATTGTAGATATGAACTGTAGACTGTAGTGCTCATAACGGACCTACTGACTGCTTTTCTA
Organism: Cyprinodon brontotheroides; assembly: GCA_018398635.1. Classification (NCBI taxonomy): domain Eukaryota; kingdom Metazoa; phylum Chordata; class Actinopteri; order Cyprinodontiformes; family Cyprinodontidae; genus Cyprinodon; species Cyprinodon brontotheroides. Next base: position 8,102,355 of record JAGKQL010000046.1, on the reverse strand, counting down.
TTTATTTGACTACAACTGAATCTCCTGATTAATATTATAGGTTTTCCTTCTTATCAATTGAATATTACAACAACAAATCTAAAGAATACTTTGTTTAGATAATAGTTGATAGTTTAATTGTATTTTCAACATGTTTGCATGTGATTGTGCGCTTGTTACATAGTGAGGCAATTTTTATCTTTTATCTGAATAAGCTTAAGTGACAAACTGTAAATGTTTTCCATTTTACACTGAGACATTTTCCAGCATTAGATTGATCTTGTTTTAAATCCATCCAATCAAAGAGACGAGGTGGGGTGTTAAGACTGCGTCTGGAAAGGAAATGTCATTGTGTCCATCAGACAGTCTTTGAAACGATCCCAGTGTATCTTGGATGATCTCTTTGTCGATATGGGACTCTCTCTGTGTCACCTCAATTCTTTAAGTGTTTCCAAATGACCTTTAGATCTAAGATTTTCTTTATGAGTTTCGACAGCTGGTTACATGCTCATGTGTGCTGCATGTAGGTGATTTCCATTTCTTTGCACAGTTAGATTAATTTAAGGGTATCAGAGTAAAGGATGCAGAACAAAAACTGCACACAACACAATCTTCATTTTTATTTATATGAAGTTTTTAGGTTTTTTTTTCCTTCCTTGTGGCTTTAATTTGAGGTGCTGGCATGACAAACAAAAATCTGCACAATATGTTGAAGCTTGTGGAAAAGTCAGAGTATGAATACTTTTTTACTGTTGTTTGCTGCACCTCAGTGCAGTTTATAAATCACCTATATGTAGTTCTTGCAGTTTTGCATCTAACAGAGCCACATTGTGCCACTAAGTGGGGAAAGAACCAGTGTACAGTAGATGGGTGCCGAAGGAAAGCAGGTGGGTGTTGGAATGAGCAGCACCCTGAATATCACTGTTTGACAAAACGTACGTCCTCTGACAACCTCAGCCCACTCCTATCATAGGCTGTCTCCCACTGCTGGTGACAGGAGTAACAAACCTGGCAGGCAGTGCCATCCCATGAATCCGGCCGACACGATGCTGCTTGTGTGCCGGTGAGGAGGAGTCTGGCTGTTCTCAGCTTTTCAAGTGACTCCATACTTCTTTAACTTGTTTCCCTTCTAAAAATCACTATAAATCTAATCCTAAAGCACTTTACTTTAATTCACTTTATTTATAAAGCTCCAGTTCACAACACAGGTCATCTCAAGGCACTTTACAGAGACAATTCAGTCAGTTAAAACATTTTTATCTAAGGAAAACCAGTTGATTGCATCCAGTCATTCACTTTGCAGTGAGCATGTTGCCACTGTAGCCTTTAGTTGCCTTGTGTTGTTGACTATGCACCAATCCCTTACTTAAGAATGTAAGTAATTAGCGCAGAGATGTTGAAAGAAAAAAACTCCTTTTTTACAGCATGAAACTCCAACTGACCAAGACTCAGTGTGAAAGTCTTCTGATGAGGCTAGTTGGAGGTTCAAGAAGAGAGAAGCAGACATGCAAAGGAGCATAGAAGCTCTGATAGAAGCATAGTTTCTATTTTAGATACGGTAACGTAAACCAGCTCCACAGGTGGCTCTGTCTCAGAAAGAAACAATTAAGCATATGAGCTATAAGTCCGTTTTAATGTAGAAGGGGATAAACAAGAGCACTTATATTAAGTCACAGTAAAAGCTGAGCAAAGAGCTTTATCAAGGGAAGAAACAGGACTAAGCACTGAATAACGGACCCAAATCTGTGGTAGGAATAATCTTTAACGTTTCAAAACAGTTGATTTTGTTAGGACCTAAAATACTTAGATTATTTAATATAAGGAACATATTTGCATCTACATTAATTATGTATTATTTATAGTCATATAATAATGCTATAAGGTATGAGTTCTATCATTTTATTTCATCTCCGATCCAGCAGGATCCTTTTTGTAAGAAAAAGAATAATCATCGCTGTCGACATACATTCCAACGTTAAATGACCTAAGGCTGAAGAACAGCAGGTAGAAATGAAAGATACTGGCAGGCAAGACTGGCCCAGAAACAACAGTGTAATTAGAAACTACAGCACACATGAATAAAAATTGGACATCTACTAAGTTACAACTACAATTGCTTTGAATAAAGAGAGTTAATTATTTTATTTTTTTTTGTTCTGTCTGAGAGTTGTCCCTGAAAAGGATGTTGTTATTATCATTTCTGGGAAAAAGGCATGAAACCATAGACCCAAAGTCTGGTCTAGAAAACACCATCTGCCATCTACAGTATAATGGAAGTTGTTGATGGAAGCAGCCCAGCTACTGCCTCTTCCAGCTAAATGGAACTAAGCCAGATTAAGCTACTATGAATAAAAAGTAGATCAAAAATAGAGTTAAAAGATGGACGAACAAATAATGGAATATTGGAGAATATTAGTAGAAGGAAGCAAAATTATGAAAAGTTGTCCCTATGTCCTCCAGCAGTCTAAGCCTATAGCAGCAGAACTATAACCTGAGCTACTCTAACTATAAGCTTGATCAAAAAGGACATTTTTAAGCCTAGCCTTAGAAGTAGAAAGGGTGTCTGCCTCACAGACTAGGGTTGGGCCAAAGCTTCCTGATAACTAAAAATCTACCCTACCATGTTTTTCATAGCTGAAAACTACAACAATTTAGCCAATCAAAAAGATCTGTCTCAGGCTACTGGAACTGGTTAAGGCTGATTTATACTCAGAAACCAGGTCGTCTGCGTGTGTGTCGCAGTGATTATCCCCCTGCCCCTACCGCAGACACTCTGCTGCACCTCTCCAAATTTGTAGTTGACCATAGACAGGAAGCATCTGATTGGTCAAATCTACATCCGCTTTGTTTGTATGACCGCCATTGTGGAAAAAACTGGTGAAGCAGCTAGAAGAGCGAGGTGCGCGAGAAAGCTGGGATCCTTTTTCCACCTGGACACCCGCTCTTTTTGCCCTCATGTCCCTCCGTTGTTGCACAAACTTGCTTAAATATTAGGCATAAATATATGCATCAAGCTCACTGCGACACAATGATGCAGAAAGATAACCAGCCCTTTAGCCCATCTCTTCTCTGTTGGACCAGTTCTAACGGCACCAAAGCATCCCCACATGATTCTTGCACCGCTGTGCTTTACAGTTGGTTTGGTATATGAGAGCCTCACTATGACCACAAAATGCTTCTTCATCTTTGCCTCATCTGGTCAAAATATTCTTCATTTTTAGACATTTGGTTTGCCCACATTAGCAGCTGTTAAGCTCTCTTAGAATAAATGTGTTTTGTTGTTCTTGGTTGGTGCTATGATTGGTTATGTTATTTAATCCTTCCACTCGGAAAGAGACAAGTTTAAACCAGTCTTTGCATATTGGTGATTTATTTAAACCTCTCTTAGTACAGAAGCGACGTGACAATCACTGCTGAAAAGAACAGGAGTTGTGAGATTTCTAAAAGCAGGAAGGAAATGTTAGTCATGTAACGAGTTGCGTGTTTAAATAAAAAAAACAACACGTCGGTTTGGAAAGGTTCCTCTGAATTGTTAAAAACTCTCCTTCCCTAATAGCCTGATACAACGAAAGCACACCAGGAGGGTTTTCATTATTCATTGCCTTCGACACTTTCATTTATCCAAACAAAAATTGCTTCACTAAACTCACTGCAAACTGCTCTAACACCTGGATGTTTCATGAGGGAAACACACAAATTAAAAGTTACATTTAGCTGTTATTTAGTTTGGTATTTGACCAAAATTATAAACTTATCTGCTCTTTTTTAGCGGTAGTCTAAAAATGGTTTATGTAGAAAGACCAGAAAAATAAAATCAGTAAGAATTTAAACAAACAATTTACCCACTGAACCCTTCGTAGGGGAACCAGTCAGATAAATATGGAGGTAATTTTGTTTCATTATCATTATTTGTAAATGGAAATTTGAAATAAATGGAATCCAGAAATTACTTGGAAAAACCTCTCAATCAAAATAGATTTTTAGAGTAACCTTGATGTTTTCTAAAATTTATTCTTTGTTGATATATTTTTTATGTTATTATTGGATTTTTCCATATTTAAATGTTTCCAGTTTCTATAACATTATGTGTTTATTTTTATTTTTTTTTTCAAATTTATCTTAATCAGATTGAGTTTCATATATTGCGCTCTTCTCAGAAAATAGCATTTTACTGATGTTAGGATAATTATCATTGATGATGTGTGAGTTTATTACACCTTAATCTTAGCTGTCTGTTGCTCGTCAGAACTGATGTTTTCCACAATAGTTTATCTAATTAGTACAGTTCCTCTGTCCGGATATACAGTTATAATCTTCATTCTGTACGTAGCAAAGATTTGGGGAATGGAATGAGAGCGGTGTCATTCAGCTAAGAACAAAGTGTAATATTTTGATAAGGCTGGAGCCATGGATGTCTACTCATCTGCTAACGTGGTGATGTAATGATGTGATGATGAGTCAGACTGGAGATGTTTAAAATGCTTCTTTAACTGTTAATCGGCGCCACTTCCTGAAAGGTGAGCTCGGTTGGTGAGCAGCTGCCTTCTGTATATTCTAAGCAATATCTCTGATCTGGGTAAGATTACTGTTGGGAGCTGGAGAAATTCCAGCAGAGTCCGCCGTGGATCCTCCTGAGTGAGCCTTCTGCACAGCTGCAGCCCATCAGATCATCAGAGGATCCACTACTTAAGCTGTCTTCAGACCTTGCCTCAACGCCGCAGTGTTGATCCAGTTGGTCAGCGCCTAAGCCTAGACTCTCAGTGAATCTTTGTTGAATCTTGAATCCAGCCTGGATTCTAACCCTTGTCTCTGTCTTCCAGGAAACCAGTTTCTCCTCTGTGGAGCTCAGGAAGAGCTAACCTGCCGAGCCTCCACCCTCAGAGCCAAACCTGAAGAACCACAGTGAACTTCCATGCAGCTCAGGACTAAGAGCTGGAAAACTCAAAACCAAGGTCTGCTCAGAACTAGATGTAAGACGCTGAAGCAGCTTGCGGACTCTGCTGATCAACTCCTCTCCAGATCCAACAGTAGCCCTCTCAAAGCTATCTACAAGAACCCTCAAGGTACAATCAGTTACAATCAAGGAATCAAACTCCAAGGTGCAACGCTAACTGAACTGTCTCTCACGCAGACTCCGGTGAACCTGTTTCCAGGCCCGAACCAGAACCAGTCATATCAGTGTGCTTGTGCAAAATAAACTTGTTAAACTTTTACTCCTGTGTCCGTCTAGTGGTGTTCTGCATATTTGGGTCGCTCTCCGTGCACCCATCATGACAATTACAAATTCTATCTGATCCTGTTGTCATGTCTCATGGTTATATAATACATAAATGTTATGAAGTGTTATTTAAAGAGTTTGTTCGAGTGATCTCTTTTCAGGAAAATGAACCGGTGAGAGAAAGCTCCTAGGTATAAACACAGAGAGCCTATCTTTAACAATGATCAAATTTTTTCACGTTTGTTGGCAGGCTTATCTCTGGAATGAGGAAGATGCATTTCTATCGCTCTGCTAACGTTGGTGAAGAACAAGCGTTTTGGGCTAGAAGTGAAGAGAATGTTATCTGTTAAACGCATTTGAAACAAAGTAAATCTGTAGAAATATCGGGGCAACAGTGGCGTCGGAGGAAAGAGTTTACCCTGCCACTGGAGGGTTGTCGGTTTGAGCCCTGGCTCCGGCTTTTGGTGTCATTGTGTCCTTGGGTAAGACGCTTCACCCGCATTGCCTACTAATGGTGTTCAGAGGCCCCGATGGTACCAGTGTACGGCAGCCTCGCTTCTGTCAGTGAGCCTCAGGGCAGCTGTGGCTATAATGTAGCTTGCCAGCATCAGTGTGTGAGTGAATGGGTGAATGACTGAATGTAGCGTAAAGTGCTTTAGTGAAGTCCTCTGACTTAAAAAAAACAATAAATACAGGCCATTTACCAATTATCTGAAAAAAAGAAGAAAATATAAAAATTGAAAAAAAAAATAGGAAATAAAGAACAAAATAAAAAAAATGCTTCTCTCAAAACCCTCCTTTTCTATTGAGATATTTTTTAAAACTTAAATTTCTTCTTTTTTTTTTATTTGTCTTGTCCGGCTTGGTAACACCAAGGGGGCGAACGCCAGAGCAGAATCTGAACAGCAGGGATTCAGGAACCAGTCTTCAACACACAGAGACAAGATGGGTGAGAAATCCAAAGCACGACCAGCTGAGGGAGACAGGTGACAAAGTTAGAACTAGGAATCCAAAACATCTAACTCACAGGAACGAAGATCTGTTGACAGGACAGAGGCCTAGGCGTACCACAACGGTCTAACACTCTGGCGTCCTTCGGCTGACTGAAAGCTCCTCTTACGCTCCAGCTAGAGCAGCCCCAACAAGCCACAGGTGCGGGGCCACGCCCACATGTCAACAACAGCCACCTGTGGAAGAGAATCAGCAGAGCACAGCAAACATAAGCCTAATAGGTCCACGCCCAATACAAGCCCGCAACAAGCTCACTGCACACACTGCTGAGTGATAACCAGCCCCAAGGCCAATCTCAGACAAGCTACTCAATTCAACAGTCCTGTGTTTGAACTGTGGGAGGAAGTAGAGAATCGGCATAAGCATGAAGAGAACAAGCAAACTCCATGCAGGAAGACCCCGGGCCAGGACACAAACCCAGAACCTTTTTGCTACAAACTGAGTCATCACATTGCAACAATGATGAAACAAAATTCTCTTAATAAATAACTATAGATTTAGTTTCCTGATCTAAATGTTACAGAGAAGGCTTGGGGAAAAGTGCTGTGGTTTGATGAGCCCAAACCTCAGGAATTAGGTATCAACTTGACTCCCGATTCCCTTACAATCAGGCACAGAGGTGGAAACATCATGCTTTGGGTAAGGTTTTTCCATTAGCAAAGGGCCATTTGAAGGACCTCAACACGAGCAACAATACCAATCAGACACAGAAAAGAAAAAAAAAAACATTTCCCATTTAAAAACACTGTAAGAGAAAAACAAAAAACAGCACAGTTACACATCAGACCGTTTCAAAGAAACCACCATTCAGCTCACTTTAGGAATCTCTGCTGCCAGATGTTGGTTTCAGTTTATCTCTCAGCTTTCACTCTTTGCACCCGGGAGGCAAAGTAAAGTGGAGACAGCTGTGGCCAGGGCCGCTATAGAGAACAGCCATGGTGGCACCTGATGTGCACAGGACAGGAAAAACACAAACAACCTCAAGAAGAAGCAAACTGCATCAGTTCTGCAGCCTCAGAACAAAAGACATAGTTTTATATCACAGTTGGAGTTGAAATCATAATACGGATCATTGCGGTAGAAAATAAAACTGAACCACCATGAGATCTGGGGCTGTAGCCTCAAAATGTTCTCTCAGCTTCTTCTGAAACATCACGTCTGCCGCAGATTAGTGCTCTTGGCTCCTACCTGCTGTGACGTCCAAGTGACATTTAAGATGGAAGAAGAAAAGGGAAAGTGGTCGAAATGAAATGCTTTTATGCAACTGTTTCAGCTCTAAAGTGCTTTTTTTTCTTCCTCCGCTGCCATTAAGCCTCATTAGCTCCGAATGATGACAGGATGTCGGAGAGGTGGACGTCTGAGGAGCAGATCTTTTCTACATTAAGTGAAATGGAAGCTGGAAGATGACTAAAAATGAACTCTACTGTGATAGTTGTCTCGTCTCATCAGAGCAAAGCACTCGTTTCACATTATTCTTCTGTCGAGGCGTCTCTTCATAGCTTCCCAAAACAAAAAAAAGTTTAATGTCTGAAAGAATAAATCTGTATGTCTGTGTGTGTTTAGCTCTGTTTTGTCTAAACTGATCCTAATAAAAATGAAATAATATTGTCTGATTGAGAGAAACTAAGTACAGGGAATTAAGTTATTTTTCTCAGTGTGAGGACACAGCTGAGAAAAAATCTAAATCTACATAAGTAATTTTTTCTTAAAACTAGTGATTTTTTCTTGGATTGAGGAGGCAAAAGATACACTTTGTCAATGGATCAAGACAATTTACACTTAAAATAAAGAAAACATAATTGCATTGTTGTCATGATGGGTCTAAAGATTCAGCCATATACAGAACACCTAGCGGAGAGCTAGGTAAAAGTTTAACAGAGTTTAATGAAGTTTCACAAAAACACAAGATTATGTACTGGATCTACCCCCACGAGGTACCCCGTCCCCTCTTCAGTGGCTCAGGAATAGGCTCAGTAGCGACCGCCGACTGCGGCTCTGGAACTGAGTCAGAGGAGACCGCCGACTGCGGCTCTGGAGCAGGCTCTGAGGAGACCGCCGACTGCGGCTCTGGAAGAACAGGCTCTGAGAAGACCGCCGACTGCGGCTCTGGAACAGGCTCTGGGGAGGCCGCTGATTGCGGCTCCTGGAACTGGGCACCACCCATCTGTGCTCTTCATCCCGCCGACAGGCGCTACCCCGGGTCCGGACCAGGGGAACCCAACGATTGCAGAACCGGGTCAGAAACAGGGGAGCCCGCCGACTGTGGTTCCATATCTGGAACTGGAGAAACCACCGACTGTGGTTCCACCTCAGGAACTGGAGAAACCACTGACTGTGGCTCCACCTCAGGAACTGGAGAAACCACCGACTGTGGTTCCACCTCAGGAACAGGGGAAACCACCGACTGTGGTTCCACCTCAGGAACAGGGGAGACCACCGACTGTGGCTCCTCCTCGGGAACAGAGGAAACCGCCCATGGAGGCACATGTTCAGTCTCTGAAAAGGCTTGAAGCGCCTGTAGAGGGCTCTTGGCGGTTTGTGGCCCCTGCTGAGAGGCTCTTGGAGGCATATTTCCACCAACTCCGAATTCCGAAGCCCTTTTTAAAGTATGCTCAGGGGTCTCTGGACGGCACAGGGCAGGCTCAGGGGTCCCTAGACGGCACAGAGCTGACTCAGGGGTCTCTAGACGGCACAGAGCTAACTTACGGCGACGCCGTTTCTTACGCCGAGGGGTCCTTGGAGCTTAGCTAATCTCTCATAAGTACAGTTAAAACTGGCTTTCAACGGAAATCTGGTCTCCGCCCATTCAAGGGCTTCTCCGGACAGGAAAGACACGACAAAAGCTATTCTACTCTTCTCTACTCGACTCGTAAAACTCAAAAAATAGCTGACACTGGAACAGAAATCTCCTGAACTTACTTGGGTTGCCGGAAAATCTCTCAGGCAGTGAAGGGCTGAATTCTGAAAACGACGGGCTGGGTTCTGACCAGAAAGGAAGATTACTATCTTGAACAGGAAGTGACGTCACTGCCGGTGACCTAGGAGGCGGAAGTGGATCCGGAACTGGACGTACTGCTGGCATGGCGTTAGCATTACCCATGTAGCTGGCATAAGTTTGAAGCATTTGATTCTGGTGTTCAAATTTAGAATGCAACTCACGGAGGGTATGCGCATGTCCAAGGATCTGAGCGTCCCGTTCCTCAAACCACCGACGGAGGTGATCTGCTGGGCTTTGTGTTTGGCCGCAGTGTTCTGTCATGATGGGTCTAAAGATTCAAGCCCATATGCAGTACACAACGGAGGCTGGGTAAAAGTTTAACAGAGTTTAATGAAGTTTCACAAAAACACAAGATTATGTACTGGATCTAGAATAGGTCTGGGACCAGAGACTGTTGGTTAGCTGAGTTCACGAGGAGCTAAAGCGTCTAGCTTCAGACTTAGCATGGCAGACCTTGATCTGAGCTTCCAGCTCTTCACAGAGAACAGCAGGGGATATCCACATAGGAATCTTCAGGTTGATTCCACATAGGAATCTTCAGGTACATTCCACATAGGAATCTTCAGGTAAATTCCACTTAGGAATCTTCAGGTTGGCTCACCAGGGCTGATTGGCAGGTTAAGCTCACCCAGAGCTTCAGGCTAGAGACAGGTTTTCTGTGAGGCAGCTCACCCAGAGCTTCAGGCTAGAGACAGGCTTCCTGTGAGGCAGCTCACTCAGAGCTTCAGGCTAGCGACAGGTTTCCTGTGAGGCACAAACAAAGGAGAGTTAGAATC
>JAGKQL010000046.1:8041166-8087373 GCA_018398635.1 Cyprinodon brontotheroides | reverse complement strand
ATGTTATAATTTGATATTAAAGTACTTTTAGAAGTTTGAATTCAGAATATAAGCAGACTTTTTCTTTAATCCAGAAATAATTGCTAAAAATTGGCCTGTATTTGGTCAATATTATTTTTTCCCACTTTACTCTAATAATTGACGCTAAAAAGATGTTTCAAACCCAGTTTTTAATGTCTTTTCAACAATCTGAAAATGACATCTTTTAACCTTTTACTTTTCAAGAAAATGAAGACGTCGTTTGGACATCTTTTCAACCAATTTTTGCTAGTGGGCTGTTTCTCCCCTTAAACAATGACACTGCTATGTAAACACACATTGATTAAAAAGGACTTTACATAAACAAAATAAAAGTCATAAAGAAATTAAGGCTCAATAAAAGTTATGTTTAATACCTTCTTAAAGTTTGCAATAATCAGACAAACAATCCCCATCGTAATTATGATATACAGTAGATTCCCTTGACCTTCAAATGCCACAGTAGGCTTAAGAGGAAAATAACTCAACAAAGGAGCTTTGGTGAAACCAATAAATCTCTCCTTGATGTCATAAATGTGTGAATGTGTTTGCTGTTTTTTTTATTAAATTTGTTTTGGATAAACCTTGGTTTTTCTTTTTAAATCAATCAAGCAAGTCAATGTAGGTGCAACTCCAGCAACAGCAGACTGTTAATAAAGTTAACACAAACATAGCATAGCATAGCATTAGCTATTATGTGTTTCCTGGTGTGCTCATTATGTTTAATAATTAAAATATGACCAAAATTCCTTAAAAATGAGTCCACTCCTGTCTGCTAGCTATTAGTGCCATTATTATTATTGTCTTTACCCCAAATCAATTATCTAAAAGGTGATTGGTTTCTACAAAACTTTCAAAAACATCTCATTTACACCTGGGATTCATGTTGTAAATTGCTTTAAATACTTTGCAATTTACCTAAATAAGTTTAAAAGCTAATTTCACCACATATCAAACTTTAAGATAGACTTTGGTTCTTAAACATAAAATCCATGTCAGACTCTGATATTATTGCATCATTTCACCATGTAGCTTAATAGTTTAGCTAAGTTTCACTATTTTAGTCAGACGTTTAAAAAAGAAAAATGTTTGACTTGGAGTTGAATTAATTATGAAATAAATGTTTATGTTTTTGAATGGAATTATTCCATATTTGTGCAGAATTAACTGTTTGATCATAATTTGAGCTGGAATCAGTTATATAATCAAGGCTGGGCATTTGGTTGTGATTTGGAACATGAACAATTAAAACTGATCTTAAAAAGTGCTGAATTTTCAATTCATTTTAATGAAGCTAAGGCGGAAATTCAACTGAAGAAACTCTGATTACTTCCATTCAATCTGAGGCTGATCTGCCTCCGATGCAGCCAAACCGCTTCAAGCTACATCTCCTCGATGCCCAATCATCATCCAGCATTCACCTTAAAAGCAACTCCAAATCATCTCTCGGCCTGCTCTTCAACAAGCGCAAGATCCGTCGCTCCTATGTCAGACTTTGATTCAGACAACCCACCTCCATCCCCTTCTCCACCATTGTAGTAAGCTCATCCGACTCCTCCTCGATGCTCCTTCAACCTCACCTCCAGTGTGTACTCCCTCCAGACTGCCATGGAGTTCCCTGTCACTTTAAACGGTCCGGCAGTAGACCTCCATGTTGAGCCTGGTTCTGCCAGAGATTTCTTCCCAATGGGGAGTTTTTTCTCTCCACAGTTGCTTCATGCTTGCTCTTTTATGGACAGTTCATGGACAGTTTATGCAACCTTTGTTCATTCAGTGACATCTAAACTCAAGCATCACCTTGTATACCAGCCTCTATGGATTAACCAAAAGCTCATCTATCTAAACTCCACCACCAGTTTCAGGCCCGGGAAAATATCCTTATTCTCATACATCAGTTTATCTGCATTAAAGTATAAATCAGCGTTTATGTTTCCTGCGGAGGCCTGAGCGCCAAAGTTCAAACTACTGTATCAATAAAACTCTTCTAATTGCATCTTTTCTCTCTGTGATTTTTCTCAGATTGAATTCATATAGCGCCAATTCACAACCACGTCATCTTCAAGGCACTCTACAGTTCACCAGGATCATACAGTGAAATTGATTCAAAGTTTTCTATCTAAGGAAAACCAGCTGATTGGATCGACTCATTGACTCGAAGCCAGTCCCTCACACTAAGCATGCTTGTAGCGACAGTGGGGAGGAAAAACTCCCTTTTAGCAGGAATAAACCTCCAGCAGAACCAGGCTCAGTGTGGCGGCGCCATCTGCTGAGGCCGACTGTGGGTTCAGGGAGACAGAAGCAGAGATACAAAATGCAGCTGTTAAAGGAGGCCACGTACAGGAAACACACACAGCCAAGCAGACAAACTCCCAGGCCAGCTCCCATGTCAGAGGATGAAGAGAGAGCACATCCAGTTATAGTCACAGTCAGAGAAACAGGACTACAAAGAATGCCAATCTCGAACATCAATCAATCTTAAATATAATTTTTCCCCCACTATAATTCCAAACCAAACTCAACATATCTTACTTCAGAACAGAAGCAGAAGTTATTCTGAGACTCTTTGCTGTGTCAATTAAAGGGCTGTCTGTCCTTAAAAGGCCTGATGAACTAATGGGATGAAACACATCAGTTTCTGTCATTAATATTGAAACCCCATGCAGGTCTTGTATCATGACAGCATCTTGAATAAGGTGAGCATCCCAATTTGTCAGCAGGGCATAATCTCAGGGCCAAAACTGGTGTTAGCTGATTTATAATTTACATTGAGGAGGCGGCTGATGTTCCCCATGCAGCTGTGCCTTGGAGAAGGAGACCACAGAGCAGGAGAATAAATCACTGTCTCTGAAATGGCCAATATGTGAGGTTTACTATCAAACACATTTTTACTTTCATGGAGAAAGTAACATATTATTGCTTACAGATCTTCTTTTGTTTTAATTAATGGTCTCCAGTAGGGGGGCTGGTATTCAGCCTCTCCCACCATGAGGCTTAGTTTGAGTTTTTCTTTTTCATATTGCGTTTTCTTCCCTGTTGTTTGTGTTTTTCGGTTACTGTACCTTTTTTTAGTCTAAATGTTAATGGATTGTATCATAGTTTCTTTTTCCAATGTACAGTTTTGTATTTTCCTCTGTCTCTTCTCCTGTTAATTATTCTTTCTGCTTCTCTGCTCTTTGCCTTCTTTCTCTTCAGCTGTTTCCCATTCTCATATTATTGCCTTTTAAAAACGAAGGTGTTTCACTTTTACCGTCAGCTGTGATGAGATAGAAACACAGCTTCCATCTGCAACATTAGGGCTCTTCATCAAGCAGCTCCAAATCCACAAGTTTGCTTATATAATATATTTCACAATTAAATATCATATTTAATATTCTGTTAACTTTTGTTTTATTCTTTTGTTTTGTGCTCCCATGATAAAAAAAAAAAAACAGTGATTCCAACCTGAGCTCCCTTTGTCTAGAACCGGCAATGATCAAACTGATTAGTCTTTAAATTTTCAACTACATTCATTACAGCAAGGTAGCCTAAAAGGAATGTTTTCAAATTGATGATTTATCTGGCAGTGATGTAGTTTATTTGCTTGTTCTCTAATACTGTACCGCTGTTCAGAAAACAGACCTGTGCTTAATAGGACAGCTACATTTTTCCAATCAGTTTAATTAATACTGTTTCAGAGGGTTTTTTTGGTCTTATCTTTATCTGAATTAGCCTAAAAATGTTAATCACAATGCTGGTGAAGATTCTCAGTCATCCAGGTCATTGTCATTCCAAAAAAAGAAAATTAAAAACAATCCAATGGACTTTTTTTTGCAAGTTTGAAGACGTTTTGCTTCCCATCCAGGAAGCTTTTTCAATTCAAAATGTCAGGAATGGCGTTGAGTTTGAGGTTTTATACAGTTGCCCAACGAAGGCTTGTTTTGTTTTGGCTTCTTTTGTTTGCCTGCAATGCTCCATGCCCGTCTAAGTGTCTGAAAGGTCGTGGTTAAAGGGAATTGTTGGCCTGGCTGAAGAGACGAGGTCCTCCAATGTTTTTCTTTAATTTCTTGTCTTGTGATTTGTCCTATGGCTATTGGTAAACTCTGTAAAAATCAGACGTGTCTCTTAAACTATGGCGTTAATATGTTCTCATTACTTTAAAGTAAAGGACACATTTTGTAAATTAAAATTTGACAAAAATGCTTAAACCAAAAAAAGGTTTTGAGAGTAACTTTGCTATTTTCTCAGATTGCATCTTTTTAAATATTTTTATTTATATTTTACCCAAATTGCATTCTTTCAGATTGAGATTGTGCAAGCCCAATATAAATATTTGCTTTTGCCCAATAAAAACATTGTCGTTGACATCCTTGCAGACTAATAGAAATCGAATTTATTCCTAATGCAATCTCAGTCTGAAAAGTGTTTTTTTTTTAGATTGAAAAAAGATAAAATAGCAAAGTTACTCCCAAATTTCAATAGAAAAAAATAGGTTTTTGCTTGCAGAAATAATGGAACAAAAGTCACTCCATAGACCATATTGTCTTTCACTTTAGTTTGTTAATAAAAATCGGATTCCCGCATCTGCATCTTTAATTCCTTTAGATTTAACTGGCAGGCTCCTTTTCTTTTTTTCTGTGTGCAGTCTCTGCCTCATAAAAGCTCCCATGAAGCATGATTCTGCCACCACCATGTTTCCCTACGTGGATGGTCTAATCATGAAATTTGTAAAAAACCCTGAAATTTTGTATTGAAATCAGTCAATCAATAAGACAAAAAAGGGGATCTATTGCAGAGCACTGTAGTGTGTGTGAGGACAGACTAAGGTACATTCAAGTAAACAGTATCTACCCAATTCAACTTTTTCTGCCGTTTAAGGAAAACACAGCTAATGATGCTTGAAGTCCAAGGAAAACCTTGTTTTGTGGCATTTTTCTCTCTGTGGTGTAAACAAGACATTGTGTTTTCTTATTCCTTTCATCTTCTAAAGAACTTAGAGCTTTAAACCTGTTTGGTCGTGTCCACAGTTATAGGCCTAATAGCTTGTTTCTTATAGCCATATCAGCCATATCACACAATGGATTTAATATGGGAGCCAGAGGCGGATAATAACACAGTGAAAAGTGTAAACTATCACTGGAAGTAGTTTAACCTGCTCTAACATACAATATATTATATACTGTATGTATTGGTTTTACACGTTTTATGTAGGGAAAATTTGGAGAAGCCAATTAAAGTGCCTTCCTGTCTAAACCTGGAAAATGTTTATAGAAAGGTTGTTTGTTCATGGGGCTGAGGTACAGAACTACAAGAAAATAAATTTCAATGTCAAACTAAAAGAATCTAATTCTTCGTCCACACGAAGTCAAAACGAACACGAAACTCTAATATTTTCCAGAACGTCTGTCGTAAAGACGGAGACGTAAAATAAATGTGAGCGTCCCAATAATCGAATGCATGAAAGCAGCTGCAAAATGTATGCCAGGCCAGTAAGTGGTTCTGTCGTGCTAAAGCAAAAATAGGCGACAAATGTTGGGCATGCGCACTAATATTTATACATGGTTGCCCCTGCGGGTCCATTTTCGTGGTTCAGTCAAATTCAGGTGCTGAACTATGTAAGTTCGATATTGCTCTGTTCTTCCTGGAGATATTCCAGAAGAAGAAGATTCTGTTGTAAGCCCGACAGCAGGATGAGTAGCATGAGCAGCAACCATTCAACACAGTGTACGGCGCAATTGTTGTTTGTGATACTGTGTAAGCATGCATGCGTGTTTAGAAGCGGCAGCGATGGCGCATGCGTGTAAAAAATCGCGGTTAGGCGTAAAGATGGAAGCAGCAACGGGCGTTTCAGAATCTTCCCACTCTGAAGGCCTGATAAAAAAAAAGATTGTTTACAGACCCCGAAACGCCGGCTCGTGTGGATGAGAGGCTGGTTTGGTGAAAAAATTTGCATTTAGGCCAGGGTTTGGCTTCGTGTGGACGGGGCCTAAATAAATGCAAGAGTAGTTTTTCAATGTTTTTATTTATTAGTGGTAAAAAACAAAAAAAAGTCGACCTAAATGGGCCAAGAGCTGAATGCAGCATTTTGGATGATGGAAAAATAACCCAATAAATGATTGTGAACGCACCATCTCTAGTTAAATCAAGCTGCGGAAAGTATGTTTTATCAGCAGGCTTGTTTTTTAGCCAATAAAAGGAATCATTTGAGGTGAGTTAGTAGGAGGAATGAACCTGTCACACGTTAAAATATAGACTCCAGTTTGTGGCAGAAGGACAACTCTAAACATAAAGCCAGAGCTGACCACAAACAATCTAAAGACTTAATAGTGAATCGGGCACTTTATTTTTCAGATGTCTTGTTTGAAAAACATTTCAACCAGGAGACACACTGATAAAAGCTGCAATTAGAAAGGTTTTATTGATGTGTATGAAATAAGTTCTTTAGCTCTCAGGCCGCGGCAGAAGACTTTGATGCAGTGAATTAACATTTACTTGGAAGGGTGGCAAAAAGAGTCTGAATAAATGTAAGTGTAGTTTTTCAATATATTTATTTATCTATTTGATAAAAAACTAAAAAAAATCTACCTAAATGATGAACCCTGGTCAAATGGGGCAAGAGCTAAATGCAGCATTTTCGATGTTGTAAAAATAACCTAATAAATGATTGTGAACGCACCATCTCTAGTTAAATCAAGCTGCTGCAAGTATGTTTTATCAGCAGGCTTGTTTTTTAGCAAGAAAAGGGAATCATATGAGGTGAGTTAGTAGGAGGAATGAACCTGTCAAGTTTGTGGCAGAAGGACAACTCTCAACATTAAACCAGAGCTGGCCACAAAAAAATATGTTTCTAGGTGTTAAAAACTGAGATAAACTAGACTAGACAATTTTTCAGATGTCTTGTTTGAAAAACATTTAAACCAGGACACAGAAAAATGCTGCAATTAGAAACATTTTATTGACGTGTATGACTTAAGTTCTTTGGCGCTCAGACCCCAGCAGAAGACTTTGATGCAGTGAATCAACATTCGCTTGGAAGGGTAACCAAAGGAAAGGATTAGAGTAAGCTTCCGCCTAGAGCCCGGACACTGGTGGTGGAATAAGCCAGAGTGTGAATGGGACTGAGAACTGCGGGAGAGAGAAGCTGGTCCAAGAGCCAGATGAAGGGGATTTTGAAAGATGATTGGCTTCAGAGGAGGTGGCTTCCTGGCATTGATTGGCTGAAGCTTGACGTGGGACATCAGTTGGTCATCCAGGCAACTGATAAAATTCTTCGTATTTTCGCTTAAGCTTCATGCTTTATTTTCCTTACAGTTTACAGTTGTACAAAACTTCAGGTTGTTTATATACAATTTCAACAGCACACTTTGGCAAACAACTGAATTTAGCAACATGATAAACAGAACACCTTAGTAAGATTATATATTATAAACACATTGATTTAAAAATATAAAATCATTTTGTTTAGGAAACTCAAAGTATCAGTAAAGCCATGTAAAATTAAACCTTAAAGCTGCAGTGTGTAATAATTACAGGGATATACAGTCAAAATGTAATATATTATACATAACTATGTTATTTATCATCATCTACGAGCTCAGCCTCTTAACCTTAATGTTTTAGCGTTGCCTTAGAATCAGTTATTTATAATTACATAGGAGCGGGTCTCAAGAGCCATGGGGCAGCACATCTTTGCGCTAACGCAGCAGCCAAGAGAGCCAACAAACTAGTGATTGCCAGATCGCCCCCATCTGTAAAATTATTATCTATGTAAACAAACCCTCATCACTTGAGAAGGTAGGTCCAAGACGCTCAGATGAAGGGGATTTTGTCCCGTAACGATTGGCTTCATTCGGAGGGGAGAAGCGGTGTGCATTGATGTCTGCGTTGCTGAAGCTTGACGTGGGACCCGCTAGTTGGTCATCCAGGCAACTGATAAACTGTAGCTTTCATTTATTTGGTTAAATAATGATTTACAATCCAATCTTTCTCTTTTCTTAAAATGATTAGTTTTTTTATTGACTTGTTTCATGATTTTCTATAATTTGTTACTTTTCCTTGTTATAGTAAACTGTTTATGTTTTTTTCCTAAACAAACGAAAACCTTTGATGAAGATGCTTCCTTCATTCAAGAAACAACCAGCAATATTCTGCCTGTGGTTTCTTTTTTCCTTCATCCTGTCTCATCTTATAAACTTCAGACCATGCTTCTCTCTAATGGCAGCACAGCAGGGATCTTGTTTTGCAATTCCATTGGATTTAACACAATTCAGCATCGCTGCTTTGTCACAGAGATAGCAGATTCTGGTTGAAGCCTAACAAACAGATATCAGTAATCTGCAGAAGGGGCTTTCCAAAATGCATAGTAACAAAAGTTTTAAAGCAATTTTATTGTCCATCATGCATAGAGGAAAAATAAAAAAGTGGATACTCTAGAGCAGAGGTCACGGATTAGGGGACCAGGGTTCGGATTGTTGTTGTTATCGCATGTTGTCAGACGACAGTATCTAAACATCACTTTTGCTGCTTCTCCTGTTAATACGGTAAAGCCCTCCAGAGCGTCCCGGCCTGGGGCTACACGTGATACAAATTATCCAATGAGCTGCTGTCAGTCAAATCTTTCTGCTGCTGCTGCTTTTAGACACAACAGGCAAACCTGTGGCAAGTCAGGCGATGGGGAAGAAGGAGAAGATGATGAAAAGAGCAAAGAGAAATGTGGACTGCTGGAAGAACTGAGGTGAACTGTTGGAAAAAAAAGTGAGAATAGTGCACTCAAAGATGACTCTGCACATTTAAAGAATGTTTGGCTCAACCTGCTGCTGTGAAGCAGGATTCTCCACCATGAACAGAGATCAAAAATAAGTATGGATCCAGGCTCAAAAAATGAGCTTCTTGATGTGTGCTTTAGAATGGCTGTAGTCTCAGAACTCAAACCCAGGTTCCAAAAGCCTTACCCAGGGCAGCATAAAGCCCACTTGTGTGAACATTGAGACAGAAAAGAGAAAGAAGAAAAAAAAAAACAAATGGTCAGTTCAGGTGTTTTATAAAAATGACGAGTCAGGAAATTGTCTATATACCAAACTGAAAGATTGTTGTTCTCTACTTCAAATATTCGTATTTAAAAATGGAAAAACTTTCATTTTTTTATTTTATTTAAAAAGTCAATGTATAACATGGATACGTAAACACCTTGTTTTATTACAGTGTCAGATGCTGATTAAGGCATCGGATTATAATTTAAAATGTCCTCGGACCGGGCTGTGCAGTGGGTTTGCACTGTTGTTTGCAGCAAGAAGGTCCTGGGTTTGATTCCCAGCCTGGCGTCTTTCTGCATGGAGTTTGCATGTTCTCCCTGAGCATCGTGGGTTCTCTCCAGGTACTCTGGCTTCCTCCCACAGTCAAAAACATGACTGTTAGGTTAATTGGTTTCTCTAAATTCTCCTTAGGTGTGAGTTTGTGCGTG
Source organism: Cyprinodon brontotheroides (assembly GCA_018398635.1). Taxonomy (NCBI): domain Eukaryota; kingdom Metazoa; phylum Chordata; class Actinopteri; order Cyprinodontiformes; family Cyprinodontidae; genus Cyprinodon; species Cyprinodon brontotheroides. Next base: position 8,077,919 of record JAGKQL010000046.1, on the reverse strand, counting down.
AATGGTTGTTTGGCCTGTTTGTCTCTGTATTGCCCTGTGATGGACTGGCGACCTGTCCAGGGTGCACCCCGCCTCTCGCCTAATGACAGCTGGAGATAGAGACCAGAACCCCTCGCGACCCCACCTGGGATAGGCATGTCAGAAAATGCATGGATGTCTCCAGACCTTCACTAGTTGTGTTAGTTAGTTAATTGGTTACCCCTGCTCCAGAGAATATAAAAAGTAATAATATTGTGCAATTAGTGATAAAAAGGACAATTAATAGTTATTAAAATTGTTAGTAAATTCAGACAGTTCAGTTTTTTGGAGTTCTTTTTTTCCACTAGAGGGAGCCATGGAGGCTTTTTGCTGAGACCAGACCAGTTGATCGTGCACACCTGCACCTTATCTGAGATCACTCTGGAGACAAGAGGAGAGGATTCCTGGTCATTTGATTATACTACACACGGTACCCTAGCTACTCCTCTGAGAATCCCTTCGTGTTTTATGAACCTCTGTGTTTTCAATTTGCCTGAACCGATCTTGTGAAATTCTGTTACCAGGATCTCTCCTAGAGTGCTTTGGACATGATCATGAGGAATCCCTGACACCATCTGAAATCTCAGCTCTCTCTCAGTTATAGTATTGGAAAGCTCCCATGGCTGGCGATTGGTTCTTCTCTTGTTCCTCTGCTAGTCTGCGAACCCTCTCTGACCAGTTTTCTCTGCACCCCCTAAGAACAAAATGGTTTTACAAAATTATTCAATGCCTCCATAAGAACAGAATTGTTCCATAATGGGAGATGAGGTGAAGAAGCTGTAGGAAAATGCATCTATGCTGGGACAACAAGCTTTAGTGGAGACACTATAGGGAAGGAACAGAGCAGCTTTACCTCTAAGATAAAGGTTAGGTCCTTCATACTTACGTTCTCTGTGAGAGATTTTATTGGTTAGCAGCACCAGAACCAGTGACTCAAGAAGCTCTCCTCTGTGCTCTTCTGGAATTAACTTTGAAAAGGAGGAATCCTCCTAAAAAATGAAAGACATAATAACTCTTCATCAGACTGTCAAACAGTAGCAGAGTGTCTTTACTCAGAAGCTTCTCCACATTTGCTGTAATACAAACCACTACAGGAGATCCTTTCTGCTTACAATAATCAACATCCGCAACAGATTTATGCAAAATTAGTGTTGCACTGATACCGATAACGGTATCGGACGGGACCCCGATCTAGCACTAAAATGGTGGTATCGGTATCGGCGGGTACCAACAAATAGGGCACCGATACCGTTTTGAGAGCCAAAGTTTATTCAACAATCGTCCCCCATTCCAGGAAGGCAATAAAAAGTTCTAGATTCACTTTGTATTAGTCTTTTTCCTGCTTCACAAAGGTAGGCAGCAGCTTGACAAAGCCAAGATGGCAATTATTTTACATCCAAGTAGTATGCAGTTCTTCATGTATAAACACACACCTCAATTTCAAACAGATTATATCAATATCGGCCAATACTGCACAGCCAGGCATTGGTATTGGTGCCAAAAAATGGCATTGGTAACAATATGCAAAATAAACCTTTAAGAGTTCAACATTGCTTAATTTCCCTTAAGGTTTAATAAAGTATCTCTGTGAGGAATTGGGCTCTGTTGGAGGCCAGGCTGCAACATTGGTGGAAAAATCCTCATAAATTTTAATAGGTTGCTGTCAGACTGCTGTATATGTTGGCTGCCTGTGAAAATTGAAAGGTTGCTTTTCAAAACATATCTTACAGATGCTGGCTTTGCTGGGCAGTGAATTATGCAGCAGGGAAGGTACAGGGTACAGACTGTTACATGATGTTGCATCTCATTGCATGACACAGAAAGGGTGTTTTTGTTTTAAAATTCAAAGTCTTTGCAGACGGAGGTACTTTATTGAAAATCATTTAAAAGGCCAGTGTTACAGTTGTCTCTCAGTTATCCAGCAACTGACTCTTTTAATCTAATTATTTTAAACCTATATTCCAACTTTACACCCAGCAAACTTGGAGCAATTTATCAATATTTAGTTGATAGGAGACAGAATGTGTCTGAGCCCCTACAAATTGCTTCTGCAGATGCAACTGCAGTGCAACAACTAAACTTTTTTTTAAAAGTCAAACAATCAAACTTTTGTGGATTTGTTGACAGCATCACAAACAGCAATTAAGATTACAAATGGTTTCAAACAGCCAGGTGTAACAATACATGACAGATGTTTGGCAGATGATAAAATCACTAGACATCAGACACCCTATAAACCAACATAAAATCGAAATTTTAAAGATCATCAATCAACCAACCGGCCAATTTATTGGTAAGTTTCTTTTCAAGTGTTTGGTTGTTTTAATTCTCCAGGAAGTTTTTAATTTTTTATATTATTTTGTATTTTTCTATTTCATGTAATTTTGGGATGGGGCAACAGTATCACTGGCAAAACACACCTGTAGGGCCTATTTTAAAGCTGAGAGTCACTGCCAGAAAATAGCAACCACTGAATGAAATCTACAACCTCAGGCCACATTTTGAAAAAGATATACTTATGGTAGAATATTCAAAGATGACAATTAGAGACATATTGAAAGTGACAGCAGAGAGGAAGTAAAGAGATGGGGACCCAGTCAGATAAGAAACAGACTTATGGCTTCAGCGAGTGTCAGCACCCTTCAGAATGGCTGCTGTCCTTAAAGATTAGAGGATTTCTTGTAATATGTGCTTACTATGATATGTGCTTACTCAACTGTATATGACACATGGCTGGCAGGATGACACAGAACATAGTGGATACTCTACATTGCCTCTGACATCATTAAAGGAATAGTACACCCAAAACATGATTAGCCTTCATTTTCTACTCACCCCATGCTGAACAACACCCTGGAGTACTTTTTGATATCTGAAATGCATCTACAGGAGATCTGGGAGGCTTCTTGCTTGTCTGCTGACATTCAAATAATGGAGGTCTATATAACCTGGGTTTGAAAGGTCCATAGAAGTCCACAAAGCGATGTCAATATTCCTCCATATTACTCGCATGCGTCCAATGTATTCCGAAGTTATTCTGAGGTGGGTTTGGCATCCAGAATTTACTCGAAACAAAGTCATTTTAGAGAATGTTTTAGAGGCATAAACAGTAGTGTATAGGATTTCCTGAAAGCGGCGCACATGCGCGCGATCCGCGGCGCTTCTGGGAAGCGGCAGACCAAACTAGATGAAAGTCGCATTCGAGCGTTCTGCTCTGCACCAATAATTTTAGCGTAAGAAGAAGAAAGTGTTGCTTTGTTTACCTGTGCAAAGAAAAGAAACAACGAAAGAAAAATGTCACCAGAGGACTTCAGTGTTGAGGGAAGAACATGAGGTTCTTTGCCGACGGGCTGAATGCACTTACTTCCGTCTGGGTTGGTCTGCCGGCTTCCGTAGCCATTAGCAAGTCATTCAAACTGAAGCTAAAACCAAATAATAAGTATGAGCTAATTGATTATAACTGTAATTTGCTTATTCACCAGGGTTTGCAGTGTTTATATACAGGGTTGGACTCCTGGACCAGCTGTTTAAAAACGAGTTACCTTACGGATTTTATCATTTAAACTATGGCTATCAGCAGAGTTATTAATCACCAACAAAAGAAATTTAAAAAAATCAGCGAATAAGAGTCAAACTGCTTGTTCTGGATTTGGTCAATCGGATCTACAGTGCTGGGCACCCTGGCCCCCCTCTAGCTTCACCCCTGTGTCAAACCCTTTAGAACTAAAATATATTTGCTGTTTAATAGATTAGTCCCCCCAAAAAACTATATCTCCCTGTATCTGATCTATGTTTTTACATTTTAAAAATAACCTAATTAAACTAAATATTATGTCAGCACATCAGCAGAGCTGTTAGCAAGAGTTAAATAAGGCATTCATGCTGTAAATGGATGCTTCAGTGTTTAACTTTAGCAGCATCAGTGTCCTCAGGTTATTATCTCTGATGATAACCTCCAGCTATGGCTGCAAGTCGGCCTCTGAGCAGGTGGGTGGCTGCTTTCTGATAAAAGCCACACCTGTGGTGGGAGTCTGGGTGTGTCTGCTTCAAATGAGGAAGTTCAACCACAATGCAAATATGGCACAACAAACATTGTGGGTCGATATTTAAAGGTTTAATAAGCACTGACTACAGGTAACAAAGACAAAAGGTTTCAGATAGAAATGCTAAAATAAGTTTCACTTCGATAACATATAAAGCTTTGAAATGTGTTGTGTGTTTTATAGAAAAAATGATACAGATTATGAAATTTGTCAATATTTTGTCACAATGGTCCCATCCAGAAAGGTTTTTTTAATTCAAAATGAACTGAAAAAGCTTCCTGGATGAGAAGAGAAACTTCTTCAAACTTGGAAACAAAGTCTATTGGATTGTTTTTTAAACTTTTTTGGAATTTTCACAACAAGTGACAAACGTGTGAAAGTTCAAGATAAAGAACCGTAAAGTCTAAGAAATACTATATTTGGTTTTCAAATGTCTGTTACCCCTAAATAAAATCAATAGTTGATAAATGCCTTTAGTAAAGAGTGTCACTCTCTGTTTTATATCAACGCATTATAAATCCAGCTGCTCCGTTTCTGGCCTCAGGTTTGTTAAAAAACGTTGGTGAACAGAGAGCATCATTTATAGACCAAAAATCTTCAGGCAGAAGGACGAAGAAGCATTTAAAGCACAGATAGGTTATAAAAACATCATCATGAACTTGTAGCATCTCAGTGAGTCTTTTTGAATCCATCCTCAGTCAAAGGAACAACCGCAAACCTACCATGACATGGCAGATCACTTCAGACAACAGGATAGGAGAGGAGAGCGTTTATAAGGGAAGCAGCAGAGAGGCCACTGGTATGGAGGGAATTGTGCTCCATTATTGCTGCAGGTAAAAAAAAAAGTAAATGGTAATAATAATTAAAAAAAAATTAAATCCAGGAAAAAACTTTGAAATTAATTTAATTTGAGAGAAGAATTAAAAGGTATTTTTTTTTACAAATTTTTTTTCAGCTTGAGTTTTATGAATGTCTTTCTTTACTAAGAGTGTTTAACCGATAAATGTTTCTTCACTAAACACAAATGTTTGCTCTTGACAAACACGTTGCTGAAATCCATGCGGCGCAGTAGAAATGTGTCTTTGCTATTGAATCGACAGCAAAGCTCGCCCGCCTGAATTTAAATGAATATGATCTGTTAAATGCAATCTGAAAGAATGCGATTCATAATGCTTAAAATGAAAAGAGAAATGAAAAATAAATAAAAAAAACATAAACCTGTAAGAAAATGGAAAAAATCAAAACATTTTCACTGAGCAAAACACTTTTCAAAGTTTAATTTCAAGAACAAAGAATTTTGTTCTTTACTTTATATGACAATGATGGAACAAAATTCCCTCCATAGTTGGCAGCTTTAGGGGAGCGGATAAATCTGCTACTCAGGTAAGAGAAAGTGCTGAGTGAGTGGCCAGAGGAAAACCGTTAAAAGCTGTCAAAGTCTATTTTGAAGTCTGTAATCAGTTCTCTGGTTATCATAGCAAACATATAAAGATTTTGTGGCTAGATTAAAAATAAGCTTTAAATCCACTCAGAAAAGGCTAACATTGGACCTTTCCCTGAACGTATCCCCATTGGAACTGATGGTGGTTTTATCATGCCTTCTCCTGCTAGGAGAGGTCTGATTGGATGAGTTCTGCTAAATACAGGTCTATCAGGGGAGGGAAACCTGTTAGAGGATGCTTCAGACCGTTCAATAGAGAGCAGGGCTCAACTACCAGTCACACCATATGATATTATGCTACATAATGTATATAACATGAGCCACAATAGGAGTATTTAAATGTAAATTAAAAAGCAATGTTAAAGGGAATAGTACACCGAGCATGATTAGCCTTCATTTTCTACTCACCCCATGCTGAACAACACTCTGGGTACTTTTTGATATCTCAAATGCATCTGAGAATGGGGGAGACTGCTTGCTGTCTGCTGACATTCAATAAATAAGGTCTATGGCCGAGGCAGAAGACCATAAAGTCCACGAAAAAGCGTCGTCAATATTCACTCCATACTGCTGGTGTTCAATGTATTCCAAAGTGTGTCCTGAGGTGGGTAGCGTCTATAATTTTCTTTCTTGAAGTCATTTAGAATGTTTTTGAAACTTAAACAGTGGTGTATGGGACTTCCTGAAAGCGGCGCCTATGCTTGGCGTTCTATCATATCAGCAGCGGCAGACCAAACCAGATGAAAGTGCGCATTCGGCGTCTGCTCTGCCGATAATGCAAAGCGGTAGAAGAAGAAATGTGCTGTTTACCTGTGCAAAGAAAGAAACAACTTGAAAAGAAAATGTCTGAGGACTTCAGTGTTGAGGAAAGAGCATGAGTTCTTTGCCGAGCTGAATCGCGCATCTAGGTCTGGTTTGGTCTGCGACTTCGTGGCGTCGTGTTTAACGCTCGAAAATCACCGCTGAGCATGCTCTAAAAACATTCTAAATGACTTCGTTTCGAGTAAGTTCTGGATGCTTACCCTCAGAGGACACTGAGCTTCTATTTAATGAACTTTACTCAGACACTCTCTTCGTGCCTCCGACCCGGCGCGAAACGGCTTTAAGCAGGCCTCCGGAAATACGGCGGGCTTATCCGCCATTCAGCAAAATGACGAAAAATGAAAATACGGAGTATTATATTCCTTTATACTAAAAAGTCAAAAACTAGAAACAAAAAAAAAGAAGCTTATTGGACTTTGTTGATGCCAATGACAAAAGGAATACCTTTTCTGGACTGTTTGGTGAGCATGGAAATAGATGGAAACCTCAACACTGGAACCCCACTGGAATAACCTTTCCGTCATCAGAGCCTTACAACACCGGGTAGAGCATGTCCCTACTAAAACAGAAGGGATGCTCACAGAAACACACAAAATATGCTCTTTAAACCTGTGGATAGCCAAACTGGTAGTTTGTCAAATCAGCAAGGAAATCCAAAAGAGCGCTGGCAGAACATAGCGATTGAGGAAGATTAAAAGCAAAAAACATCCTCATCCAGTGCTGCTGGAGTCTCTGAAAACTTTCAGGAAGTTGCTGTAGCACGAAATCGATGCATTTCCAACAAACAATGCGGCTTAAGCAGAGACAAGTGTATCCTCAAGACAAAAGCAGACCAAGTATGGCCGGTGGTGTATGCAGTTCACTACAGTGAGGAATGCTCTGATATTTTATATATATATATAAAAAAGGTTAAAATGATTTTAAAATAAATATTATTTCGAGATTATGTGGGAAAAAACAAATTCTGACTTCATTTTAAAGATTTCTACGACTTGTGACTGCATCTTAATGTAGATATGGAAGAATGTGGAAGCATTCGAAAGCTTCACTGACTAGGAAGAATGTGATTACGGATTTTTGGATTGCTTACACACTAAAGTTAAAAGTAGTACACTATTAGCAAAACCTTACACTCAAAAGAAGCAAAACATCAACCACCATTTACACAACTACAAGCACATTGTCAACCTACGTTGCGAAACTCAGACGTTTCGAGGCTGCCACGCTTAGCCATACATTACACACAAAGTATTGTGAAGTCACTTTCGCTTGCGTACCCAAAAGCACTGACTGTGAAATTACTGCACCTTCCAGCCAATTGATTCAACACAGTCATCAGGTGTGCAAACACTTGTTTGCTTAATTGTGTAGACACACCAATCAGGTGTGTCTACATAAAAAGCAGCAAGTGAGTTCATCGGTCTTCAAGCACAATGGAAGAGTCAGAGAAATAGTAAGAATTAGGAGGGACAAGGACAGGAGGAGGAAGGCCTCCTATGTTCACAGAACAGCAAGAGAGGGAGATAGTAAACATGGTTTTGGCCAACAATGCTATAACCCTCAAACTGCTCCAAGCTAACATTGTCAATAACCACGTCGGTTTCAACAATATCCATCAGGTCTCAACATCAACACTGGCACGCATCCTAATAAAAAACCATATTCAAATGAAGAAAATTTATCGATTGCCTTTCGAGCGCAATTCCGAAAGGGTGAAACGACTGCGGCATGATTATGCAGAGGTATGTATTCACCTAAGCATTGTGATCTTGCATACTGTCTCATAATAATTTACTGTACTGTAATATGTATACTAGATCTACACTGAACACAATTTTGCCTGACACTGTTCTTCAGAGAGTTTTACAAATGGATGGAGAGGAGATCCAGCATGAGTTCATTTACGTAGATGAGACTGGGTTCAACCTGACGAGAACACGAAGGAGGGGAAGAAACTTCATCATTGGCCACAGGGCTATAGTCAATGTCCCAGGGCAACGTGGGGGTAATATAACACTCTGTGCAGCCATTACACAGAATGGGGTCCTCCACCGCCATGCCCATATGGGCCCTTACAACACAGCACTCATTCTTACATTCTTGGACCAATTGCACAACATAACAGCAGCAAATGAAATCGATCATATGCAATACATTGTTGTCTGGGACAATGTGTCTTTCCACCGCTCTGCTCTGGTTCAGAACTGGTTTCAGCAACATCCACATTTCACCGTCCTATATCTTCCACCATACTCTCCATTTCTCAACCCTACAGAAAAACCTCTGTTAGGCATGGCGGTGGAAGGTATATGATCTCCGTCTCCAGGCTGAGGTACCCCTCATCCAAACCATGGAGGAGGCCTGTGACCAGATGGAGGTAGCAGGCAATGCAAGGATGGATTCGTCATTCAAGAGGTTTCTTTCCAAGGTGACTTGCTAATGACAACATTGCATGCGATGTTGATGAAATTCTCTGGCCAGATCCAGCTAGGCGAAGAGACAATGTCTAGTTTTTGTTTTGTTTTTTACAGTTAACTTGCAGTACAATACGTAAAGTGACATTTTGTTACAGTATTATGAATCTCCATGTCAACATTTTGGGCGTGTTGAGAAATAAATGAGTTTCTTCAGTCTGCAACATTGGTCTTGTGTAGTGTTTGGTAAATTTACATTATATTTGTACTTTGTTGATGGTAGCCAACTATAATCATAGGTAAGTAGAAGTGCTAAAAGTGTTTTAGGTTTATCACAGCAGAGTGTAAGTCGTGCAAACAGAGTATAGTAATGTGAAACGTGTGTGTTTCATATGGTAACAAAGTGTTTTTTAAGCAGAAGTGTATAGTTTTTTACAAGAGTGTTTAATTATGCAAAGGATCTGTTGTGTTTTGCTAATTGGGTGTAGTGTTTTTGAAAACCACGGGCCCTGTTTTGAAAAATGTCGAGCTTAAGCAATCCAAAAAAACTGTATTAGGAAGGGCCAGTAACACACATTGGTGGAAAATGACGGAATTATGTGACTTTTTACACATGCCAAGAGGGGTCCCCAGTGAGGGTATTTCATTAATTGTGGAGCAGAAGGTGATTAAAACAAGATAACTAGTCTCTAAAACAGACATGGCTTGATTACACGGTCAGAATTCAGTCAGAATTGTGAGAAAAATGTCACAATTGAGAGAAAAAAAGTCATTGTGAGATTAAAGTCAGAATTGTGAGAAAAAGGTCAGGAATAGTGTAGAAAAAAAGTCAGAATTGTGAGATTAAAGTGCCAGAATTTACTGAGATTAAAATCAGAATTCTGAAAAAAAAAGTCAGAATTGTGAGATTAAAAGTCAGAATTGTGAGAAAAAGTCAGAATTGTGAGATTAAAGTCAGAATTCTGAGATTAAAATCAGAATTCTGAGATAAAGTTAGAATTATGAGAAAAAAGTCAGAATTGTGAGATTGAAGTCAGAATTGTGACAAAAAGTCAGAATTGTGAGATTAAAGTCAGTATTGTGAGAAAAGGGTGAGAATTGTGAGGTTAAAGTCAGAATAGTTGAGATTAAAATCAGAATTCTGAGAAAACAGTCAGAATTGTGAAATCGAAGTCAGATTTCTGAGATAAAGTCAGAATTCTGAGAAAAAAAAAATCAGAATTGTGAGATTAAAGGCAGAATTGTGAGGAAAAAAAGTCACAATTCTGAGATTAAAGTCAGAATTATGACTTTTTTTCTCATAATAATAAAATGAAATGTAAAAATCTGTTAACTTTTTATTATTTCAGTGGCCTCTTCCGTATGATTGAGACATCCAAATAAAATACTCCCAGAATCAAAACACAGGGATTAGAGGAGCCCAGAGCGGCATTAGATGACAGACCCTCCCTCTGACGCTGTTTGTCGGAGCGCAGCGCAGCACAGCGCAGAGCGCGCAGCTCCAGACGCACCTGAGCGGCTCGAGCGCAGCACCGTGACCATCATCGTCCCTCACACCCACTCCCACTCCTGTCCTTATATATATATCTGCCACGTCGCCACCGATGGAGACAGAGACGCCGGCTGACAGTCCGGCGAATTGTCGCTGACGCACATTTCCAGCTGCGCCTCTTTTTTCCTGCGGACAGATGATCGAGCTTTTCCACGCGATGAAAGCGGGACTTTCGGGAAGATCAGGAAGTCCTGGGAGCTCAGCGTGAAATCTTACAACAATGTCCCACACCATCTGCGTGGAAAACTTAAAGCCATGCTGCGAGCCGAGGGGCGCGATGGAGCGGAGGATCTGGAGCAGATGGACGCATGTCCCACAGCACACCTGGTGAGTCCTGTGGGTTTAAACTGAGCACAACTACTCCAAGAGTTTGGAGTCTGAGAACATCAGGAGAATGAGAGGAATAAGCTTAACATGGCTCCTTTATTTTTCTTTTATTTAATGGCTTTAACTCCACACAGCTCTGAAAGCATCTCTCTACCTCCTATTGTTTCTGTTCATTATTGCTTGGGTCAAAAACCCAAAGAGCATCCATCAAACTGAATTGTTTCTTCTACACTCTAAAACTACTTGGTTTAAACCCAATAAGGTGTTGTTTTAAATATAAAGAAATATAATAAATATTTCAACTTTTTGGAATTAAGACCTTCCATAAAAGACTGAGATTAAAGAGTTCTTATGTTATTAATTGATTGACTTTATTGATCTCCCAGTGGAGAAATTTACCCCCACTGCCCCCATGGGGGTGAAGTTAGATAACTCTAAAGTAAAACCAAAATCATCCTTTATTACCTAAAGCCTTTAATGATTTTATTCATGTGTATTTCAGGGTCAAACATGCTGCCTTCTCTCATTTTCAGCTTGTTGGAGAACTTGTCTGTTAATCTGGTTACACAGGCAAAAACTAAAAACACTATTAGCTGCTCTTCATCGGCTCAGAGTGAATACGATAAAAAAGTATTTTATTTGTATTCGATACGTGAGTTATCTGTGCTCTTCTATAAGACTAAGCTGAGAGTTGATCGGATGGTTCCTTCTACATGTTTGGATTCTTCTCCATCTTTAAAGACTCAATTATTTTTCCTCGGGTTCATCACAACATCATTTGTTTTTCCTTTTGTATATTTTATTGTGTATTTAAATAAAAATCTCATTAGCTTCACATGAGTTCACATATGAGTCCTGTTATATGTGATTCCCATTTGTAACACATGTGTAACACGTGAGAAGCATGGATGTTTTCACATGTTCAAATGTGAATCACATGTAAAAACATGCAACTACATGCGATTCACATGTTTTTGCATGTTATATTCCCATTTGAAGCACATGTGATTCATATTTAAGATACATGCATTTGACAAATGGGAAAAAAAGCATAGGAATCACCTGCTATTGCCTTATTCTTACATGCAAAAACATGTGAATCACATTAGATTCTCATCTGAACCACATGATTCACGTTTGAAGTTCATGTGCATCACATATGTAAAACATGTCAATCACATTAGATTCTCATTTGAAGCATATGCAATTCACATTTGAGGCACATGTGCCTGAAATAAAAAAATACAGGAATCTCCTCATCTTACATGTTATTCCCATTTGAAGCACATGTGAATCACCTTTGAAATACATGTGTATCACATATGTATAAAACATGTGAATCACATTAGATTCCCATTTGAAGCACATGTGAATCACCTTTGAAATACATGTGTATCACATATGTATAAAACATGTGAATCACATTAGATTCCCATTTGAAGCACATGTGAATCACCTTTGAAATACATGTGTATCACATATGTATCCATTTGAAGCACATGTGAATCGCCTTTGAAATACATGTGTATCACATATGTATCACATTAGATTCCCATTTGAAGCATGTGTGAATCGCGTTTGAAATACATGTGTATCACATATGTATCACATTAGATTCCCATTTGAAACACATGTGAATCGGCGTTTGAAATACATGTGTATCACATATGTATCACATTAGACTCATTTGAAGCACATGTGAATCACTTGGATTTAGCTTCATGTGTATCACATATGTATCACATTGATTCCCATTTGAAGCACATGTGAATGCGTGTTTAGAAGCATACATTTTGAACAATCTCTATATGTATCACAGTAGATTTCCATTTGAAGCACATGTGAATCACGTTTGAAATACATGTTTATCACATATGTATCACATTAGATTCCCATTTGAAGCACATTGAGATGCGTTTGGCTCATGTGTATCACATATGTATCACATTAGATTCCCATTTGAAGCACATGTGAATTGCTTTTGAAATATATGTGTATCACATATGTATCACATTAGATTTCCATTTGAAGCACATGTGAATCGCGTTTGAAATACATGTGTATCACATATGTATCACATTAAATTCCCATTTGAAGCACATGTGAATCGCCTTTGAAATACATGTCTATCACATATGTATCACATTAGATTCCCATTTGAAGCACATGTGAATCGCCTTTGAAATACATGTGTATCACATATGTATCACATTAAATTCCCATTTGAAGCACATGTGAATCGCGTTTGAAATACATGTGTATCACATATGTATCACATTAGATTCCCATTTGAAGCACATGTGAATCGCATTTGAAATACATGTGAATCGCATTTGAAATACATGTGTATCACATATGTATTATCACATTAGATTCCCATTTGAAGCACCTGTGAATCGCGTTTTGAAATACATGTGTATCACATATGTATCACATTAGATTCCCATTTGAAGCACATGTGAATTGCGTTTGAAATACATGTGTATCACATATGTATCACATTAGATTCCCATTTGAAGCACATGTGAATCGCGTTTGAAATACATGTGTATCACATATGTATCACATTAGATTCCCATTTGAAGCACGTGTGAATCGCGTTTGAAATACATGTGTATCACAAATGTATCACATTAGATTCCCATTTGAAGCACATGTGAATCACATTTGAAATACATGTTAATCAGATTTGAAGCACATGTGAATCACATTTGAAACACATGTGAATCGCATTTGAAGCACAAGTGAATCACATATGAGTCACATTAGATTCCCATTTGAAGCACATGTGAATCACATTTGAAATACATGTGTATCAGATTTGAAGCACATGTGAATCACATTTGAAGTACATGTGAATCGCATTTGAAGCACATGTGAATCACATATGAGTCACATTAGATTCCCATTTGAAGCACATGTGAATCACATTTGAAATACATGTGTATCACAAATGAAGCACATGTGAATCCCATATGAAGCACATGTGAATGCCCATTTGAAGCACATGTGAATCACATATGAGTCACATTAGATTCCCATTTGAAGCACATGTGAATCACATTTGAAATACATGTGTATCACATTTGAAGCACATGTGAATCACATTTGAAGTACATGTGAATCGCATTTGAAGCACATGTGAATCACATATGAGTCACATTAGATTCCCATTTGAAGCACATGTGAATCACATTTGAAATACATGTGTATCACATTTGAAGCACATGTGAATCACATTTGAAGCACATGTGAATTGCATTTGAAGCACATGTGAATCACATATGTATCACATTAGATGCCCATTTGAAGCACATGTGAATCACCTTTGAAATAGATATGTATCACATTAGATTCCCATTTGAAGCACATGTGAATCGCCTTTGAAATATGTGTATCACATATGTATCACATTAGATTCCCATTTGAAGCACGTGTGAATCGCGTTTGAAATACATGTGTATCACAAATGTATCACATTAGATTCCCATTTGAAGCACATGTGAATCGCCTTTGAAATGCATGTGTATCACATATGTATATAACATGTGAATCACATTAGATTCCCATTTGAAGAATGTATGTGATTCCTATTAGAATCTTATTTGAAACACATCCCATGTGGGTATATGGTGTGTGGAAAAAATGTGAATCATGTTTGATTCCCATGTCTTTGCATGAGACTCACATGTGCATTACATGCAATACACATGTGAGTTAAAAGTAAAAGTAAAAATTTAATTCAATTCAATTCAAAAATTCTTCATTAATCCCAAAGGGAAATTAAATCATTTATATTTCCTACATTTGACCCGAATGCTTTCAGATGTGACTCACATATAAATTTTAAATGATACACATGTTATCCCAGTGTTTTTCATGTGTAGTTTACATGTTTGTGTTGCTTTTTTAACATGAAACTCTAAAATACACATGTATACATGTGCTTTTACATTTGGATCACATGTTAACTGTACATTCCTTATATGTGTTGCACATGTAATTTTCAAATGTGAAATTCAGTGGATTCATTTTTCCATGGGTGTTTTTCCCTTCTTTAATCTCCTTAATGTACGCCGCTTTGCTGTGTTTTAAATGTGCTCGGTGAATACATTTAAATGGATTTACTGAATGCATGAAGACGTTGTCTCAGTCGCCACATGCATCTCTCTCAGGTAAACCATCAACACATCCGCTCTCTGTTTTTGACACTTTTTAGGCACATTATTAAGTCCATTATCTCCTTCTGCCTGTATCCATCTCCACTCTCTGAATCGGCTGATTGACGCGTAGTGTCAGACTCAAAGGGAAGGTTTCATTTTCAATTAGGGATTGTTGAGAGCACTAATGATGTGAAGCGTCAGAGAGAGACTGAGTATTAAGTTAAGAAGTCTTTGGTCTCAGGGGGAAGTCAGCTGACGTTCAGAAACAGACTTATCAAATGTTTATGGGGTGGAACTGTTAAATTATAAAGCTGAGGGAGTTTATCCCTGAACATTGCATTTCGACAGTAGAAGTCACCTGAGGACAGAGAAAAACTCGACTTCTCAGTCCTCAGACGACGTTTTATATAAGTTGAAATGCTCAGATAAATCAGCTGACTAGAATCTAATGATTTTAAATTTCACCGACCTAAAAGTCAGAAACTCCAATATTGGGCAGACGTTTCATACAAAATTCCATGTTCAGATTGAAAAAAAAAAATCTAGATATACAATTAATATGATCATGATGTACATTTATCTGACTTTATTTTAAGAGAAGCACTCTGACAAAATCAGAGTTTCTGTATTTTCCTACAATAACCACAGAAAAAAATGTTGTACCCTTGCCTTTGTAAAAAAACAAAGAGGTGTGTTGGTTCTGAGCAAAACGGACCTGAAGGTGTCCATGTAAACATATTGTAATTTAAGAAAGACAGCTCAAATTTAGCTGTTTCTAAACACTAAGGCAGGAGTTTTCAACATTTTCCAGGCCAAGGACCCCCAACTGATGGCGAGATGGAGCGGGGACCCCCTAATTAGCTCCTAGAGGCTTCCAACCTGCTGTTGCCACAGTGAACATTAATGAGAACTTCTTATACCCTCAGGCTTGCACTAAATTCGGTTAATGAGATTCTATTTAGTTACCCATTTGGCATCACCTGTTTACACTGTGTTGAATTCATGTTAATGTCACAATAAAAGACACATTGCAGTGGGGATATAAAAAGTCTAATCAACCAAAACTTTTGCGACCCCATGCGAGGTACCTCTCTTGGGGACATAAGAGGTCGTGGACTGAAGAAGACCTCCGCACTAAAGGTGTTTTGATGATGTCTGCACTATATCTCATGGTTGGGGCTGGGTAAAAAGTAAGGCGATTCCTTTTACATTTTTTTTTTTTGCAAAATCAATGTCTAGGGAATGAGATCGATAAATTTATAGTGACCCGCGTGGCGTTCTGATAAGCAGGAAAGATGCACTCAGGTTTGGTATTTCAAGCCGCTAAGGTTGGCTGAAGACACGATACAACAAAATGGGGGCTGATGACCAGAAAACGCACCCTGTAGTTGGTAAGAACAATGCTGCAAAATATGGTTTGTGCATTGAAGATAATGCAGCTCATGCATGTCTGCTGTGTTAGGTCTGCTTGCTCGAGTGAGGCTTCACTTTTCACAAACAAGTTTGCACTTTTTGAGACAGTTTGTTGTTCATGTTTTAAACTAACCGACTTTGCATTTGGTGTTTTAATGTGACAGGAAAAATAATAAAATACATGAAGGTATTTTGAGGAAACACAGTTAGTTTGGTTATTGTAAAGCAGATGGGTGGGGAGTAATGGAATTTGGGAGCTCACAGCATGAATCCAAGGAATTGAATGGGATTCAGGATTTTGAGAAATACCCAGCTCTGAGAAATATCATAGTAGTATGTAGGCTGATGGGTAGTTTAAGATCTTTGTCTTTTGGTTCAGTTTCAGACAGCAGCGTCCGTCTGTCATTTCCATGCTCCCCTTTTGATTGAACTCCTCCAGTTGAGGCAGGAACTCTCATCCGACCTGATGAGGGAAAGGCATCTTTCTCCTTTTTAGATGGGGTGGTTTTCTACCAGATGAATAGTGGAACTAATTCTTTTTCCTTCTGCTTTGCACACAGCTGCAAACTGTTTCACGCTGTAGGTCTTGGTAGGTGGGAGCCAGCAGACACACGACATTACTAAAAGTAGTGTTGCACCAATGCCAATCGTTGGCCCCACTGATACAACTTGTGCAGTATTGGCGTACGGAAATACCATGTGTTGAGGGGGTGATGTGTGTGTTTATACATGAAGAAAACCGCATACTACTTGGATGTAAAATAATTGCCATCTGCATGGCTGTCGAAGCTGCTGCCTACCTTTGTGGAACAGGAAAAAAATAATACAAAAGTGAATCCAGTAGTAGAACTTTTTATTGTCTACCAGGAATGGGTTACAATAGTTGAATAACTTTTGGCTCTCAAAATAGTGACGTGGTGCCCTATTGTTGGTGCTCACAGATACAGATATACAGATACCACCATTTTGGTGCTGGATCGGGGCCCTCGCCCAATACTGGTAGCCGATTACAACACCCACTAACTAAAAGCATAGATAATCTGCTGATCCCTAAAACCAGCACATTTATGCTGTCCATAGAGGTTATGAACAAGATTTGTGAAAGACAAGGCTATGGAGGGAATTTTGTTCCATTATTGTTTTCAGAAAATAACGCGTTTTGTAAATGGTAATCTGAAAAAAGGCAATTTAAAAATTCAACTTCAACAAGTGCTTTATAAATATTAAAGGTTTTGAGAGTAGCTTGGCTCTTTTTTCATATTTGGTATTTATTTTTTCCATATTTACTTTTTTCAAAAGTTAATTCTTTCAAAAACATATTTTTGCAGATTATATGTTTTCACTTTTTTCTGTTTTTCAGATTGAATCTTATAAATTGCATTTCTTTCTAAATGCGTTTTACAGATAAAATGACTTCAAGGCTGGCTTTTCCTCTAAAGAAGGAGCAAAGACGCTTTTCAATTGGTTTCCATGGATTTTAGTAGCACCCTGAGAAGAGAATGTAATCTGTAAAACACAATTTCGAAAATAATCCAATAAACCTCAATCAGAAATTCATATTTGAAGTAACACATTTTTCATTTTAAAAATGTTATTAAAAAGTTATTCTTTTTATTTTTTATTTTTTAAGCAGTTCTAAAGGACTTTGAGTTTTGGTTAATTTTAATTTTGGTTCCCCCCAGTGTACAAGAGCTTTAATATTTCGCCTAAAGGAAGATAGCATTTCCCATGCGGAGCAGCGCATTACACCATAAAATCCTGTTGATGCAGTTGTATTAAACTAGGTATCTGTTTCCAGTAGGTGTGTTGAAGAAGAATATCAATCAGGTAATGAATCTAATTTTGGCAAAACAATCTAATAAGACGATGTTGAACATAGGGAACGTTTAACTTTGATTTTGCTTGCCTTCAAACAGATAAATATGTTGTGTTTGATCATTTCACAGTAAAGGTGTATAGATCCCAGCAGGAAGGTGTTGCATTGCCTGAATATCAACCCAGTTTGCACATTAGACTCTTAGTAAGGAAACTTAGTTGCAACGACTTTCATATTTATAGCGAATCGGTAAAGGGGGAAGTGACGTATTCCATAAAGCAGTCTGCACATTTGTAGTTATTTTCTGTGGCAGGGTTACTGCCACCCACCTCAATATTTTATGAAGGCTGAAAAGTTAGTCAGTCGAGTTTTAAAATGCAGTTTCTTTATTGCATTTTTGTTTCAAATTTCTATTTACAAAACAGGTTCTTTGTTTGCAACAATAATGGAACCAAATTCACTCCATACCAGCTATAAGTAAAAAATAAAAATAAAATGCAGTTTTGTTTTTTAGACATTTTTAGACATTTTAATGTCTGTCATGCAATAAGAGACACTGATATTTACAGTTAGTGGGCCTAAAACTAACAGCATAAATCACTATTGTTCAAAGTGCTGATTTTCTTTTGAAATAGTAATAAAATATAGTTTAAAAGTTCTCCTTCTTCTCTATTGTTTTACACTCCTAGTGTGATGTAATCCATGATCGTAATTACCACAAATCAGAAAATAATAAATTTTTAATGTTTTTATTATTAGAATCTGTAAAGAGTTTATTTGTTTCAGTATTGGGCTGATGGAAGGTTGTTATAAAAATGGAAATTGGTCATAAAAATCTGATTGGTTCATCTCTACACAAAAAACAACAAAAGAATAAAGCAAATAAACAGGTTAGACTGGATCTAAACAAATTGCCTGCAGGGATAAACTCTGATGTAGAGAACAGATCTCATGGGAGCTGGCATATACCCAAGGACAAACAGCATATAGCTGCATAAATGTAATGAAATCCAATTGAAAAAAAGAAAAAAAAAAGATAAAAGAAGCTGACGCTCAGCTTATGAGTTTTTTTTTCCAGAGGGCTTTACCTAAAGGAGAGATTTAACTGGACACATTTTGATTCAAATTTGCAGGGGTTAATGCAGAACTGTTGATAATCTGATGACAAAAACAAAGCAGCAGAAAGGCAGCGCATTGAGAGAAGGCACAATGCACATGATGCATCACATTAACGCATGACTCAGCAGGGTAATGCATTTATTAAATCCCTGAGTGTGCAGATTATTGGCAGAAACCTTTTTTTACTCATTGGGTTCAGTTGCAACAATATTGGGGCACTTATTTTTTATTTCAGCATCTGAAAAAAAGAGAAACAGTCGGCATGGAGACAGCGTTGCTTAAAAGTTTGTGCATCAGTGCACCTTGGATGTCAGATTTTTACAAAGATCTAACTTACGCAATAAGGAAACAATGGAAAATTGATTCTCTTATCTGTGTGTTCACACACTGAACAATTTTCTACAGTTTTCAACAAGTTTATCTATATAGAGCCAATTCACAACACACAAGGCTTTTTACAGAGTCAATTCACTCAGATTGGTTAGAACTTTCCATCTAAACCAGCTGATTGCACCCAGGCATTGACTTTGCAGGATTCCATTTTTTGTGGATAAACATGTGGCAAAAGTAGATATCTCTTGTATTTTGACGTTGATTCTGCAGCAATCCATCCCACTGAGCATGCATGCAGCAACACTGAAGAGGAAAAACTCCCTTATAACAGCAATAAACCTCCAGCAGAACCAGGCTCAGTGTGAAGGCCAAACTGGGATCCGAGAAGAAAAAACACACACAAAAAGAACTTGCAATGATTTAACATTACTTTCAATTACTTTCTATATTAGGAAGGGTATCATTAAACTGCTCTTTCAATAAAATAAACAGCTTGTCATGAAAACCGACTCGGCCAGTTTTCATGCCGAAAGGGATGACAAACGCACACAGTTAATCACAGTAAAAGCTGAGCCTATAGGTATGTCTATAAGAGAAACAGGACTAAAGACTTAAAAACAGGCCCAACACTATCATCTATAAACAAAGCTTTTGATGGCAGCCGTACAGCTGATATTTCTGCAGTATGTGATAATAGAGATAGAATAATAATAGGTGACCCCTATGTCCTCCTGCAGCCTAATCCTATAGCAGCATTGCTATAGAGATAACTCAGGATAACTTGAGCCAATTGTAAACTTTATTGATTAGGAAAGTTTTAAGCCTACCCTTAAAAATAGACAGGGAATTTGCCTCACAGACTGAAACTGGCAGTATGATGAGCAAAAATCAGAAAGAACTTATTGGCAAAACCACACTATAGTTTTAATGTCTGAATGATGAGCACGTTGATTGTTCCACTGGAGATAAACTGACTGATGTCTTAGTTTGTTGTGCTTAACCCACAAAATTGTCATACATATCAAAGTAAAGGTGTTAAAAAGATTTGGCTCAATTTTGATTAATGTAAAGCTTAAAGGATTCTGAATATTCAACAATAATTGTGGTATAAAAAATAAAAAAGTGCAGCATCCCAAACATGTAGGTTTTTGGGCTGTTATCAGTATATGATTATATAAGGAACACATTCGTGAGGAAGAAGATGGATGAATGAATCCTTTTTTTATTTGTTATTTATTTTAGTTGATGTAAGTTTTCACTGATCTTATAGAATATATATATATATATATATATATATATATATATATATATATATATATATATATATATATATATATATTTTTTTATATTTTACAGCACTAGTGGCTTGTTTTTTGGACTGTAGGCTGACAGCAAAGGGGGATGCGAGAGGGGTAGAGACCTGTGGCAAATAATCACAGGTCAGGATTCGAACCCGGTCTGCCACGCCGAGGACTAAAGCCTTATCTGTGTGTGTGTCCCAGTGAATGCAAATTTGCTCTCCCAGCAGCAGACACTGCTGCACCTCTCTCAAAATTGTAGGTGACCGCGAGACAATGCTGCAGACAGGAGGCCTCTGATTGGTCAAATTCTACATCCGCCTCCACTAATAATGCCTATTTCCTGTTTTGGTACCTTACCGGTCTGTTTTGTTTCTATGACCTGCCATTGTGGAAAATCCACTCGTGAAGTTGGACAAGGTAGAAGAGCGAGCAGCGTGAGAACACTGGGACCCTCTTTTTCCACCTGGATCCCCGCTTTTTAACCCTCATTTCCCTCCGCTGTGGGACAAACTTATCCCCCACTTCACACACCGTCTTCGTTGTATCTAAACCCGCGAAGCTAGTTCCTGATTGTCCTCTTGGCGTTGTGGCGTCGAATAACCACGCCTCATATTGGGCATAAATCAAACACATCTCCGACAAGATTATTAAGCGACACACTGCTGATGGAGGCTAACCAGGGCTTAAGGCCTCTGTACATGGGCTGTGTGCGCTAAACCACCGGGCGCCACCAAAACATGCCCAGAATATTTAAATTTTTATATCATTTTAATTTTTGCGTTTTTAATTATTGTATTTTATTTTTTATTATCATTGAATATATGCCTGAAATGGGACTTCTGAGTTAGTTGACTCAAGTCCAACCCTATGGGAGTAGTATAAATATTTAAGTATTTGTTGGAAAGTAAACTGCACATTGGCCTTCAAAGCTGTCACGTAGAACTTGGCCATAATTTTTTGACTCCTGAATTTCCCTTTGAAGCATCCAGGCATGTCTCTGAATACCCGCACCGTCTGTAAAACCAGCTTCCCTACAAAACGCTGATAGCCACTTTGCCTCAGTAAATAAGTGCCTTAAAATGCTAGGTGTGATGCAGCCCTGGTGGGCCGGTGTCGCTCGGCCACAGGACTGGATGTGTTCCAAATCTTTAGGTCTGTTCATAAAGGGAACAGCGGTGCCGCTGTGTTGTTGAGCTTTCAGAGTACATTAATAACAGGCTTTGGGTTAAAGACTGTCAAGCCATTTAGCACATTTATAATTCATACAAGAGAAAACCGTCTGCAAAGCTTTTACATTTCCAGCTACAAACATTAGACACTGAATCATAATAGAGCTTCTTTCTCAACACAATCATCCCAGTGACTCATTGTTTTATAGGACGCCTCAATCACTTTCCAACATACTCTGTTAATGCTTATTACACTTTAGCTGACATATTTTCAGTTTTTCCAAATTACAAAACAGAAATCTGTTGACTGTTTTTTTTTTTTTTACTTTGGTTTTGTAGCCAAGGGACTTAAATGTCCTGATATATATGGAATGAAAATGAAAAGGAAATGGCGTGACGAGACCAGTCCGAAAGGTAACAGTTCAGTGTCATTTAAGCTCTTCTTTTGTATGAGTGCTTCAGAGTTGTCGCAAAGATGAAGATGAAAATGTGGGAGAGAATCAGTGGTTTGTAGATTGCTGATTTATGCAAAGTGTCATGCAAATTTGGTTTGCATGAGCAACTGGTGGCAAAATAATAAGTTTAAGTGCTTCCTGAACTTCTGGTGTAGTATCACCTTTAGTACAATAGAGCAATATTTCAGCTGCTTTTGGTCCCTCTAACCATTTCTATCGTTGCGTCGTCCCACATGAACATAATACTTGAATGTAAATCAGCTCCAAGGTTGAGGAACGAGAAGCTACATATATTTGACATGCAAATTAATATAACCAAAGGCAATCTGTATGTAGCCTAATTTCTGATGTAAAAAATATATCCAAAACTTCTAAACTGGTTTCTTTCTTCAAAATAACATAACTGTCTTTATTCAGCTTAAAGCGAGCAACCCTTATAATTAAAACCTCATCGTTTTTCTGTCTGTTTAGTAACAGCATAATGAGTAATTTAGTATTTAGCTCATGGCAGTGAAGCCATTCTGTTGTTGATTTTACATTTTAAGTTAGAGATTGAACTAACAAATACTGCAGTGGGGGAAAATAGAGATAGAATGAAGCAGAATGATGAAAAGCGGTCCCTGTGTCCTCCAGCAGTCTAAGCCTATAGCAGCATAACTATAGAGATAGATCAGGATAACCTGAGCCACTATAAGTATAAGCTTTATCAAAAAGGAAAGCTTTAAACTTACACTTAAAAGTAGACACACTTTTCAAAAAGCCTCTTTGATTATTTGTTTACTACTTTGTATAAAAATATATATCAATGATATAAAAGAACCAGTATGACTTTTTATTTCTTTGTGTTTTGAGTGTCTCTTATACAATCTTAATTTCTTTCCCACTGTCGCTCTGAAGTCCCCCCAGGGCTCAGTGTCATGCTCAATAAACTGCTCCTGTCAGAAGCACTTTACAGGCTAGCTGTAAAGGTAGCGCTCTATCCACCCCTGCCCTGGAGAAAATGAACCGTTTTCAAATGATTGGCCTCACCATAGAAGAGTAAAGTTTTAAGACACTAATCCCCCCCAGGGTGGGTTTGCTGTCTTTGTCTGTTGAGATGATGTGTGGAGCCTTGTTACGTCCCCTCCTCTGGCTTAGGTCCTCACCATTCATTAGCAGCATTTTTGCAGTTCCACTCTGCATATTTAGACATTTGTAAATAAGTATTTTGGAATGTGCATTAAAATTGCAGAGGATCCTTTCAAGAAGATATTGCTTCTATCAAAGCAGATGATTCTCTCTCAGAATTCATTTTTTCTTTACAGATGTTTTGAAAGATTAGTGGTATTTTTTTACTTAAAAAGAGAAAAAGACATCCAATTAATTTTATTCAGATACCACTTGAAAAATCTTTTATCACAAAGGGAAATGAAACGTTGCGGGATCTGTTTCATGCTGTTTGGACAAGTTGTGGACGTTGATGGCTGAATACAGGAAGGAAGTGCGTTGTTGGTTTGTCATGTCTGAAGAAGCCTGTGACTGAACACAGTGTTTTTGTTACCTCCAGCAAGGAGTCTCTGTTTTCATCTGTTTGCGTTTGATTGAATTTTCATAGAAGATCCAGATTTCCATCTGGATCAAAACATTTTTTGATAGATTCTCTGAATACAGGTATTAGCTTTTTGTGGAATCACAATATTTTGGAGGAAATTAGCTGCTTGTTGGAGTTCTGTGCTCTCTGAGTGCTTTTCCACTTTGACAGTGTGATTAGGAGGATGCTCAGAAGTGTCCATAATGTTCTTCATTTGATAAAGAATCAATAAATGACTGGTTTGCTTAAACATTTTACACATTTTCAGAAGAACTTTTCGATGTAAAATAATCTCCAGAGAACTTACAGGAGGTTCTAAGGAAACAGGCCATTTTTATTAGCTTTTTGAGCACCTCTAAGTCACTGGATCAGAGGATGGAAAAAGAGATCAAACTATCCACAACAGATTTTCAACTCAATTCAGTTCATTTATATACTGCAAATTTAGAACCCATGTCACCTCAAGCCACTTTATAATTCAACCAGATCATGCATTTAAATTCTCTTGCTTTGATTTTAAGCCATTCATTCATTTACTCTGACAAGACGATTTTGTAACATTATAGTTTCCAGATCTACATTACATCCTTTGCTACAGTCTAAACTGCCCATATAAAACCATTCCTTGCATATACAAAGATTCTTGTTAATCTTGGAAGAAAAGTCGGCATTGAATAATAGATTGTGAGTCAGTGTTTATATGAAAAATGGATAAACCCCTCCTGCTGAAGATTAAACACTGAGTATACAGCATGTGAGCGTTTTCTATACACAACAGCTGAGACTGTTTTGTTTTCATATTTTCCTTGGTCTGCAGCGATAAGGTCGAAATGATGAAGTGCACTTACAGCATCATTTTTAAAAAGGAACAAAGCAGAGCAGGATGGGGATACAGTAAATAGAAGAGCAACAAATTTAAATTCAATTGCGTGAGTTCAAAGCACAGCATGCCACCCGTATGCTTTTCTTTGAGGTGTCGTTGCAATTAAAGCACAGAGAACATGTTTCCCACACTTTCCTATATGAAAATAATCTGTTTCTATTTCCTCTTAAAAAAAACTTAGCTCTTCTTTTGTTTTTGTTTTTTTGTCCAAAAAGAAACATTCAGACGATGTCTAAAACATCCATGTCAGACTTCCATTCTTTTAAACAGATGATGAGTCAGACTACTACATCTTAAATAAGTTATGAGCTGCTTGTGTCATTGGAGAAGCTTGTCAAAATAGGAGGTAACTTTAAGCCATATGGCTGTCCCTCTGAGGTTGTTCCCACTCTTTAACAAAAAAAAATTGTTTTTTAAGCACAAGTGACAGTACAACCCATAAATCAGTAGCTTGTAGAATCACCCTTATATAACCTAGTTTAAATGAGGCTTTAGATGTCTTCACTGACGATCTGACATTTAAGTTTTAAGTACAGGAGTTCATGGTTGACATGATGATTGTAAATGGCTGGATCCAGGTGCAGAAAATTATCATCCTGACACTATTGTGCTGGGTAAACTGTAAATGTTTTTCTTTTGTCCTCTGTTGCCCTCTTGCGTGTGTTCCTTTCCCCTTGGCTCCTTCGTTGTCTCCTCTCACACCTGCTCCTTGTCAGCTCGTTAGCCCTCCCTTTATCTCACTCAGCTATATATCCTCTCCCTCTGCTCTCACTCTTTGTTGGTTCCTTGTCATTGCTGTCTTTCCATGCTGTTTTCTACCTCCCTCGTCTCGATTCCTGCCTTTGTTTTCTGTTTTATCATCATTAAAACTGCAAGAAATCTCCTCAGCCTCTCTGCCTCTGCATCTGGGTCCTCAAACCTCAACAGAACCCTGACAGGTAGGGGTGAGGAAAAAAATCGATTCGTTGATGCATTGTGATATTTGGCTGCACAATATAATATTGATCTTTTAGTTCCTATTGTGGATTTTCAAAAAAACAACAACATTTTTTTTTTACCTAAAACAATGAGAGGAAAATGGACTACCTCTGCACCGCCACTTTGGTAGATTGCCAAGATTAGATCCTCGGCAAGTATGTTCTTGAGAAGAACATAGGAAAGTCTGGACTCAGGAAGAACAGGAGCACTCAGCATAAATATGGGTGGATTGGACCAGAGGCGTACTCGTGACGTCACACACTCAGCAAGTCTGGAGCTGCATTTCACAGCCTATTATTAATAGTCTGTAGATAATATTAAATTCTGACTTTTTTCGTTTAGTGGAGGAATAATAATGAACACAGTCAGATAAATACAAATCAAATAAAGATTTTGACAAAACAAAACTCGCCATCAGAGCCAGCGGTCCTTCACATACGGCTATGCAGAGAGAGGGCTGCTGCAAACAGACTAGGATTAGACCTGGTTGCTGTTACCCTCAGAGGTCTGCTGGTTGCTGCCGTCCTCTCAACATTCGAATCAGTAGATGGGCCATATAGTGAAGCTTAAAAGTATAATGTTCTCATATAGAATTATCTTTAAACTTACTTTTATTGTACAAGAGCAACAGAAAAGTGAACATATGACATGATACTCCATTGAAAGCTGCTGCTGCTGCAGTGCATTCTGGGACAGCTGTCAATCTCAAGAACAGGACAATTTTTCTCTGATGCATGCTGGGTAGAGGAAGGGGCGAGAACAACATCTGGGACTTTGTCTGTTCTCGGTCTGCTGCTCTTGTGCATTGGAACAGTACTAGGGCTGAGGGTGACGACGTTTCACAAGCAACATGAGAACGCACAAGTACACATATTGAGAAACGGACATAGACTGACTCAAACCCAAAACAACAGGGATTCTGATGAACATACTTTTCACTTACTTTTCAATTTGATAGCTGGGTAAAATATCACAATATATAGGCATATCGCAATATTGTGATATTGTATCGTGACCCAAGTATCGTGAGACATGTCGTATCACAACACCCATGGCAATACCCACCCCTAATTCTGGGTGTGATTTTTTTACCAGACTTGGTGCCGTATATCATAGATAAACATCTCCAACTTCTCTCTTCTGTCCAGTTTTGATTGATAAACTTGTTAGACCTGCTAACTTTACTGTCTTAGATTGAGCAATGTTCCGTGAGATCCGGGCGTGAACTTCTTATTGCTCTTTTCATAACGCTCCTAGGAGAAATTGGCAGGGTTTTCCACTTCAGAGAAGTCTTTCTTGATAAACATCAAACAGAAAACAGATTGAACTAAGAATTCATAGAATAAAGGGCTTGTGTGTTTTTTGAACATTTGAGGTCAAATTAAAATTTTTACTAAACCTGATAAAGAATAAATTACTTTTGTTGAGAACAGCAGTGGTGCAGGGGTAAAAAAACCTGACCCAGATATGGAGTCATTAAAGGAGTCATCACCTGGAAATCTGAATCTTTCATGTTAAAACTTATGTATTGGTATAATTTAAAACAGTGATTCCAAATCAGGGGTTGCCGTACCCCTAGTGGTCACTAAGTGTATTGCAAGGGCTACATGAAAATGCGCTGGGATCTGTTCTGCATTTTGAGGAGCCAACCAAAAACTAAAACAATCTTTTTTCAACCAAAAAGTAAGTTTTTCTTATATGTCTGAGTTCAGCTTCAGCTTTGACACAGATCAAAACTGACTCGATGAAGAGAACAGCCTGGTATGAGCTGTTTCACCAAACCTGATCAAAGCAGCTCAGGTGTCATAATTGGTGAAAACAGAGTCAAAAAATGGAGTCAGTCTGACTATAATTTTCGTTCAGTATTTTGTTCTCAATTCAACAAGTTTAAATGTAATTATAAGAGAATTAGTCAGAGTAGCTCCAGTTTTATAAATACAGATCTCTTAATAGGGATTGTTTTTATTTTGATTCCTTACTAGCCTCCGGGCAACATATTTATGTGTTTTTTTTGTTTGAGTTGGAAAAAAATAACACATATACACTACCGTTCAAAAGTTTGAGGTCACCCAAACAATTTTGTGTTTCTTTTCCTGAAAAGTCACAGTTATTTACCACCACACGTTGTGAAATGAATAGAAAATAGAGTCAAGACATTGACAAGGTTAGAAATAATGATTTGTATTTAAAATAAGATTTTTTTTACATCAAACTTTGCTTTCATCAAAGAATCCTCCATTTGCAGCAATTAACAGCATTGCAGACCTTTGGCATTCTAGCTGTTAATTTGTTGGAGGTAATCTGGAGAAATTGCGGGAGCTGCACCGAAGCAGCTCCCGCAAGTTGGACTGGTTGGATGGGCACTTCCTGTGTACCATATGGTCAAGCTTAGGGGTGTGGGAAATAATCGTTTTGGCAATATATCGTGATATTCATGATGTCTGAGCGGGGAGATCTCCAGTATGGTGTTCCACAGGGCTCAGTCCTGGGACCACTTCTCTTCTTACTTTATCTCCTCCCTCTTGGCCAGATTATCCAGCAGCACAGTGATGTGGCATACCATCTTTTTGCTGACGACATACAGCTGTACTGCTCCTTTAAAACCTCAGAGGTCCACAAATTACACTCTCTGATAAACTGTCTGTCCCGGATTCAGCAGTGGTTAAACAACAACTATCTCGCACTGAATACCGAAAAGACTGAGACACTCATTATTGCTCCTGACAGTGCCATCCCTGACATTAAACAGCACCTGGGTGATCTATGTTCCTCAGCCAAATCCAGTCTGCGTAATCTTGGAGTGATTTTCGATGAGGGGATGTCCCTTGCGCTACACTCGAAACAACTGATCAGGAACTGTTACTTCCATCTGCGCAACATCTCCAAGGTAAGGAAAATCCTCTCTCACGATGATTTGGAGAGAATCATCCATGCCTTCGTCTCTTCAAGACTGGATTACTGTAACAGCCTGTTTACCTGTCTGAGCAAGAAGGAGCTGGGTCGCCTACAAATTGTCCAGAACTCTGCTGCAAGACTCCTGACCCGTACAAATAGGACAGCCCATGTAACTCCTCTCTTGAAGTCCCTACATTGGCTTCCTGTTGCTTCCAGGATAAAGTTTGGAAATCCTGGTCCTTACTTTCAGGGCCCTTCATGGACAGGCGCCCGGCTACATATTTAGGTCTGATCCAGCCGTATACGTCGGTCCCGTAGTCTTCAGGTCAAAACCTGCTTATGGTTCCTCCGGACCCGCTTTTACTTACCGGCCCTTTAAAGCCGTGGCACCCCCTGCCTTTGGAATGAACTCCCCCCTGTCCCCATGCGCCCTCTGGACTCGGTGGACATCTTTAAAAAGCAGCTAAAACACCTGTGTTTGGACAAATGCTCTGCATAGCCTTATAGCCTGTTGTTTTATTCCATCAGATATTATAGCTTTTGTTGCATTTTTATCTGTTTTTACTTGTGTTGTTTTATGCTATCATGTGAAGCACTTTGTGACTTTGTCTGTGAAAAGTGCTATACAAATAAAGTTTACTTACTTACTTACTTACTATTCAGCTTCCCAATATAATATCGATTTTCCACTTCTTAGTATCGCATTTAAAAAACGGCCATAAAAAACATTGATGGGGAAAATGGGCTACCTCTCTGCACCACCACTCTGGCAGAAAGCGCCAGGGAGCCTTTAACCTGTGCGTGCAACACCAAAATCTGTATTTGGAGGCAGTCACAGTGAAGAAACCCCAAAACAACACATGGATAATAATACCTAATCAATATTTTCTGATGAAAATATACAGCACTAGCTGTTTTATCTCATCATTTGATTTTGATAGCTGGGGAAAATATGGCAATATATAGTGATATTGCAATATAGGTGATAATATAAATGTCGTGACCCAGTATAGAGCATCTATATCGAATGCTGTACTCATGCCAATACTGCGCCTCTAGTCAAGCTGCTCTCTTTTTCTTTTTATTAATGATCTCAGATATGGCTTTCTTTGCCACTCTACCTGAAGCCCAGAATCCCATAGCAGCCTCTTCACTGTAGATGTTGACACTTGTGTTTTTGCAGGTACTATTTCATGAAGATGCCAGTTAGGGGACCTGTGAAGTCTGTTCTCAAACTAGAACTCTAATGTACTTATGTTGCTCAGTTATGCAACTGGGCCTCCCACTTTTTCTACTCTGGTTAGAGCCTGTTTGTGCTGTCCTCTAAAGGGAGTAGTACACACGTTAGCGAAGAAATCTTCCATTTCTTAGCAATTTCTATCATAAATTAGCCTTCATTTCTAAGAACAAGAATAGGGCGGTCGGTTTCAGATGAAAGTTCTCTTTTTCTGGCTTTGATTGTTTAATTGACCCCAAATGTGATGCTCCAGAAACTGAATCTGCTCAAAGGAAGGTCAGTGTTGTAGCTTCTGTAACAGTTAAACTGTTTTCGTAGATGTGTGAACATGATTGCACGGGGTTTTCTAATCATCAATTAGCCTTCTGGTTTCCAATGAGCAAACAGATTGTACCATTAGAACACTGGAGTGATAGTTGCTGAAATGGGCCTCTATACACCTATGTAGATATTACCACCAAAACCAGACACATTTGCAGTTGGAATAGTCATTTACCACATTAGCAATGTATAGAGTGTATTTCTTTAAAGTTAAGACTAGTTTAAAGTTATCTTCATTGAAAAATACAGTGCTTTTCCTTAAAAAATAAGGACATTTCAATGTGACCCCAAACTTTTGAACGGCAGTGTATATATATACTTTTTGTTTTGAATCATTTTAATCCATATATGGGATAGAATTTTTTTTTTTTAAATAATATTTGAAAGTCTAACAGATGTTTTTTAGTCTGATTGCGGAGCTCTTCTTAACACAGAAACTTTGCTTAAAGAAAAAGAAAGGTCCGTCGTTTGCCACATATTCTGCTGCTTTCATACTGCAGATGATATTCTGATATCCTGTCTGAAGCATCTGTTCTAACTGTAAAATGCCTTGAGATGACGTGTTGTGAATTTGCGCTATAGAAATAAAGAAAATAGATTAAAAAATAAAGTGTCATGGTCTTGGTTCTGCTGTTCTTTACTTTGCTCCTTGTTTTCTAGATTTATTGGTTTAATTCCTACAGTTTTGTTGTATTTCTAGATTTATATTAGTTCTCATGTTTTTCTGTTGTCCTCTTTTGCCCCTTTGTGTGTGTGTGTGTTCCTTTTCCCTTGCTCCCTCGTTGTCTCCTCTCACACCTGTTCCTTGTCTGCTGCTCATTAGCCCTCCCTTTGTCTCTCTCCTATATATGCTCTCCCTCTGCTCTCACTCTCTCTCTTTTGTTGGTTCCTTGTCTTTTCTTGTTGTCCTCCCATGCTGTTGTCCACGTTCTCTCGTCTCTCTCCCTGGCTCCTAGTGTTTGGTTTCCCAAAGATGTCTCCACTGTTTTGGCTTGCTTTTGATTATTAGTTGGATTTTTTGCATTCCTGCCTTTGTTGCTGTTTTGCCCCTATTAAACCACCCAGAAATCTCCCTCAGCCTGTCTGCCTCTGCATTTGGGTCCTCCAAAACCTCAACCAAACCCCTGACATAGAGATTTCTTAAGTCTTTTCACTATTATTTTACTGTTATTCTATTTTCTAATGTAAATGTTATTTCTTTTCTCATCTCCACAATAATCTCATATTTCAAGCTGCTGAATGGGTGGGTGACAAGCCTTCAGTCACTTTATATACTCTACATATAGTGAAGGGCGGGGTCCCCCAGCTGGGTTGCAGGGATGTACCAGGAGGTGGCCTTCTTGGCAGGCAGCACTGACCACCAGTTCAAAACCTTCAGCTACAACCGAGTGGAAAATCCACAGGAGGTCACATCCAAAAAGGGTTTGTTCTACAAAAGAGCCCAGGTTCTGCTCCAGCCTCAGCCCAACCAGCAGGAAAAAGATGACAGGGCGGCCATAATCAATGTCGTGGATCAAGTATCACATCCCCTGGTCCACGCTGGACGAGTTCCCTCTGACACGATTAGGCAAGCTGCGCAGCTGCAGCAACGAAGCCGAGATCATGGACGTGTGCGACGACTATGACGGCAGCTGCAACGAGTACTTCTTCGACAGGAACCCGTCTGCTTTCCGAATCATTGTGACCTTTCTGGCTGCTGGGAAGCTGAGGCTGCTGAGGGAGATGTGCGCCCTGTCCTTCCAGGAGGAGCTGCTATACTGGGGCCTGGAGGATGATAACCTGGAATGGTGCTGCCTCAGGAAGCTGCGTCTAAGGCAGGAGGAGTACAAGGAGCAGCAAAGGCTGGAAGAAGAGGAGGCCGAGCTCACCGCCCCACAGTCCTGCGAGGAGAGCCAACAGCCCCCTGGAGGACCGGAGGAGACCCTCTCAGGGGGTTGCATGCGAAGGCTGAGGGACATGGTGGAGAACCCGCACTCAGGCCTGCCGGGCAAAATCTTTGCTTGCCTGTCGGTGCTGTTTGTCGCCATCACTGCTGTGACGTTGTGCGTCAGCACCATGCCTGACCTCAGAGAGGAGGAGGAGAGGGTGAGTTTTCTTCTCTATTAAAAGTAGATGGGAAATTATGGAATGCATATTTTAGATTACAAGCAGCGGTGGTTGGTAACCAGTTAAATTGACTCTTTTCACCAAAATATACTTTCTGCACCATACTTGTAACGTTTTCTTGAATAATATATGTTTTTTCTTAATTCCTTCTTTGTACACAAACTTACTTGGATCTAACATGACATTTGGAGGTCAAGCTAATCTGCACGGAGCAAGTATTGTCAATGATTTCATATGTTTTATGGTAAAAGAAAATTGGTTTGAAAAAGAGATTCCTTTATCCGCTATTGTTTTTGCAATTAGATAAATTGCTTGTTTTAATTATTATTAAAAAAAATACCTAAAATTGCTCATAATTTTACATTTTGTTCTGTCTTTAATATTACTTTTTTAAATATAAGAAGTTATGGTCAGTTAGTCCTTACTTTAGTAGCTTTTTTACCAAATACTTTTATAGTCTTGAGTCATTTCTTGGTTTAATATGTTTTACTTAAGTTTAAATATAGTGAAGTTTATTTATTCTCGCTTGAGTACACTTTTTGAGTTGTCTGCCTGCCTCAGACTATTTGATATTATAGATATTATACGTGATATGATGAAATTACAGGTATTATTGAAAATGCTGGAACACCGACTATAGAGTCCTAAAAAGACATGTTAATAGAATACTTCTTTAGATTACAAAATATAAAATAAATAGAAGTTAGGAGTCTGACCGTCAGTGTTTTGGAGGAGGGAGAGGCTCGCTCACTAAAGACAGCAAACTAAGAGCGATCAGTGCTTTTTATGTTAATCCAATGCAAGGGTGTAACTTTGTGATGAAAGTTGGTGGGGACACTAAGGGTGGTTAATGGACCTACAGTTTCTCAACTTGAACCCTTTCGTTAGGTTTTTGTATTTTCCATAAATGAGCTGAAATATATATTCATTAAATGCTTTCCTGTTGTTGAAAACACAAGAGAACCATAACACACTGATTTTTATATTTATAGATAGTTAGAGAGATGCCTTTTAGTGCATTACATATATAGGGCCCAAAAAGATTAATGTATTAAAAAAAAAAATGAATCACAGCCGAAATCGATGCCAAAATCGAGATATCATGTTTCCCTAGAAGTACAATTTCAATTCCAGAGACAGATTTGATGGTTGCAGAGGCTATGCATCAGAAGCATAAATTGGCCTTAAGGCTCGCTGTCATCCATGTTTATTCTACGTCTTTGTCAGAAAGAAACACCTTAAAAAATACAGACATGGGTCGGAAGAAGAGTTCCTGTCTGAACACAGACAGTGGGGATGAGGACAAGGAAAATTATAAAAAATGTCAGGCTTTCAGTAAGATTGTTTACACTGAAGCACAGCACAAGACTGATGCTTCAGGATTCAGCAGGATCATGGGCGGTTCTAGACGGGGGCCAACAGGGGCCACTGCCCCCATAGATCATGTCCTGGGCCCTGTAATGGCCCCTGTAACAAAGACATAATACTAAAAGAAATTCCAATGATGATATGCGTTGGAACAGATATGGTTACTGATGGGTCCTTTATCTATTTCATTTTAAAAAAAAAAACACACAATAAAGGGGATAGCTTCAGTGGTATTGAGATGTTTTTTTTTTTTTCAAAACAAATAAAAAAGATAGTCAGTTTATCTTGACTTCTAAATCAGATTTGATAGAAAAACTGTAACTTTAACTTTTAATTTACATCGTATTTTCACGCACTCATAAATTCGCACCGTACTAAAAGGCGCAGTCTCAGTTATGTGTGCCATTTCTGTATTTAACACACAGACATAAGAGCACACCGGACTATAGGGCGCGCTTTTTATATACAGGTACATGTCCTCTACTACCTTTAAATACCTCTACCCGTATTTAAAAATACAGCGGGCCCAAAACTGAGTATGATTGTGTTTTATTCATGTATTTAAGTTACAAAGTATTAATCAAACCTGGGAGCTGGTCAGTGAGACAGACACATCGCTGATGACACAGCGCTGTGGTCACTCCCAAATTAACTTAAAATCCTGAAACCTGCCCGACGGAATATGTTAAACTTTTATTACCCGGGTATCCTGGTGCCTGCAGTTTAAATTATTATTTTAGATGAAAAACACCTGCCACGCCATGCGGTGAACCTGCGGAGGCGACATGCACTTGGTGCCAGGTGAGGCTGCTGATGAAGGGATTTCTATTGTCGGTGCAACGCTGGTATGTGGGGGTCTGAGCGCCTCCGACAGAAATAGATAATCTGGATGAACTGACTGCAATTATGAAGTTTTCAGGTGGACTTTTCTCACTTAAAAAAACATATTAAAACTACTTTATTCCCACTGATCACAGCAAATATGGCTGCAAGATTTGGAATTATTTTAGATGAAAAACACCTTGCCAGCCAACGGTAAGCTGAAGAGAGAGGAAGACCGGCCCAGGGCTGCTGTTGAGATTAAGTTTTCAGGTAAGAAAAATAGAGCGGGAGCAAAACTGAGTATGATTGTGCTTTATTCATGTATTTATTACAAAGTATTAATCAAATCCCATCAAAGTCATCATCCTCTGTTTCTGAATAAAACAGCTGCGCCAAATCAGACATGCCAGTTTCCTCTTCTTAGCTGTCAGAGTCACTTTCTTCGCGCGCAGCGCAGCTCCTCAGAAATAATGCCCGCTTTTGCGCAAAAGCTTGAACAACAGATCCAGCAGCATTAACGCTAGTCCAAGCATCTGCCAACCATCCTCAAGAAATGGCAGAATTGCCTCCGGGCGCTGCCTTCCACTTATCCTGAAATTGTGGTTCTCCGTCTGTCATCCATCGCCCCACGCCGCCGCAGCTCATTTCCTTTAACGCCGCGAGCGGCGTGGGAGCGATGGAAGTTCCTTTGTCAGACCCCCGAGATAACGGGGGTCTGACACAGCGTTCATTTTTTTCACCATGTTTTTCAATATCAGCTGTGTGAGATGGGCACGGATGGAGTCACATATTAAAAGCTTATGGTGTGATGCGTGTAAAAAACCACCTGGTCTCCTCACATACACATCCAGCAGCAACCAATGCTTTCATCATCTCCCTTCATCCATCCAGCCCTCTTTTCATTTGCTTTTTAATATCATATGCGTCATCAGAGTACCGTTTTCACCCTCTGTCAGCTCCCAGATCAGCTCTTCTGATTCGTTGATGCGGCGCTGCCCAGCGCGCAAAACTTCACTTTATCTCGAGTAGCAGCAGCGCGTTGCTGGCGCTGCCCTCACGCCATATGCCTGCTGTTCAAAACGCGCCAGGACCTTTTTGTTAGCGCTTATACGCTTCGCCAACCGTTGGATTCTTGTATAAACTCGCTGTTTGCTGCACCTGCTGCGCACCGTTCACAGCGCAGCACACAGCATTAATTTGTTTCACCATGTTTTTCGCATCAGCTGTGATGGGCACGCATGGAGTCACATATTAACAGCGCTGGTGATGAGTGGAAAAAAACACCTGGTCTCCTACATTCAGCCACTCTCATCATCTCCTCAATGAGGTGGTCTAAAAGTCGCAGCTGTAACACAATATAAGACCGCGACCATAGGCGACCAAGCATTACTTTTGAGGGAAAAAAAGACGCTTATGTGCGCTTATAGTAGTCGTGAAAATACGGTAGTCAAAAAATTTTTAAATTCCTAAATTATGAATGTATATTGGCACCTAATATTCTAAATAATAGCTTTTTATTGTTTTTGAGTTGCTTTTTTGCTATGCTAGGGATTTTTATTTTAATAATCCAAATGAACATTTTCAAGTCAAAAATAAATATTTGCAGTTGAAATTTCAATTAAACCGAATTGAATGCAAATTTTACTTCTTGCAGCTCTCTGAATATATTTGAATCCCTTGCCCTGTTTTTTTTTTTGTTTCATGCTTTTCTGTGCCCCCATGAAAACACGCTGGCCCCCTGGTACATTTGGTCTAGAACCACCACTGAGCAGGACAGAAACATTACAGACCTAGAATCCCAAAAATCAGTTCTTCATACCCTGACCATCTCTTGAGACTAATACGGTGCAAAGTATGATGATATTATTGTCATTCTGTTGATTGTTTATGGGGAGTTGATCATTTATTTATCATCAATCAAGTTATATTAATAAACTGCAGCGTTATTTGTTCTTTTTTGCACATTTCTATGTCTTAACAATTTTTCTGTGCATTTTATATTTCATTGTAAAAAAGCAATATTCTGAGATCAGAGTTAGGGGAGTTATTGATTAGGTTTGTGGTAATGGAGGATGCAAATGAGTTTCATGCTGTTTTCTAGCTCTCATAGTACAGTTTAATGAACATTTAGTGCAGATTATATTTCATTTATAGAGTGTATCTGTACACAACAGAACTCCACTAGGA
>JAGKQL010000046.1:7895975-8036166 GCA_018398635.1 Cyprinodon brontotheroides | reverse complement strand
AGAAGCAAAAATCCAAAAACATAAATCCACAAAATTCGCAAAAATTGAGAACCAGGAATACTCACAACAAGGGGGCGAAGAAATGATGACAAACCCACCTCAGTGACTGAGCAGGAGGTGCAGATATGGGAGAGAGAAACAAAGACCAGGCTAATTAGCAGATTGGGAGCAGGTGTGAACAGAGGAGTCTAGAAGGGAGCTAGGAGAAGGAGACTGACACAAGAGGTCAACAGAGGGCAAACAAAAAATACCTAAGAACTCAAATACAATCAAAAATAACTAGAATAACACATAAAGGATAAAACGAATGCAACTAGAAAAGAAAGAAAAACATGGATCAAAGTGAAACTGAAAACTCAAAAAGAAAACTTAAACAGAACCAAAACTGTACCAATATGTAACTGTGCATTAACTGTGAGTGTGCATGCCGGATTTTATTTCACATGTATTATATATTATTTATAAATGTATTATATATTTTTACTCATTGCTTACTAGATTACTGTGTATACAGCAATGTTTTACAGGGAGTGTGTGTGTATGTGTGTTTCCAATATGAAAGGTGGAAACTCTAGTTCTAAAGGTTTGGGTTCTGGAAAATAAAGCTGCTGCCATATGACTCCTTATTTGCAAAGACAAAGCAGGATGGGATTCCATTGTGACAAACTGTGAAGGGATTCAATGTATGACTACTGCATGTCACTGCAGCATTAATGGCCAGTTTTATGACAATAAAGCTTTCAGTGTCTTTAACACTTCCTATGCATACAATTGGTGCTTTTCATCATGTGGAAAATAACCAAAATAGCCATCTTTGAGTCCTCAAATGCACAAATCCAACCTTAAATAGAAATGAGAATAGGGCATCGATTGGATAATTTCAGTGCAATATGAAAGCAAACGGTAATCGTGAAATAAGGGACCCATTTAGGGGCTGCTCATGCATTATTTTCGTGTATGAAAATCCGGTATTTGTTCTCATAATGACTTAATTTGTGTCTGCGGAGCTCTAAACACTAAACAGACTCTCAGGATGAACATCCTGATGGTTTCTAAAACATCTGACAGAGGGGAAGGGAATCCGTTCTCAGGATTCCTCTGTTTTTCTCACCGCCTCGGGGTTGTGTATGCAGCAAAGCAGCTACTGTAGGATTCAGAATATGTTGATGCAGCAGCCCACATACAGAGACTTTCTGTGTCTTATTGTAAATCATCGTAAAATAAACCAAGACGAAGGCTCAGGGACAGCAGGCCCTTTACTTGAATACCAAATGATGGTGCAACACCTCCTTCTATTTACATACACGACATTCACGAGATAAAGGACAGCGAACACCAACTAAGTTTTCACATAGCTTTAGACACGGATGGATTCGCTTATTATTGCTGTCTTTACAAAAAAAGCCTGAAATATTTCCCACATGCAGCACATTTCTGTTGACCTGCTTTTACAAATTTAAATGATAGAGGCTGGAATGAATATGGAGTGAGCTCATTATGTAACTCTGATTATGGAAAGTGTATCCATGTGAGAAAAAACCTTGTTTACACAAATCCTCCCTAAAGCAGCTGAAGAATAAACATTAAACTGTAAATATTCTTTTAGTTACTGCTACACAAAGTGTTTAGGGACTTCCATAGTGATAAATACCTCTGTCACACTATAACCCATCTACTCTGTCAATAATGTAAGAAGGGGAACCGCCTTGGATGAACGATGGATCACCATTGTCTTTCTTAGCATCTGATACTGTACCATAAATAATTTAATTACTGTTGAAGCCAGTGTGCCCTGTTTTCTTTTTGTATTTAAAAATATGATTTTTTTTTTTACAATTCTTCAGCAAACTCTATATACTGCATATAATCCCCCAGTACTGTCCCAGCTCACTGTTGCTATGTTCATTTGATTAATGTTCAGGAATTCATGTTGATATTTAACCTCTTAACCAGGGGTAACCAATTAAAAATCAGAAAAGAACATCATCAACCAGTAAAGGTCCGGAGACATTTTTAATTATAATCTGTTACATAAACAGAATTTAACACTGAAATAAAATTAGGTTTTTATGCATCCATGTTATACATTGGATTTTGTAAATAAAAACAATAGAACATTTGTCCACTTTAAAATCTAAAGAGGTTTTTGAAGTAAAGAACAACAATCATTCACTAATCATAGTAATAAATAAAATTTTTAAAGGTATTCATGTTTATTCTTTTAAAAATGAAGACGCCTAGGCATTTTTATTGACAACAATCTATCCTGTCTGTTGTTTTAACATTTCTTCTTCTTAGTTTTAGCTTCAAAACATAATTTTTGGTATCCATGTGGCCATAAAACAGTTATGTAAAGAAAACTGCATCAGTATTTTAATTATAACAGTGCTGTCGTTTCTAAAGTCATTAATTCATCATATTTGTTTTCCTATAGGTGACCTTAAAAGGTTTTCAAAAAGCATAACATATGGGAACTTTAATAATTAAACAAAACTTGAATTGAAACTAACACAACATATCTCACAGTAGAAAAGGGATGAATATAAAATATAAAATACAGGATGATTTTAGAGGAAAAAGGTTACTTTTAGATAAATTTATCCCCCAATACAGTCAATACAATACAGACTGTTATAAGATATGTTATAAGATGTTTATATCATGGTATATTTTTCTATCACGTTGCACAGCACTACCTGGACATGTTTTTCAATTTTCTCATACCTCGTTTGCTCACATAAACTGCATCGTGTATGGCATATTTCCAAAAAAAGCTGTTAAGCTGTTCCCATTGATCAAACATAGACACAGAATCTGCAATTAGACTGAAAAGCAGTCCCTAAAGGCTATGATTGTAATAACAATGATCCTCTGGATAAAACCCTGATTGCTTTAAAACAGACAATTAAAGACAGCATCTGAGTTGTTATTTTGGCTGCCTACCTGATGTGAAAGCTTAAGTGGTAGAATGGATTAAGATTTGCCTTTATGCATTCTAGCACTTTTAGCCAGAAGCAACAAAATTAAGATGTAAAAAAGAACAGAACAAAATGAACTCTGCTTGTTTCTTTTATTTAGAGCAGTGAAGGAGCGCATTAGTTGATTAACTTATTTTGGATAGAACCGAAGGACTCAAAGACAGCCAGACAACAGATATTAAACAGTTTATTTCCAGGTGGGCTGCAGTAGCTCAGGGAAAAATCACCAGCATCAGAGACAGGAACCCCTGGGAGTGGAGACGGCTGGTTAGTGACCAGGCAGAGACTTATGGCACAGTTTCAGCAGAGATAACAGAGGTCACTAACCTTCTCACAATGATAAGATTCAACTTGTAAGGTAGGCGGAAGGTCCTCTTGACGGGTTATGTCTCTCTGGGGATAATCTTCTTGATCCGAAGTCGGATTGGGGCGCAATCCGGGATCGAGCTCATGGGACAGGCAGATAAGCAGCGGTGGCCGGGACATGCACAGGGTCAGAGCCGGCTGAAAATCCAGTAAATCCAGGGAGTATTCAGGAAAATCCAGGGCAAAATCCAGAGAGCAGGGTCAGAGCACAGAAAAAGGTCAGGTAATCCAAACAATCAGGTACTGATATGGGTCACGAGAATCCAGACCCATATCGGATTCATATAAGTTCGGTTGACTCACCAACAGTGTTGGGCACGTTACTTTGAAAAAGTAATTAGTTATAGTTACTAGTTACTTCTCCCAAAAAGTAACTGAGTTACTAACTGAGTTACTCCACAATAAAAAGTAACTAGTTACTAGTAAAAAGTAACTATTGCGAGTTACTTTGGCGTTTCTCGCCCCCTGTAACTCCTCTACCACCCAGCCCCCACCTTCTCAGCGGGTGTGTTTCCAAAGCCAGCTGAATAGAGCGGACGACAAAGACAAGAACCTGCAGAGAAGTTTTGCATTTATTGCAACTCAACGTAAATGACATCAGGGTGGAACGCTATGTGAAGTTGTTTCAACAGGGCATTCAGATCTGGTGAAATTAATAACTGGGGACGTCTAATTCTGAAATCCTGTGTGTTTGGGTTGTTATAGATACTGCAATATCTATCCATTCATCTATCTATCTAT
The DNA here is from genome assembly GCA_018398635.1 of Cyprinodon brontotheroides. Classification (NCBI taxonomy): domain Eukaryota; kingdom Metazoa; phylum Chordata; class Actinopteri; order Cyprinodontiformes; family Cyprinodontidae; genus Cyprinodon; species Cyprinodon brontotheroides. The sequence goes on along the minus strand of JAGKQL010000046.1, from coordinate 8,032,081 downwards.
CTATCTATCTATCTATCTATCTATCTATCTATCTATCTATCTATCTATCTATCTATCTATCTATCTATCTATCTATCTACTCTATCTATCTATCTATCTATCTATTCTATCTCATCTATCTATCTATCTATCTATCTATCTAATCTATCTATCTATCTATCTATCTATCTAATCTATCTTATCTATCTATCTAGATGTATACTCTGTGTGTAGACATAAAATATGGATCTCCATCCCCGCCACAAAGGCCATCAAATAATGTTTAAAATAAAAAATACAGTAGGTTGAAAAGGCAGAGTATCCATCCATCCATCCATCCATCCATCCATCCATCCATCCATCCATCCATCCATCCATCCATCCATCCATCCATCCATCCATCCATCCATCCAGATTTCTCCCCTTCATTTGATCCTTAACACTCTCCATAGTTCTCCCTGTGGCGCGAAAGTACAGGGCTTACTGTTGGGCGCGACCTTTAGTGAAAGCATGCGGGTTTCCTGTCGCTTGCGCTGTGAATCGTGCCGCTTCGCGCTGTGTGCGAGATGCAGGGGAAACCGGTGATTCGATGGGGAAACGAAGCTCGACATAACACCGGTAGCTTCCCCAGCAGAAACACCCGCCTACCCAACTGACAGACGGAATCTCACTATTCATCAGCCATTCTCATCCTCCCCTCTCTCATGACAAGGCGCCGCACCTCTGGATGACCTAAAAAATAATCTTTAATATCTCTTAAACAAAAGTAGCACAAACAATATTTTTTTTCTGCACAAATCTGCACTAACGTTGCACTAACCCAGAGGTTCCCAAAGTGTAGGCGCCCTAGGGGGGCGCAATGCCATTGCAGGGGGGGCGCGGGAAGCGGTATGGATGAATGAAGAAAAAAAAAAAAAAAACAGCGCTTGCTTGACTGAGCATAATGGACAGTTGTGACACTGCAACCCAGATTTGAGAAGATCTACAGCAAAAAGCAGGCTCACTACAGCCACTGAAAAGATGGGAGGATTAAAGTACAAAGAAAAAACTCTCAGGGAGCTGTTCAATGTTTTCACTCCATTTTGCACAGAGGCTTTTTAATGTATAGATTATAGCAAAGTTAAATATTGTTACAAATAAAAAAAAAGAAATATGTTTAAAATAACACAGACAACAAAGAATCCTCTTCTAATCTACAGTATAGAACTATGAAAAAAATACAGTTACACAAAAGTGTTCCACTGTAAAGATGGTGTAGTTTGTTTTGTTGCAACCTGAAGTGTGAAATAAACTTCAGTGGAGTTTGAAAACAAAATATGTGTATAGATTTATTATATCTGGTTAAACGATTTGTGTGCCCAACTTTTATTTTTTATTTATTTTATTGTTGTGTGTGTTTTTTGGTTTTTTTGTGATGGGGCGTGGAAATTTTATTGTAATCCAAAGGGGGGCCCAGAAGAAAATCTTTGGGGAACCACTGCACTAACCATTGACGCAGTCCTATCATGAAAAGCGTTAATTGTGCGCACCTGAGTAACGCCAAGCAGTAACGGGTGTTCTGCAATGGTAACTGCTTATAGTTACAGTCAAAAGTAATTAGTTAGATTACTCGTTGGTGTCAAAAGGTAACGGCGCTAGTAACGCCGTTACTCCCATCACTGCTCACCGCTAGGGAATGCTTGTGAATAATCTGGCACTGGAAGTCTGAGCTGAGGATACGTTATATAGCAGCTGGTGCTGGTGGACCTGAAGAGAGTTAGAGGTTGGAGCTTGACAGGTGTGTAGAATGAGGGATCTGACCTGCATCAGCATTGAGATCATGACAAGGACAGGGCAGACCCCAGCCAGCACCCGCCTCTACCCTGCTCTGGTGCTCCATTTGCCAGGGGGTCTTCTCTCTGCACTTCCTGCACGTCAACACTTGGAAGCTTCTTGTGATTCTTGAAAATTTTGAATCTCAACCGATGATGAAAATACCCAGTATTGGGCACGCACTTTGAAAAAAATACCAGTTATAGTTACTAGTTGCTTCTCTCTCAAGTAACTGAGTTAGTACACTGAGCTACTCCACAATAAAGTAACTAGTTACTAGTAAAAAGTAACTATTAAGCTGCTACTTTGGCGAAATGTGTACCGGAAAATTAATAACACAGGATGTCTAATTCTGAAATCCCCAGGTTTGGGCCACATAGATACTGCAACATGTAACTATATCCATATCCATCCATCCATCCATCCATCCATCCATCCATCCATCCATCCATCCATCCATCCATCCATCCATCCATCCATCCATCCATCCATCCATCCATCCATCCATCCATCCATCCATCCATCCATCCAGATTTCTCCACAGATTTCTCCCTTTTCACCATATAGGCGCCTATCATTTGATCGCTCACGCCTTCTGTAGTTCCCCTGTGGCGCGAAAGCACAGGCTGCTTCACACGCCTTTAGCGAAAGCATGCGCCAAGCTTCCTCAGTGAATCGTGTCGCCATCAGCCAGCGGAGATGCAGGGGAAACCGTATCTGATGGGGAAACGCAGCTCGACCTAACACCAGTATTTCCATCATGGAAAACGCTGTTTTGCCGCTGAGTCCTCCTCACTCTCCATCCTCCCCTCTCTCATGACACGTGCACGAGTCCTATCATGAAAAAGGTTAATTGTGCGACCTGAGTAACGTGCAGTAACGGGATGTCAGCAATTGTAACTGCGTTATAGTTACAGCCCAAGAGTAATCATTTTGATTACACGTTACTAAAAAAGGTAGCGGCGTTAGTAACGCCGTTACTTTCAATCCGTTACTCCCATCACTGAAAATACCCCATAGGACCTCTCAATGATTCTTGATGTTCATCCACCATAGACGTTGCATGTAAACAAGCTGCTTAAATGTGTTTTTTGTGAACCTGGCAAAACTTTCCACCTTCCTCTCTGATTATATTTTCTGGCGATACTCCATAATCTGTAATACAGTGACTTCATATATTTTTGTAGGGTATGCAACATCAATAAAGACAAACTCATCATTTATTATTAGTGTTATTATTAGTGTTGCACCAATACCAGTATCAGTATTGTCATCGTTGAGTACCAACAAATAGGGTACCGATACCATTTTGATGTTTGTATGTCACTTGAATGCAGCCTACTCTAAAGTTCATGAAAGTTGCACTATTTTGGCATTTAAGAGCCAAGACTTAGGGTTTAAAAGAGATTATTCAATTATGAATGTAATTTTACCGTCTTACTGTTGCACTACCATTATGCATGTTATAATTTCACGAATGTTGCACTATTCTTGCCTTTCAGAGCCAAAAGTTTATTCAACTATTGTCACCCCTTTCCAGGTAGGCAACAATGAAAGTTCTACTGGATTCAGCTTTGTTTCAGTCTTTTTCCTGCTTCACAAAGTTAGGCAGCAGCTTGACAAAGCCATGATGGCAAATTATTTTTACATCTCAAGTAGTATGCAGTTCTTCATATATTCACACAGACATCAATTTCAAACAGATGGTATCGGTCTAAGCCAATACTGCATAGCCAGGTATCGGGGATCGGTATCAGGGGCAAAATATGGCATTAGCGCAACACTACTTATTATATAACAAAAGTCTTTAAAAATGAACATTGTAGTAAATCTAGATGTTCCATAATAGCTACTATCCTCTGCATTAGTTATTTCCTGCTGTGTGTTTTTATCAATGTACGGTGATGCACTGAGAGTCCATGTCAAAATGCCTAACAGCAATTAAGAAAAAAGTGAAATGATACGCAGCTGATAATGCTCAAAGGACGGATTCCTCTGGGCTCAGATTTGGCGATGCTGACATCCAACAGTCTGTGCTCTTTAATTAGGCCTGAGAGTCAAAGCGGAGCACATCCACTTGTTGCTGAGTTCAGCCTTCATCTTGCAGAAAGATAAGTACTGCAACCTGGGGCTTTTGTTCCAACTAACTACACATGTTGTGTTTGTCCATGAAAAGAAAAGCAAAAAGGCTTATTAAATCTGGCAAAGTCTTCCTCCTGAGACGTTTTATGTCCGCTTCTTCCCAGAAGGCTTCCTAAAGCCTTGGAGATGCGGGCTGCAGAGTTTGCATATATCACTCTAATTCATCTTTTGATGTCAGTAGACCAAAGTGTAATTACAGAGCTGCTCTGCAGTTTCTAGCTTTGTGAAAGTTATGGCTTCATCAGCAAAGTTGGAGCGGAATAAGCTGCATGGGTGAAGAATATGAACTTCTAAGGTGGAAAATAAAGCAAAACACTGACCGGGAAAACATATTTCTTATTTTACCTGCCACTAAACATTATTTGTTGTTTAATCTAAAAATGTCCTTTTTTAAGTCCCAGAACTTTTTTAATTCAAAGCTGCAATTTTATTTAATTATTACGATGGAGTATTAGGGCCAGGCTACAGATTTTTTTTTCTATTTCGAGAATAAAGTCGCAACAAGAATAGTAATAAGATTACAAGAATAAAGTCGTAAAATTATGAGAATAAACGAGAATAAAGTCGTAATATAATGAGAAAAAAGTCATAAAATTACAAGAATAAAGCCGTAAAATTATGAGAATAAATGACAAGAAAGTCATAAAATTACAAGAATAAAGTCACAACAAGAATAGTAATAAAATTACAAGAATAAAGTCGTAAAATTATGAGAGTAAACGAGAATAAAGTCGTAATATAACGAGAAAAAAGTCATAAAATTACAAGAATAAAGTCGTAAAATTATGAGAACAATGTCATAAAATTACAAGAATAAAGTTGCAAAATTATGAGATTAAAGGAGAATGAAGTCGTAATATTACGAGAAAAAAGTCCTAAACCTTTAAGAATAAAGTCATAAAATTACCAGAATAAAGTCATAAAAGTACGAGAATGTAGTCATAAAATTAGAAGAATAAAGCTGTAAAACTATGAGAATAAATGAAAAGAAAGTCATAAAATTATAAAAATAAAGTCATAATTTTATGAGAATAAACGAAAATAAAGTCGCAATATTACGAGAAAAAAGTCATAAAATTATGAGAATAAAGTCATAAAAGTATGAGAATATAGTCGCAATATTACGAGAAAAAAAGTCATAAAATTACAAGAATAAAGTCGTAAATTTATGAGAATAAACAAGAATAAAGTCGTAATATTACGAGAAAAAAGTCATAAAATTATGAGAATATAGTCATAAAATTACAAGAATAAAACCGTAAAATTATGATAATAACGTCATAAAATTGCCAGAATAAACTCGTAATATTAAAAGAATAAAGTCCTAAAATTACGAGAAACAAGTTGTATTTTGACAACTCGTACAAGAAGCACTTTCTTCCCTAAAATGAGGAATGTGGAGCATCATGTTAAGTTATACTTTGGCTCTGGTTTGACAAATAAGGAAATCTTTTAGCAGCAGCATCAAATTGGGCAGCATGTCAAAGTGGACTCAGGATGCTGATTGGTGGAGCTGGTTGGAGCTCAAAGCTTTCTTTCTGAAACTGTTTTTTTTTTTTTTTGTATGATGACTTTATTCTCGTAATGTTACGACTTTATTCTCAAAATAAAAAAATCTCTAGCCTGACCCTAATACTCTATCATACATTATAGTGTTAGTTAGAGATTGGGAAGGATTCTGTATCTTTGACTGCATGTAATAAAATAACAATGGGTCATTAGATGTGAAAATAAAAACAAAAATGCAAGGGTTATCAGTATAATGAGGTTGGATTTTTGAAGTGTTTGTTTGAAACAAGAAATTATTAAAAATCGCAAACATTCAAGTATCTAACAGAGTCAGCCCACATCTCTTTTTTATATTATTGAAGCGCACTAGTTCCATTTCCTAGAAAGACCTGTGATGTTTCATAACTAAATGTAATATGGGGTGTTTGAAAACTTTATCAGGATTTTTTTTAAATATAAATTTATCAGACAAAATAAAATAAACATCTGTTTTCAAGCACTCAAGCAAAACCATTTTTAAAGCAACAGTATGAAATGGAAACTCAAGGGTTCTCAAAGGCTGGGTCGGGACCCACTCAGGGTCATTGGACACCAAGTGGGGGTTCGCACGATCATTTTCACAGTTATTATGATCCCAAATAAGTAGTGACAAATTACATAATAAAATACATAATCCATAAAAAATGTGACCTTCATTGATTCAAATATTAAATATACCATAATAATACACAATTAAAAAAGCAAATTACAGGTTAAATATTTGACAAACTGGAAACTAAGGGTTGTCTAATGAGTCATAAAGTGAAGTTCTTAGGCTGCTGTAGCAATGTAAGTTCACCAATAAAAGTTACATTTCTTTGTCTAAAATGTGCATCTTTGTAGGAGAGTCAAACGGTCAGCACTGCTTTAGCTTTGTGAGGAGAGTAGGTAGTTATCGGGTGGACGTGTCATTGAATTTAGTAGAAGTTTGAGTTTGCATTTATTGATCATAAACATGGTCAAATATTATTGTTTTTATGGGGGTTTCACAAACTGCTGAGTGATGCTGAAATTAATGAAACGTGTTTCCTTAGGGGACTGAGACACCAACGCTGTTCCAGGCCTGATTCTAATATAACAGACAGCTCAGTTAACAGGAGGTCCTGTACTCACTGGGATCTATATAAAGGTTGCAGAAACTTTAAATAAAGGGAAAAAAATTGGATCTATTCTACCTATTCCTATAGCAAAATCTCTCAGAATGACGTCTTTGGTTCAGAAAAATAGCAGGATGCTTCTGGACTAAACCATCGTAGATAAATTGCCTCCAATAACTCCACTGAATGCTAAATCTTTCTCCTTTGGCCATTGATTCCACACCCTGGTGTCTCTCAGTTTATAATTATAGGGTTTACCTACATCATATGTGTAGTTGTACACATTTAAAGCCTCTTTGTTGTCTAATTAGCATTGGTATTTATTGTTTAGTGCTGTGGATCTAAATGTACTCACCCGCTTTATGTCACTTCCGGTGTCACCTCTTTCATACGGAAGTAAAATTTTGTCACAAAAACAACCTAAAAAGCCAAAATAGTTGATATATAAGAACATGTTGATTCAAACACCAATTACTCACATATTTTTTTCTAAGCACTGATAAAAGTGAGGCTCAAACCTTCCATTCATGGATTTTAAATATTTAATTGTTCCATAAAACATTAAAAATTATTTACATTCAGTTTTATTTTCTCATTAATCTGAATCGCTCTGACTCACCAACTATTGCGATTGACTCAGTGAAATTAGCCTAGTTGGTACTAGGTTTGCTCATTTGCGCAACCAGATATACATCCAGGTCGACCTCAATTTTATTTTTTAAAGAAATAGCTTAATTACATTTCTCCTTCCCCAAAAATAGTAAGCATACTAAACTATGTGTTAAAGGTTAATAATGTATGTTCTGAGAAAATAAATGCCTTAAAATCCTTTCTGTTTTATCACTCGTCCGATCTGCACCGGAAATTAAAACTTTTTCAGCTTTAGATTTAAACCTAAATCTACTCTTTTTGAGTTTTATGTTTTCCTTTTATGTCAACATTGTAGCATATGGTGCTTAATCTAAAGAAAGAAACAGCTAAAATGCAGATAAACATGGTTTAATCATATTTTGCCGGACTTCTTCGAGCATGTCCGATGATGACATCAGAGAAGCAATTTATTGTAAAAAGCATCAAAATATTCTCCAAAAATTCATAAAACATTTTTCTAAAGATGTGTATTAGCATTTTTCAGTGGGTTAAGGGTAGAAATAAATAGTTTTAATACCAGAATTACATTATTTATGTCAACCCGGTTGTATATCTGCTAGCGCATATCTGATCGTGCTTCCGGTACAGATCAGGTAATAAAAGGTGCTATGTGAATAGAGCTGGCGGTTTGGAAGAAGATGTGTTTAGGAAGCAGGGTGCCTTCTAGTGTCAGCAGTTAGGAACCTCCTAATGTTGGCAGCCGCAGCTCTAAGTTATATGATCGCCCACAGAACAAACAGGCAGAGCCCACCTCACAGAGTTGAACAAAAATACATTATTTGCTAATGTTTACTCTTTGTGACACATTCTAATAATAATAATTGAAATGTATTGATCTCGCATTGGAGAAATTTACCTTGCATTTAACCCATCCCCTTGGTGAGCAGTGGGCTGCCATTGTTCGGCGCCCGGGGAGCAGTGTGGGGTTAAAGGTCTTTCTCGGAGACCCAGAGTGGCAGTCTGTAGGAGTGGGGCTCCAACTCAGAAACTCAGGATTCTAATCTCCATGCCCTAACCACTAGGCCACTATTCCCCTAATGTACACGCCTTCATTTATTTTGCTTTTTATAATTGTGTTAATATTACTGGCAGCAACTACAGTAGGAACAAAACAGTACAATCTCAAGAGCCCGGATTTCCTTAAAAGTAGCCAATCACAGGCATTTTGCTGTCTCTGAGTCGTTCCAACCTCAGTGAAAAAGTAGTTAAAGTTTTTTTTAAATAAAAGTGCTTATATGAGTATTTATTACACGTATGCACTGATTCACACAGTCAATGCTTCTCTTTCAGACAATCTTCAATTTCCTCCGTTATAATACCAGTTATACCTATATCTATCTCTACTGTTTGTGTTTAATTTAAAAGTTTGCCAAACAGTAAATTGTTTCCTGATGACATTCAGCACGGTTAGCATGACTTCATGTTTTATTATCAGGCTGCAGACTTTCCATCTAAAGAACATAGAGGGAAGCACGCTTTGTTAAATATAAGTTCTCCATAGCATAGGGAGTCATGACTTGAACAACTTAAATCTGTTTCTTTTATTTTCATTTACTTTGAGGCTGCTGCCTGATTGGTGTTTTTAAGTAGTTTTGTTCTTCTGTTCCCCAGCTTTGCTGTAAATGCAACATATATTTCTGATTGAAACCATTAAGGGTTGTTTTTTCAACAAAAATATGGACACATATGAGCCATTTACGCTCAGAGAAAGTTTGCACCTGCACCATGGAAAAGAGGTCGATTAAACCTGAGGGTTACAGTCAGTGCAGTTTCTCTGTTAAATTCAAAATGTTACTATTGAGAAAACAGAAGTACGGCAAGAACGGCAGCAGAGGAAGAGTGAAGAGGAAGAGTGCACGAAATACATAAAAACAAACCTAACAAGATCACACTCTACATGAGGCCACAGCTGCAAGCTGGTTCAGACAGGTCGTTCTCGCACTCTGGCGAATATATCAACCAAGTCCTCTGGTGTAAAGCTGCACACATTTATATAAGCTCTTGCTGCACTTTTCATTTAATTTTAGAGCTTTCATAACTCCATCACATATTGGGCACTATGGAATTAGAGTGGTGACAAAGGAGCCCTGATGGCTAACTTAAACTTATCCAATTTGACTAAAACATGCAGAACATCTACTCTTTCAGTTCTAGGTAGCACCTGAGGAAACCCTACAATATCAGTGATGGGTGATAATATATGCAGTACTTTCAACCCCCAAAGATCTCTATTGGTTTATAGACATTTATACCTAATACATTCAAAGGGAGATTTAGTAACATATTCTTTTTTCCACATATGTTATTATTAATGCGTTATTATCTCTACTAATAATCAGATACATTTTCATAAGGAACGAATTTTACATTAGGTGGAAAAATGAGTTTTCCTAAATGAATTGTCCCCTTTCAGTGCAGCTTTCTCCAGAAGTTCAGTGAGAATCTCTGAATGATCCAATGTTGACCTAAATGATTGATAATCATGAATAGAATCCACCTGTGTGTAATCAAGTCTCCGTATAATTGCAACTGCGCTGTGATCGTCTCAGAGGTTTAGTTTCAAGCACTGAGAGTATCATGACGAACAAGGAACACACCAGGCCGGTTTGAGATACTGCTGTGGAGAAGTTTAAAGTCCCATTTTCCCACCATTTCACAACCAAAGCTTAAAAGTTCTTTAGAACTGCTTTAAGGTATTTTTAAAGGAGTTTTCCCTCTCCACTGTCGCCACAAGCATACTTAGTGTGAGGGATTACCTTCTAGTCAACGCAATCAGCTGGTTTTCCTTAGATAGAAAAACTTTAAATCAATTTGACTGTATGATCTGGTAAAATGTAAAGTAAAGCCTTTAAGATGACATGTGTTGTGAATTGGCGCCAAGTAGAAATAAACTGAATTGAATTATTTTTTCACTTTTTTTTTGCAAATGAATAATGTCACCGCACTGTGGCTGGCTGGCATGTGGGGGTCCGTTACGGAGACCCTGAGGTGCAAAACCAGCATTACAAAATACAAAACACTTTTACTGAACAGGAAACAAATTTACATCTCAAAAATACACTTCTAAAAACAGAAACATATGTCACAAAACAAATCATGCACACTCTACAAAACAAGTCTACGTTTTGCAAAACAAAACTAGTTTTAAATAAAAACAAATTAACATTTCAACAAAAAATGTACATTCTACAAAACAAATTAACATAGATTCACATTTAAAAAAGACAAAGGGAAATGTATTCTTCGATAAAAGAGAAATCAAAGAATAATACGTGCTTTTGTGCTGTAATATGTTTATGTCCTTGGGTATACAGTGTTGCATTTAGAATAGATGTATAAATTTGTGAATTTTATAGAATATGAACTTTATCTGACATTGTTTATTTCTCAAAAAGATTAAAAACAATGCAGTAACACAACAAAATGCATTTAAAGTACACATATGTAGAAAGAAAAATCATATTAGCTGGTTTATCCATCTACTGTTGAAGGTTATAAATATGTTTGGAATGAATGCTTCTTTCCTGTAATGTTTTTTAGGCCAGTTGGACTTTATATCTCCTGCCTGATGGGAGGAGATTGAATAATAGTGATAATAATAGTCTAGTGGACACCAAGAAGTGTGCTGCACTAATATTTTTTTGGCAGCTTGTTAAGTTATGTGTGAGTCTTATTTCCATTTTGCTAGTTATTAAAGCTATAGAGGAGGATGTTTTTTGTCCGGGTGGATCATCAAAATAAGTGGTCCTCCTAATTGTCAATCATTCTGGTGATATGTTTACGTAAGGCAGTCCTACGTCTTGATCCCCATTTTCACTTACCGTTAGTGAGTCTGACATATGGGAAAAATTGCAAAATCTCTTGGAAAGTGAGCTTGTATGAGTGATGCAAACAGCAGCTTTTAAACAGAGCGTGCACAAGGAGTAATGGGCTCATACATGATCTCGTACACGTGCACACAGGAGCAGGTTGTGCATGTGCATTTTTTTTTAAGAGGAGAGTGTTGCGCTTAGTGTTGCATTTAAGGAAGGAGAGCACGGTCAAAAACTCGCAACCACACTGTTACTGGGAATTCCATAGTATTGTCCTTTAATAAACACACTCTTCACCAACCATAAAAAGCCAGTTGAACGGCTGCTATATTGTCATACATGAAAACTGAGCATAGTCCAAACAACCTGTAACATTACAGAGAAAAATAGGGAATTAAAATGTCTGTCTGAGTACCTGTCTGAGTACGCTCTGCATCATGTCTCCCACGCTCTCTACAGAGAAGCAATGGCGTGTGCAAATACCTTAAAGTGTATCTTAAAGAGATACTACACAATTAAGACGGTTACAAGAGGGCGGGTCTTTTAAAAAATTTGCAAAAATATTCCATTAATAATATTGAAGTCAAGTCAGCCATGTTTGTACATTCCCTTTCTGGTTGGTTTTGTCATTGTTTCATGAAAAGCAAATTAGTTTTGGGCTTTGTGAAAATGTTTTAGATTTTCAGGGCAGCCATAGTCTGCTGCTCTGGACAGAGCAGAATATAAAATGGGGTCATAACGCTGATGAACTGACTGCACAGAAGATGTTTTGTGGTGGACTTTCTCGCATAAAAATATGCTAAAGCTACTTATTTCATACTCAGCACAACAAACAAAGCCAAGCCAATGTAATAACTACGAGGAAAACTGCAGTGTCCACAGCGTCTGACCTCAAAATGCACAAGCATCCAAGTTGAAGCATAAGTCGCCTTTTTGATGCTTAAAACATGTTTGGTGTGAACGCACCATTGCCTAATTCACTTCTTATTCTTATCTCAGTTTACATCCTAAACAAAAGCTGTGACAGAATCCAAGCCTCATGGGACCAATTTTCTGCTCCTGTATGGATATCTAGCCTTAGAGGTCTATGATCACACACCAACTGGTTCTCATACAAACAGACGTTCAAAAAATGGAAACAGAGAGGCAGAATGATGGTGCAATCTTTTTTTTTTTGTTACTTTTCTGGCTGCCTTTGATTGTCATTTCTGTCTTTACTCTGAAAAAGAGGCTGTACATCAAATATGCTTTTCAAGTCACATAGTTGGACTTTTTGAAACAGTTATTTGTGTTTCTTCTGTTCTTCAGTGGAATTGTTTGATGACCATCTCAGAAAAAAAAGAAAGTTCCTTGCTTGGTTTCAGATCCTCACACTTTGAAGATGTCTGAAACAGTTTTGAACAAATAGGCTATTGTTTTTTTTAAGACTGAAAACAACAAACAAAAGAACAAGCTGTGGTCGACTAAATGTAATTTACCACAAATCAAAAAAAATCTCACCATTTTCATTGAATTCTTGCTATTTCACTGGCAGCTGATTTTTCCCATCTTTAATGGGAGACTATGTGCACTTTATTTATATATATATATATATATATTCTTATCTAACTACTGTGTATTTTAGACTGTTCTATATTTTGTTTTGGTTTTAGTTTTTTGCAATTCAAAGGGTGCACACAATATAGATAAAAACAACCCATATTTTAGGGGTGTTATGATTCAATTTAAGGATGCTTCAGCAGCCCCAAGAATGGTCTAAGAATGCCTATTTATACTGTATGTGCTCTTCTTTTTCACTTCCTGCGTTATATATATTTAAAAAATCTGCCATTGTACTCCATCAGGCATGAGGGAACAGATCCGGGTGCTCTCTTTGTCTCAGGCAGTTTATCCTGTGATAATCAGAGACTTCTCTGGAAAAGATTCTAAAACCTTTTTCCTTTTAAAACATTCATAACCATTGTCATGAGTTTTCTTCTCTGCTGCAGCTTCTTTCTGTGCAGCGAGGCCTTTGATTTAAGGACAAAAAAGGCTTGTTCACATCTGCATCTTTATAATACACACACTCTTTATCCTTAGCCATTACGTTGATATGAATAGAACGCATCTCTCTTGATAGGCCAAAAAACAGTTTTCCTGTTGCTGCTTTGAAGGCTTTTCTTAATATTCAGATCTCTACAATGTATTAACTCGGTTATCACATTATGTCGCCTATCTTCTGTTTTATTCCCATATGTCATATTGGCCAAATCTCTAAAAACAGAGGACACCGCATCTCTGTGTGCCTTGTCATCAGAAAAAAAAAAATGAACTAAAATGTTTTCCATTTAGCCCAGTGGTTATTATTTGCTGTTGAGTTCAGAATCTAGGCCAGAGGTGTCCAACCCATTTTTAGGGCCACTTCAGCATTATCAAGTCTTTAAAGGGCCGTTCCCAGCTATATAGATGAAACTTTTGATTTCATAATTTCCTTTAGAAAAAGCACATTGCTGTGGTATTAACTTTCATAATTTCGTAATTCGGAGCCAAGCCATTTGAAGGCGATTTTAACTCTGGTCACTTGCTGGTTGGTTTGATCCAGATCAACGCGGGTTGGTTCCTACTGTCACTAATAGCAAATTGTTCCCAGGTTTAAACTTTTCTTTTTATCAGTTGTGCTGCTGCCATCAACACCTTTTGTTTATAGATGTTGGAGATCGGTCTGTTTTCCCAGTGTAGTCCTGTTTCTCTGACTGTGACTGGCTGGATGTGCTCTTTTCATCCTCTGACATGGGAGCTGGCTAGGAGCTCGTCTGCCTGGTAGTTTCCTGCCTTTTACAGTTGCCTTCTATATCTCTGCTTCTTTCTGTATCTCTGCTTCTGTCTCCTTGAACCCCACAGTTGGCCTCAGCAGATGGCTGCTCACACTGAGCCTGGAGTTCTGCTGGAGGTTTCTTCCTGTTAAAGGGAGTTTTTCCTCTCCACTGCCGCTACAAGCATGCTTAGTGTGAGGGATTGCATGCAAATCAATGAGTTGATGCAATCAACTGGTTTTCCTTAGAAAACTTTGAATAAATTTTACTGTATGATCTGTTTGAACTGTAAAGTGCCTTGAGATGACATGTGTTGTGAATTGGCGCTAAAGCATTAAACTGAAGTAAATTTCATTTAAACTTTTTTGGCCAGTGTGAAAGTGGTATATGTTGAAGATTCAGAGTGAAAGTTTAGAAGTGAATGCACCCCTATAAACAATCATGTCTAAAAATCACATGCGAAAAAAATGTGTACCACATGTGAAATTGCCATTCGCTGCACATGCGAATTTATATTTTGGGAAATAAGTATTTGACCCCTTGCTGATTTTGCAGGTTTGCCCACTTACAAAGAATGCAACAATCTACAATTTTAATCATATGTACATTCTAACAGTGAGAGACAGAATCCCAAAGAAAATTCCAGAAATTCACATCATATGAATTTATTAAAATTGATAACCATCTGATGAGGAAAAACAAGTATATGACCCCCTACCAAACAGCAAGTATTCTGGCTCCTACAAGCCAGTTAGTCTTTCTTTAAGACACAGCCCCAATCCCAACCAATTATCTACATCAAATACACCTGCCTCACCTCGTTATCTGTATAAAAGACACCTGTCAACACCCAAACAACCAGAATCCAACATCACCACCATTGGCAAGACCAAAGAGCTTTCTACGGACATCAGGGACAAAGATTGTTGATCTGCACAAGGCTGGATGGGCTACAAGAGAATCGAAAGCAACTTGGAGAGAAAAGATCAACTGTCGGTGCAGTTATCAGGAAATGAAAGAAGCACCACACCACCGCCAACCTCCCTTGGTCTGGGCCTCCACACAAGATCTCACCTCGTGGGGTGTCCCTGATCATGCGAAACGGTGAGGAATCATCCCAAAACCACAAGGGGGGAACTGATGAATCAACTGAAGGCAGCTGGGACCACAGCTACAAAACAAAAACGGTTAACACACTACGCCGTCATGGATTGAAATCCTGCAGCGCACGCAAGGACCCCCTGCTCAAGAAGAAACATGTACAGGCCCACATGAAGTTCGCCATTCACCACTTGGACGACTCAGAAGAGGCCTAGAAGAAGGTGATGTGGTCAGATGAGACCAAAATAGAAGTTTTTGGCCTCAACTCAACTCGTCGTGTTTGGAGGGCAAAGACCACCAAGTACAACCCAAAGAACACCATCCCCACCGTCAAGCATGGTGGTGGCAACATCATGCTTTGGGGGTGTTTTTCAGCCAAGGGGACGGGACAACTCCATCGTATTGAGGGGAGGATGGACGGGGCCATGTATCGTGGAATTCTGGACCAACATCTCCTTCCCTCAGTGAGAGAGCTGAAGATGGGTCGAGGATGGGTGTTTCAGCACGACAACGACCCTAAGCACGTAACCGCCAAAGCAACAAAAGAGTGGCTGAAGAAGAAGCACATCAAGGTTCTGGAGTGGCCTAGTCAGTCTCCAGACCTGAATCCAATTGAAACTCTTTGGAGGGAAGCTAAAATTAGAGTTTCCAGGCGACAACCTCCGAACCCTGGAAGGATTTGGAGGCCGTCTTTGCAGGGAGGAGTGGGCCAACATCCCTGCCGAAATGTGCACAAACCTTGTCACCAACTATAAAAACCGCTTTTGACATCTGTGCTGGCCAATAATGGCTTTTCTACAAAATATTAACATGCTGTTTGTCCAGGGGTCAAATACTTGTTTTTCCTCATCAGATGGTTATCAATTTTAATAAATTCATATGATGTGATTTTCTGAAATTTCTTTGGGATTCTTGTGAGCTCACTGTTAGAATGTACATATGATTAAAATTATTGATCATTGCATGCTTTGTAAGTGGGCAAACCTACAAAATCAGCAAGGGGTCAAATACTTATTTTACCTCAGTGCCTCAGTTGTGAATCACATGCTTCAAATGGAAATTACATGAGAAAACGTGTATCACATGTGATTCACATTTGTTTTCATGTGAAAACGTGTAAATCACATGTAATACGTGTTTTCTCATGTGATACACATGCAGTTCAGATGTAAATCGCATCTGCTTCAAATGGGAATCACACAAAGAGGATGGTAATTACTTGTGAATTAAATTCTGTTTTTGTTAGGGTGTTTGCAGCTTCTTCAGTTCACCTCTGCTGTATCTGTATCCCTTATATTCCATTTTCTGCTTATCTGTACGGCCTTAAACTGACCTGAACTTAAACTCAGGTCATGTTGTAGTCCTAAATCGAACCCCCAACCTAAAAAGGAGGAATGATTCTGATGGATCAGAGCTTAAACATGTATAGAAATGTACTCTTTATCAGATGATTTTGTCCCAAAATTTAGAAACATTCTTGTTTCTAAAAAAAAAAAATCCTGTCTTAAAATCTTTTTTTATTTTTTTCGCTATCTTATGCAGGCCAGTTAGTTATATGTCAGCCTGAACACCTAAGTTCGGCCAATCACATAACAAAGGTCATCTGTCAATCAAATATTTTCAGTCATACAGTAGCATCTTGATTGATGTGTTCCCAATTTCCCATTGGGAACCTACTAGCACTAAGTTGCTAACTGGTTAGCAAGATGCTTGAGAGAAACCGCCCACAACCAAACATGCTTGCAAACCTTCTGCCCCAACAATCCCGCCCCCTTGATAAAATCGACCAATCACATTCACTTTATTCACTGCGTGTAAAGTCGTGCACCACTCGGGAGAATTTGGAAATGCAACGGTTGGGAAAGCCGTTTCCCTATGACTTTAAGATGAAGCTAATACAAGAACACCATACACACATCATTGTCAAGCTGTTTTGGATTTGGGTTTTTTGCATGAAATATTCAAAATGCATCCCCTAAAAACACAGTTTGATATTTTGTTCAATTTGTAAATAGTAATTATAAAAATCCATTTATGATTTGAAAATGAAAAGTAGTGTTGACTGGAGTCACATTAGGAAATTTGTAGCTATAAGGATTTCATTTGGCTGATGTTCAGAACTGCTGACTCTATATTCACATGCATCTTTAAAATTTGCGTTTTCTTTTTTAAGTTTATCTCCACTTAGGGTACCACCTGTGAATCTTACCTCTCATTTACTCTGCTCAGGTCTCTCAGCCTCATGCCATCTGTTTTGATGTAAATCAGTGGCACCTTACCAGGGACACATATCATCACATTGGAGCGCTGAGGCAGAGCACTGCTGCAGGAAAACAGATCTTTTTACTGTAGTCAAAGCTGGAAAATTGAGGGGGTCATTACTCATTCCTGCTGACAGTGAGTTAGAGATACTGCTGTTCAGGATCTTAGAAATGCACAATCCATCATATTGAGGATAGCAAATAGTTTTTGCATAACTGCAAAGATTTTGTAGCTTTCTTCAGCAAATCATTGCAGCTTCAAGGCATAGTACCATGAACACTGACAAGTGGCCCAATCCTACAAATTCTGGTGGAGTCAGTTAACAGTGCACTGAAGTTTGCTGTGCTTGAACTTACAGGACTTATAGAAATCGCAGCTCCTATACTGACCACCTCTGTTGCTGAAAAAGGGAGTTTTTCTTGCTTTTTTTCTGTGATTTGCAGGATCTAATTTAGTGAAAAACAGAGCCTGTTCTTTGAACAATTTTCATTATGGAAACCCTAGTTCATGTCTTCCATGTGAATTTTACTTTAATATGTGCCACTTAGATTCCGCAAGCATTTCCACCCTTGACGTAAACAGTACTGTAGCTATGGTTTCAGTCAAATGTCATGTGAATTTGAGCAAGCTTTTAAAATGTAGAAAAAAAGAAATTCCATTTAAGCAGGGCATACATTGTACAATATTTTCAATTGTTGTACCTGTCAGGGTTAGTTGAGGTTTGAGGACCCAAATGCAGAGGCAGAGAGGCTGAGTTGCAGTTTAATTGGGGCAAAAAGTAAACAAAGGCAGGAATGCAAAAATCCAACTAATAATGAATGCAAACCAGAACTATGGAGACATCAAGGAAAAACCAAACACGAGGAGCCAGGGAGAGACGAGGAACGTGGACCACAGCATGGGGAAGACAGCAAAGACAAGGAACCAACAAAGAGTGAGAGAAGAGGGAGAGCATATATAGCTGACAGAGACAAAGGGAGGGCTAACGAGGCTGACAAGGAGCAGGTGTGAGAGGAGACCACGAGGGAAGCCAAGGGGAAAGGAACGCCACACACACACACAAACAAGAGAGGGCAACAGAGAACAACAGAAAAACATGACTAACATAAATCTAGAAATAACAACCAAACTGGAATTAAACCAATAAAACTAGAAAACAAGGAGCAAAGTAAAGAACAACAGAACCAAGACCATGACAGTACCTAGATACAGCTCAAACTGTATGGTGAAACTGCATGGTTAAAAAGTTCACAGCTCACAGCATTCTTACACTGTACTGCCCGATGCTCTAACTGCTCACACTGCACATGCAAAAACCACATGTCAGACTGAGAGACTGCCGTTGGTTAGACTCGTCAGTCTGGAAGAAAAAGAAGAAGAACACCCCTATGTTTGCATATGTGCAGTCTGTGAGGTTCTGCTAAATCGACTGGTAGCTCTGCTTCTTGTCATGTTTGGGTTGGTGTTTTAGGACCCAAATGCAGAGGCAGGGAGGCAGAGGTGAGTTCTTGTAGTTTTAATGAGAGGAAACAGTTTAACAAAGGCAGGAGTCCAAAATTCAACTTAATATTTAACACAAACCAGAACCATGGAGACATCAGGGGAAAATAATCAAGAGGAGCCAGGGAGAGATGAGGTAGGAAGAAAGCAGCAACGACAGGACCAGCAACAACAAGGAACCGACAAAGAGTGAGAGCAGAGGGAGAGCATATATAGCTGACAGAGAAAAGGCAGGGATAACGAGCTGACAAGGAGCAGGTGGTGTGAGGAGACAACGAGGGAGCCAAGGGGGAAAGGAACACACATAAAAGGGCAACAGAGACAGAAACAGAAAAACCTGACAACTAACATAAATCTAGAAACTACAACAAAATAGGAATTAAACCAATAAACTAGGAAACATGGAGCAAAGTAAAGGACAATAGAACCAAAACCATGACACTTCTGCAGCAGGATTCGCCCAGGATAGCCTAACAAGGGCCGAAAGGATTTCACATTTGTTTGATTTTCCCCCGACCTTACGATTCTTGATCGGGAGGTGATCATTAGAGGCTAATCCCCCTTTGTTACCCCCTGTATATTACACAAGGTTGGACACACGATGATGCTGAAACTCGGACCGATCCAAAAATATTATTGCATGAAAAGAGCAAAAACTTGTGCAGTGTATGCCCGCCTTTACACGTTTTCCCATCAATTGGAAAAAAGTTAACCAGGCGATGCGCAGCCAATATCGTAGCACAGTATCTTTATGTAATGTGTGGCCCATAATTACGAAGGCGTATCGGGGCTAGGCTAGAGATTTTTTTATTTATTTTATTTGAGAATAAAGCCATAACATTACAAGAATAAAGTCGTAATTGTCACAGTCTTGGTTCTGTTATGTTTTATTTTGAGTATTCAGTTTAACTTTGCTCCATGTTTTCTAGTTTTATTGGTTTAATTCTTATTTTGTTATTGTTTTTTCTGGTTATATTTCAGTTCTCAGGTTTTTATTTGTTGCCCTCTGCTGCCCTCTTGTGTTGGTCTCCTTTTTCCCTAGCTCTTTAGACTGCTCTCTTCACACCTGCTCCCAATCTGCTCATTATTCCTCTCTTTGTTCAATTAGCCATAAATACTCTCCTTGTGCAGTTCCTCAGTGCTGGTTCCTTGTCTAACTCCATCTTACTGTGTCTTACGTTGTTGTGACTGTTTTCCCCTGAAGTCTCCATGGTTCTGATTTGTTTTTTTCTTTTTTCTTGGTGGATTTATGGATTTTTTGGATTCCTGCCTCTGTTGTTTATGAACCACTCATTAAATCTACAAGAAATTCACCTCTGCCTCCCTGCCTCTGCATTTAGGTCATCAAACTACAACGAAACCCTGACAGTAATATTAGGAGAATGAAGTCATCATACAACAACCCGTTTCAGAAAGAAAGGTTTGAGCTCCAACCAGCAGATGACGGCCGACCAGCTCCTCCAATCAGCAACCTGAGTCCACTTTTACATCCTGCCCAATTTGATGCTGCTGCTAAAAGATTTCCTTATTTGTCAAACCAGAGCCAAAGTATAACTTCACATGATGTGATGTGAAATTCCTCATTTTAGGGAAGAATGTGCTTCTTGTAAGATTTTTCATGGAATATAACTTTATTCTTGTAATATTATGACTTATTCTTGTAATTTTACAACTTCAGTTACCTTTACGATTTAATTCTCATAATGTTATGACTTTATTCTCGAATTAGAAAAAAAAATCTCTAGCCTGGCCCTAATACTCCTTCATACATAATAAACAACAAATAGAGGTTGCAAAAATTGACTCTACAAATGTGTGTCTGTCTCCGCTATGTGCATTTACGTTTTTATTGAAAAATCAAAGCACCACCAGTGAGCATGAAGACTTTTTTTTTTTGCAACATTCAAAAAATTCTGTAATAGTTGTTTTCATCAAGCTAATAACTTCAAAATGTGTAAAAAAAACAAACTGATGGAAACATGTAAGCAAAGTTATGCTCCCCTATAAAACAAAAGTACTTTTTTTGAGCAAGAAAGCATGTAGGAGATCGTGGCTTAAGGTCCATACATACTCGCGCACACGTGTCTGCGAACATCCACACAGACTTAATGCAGACCTTGTGTGTACAGGCAAACGTTTTAAGACTGCGTAGAAGTGTTTGCTACACTGCTTGGTGGCAATGTCGTTTTTGCCAGTGTTCATCTCAAAATGTTTTAAACATGACAGTACATAGAGCACCTGGCCGATGCTGCCACTCTCTCTGTATAATGTTATCCCCTACACACTGAGAGGTGGGAGAAGAAAGAGCCAAGGTGCCATTCTACACATTGTTTCTCTTGTTTTTGTATTGCTAGAGGGCAAACTCTTTCAATGATGCCATTGTAGAGTGGGAAAAAGGCATTTTGTCAAGAGAAATGTAGAAATGCTTGATTATAAAGGCTTAAATGTGTGTGTGGACTCAGTGTGGCTCACAGTACGTGCTTAGATATGCTTCAGTCTCCAACTCCCATGGACTCCAGTCCAATTGAGAATCCATAAAATATTAGGAACATACACCAAAACAATTAACAGACCTCAGAGGATCTGTTTTTAGCACCTTGGTACCTGATACCAAATCTTGCTCTATGTAGTGTCCATGAATTATTTAACAAAAACAACTAATAACTTTTTTTTAACAAAGCATTTTAGACTCATTTTATCAAGAGCTGCTATGATTGTATTTATTTTGCCTATATGTGTCAGGGTTTTGTCCTCTGTTTGGGTTTATTCCTAGTTTCTTTGTATTTTTAGTTGTTTTCCGTCCGTATTTAGTTCTTTAGTT
The DNA here is from genome assembly GCA_018398635.1 of Cyprinodon brontotheroides. NCBI lineage: Eukaryota > Metazoa > Chordata > Actinopteri > Cyprinodontiformes > Cyprinodontidae > Cyprinodon > Cyprinodon brontotheroides. The sequence goes on along the minus strand of JAGKQL010000046.1, from coordinate 8,010,564 downwards.
ACTCTCTGTTGCCCTCTTGTGCTTGTTTCCTTTTCCCTTGGCTTCCTTCTAGTTGGTTCCATTCACACCTGCTCTTAATTCGCTATTTATTTAGCCTGAGTTGGTTCAGTCTCACCATATACATAGAAACCACTTCTGCAGTCACTCAGTGCTGTTTTTTTGTTTTGTTTTGTTCTTCCCTTGTCTCTGGCTTCCCATGTGAGTTTTCCCTGATGTAATCTTATTTTTGGTTATCAGCATTTTGGATTTCTGCCTCAGTTGCCTATTAAATCTGCAATATTCACCTCTGCTTCCTGATCTCTGCATTTGGGTCCTATAAAACCTATACCAAACCGTGACAATATGTGTTTTATATGGTGCTGCGTTGTATTTTATGCCTCATATTGTACAAAACTTTGTGAAGCTTGTCTGAGAAAGGGGCTTTATAAATAAAATGCACACTGGTAGACATGCAGTCATTTTGGAGAGCCAGTGTATGTGTGTATAGAAATAACTTTTCTCTGATTAGGAATTATCATAGCATCTAGTAATTCCTGACAATGATTTATTTACTGCCAGCCTGTCCAGAGTTTACCCTACCTTTCACCCATAGACTGCCGAGATAGGCACCAGCCCCACTGCAACCCTGACGGATAAGTGTGAGAAGATGGATGGGTGAATTTGTTTAGCCATGGAATTAAAAACTTGCAATCGGTCTTTTCGGCCACTTATAATATACTGCTAGAATTGAAGAGTCAGTTGACTTTTTGAAAGTTAATACAGTCTATAACTATTTCTATTTAAATTTAGGATTAGACAAGACCCAACAGAGAGAGGGAAAAAGTATGGTTATCTTCTCCTTTGGTTACCTCTGCAACAGGGATGCTCCAGCTGTGTGTCTCTTTAATCGCCCTTCCCTGCGGAGTGTCAAGCATGCCCAGCTGAACAATGTCTCTCTACACTCGTGCCAGAAAAGCCATTGACTTTGTTAAGCACTGTCACAATGCTTCTGCTGTTACCATAGAAGCTTATGCTTTGGTAAACACTTTCACTTAAAGTGGTCTTATCTGCTTTTTCCCGGCGTGGTCAACGGAAGCACTTTGCTGTCTGGGCATTGATTGATCATTCCAAGGGGGGTATCAACTATTCTTTACTGTAGGTCATGGATTTTATCTGATGTCCAAGTGTTTCTCTCAATTGAAATACAAATCATATTTAATTCTCTTAATTTGGATAAAAACAAAACCAAACTTAATCGTCTCTGTAACAGTGGCTGATGGTGTGGTAGTGTTACCTGTCCAGAACACACACAAAAAACATCAGCCACTTGAACCCCCAAAGAGTTTCGTTTCATCAAGCACAACACAACAATGGTTGTGTTGTGGGCCTAAGAGGCACTGTTAGAAATTATGACCCAACACTGTGGCGGCTTAATGGTGCTGATGCTGGCATTTCCTGATTATATTGAGGTCTGAAAGTTTTAGAAATACAGACCACAGAGCGCGGAGGACCACTGCTAACACTTTGGCCTTGACTTTTCGTAAATCCCCTGGATGCTTCTATTCCCTTGCATTTCTAAAATTTCTTGTCCTCTCACCACCACAATATATAGTAGGTTAGTCTGTATCTAATAGGACTTTTGGTATGACATTCTCAACCATTCCTTCCATTCAACCACTCCTTCCTTTATCCTTTCTCATTCTTCATTTTTCTTGCCCCTTATGCCACTCTGTATACATACTTTATGGACATACGAACAATTTAAGGGGCATTTTGCTCTTCTGCTTTACTTGCCATTTCTCCTTTTTTCCATCTGGGTTTCCATTGCATTTAAAATTTACTGATATCTGCTGACCTTGGGGTCAACTGACCATGTCAGACTTTTTAGAAAACAACGTTTGGATTTGGCCCAAATACAACTAGTATCTTGTGTTATTGAATTTGATCCTATTGGGAACAACTAAGGCAGATTCACCTGCTGTTAACCATGTCATTAACCCCACTTGGTAAGATGTACAACAGCTGCAACAGTACTGTGCACTGCAGTTAGAACAACACTGCAAAAAATGTAAAATAAGGGCATCTAGTCTTGAATTGAGGAGGCAAGTGAGACACTTTGCCAATGGAACAAGACAATATACATTTCTCAATTCCGATTTTTTTGTGAAATCGGATTTTTTTGCGTGTCCGTTCACACTTCCAAGTATATGCGACTTGTATGTGATCTACTGTGTGAACTGAAAGTGTTCAACCGAAGTGTCCCGCATGCGCACTCGAGGACGCGATGACGTCACATGTAGCAAGCGTCCTCAGTGTTTGCGGAAGTAAACATGACTCGTAATACCGCAGCGTATATTGCGTTCTTTAAGTTCTTCTCCAACAGGAGCAGGCACATTACGAACAAAATCTTTTTAAGAAGATCAAAAAGAAAGACCCTCCCCCGGTTCCGGTAAGACCCTTCGAGTTTGGTCTGAATCGAGCTATCTTTCCAAATATGAATTAAGTCAGCAACCTCACTTTCTCTCCATTGACTGCTCTCTGTGTTATCTTCCGCCATGGTTGTTAGTTTTTCCCGCCTCCGCTTAGTAGGACGCAGATTAGTAACGTTTAGTAACATTTGTCAAGTATCAATGACGTGTAGGTCGGATGAATGCGACCTGGCCGTTCAGACACAGGTCGCATTTGAAAAGATCAGATACGTATCGGATTCAGGACCACATATCCAAGTGGCCTGGGTCGCATTTGAAAAAATCCGATCTGTGTCGTTCAGACTGTCATAAAAAGATCAGATACAGGTCACATATGGGCAAAAAAATCGGAATTGGGTCATTAAAAATGATTAAACTGAATCTTCCATGTTTCCTACTAAAGACTGTTGTCCATGACAATACTGTTGTTTTGCACATCCAGGTCAGCTTGAAGCTACACAGTCACAATTGATTTATATAGGCAGCATCTCAGAGGTAATGTGATTAGCAAGGCAAAACAAAGAAGAGGATTAAGACAAGTAGTGTTAATATAGTCTGAATAAGGTCCTGCTTGCTGGCTGGCTTGGAATGGCAGGCTAGTGGTTAGGGCTTGGAATAAATTTGTGGGTTTGAAACCCACTCCCAAAGACTGGCACTCTGGGTCTCTAAGCAAGACCCTTAACTCCCGATTGCTCCCTGATTGCACAGTGGCAGCCCACTGCTCCCCAAAGGGGATGTTAAATGCAAATAATTAATTTCTTCATTGTGAGATCAATAAAGTTCATTTTTTTTGTCGTTTAGGAACCCCGGTATTTCCTGAGTGTCATATTCATTACTCTCTGCATAAGACTTTTTATAGGTTCTCCTGTTTATCACAACTACAACTTTATTTACAAAGCTTTCCTCTAAATGCAGTCATTGAGGAGCTTTCTCCACCTTAGATAGTGCGTGATTATTCTAAGGATTGATCTAGTTAATCTTTCTTTTCCTGTTATTATTGCCTATTTTTCATGTTTTTGACCTTGAACCTACTTTCTGGTTTTTTCCTGCCTTGCCAAGCCCTTGAGGGACATCTACCCTGAACCTCTGTTTTATGAAAACAACCTGAATTAATCCACTTCTGCCCCAAGGAATTGATCTTTGCCTCTAATATTTCATCTATAACCCGCTACTGTAAGCATCCAACTCTTCACCCTGGAGCCTAAGCATTCTCCCAGCAATGGTCTCTGATCTCTGCTTGTTAGCATTGTGGCTTTTTAAAAACACAACCCTGCTGTCTGCTGTTAAATCTGATTATGTTCTCATGCCTCCTAGTTTCCTAATACCTGTTTAGATTTATTATGTATACCAATATCAATGCTCTTTTAGATGCTTTTTTTGCATCCAATTTTTAACAGATTCATCAATTTTCATCTTACCAACACATCTTCACTTTCTGTCCCTCCCCTGGCTGCCGCACTTACCTAACAATCAATACCGTCAGCTGCTGCTGTTGTAAAATTAAAAACCTGTAAACATGACGAGATTGTCAATAGAAGAGCCTTAGAGCCGCTCCGTATTCCCAAATGCAAAAACAGTGAAGCATTTGTTAGAGATGTATTATATATAAGACTCACAAAGAGGAAGCGTTGAAGAATACCAATAAGCCTTGATTCTTGGACTACAGAGCCAACTTTGGTGAAGTATTTTAAATATGCTCAGATATTTTTGGGGGATTTAAAAAGGTTAGTAAGGCTGCTGCAGCTGTAGGCTTTATATCATAGCGTAGTAGTAAATGTTAGCAAAATTTAAAGAGTTAGCAAGCTTCCTGACAAACTCAGCATTGTCCAATGACTCCTGAACATGGCAGGTAGGAACTAACAAAAGATAATTACCCAAAGACATCTTCAGAACTGGCCAGTCTTCATCCGGACCGAAAAACTTCAGGGAAAAGCGCCACAGTGGAGGACTTCATAGAAGCCTCCATTAAAAAGCAGACTGGCGATATCTACAATGGGAGGATTTGCACGGCGACAAACTCGCTGCTTTATTCTTAATTAATCGCTTTTTAAATGAGTGTCCTTCTGCTGTCTGACTGAAAACTTGTTCCACGCTTTTATGGAAAGCACAAGACCAAAGACAATTTTTAGCCTTTTAATTAGTGTTTTTATTGTTTTTGGGACAGTTTTTACAAACACTCTTTTTATAGGAGGAGGTTGCCAAAATAGAAGAAACAACCCCAAGGCCTGACTTTTTTTACATTTTTAATCAGTGAAGCAAAGATGATGTTTTTTTGTCCCGTAGAGACAGACTTGCGAGGAAGCTCACCTTGATGCCGTGGCTCTGTGCAACAAACAAAAACTGGGAAATAAAAGCTGGAATGAGCACCTTGATATCTGCTTGAGAATGGCTTTGTCTCCATTCAGACCCAGACAGGCAGCCTGAAGCCCACTGCTCTCATTAAGCCATATAAAAAAAAAAAAACAAACAAAAACAAACGATCAGTTCAGATGTTTTATAAAATATGTGAATCAGGAAATTGTCTATATACCAAACAGAACGATAGTTGTTCTCTACTTCAAAAAACACTAGATTTTAAAATGAACAAATGTTCCATTTTTTATTTTTTTATTTTTTTATTCAAAAAATGTAATGTATAACATGGATGCATAAAAGCCTAATTTTATTTCAGCGTTAAATTCCGTTTAAAGTAACAGATTATAATCAAAATGTCTCCGGAGCTTTACTGGTTGTTGATTTTCTTTATTCGGACCTCGCTGATTTTTAATTGGTTACCGCTGCCTTACAGGAATCGTACGTGACTATTACATTTTGAGTAAGCCGTCCTCTGCTTAAAACCTTCTATGACTCTGTGGTGGCATCAGCCCTTCCCTTCGCTGGTGTCTGCTGGGCCCCTGGCAGACAGAGTGGGACAGAAGAGACTGAACAATCTAGTGAGAAAAGGCCGTTTCTGTCCTAGGCTGCACTCTGGACTCAGTGGGGGAAATGGCTGAGAAGAGGGGGCTGTCCAACTTTACATCCATCAACGACAACACCTTCCACCCTCTGCACCAGTCTGTAGAGGAGCTGAGGAGCTCCTTTAGTTGAAGACTATTACACCCTGCTAGTACGGTAACAAGCAGCACTAGCCTCATGATGCAGAGCTGAAACCACATGAATTGCAGATATAACCGTATTTTTAGAATTGAGTTCAGTCTAAATGTTTGGTTTCTTGGATGAAAGTTGAGCAAATGGGTCAAATCAAATTGTACTAGGCTGGAGTTTGAGGGAAGAAGTGCGGAAATGATTGCTGATGCATGAATACTTAGTCATTGTGGGATAATATTAAACACAGTTAGAGGGTTAACAGGTCGGGGACTTCTTGTAATAAGAGGGATTAATGTACCACTACCTGCTTGCTCTCCTGAGCTGGTGTCTTTATATCACTCTGCTTCTTAGATTATGTCTGTACCTCCTCAGCAAGGCTGATTACCTGTAATAATCTGAAACACTGCACATGGGGACATAAAATCTGTTTATAGGTTGTGGAGGAATGGAGACGAGGTTAAAAAAAGAATATCTACACAACTGATAGTGTGAAAGTATACAGATGGCTTGTGTGTCGGGGGGTGAAAGAAACACTGATGCTCGTTGCACAGTGGAGCAAAGCAGGGCCTTTTGCCAGAACATGCTGGAAGTGCAGTTGGTCAGGTTGTCAGTCAAAAGTAAAAATAGAGAAAAAAAGAACATTTTTGCCCCTGCATGATGTTTTTCTTTCCATGCCACTCAGACTGGATTAATCTTTTTTAGAGAAATAAATATCTGGTGTTTGTACAGAGGACCACAGATATAGGGTGGAGCATTACATTTTGATTTCTGATGGAGGCTTTTCCTGCCCGAGCTTTCGTTGTTCTCGCCATGCATGTTTGGGTTTTGTGGTTACTCACCTGCTTTGTCCTAGAATCAAAAAATATGACGGTTTGCTAAATCTGTGACTCTAAATTGAGCTGAGGCATGAGTGTGTGTAGTTGTGTGTCTCCGTGCTGCCTGGTTGTGTGTAGCCAGCATTTAGGGAGTTTGCTGGAGATAAGCCTCATAGATGGATGCTCATGATAGCCATGAAAAGAGACCAGACTTTAACCTTTTGAATTCAAACCATTTTTGTTTTTGTTTGTTTTATGGTTGGGAATGGGAATAAACCATATTCCATATAAAAAATGATACACAGCAAAATCTAATGTGTTAAACTTCCAGTGTTGGTGATGAAGTACGGTGTTATTTAAGTGTAATAAGTCTAATTTAACTATGGCAGAGTAAGTTCCTCCAAAGAGTTGGTGTTAATCTGTGTGGCAGTTAAAGCAACTATTTTAAATGTTAAGTTTAAAATGGGGCTGCCTGGTGAAGCAGTGGCGATTGCTGTTGCCTTGCAGAGAAAAGGTTCTGCGTTCCATTCTGCATGGAGTTTGCATGTTCTCCCTGTGCATGTGTGGGTTCTCTCCAGGTACTCCAGCTTCCTCCCACAGCCCAAAAACATGACTTCTATATTAATTGGCCTCTCAAATTTTTCCTTAGGTGTGAGTGCGTGCATGAATGGTTGTTTGTCTTTGTGTGTCTCTGTGTTGCTCTGCGATGGACTGGTCGCAGGGCAAAAGTGCTAAGTTGATAACACTGCCTGTTTTTAAAACTAAGGGTGAAAGAGAAATTTAAAAACAAAATTTGAAAATGGCAACATAATTAATTCCATATTATCACATTTCTGTTTTCAGTGATGTATTTTGATGAAATCTGTGTTTCAATATCTTACTACATCAATGCTGTAAAGGTAACATGATCACCTAAAATCCAGCTAAGCACAGGGTTCTCCCACCCTTAAGGTCTAAAGTCAAGTCATTTGATATATTTTAGATTTATATAGGATTAACTCAATATGGTTACTTACAATCCTATGAAGGCTCAAAAGGGAAATCTAAACACTATCAGGACAAACACTTGGTGTATATAACCTTATTTGGAGGTCCATAAACTGTAGGTAAAGCCTTCAGCTGATCCAAAATGCTGCAGCCAGAGTTTAGATGAAAATTAAAAAGAAAGAAAGCTTCTCTTCATTTGCTTCCTGTTAAAGAATAGAATTTAAAATCCTTTGTTTCACATATAAATTCTTAAATGGCCAAGCTCCATCTGATATCAGAGATCTGATTGTTCCTTATGTCCCTAACAGAGCACTTCGCTGTCAATCTGCAGGCTTACTAGTGAACCCTAGAACCAACTTCACCAGTTTTTTTCCTCCGTGAGGCGAGGAACACCCTGTCTACTTTTAAAGGCTAGGCTTAAAACTTTCCTTTTTGAAAGAGCTGATAGTGAGAGTGGCTCAGGTTGATCCTGAGCTATCTCTAGCAGTTATGCTGCTGTAGGTAGGCTTAGACTGCTGGAGGGACATAGGGACCCCTATTTCACCATTCTGCTTCATTCTGTTCCCTGTTCTCCCACTCTGCAGAATCTGTTAGTTCAGTCTCTAATGCTCTGATCTCTCTGTGTTTTTGTTTTTTCTCATAGTAGCTTTATCTGCTCTGTTTCTGTTTGTTCTTCTCGTCTACCTGGCTGCGTGTTTCTGGACAATGAGACGATGCAATCAACTGGTTTTCCTTAGATAGAAAACTTTGAACTAATCTGACTGTATGATCTAGTTGAATTTTCTCTTTAAAGTGCCAGGAGATGACATATTGTAAATTGGCGCTATATGAATAAACTGAATTGAATAGAATTGAATTTCATAATACAGCTTTAAGATTAATAATTATTTTCAACCTCCAAGTCTAAAATGCTTTCCCCAGTCATTGAAACCTCTTATTGCTGTAAACGTTGGTTGATGTTCATAAAGAGGAGAAAAAGAAAATCATTAAAAAGGTCTTTTTATGTTATATTTTTCATGCAGTCATTAAATCTCTCTGGCCTGAGACTTGATTTGTGAAAAAGCTTATTAAGACAGTTCCTGGAAGAGCAGTGAAAAGTGAACACTCAAATGTACAGCCCGAACAAACACACACATCCAGCAAAGCTCAATGGGTTGAATAAACATAAAGATCCATTAAAAGCACCAGTGTGCCAAAGCAGCAAACAGCTCGCCGCGTGTTGAATCAGAGAAAGAGGCGTTCCTTTCTGGATTGTTTGTTTTGCATGCTTGTCTTGAGCTGTGACAGGGTCAGAGTCCCCCTGATCATTCAGACAGATAATTGTGTGCTTTTAATTTGATCCTCTGTGCTACATGTGCACGCTAGAGAGGCATAGATATGTGGGAGGGGGGGGACGCACTCAGCCAGAGAGCTTCTGACAGAGAGCAAAACAAATACTCTGGTCAAACGGAAAGAAAGGGGATGCTACGAGCTGTGCTTGTGTTACAAACAGACAGATTCCCTTGAGGACACCCAGTAACGGAGGAAGTGTGAAACATACTGCTCTGTGTGTGAGATTCTGGGAATTCGTTCAGAACTTGGACTTATTTTGGCGTTAGACTAGTATTTTTTTGGATCTAAAATGGTAGCATGTGGTTAGAGGGTGGATCTTTGCTCAAATTTGAATCATTTTGCATGAACAGTACATCAAGCTTTGAAACAGTTGCAGCCAATCTAGCAAATCAACAAGTTATCTAAAGGCCTCATTATCCTAGTTGTACAGAGACAGAATAGAAAATATGCAAATATTAAAACATGAAGTATGTGTTAACTTGTAATAAAAAAGCAAATAAAATAATCTGCAGCTCTAACGGTCTGCTTCTGGTTTATTGCAATCGTAAACCTCAGATAATGAGCAGAATATCATTAACATAATTTATTGCAACCCACAACCTTATTTGCAATATTTACATCACACTGATAAATTTATGATATACTGTAAAGCCCTGGAACAGATGCAGACCAGCAATACGTATGTACAGTGCAGTGATTTAATATTTGCTGTCTTGAAGATTACTTCTGCTTTTGCTTGTTTGTCACACGCCTGTCCTCAGACCTTCAGACTGATCTTTACTGATTCCTTTAATTCAGCCACATTTGTAGGAAAAATAAAAAAACAAGTTCCTCTGACTTTTTAAGTTGATTCTGTCACACAAAAATGTAATTAATATAATGCCAATTCACAGCACATGTCATCTCAAGGCTCTTTACAGAAAAAAATTCTATCATACTGTCAGAATGTAAAAAAAAAAGTTTTCTATCTAAGGAAAACCCACTGATTGCATCCAGTTGTTGAACTAAAAGTATTAACTGCTCCTGGATGAGCATCAGCAGAAATTTGCTCTCATTGTGTCATTGACTGTGTAATAGTTTCTTGCACTGAGCATGCATGCAGGAGCAGTGGAGAGGAAAAACTGCTTTTCATTGTGAATGGCCATCTGCTAAGGCTGACTTGGGATTTGCAGAGACAGAAGCAGACATACAAAAGGAACATAGAATCCTCCATCCATTTTTTGTCAAGCTTACCCCAAGCGGGGTCGCGAGAGGTGCTGGTGCCTATCTCCAGCTGTCTCTGGGCGAGAAGCGGGGTACATCCTGGACAGGTTGCCCAGTTCATTGCAGGGCAACACAGAGAACAAACAGGACAAACATCCATTCACCCACGGAGGAATTTAGAGAAGCCAATTAATCCAACAGTCACGTTTTTGGACTGTAGGACCGAAGCAGGAGTACCCGGAGAGAACCTCACCCATGCTTTGAGGAGAACATGCTAACTCCAATCAGAAAGGCCGGGAATGGAACCTGGAACCTTTTCGCTGCAAGGTAGCAAAAGCTACCCACTAACCATAGAAACACTGATCTATAAATATGTCCTACGTTAGAAAATATAATGGTAGAAAAGCTCCATGGTTGGCTCTGTCTGGGAAGAAACTGTTAATTAGAAGATGAACTCTTAAATGTAGAAAGTGAGGATAGAGCACACATACAGTCAGTCACTGTAAAAGCTGAGCCCAGAGCTATGTGAGAAACAGGACTAAACACTGGAAACAGGCCAAACTTTATAATTTATAACCACAATGTGTTGATGACAACAGCCCACTGGATATTTCTCTCCAGGATGGTGTCATAATCAAAGAGGGACAGATTGGTGAAACTGCTGTGACTAGAAAATAGCAGACATAAAGTCAGGGGTTAAACTAACAAACACTGCAGAATTGGTAAACAGAAGTTGAAAGACTGAAATATCAGCTGTGCTGCTGCCATCAACAATTTTGTGTCATGATGGGTCTAATGTGTTTGAACCACATGCAGAAGCACTTCAAGAGACCGAAAAATATTTAACAGTTTATTGTAAGGAACTGTACACAGATAGGTTAAACAGCTCATTCAGCTTTGGGAGGTTCCAGCGGTCTGGTGAACCGGAAGCGGAAGCTTTAGGAGGAGATCAGAGTGGTGACTTCAAGGACTGTGGGAATACTGACCGAAGGTCTGAATACAAGGTATCTTGGACTCACTGTGGTAGTTGGGGAGGGTTTTGTGATTTCCCGTTTGTGGAGGCTTGGTCTGTAGAAGGCTTGGTTCGTTGGAGGGCGGACAGGCAGACTATTTGAATCCTGAGAAGCAACTTAGCAGACTGACTCTTGGTTCCTGAAGGGCTCAGCGTTCAGACGAGGAGATCTGTCTCCTTTTCTCAGTGTGATGAGTGTTTCCTTTCCAGACTTGAAGGGCCAGCTTATCTGGAGGATCTGGAAAATCCTGCTGAAGAATCAAAGACAAAAATAAGGTTAGGACTGAAGTGCTCTGAAGACACTTAGACTCAAAAGGTTGACTCAGCAAACTCAGAGGGGCTAGAGTACCCAATACTGGCAAACACTCTGGCAAGGAAGCAAAGACAGTCTGCTCCTTAAATACTCCTTCAGGGACTGATGACCCAATAGGCTGCAGGTGTGAGGTGAGAAGAACAGGAACAACCTCCAGACCAACAGAGGTTCAGCCAGCACCATCTAGTGGGTGCATGGTGAAACTGCAAAAGAGCACAAACAAGCCCCACAAACTGGAATCCTAACACTTTGTTTATCAATGTTGGAGATCGGCCTATTTTTCAGTGTATTCCTGTTTCTCTGTGTCATGATATTTACAAGAGTTCAGACCCAAATGCGAAAACCGAACAGAGAGACCAGGGAAAAGTGTTTAGCGGGTTTTATTGAAGAAGTTTAGCAGAGGAAGAAGTGTTGCTCTGAACACTGCTCAACCAGAACTGTAAAGTGAGGGAAGAAGACACAACAGTTAGTTCAGGCTCAGTGGGGGAATTTGACTTGTGAAACTTGGAGAAGAGGATTTGGTTTGCCGACTCACGTTTCCAGAAAAAGTTGTTGAATCCTTGACTCCTATCTTTGTGCGTGTTTCCAGTGTTTGTCTGATTCGGTGGGCTGGAACCAGGTTTTACCCAGAATGCAGTTGAAAGTTGGTGAACAGAGAAAACTGACTGCCCCACTCAGATTTCCTGCGGTACTTGAATGGGTCGTGGTGGAGAATATCCCTTTCTCATTGAGAAGCTCAAACGATCTCTTGGGGAAAAGTGGATCCAAACCTCCTGTTTGAATCCCAGCTCAGTTTGAAGCTTCAGTTGATCCTTCCAGGCAGAGAAGGTCCAGAGAAATCCAGGATGACTGTTCCCTGCTGAGAGGCAAAGACAAAACAAAGTTAAACCCAGGTTGACAAAAGCTCAGCTGGACTCAGCAAAAACCTCAGCTTGGCTAGAGTACCTAAACTGGCAAGCGCTCTGGCGTCGAAGTAGTGGCAGTCAGCAGCTTAAGAACACTGCGTTTAACGAGGAAACCATCAGCAGTTGTGTGAGGAGGCGGAACCAGAACCATGGCGCCTCCTGGTGGATGAAGGGAGACAAACACAGAAACACAAAAACAAACAGAGGAGTCCTGACACTCTCACTGTGACTGGCTGGATGTGCTCTCTTCATCCTCTGACATGGGAGCTGGCTCAGAGCAGCTGCCTGGCTGTGTGTTTCCTGGACGGGGCCGCCTTTTACAGCTGCTTTTTTTGTATCTCTGCTTCTGTCTCCTTGAACCCCAGTTGGCCTCGGCAGATGGCCGCTCACACTGAGCCTGGTTTTTGCTGGAGGTTTATTCCTGTTAAAATTGAGTTTTTCCTCTCCACTGTCGCTACAAGCATGCAATCGATGCCTTTGAGTCGATGCAATCAACTAGTTTTTCTTAGATAGAAAACTTTGAATCAATTTGGCTGTATGATCTAGTGAACTGTAGTGTGCCCTGAGATGACATGTGTTGTGGATTGGCGCTATATAAATAACCTGAATTCAATTGAATTGAATTGAAAGAAGCCTACTATAGACTGGTGACCTGTCCAGGGTGTAGCCTGCTCCTCGCCCATTGACAGCTCGAGAACGGCACCAGCACCCCTCACAACCCCAGAAGGGATAGACATGAGGGAAAATGGATGTATGGAAGTTGAAAGAAGCAGAATAATGAAAAGGGTCTCTAAGTCCTCCGGCAGCCTAAACCTATAGCAGCACAACTATAGATAGCTGGTCTCATTATCGCTAAATCTCCAAATATAAACCGTGGGGAGTTGACATTACTCAGTGGAGTATTCCCCTTCTTCCATCGTTAAACCCACAAACATACCGGCTGGTTGTTAGGGTGTAATGGCCTTAATCACGTGGCTGTAATCAGGTTTGGTCAAAAGATAGGCATATTAACAGCTCCTCCTGCCTAATTCAGTTCGCTTTATTTATATAGTGCCAATTCACAACACATGCCATCCCAAGACATTTTACAGAAACAGTTATATCAGGACCTATAATTGGTATAAAGGTTTTCTATCCAAGGAAATCCAACTGATTGCATCACGTCATTGACTTTACAGGATTCACTCCTCTTAGAGTGGCCCATTGTGACGTTAGAATATTATTTAATATACTTAAGGATCTGTGCTGTACTCAGAGATTTACTTCCATACAGAAAGCCCACACTCTTATCTTCAGGTAAGACAGAGTACATGTCAGACTAAATAATAGTACTTCAGGGATAGTTTCAAGGTGGTGCTTTATTGTATGTCTCGTACCATGTCTTTCGGTTGTTGGTGTTCTTTTTGCATCTCGTTGCAGGTGATGAAGCAGACTGAAAATGTTTTGTCATTGTCTCCTTTCTATCTCCTCTTTCTTTCATCTTTTCTCTTTTTTTTCTCTTCTCTTCTATTTACATTGCAGTGTCCATATAAACTGTAAACTCTCTGCATAATTATAAAAAAGCAATTTATATGCATGAAAGTAAAATCTGTTGGGCTCTTTTTGGCAGCAAGACAATTATTCTTATTGCTACACTGCCAGACAGGACACTGTTAAAAAAAAAAATCTGTGCTGCTTTGGGAAATTTCTGTGTGTGGGATTATAATCTCTGAAAATGTGCAAAACTATAAGGGAAATCGAATAAGTGGGTCTTTCAGCATAATTATGTATTTCTGTTGCTTGATTAAGAGCATTCTTTGATGGTCATCTTAACAATTAGATCTAATTGGTAAATGATGCAATACGAGGTCCAGTCCTGTTAATATTTTCCAGTGGTTTAGAGTTATGATAGTATGGGAATTTATTCTACTAAAGATTTTGCTCCTAATTATTTTATTATAATGGATTTTTTTGTTGTTTTGAATAAATGACCTCAAATTTAAGGCTGGATTTGTTTGAACACTAGTGTAATGCTACTAAAATCAAAGTTAACTTTTACTCTCTGTATTTCATCAAAATGTCATCTTAAATGTACTATATTAAATGTACTATATTAACTAAATTTCTAAAATTCACTTTATTCATAATAAGTAAGAGTATGTATGTTTGGTAAAATGCCCAAATGTTGCTTAGTAGTAGAAAAAACACCAACAGTGTTTTTTTGCTTTTAAATTTCTGATCCAGTTTGGCAGAACATCCCATCAAAATAAAGCAGGTAATTTGCTTTTAATCTCATAGTAATTTGTACGTTAGCGAGCCAAGCCTGCAGCCTGCCAGAAACTGTTCAGGGAAAACTGAGCAATGCTGAAGTACAGGATTGGTCATTTAAATTTAGGTGCAGATTTAGGCGAGGAGAAACTTTCTGTGATAATGCTGACTAATGGAGAATAAACACTCTGCTTCTGTGGCGTGTTAACACGCACTAACATTGATATGGTTTCCAGCCAAGCATCTGAATCAGAGGCAGAAATAATCTTAGTGTCAACCTGCATTAGAGTTTACCTCATGGATTAAGATCAAATCGGTTTCTCGTGGTGAGCGTGTATTTCCCCTGTTACCATGTTAAGGTTTACATTAGAGAGAAATGTTTGCTAAAGTAGTTCTGTGGCTTTCTGTGCAGCCTTACAGCCTCTTTGGGGATTTTTTATCACCAGCTCAGACATTTAAAAGCTTGTTCCATGGCTGCTCTATGTAACGGGTTTTTTGACAGTCTGCAAGTTTTCAGGCAAATTTCTGTGCACCTCTGCAGAAGTCACACATTCTTTTCACTTCACTGTGCAGCAAAAGGTTTCACCCTCCTCCTGCATGTTAACACTGTGGTTCCAGGTGCCTTACAAGTTTTCATTCTAATTTACCAAAATAAAATCACTTTATTTGGTGGGAATTTATGTAATAGATTAAAATAAAGTATGAATAATTGTAAAAGTAAAAAAAAGAATACTCATGGCTTTTCATCACATATTTACCACTGAGGAGACAGGAGAGTTCCTTAGACCGACAGTCTGTGCTGTGATCCATTTTAACAAGGAGTTATTTAGATTTTCCAGCTTATGTCGCCTCTGAAGCTTGTTTGAGCTGCAAAAGCCTGACGCTGACATTAGTGTAGCACACATCTAAGTTTGCTGCAACATGAGGTTGCTTTGAGATGTTTTTATGGTGCGTTATTATCCAGCAAACTCAAATTTAGAAAGCTGGGGCGTCGTCCCCGAGGTAGACATGTTCCAGTTTACAGCTTATGGACGGTCGTATTCTCCATTGCCACCATGGCCATTCTTACAATCAGTGGCGGCTGGCCAATAGAGGGCGCTATTCTTATCTTCAGGTAACACAGAGTACATGTCAGATTAAATAATACTACTTATACTTCAGCAATAGTATATAAGGTGCTACTTTATTGTATCTCTTATATTTTATCCGTTTGGTTGTGTTGTTCTTTTTATATCCCTCTTTGCAGGTGATGAAGCAGACTGAAGATTTTTTATCATTATCTCTCTTTTATCTCCTCTTTCTTTAATCTTTTCTCCCTTTTTTCTGTTTTTTCCTTTCCTGTTCTACTTACATTGCAGTATCCATATAATCTGTAAAACTCCCTGCATGAATTATAATAAAGCTATTTATATGCATAAAGCAAGTGGAACACCGATTAGCCGTCACTGCTCCAATTCTGTGAAAGCAAAAACATTTTGGGCTCTTTCAGCATTAAGACAATTATATTCTTATTACCACATTGCCAGACACAGGACACTGCGTTAAAAATAAATAAATAGAGTTGACTGCGTGAAGCATCTTTCAAGTTGTTGTAACATTTATTGTTCTAATGTAAATTGAATTAGAGAAAAACAAACAAAAAGGATGGACTGATCCTCTGCTGATGTGTTTCTGAATGGTGAACACCCCTTCATTTTCTAACATTCATTGATTTTTCCAGATGTGCCTTTCTGTGTAGAATCGGGGTGCGGTATCTGTTCCTCCATGGTTTCTCTTTGCCTGTTAGGTTAATTGCTGCCCCCTGCTTGTCTTTACGATGAATGTGCATAATGTTTGGTTGAGTTTTGTGATGCACACCAACTCGCGCCCGCTGACAGATTTCATTAGCCTCCACGTTCCAGATCAGGAATCAACTGCTACAGAAAACAGAAGAATAGATGTCGTATGTAATCAGGGCTGCTTCATTTGACACCTCGGATGATTCTAATAGCAGTTTATAAAGAAAAGTTTCTGCCATTTACTGCAATTATTCTGCACTTATCTCAACACATGACAGGCAAAATTCATTTTTTGACATATTAATGGGATGCTGATGTTGTGATTCTATAGTTAAATTCCCAGGCTAGCTTGCCTCTGATATTCGATTTTAAGATGTTTATTGCCTCTGTAGGTGGTAAAATATCTTATTTAACTAGATATTATTTCAGCTGTTATATATCAAGTGTTTATGACACACAGTCCCATTAACTGTGTGTTAGAACAATAGATGAAAGACATGATTCTAGCACTAATCATGGTCAAACAGTTATTTCATAACATACATGAAATCATGTATGACAACTTCTGTTCAAAATATATGATTTTATCAATAAAATTATTCAGTTCTGTTAACGTATTTCAGTTAATACTTCAATTAAGTTCAGTAAAATTCCACCAATTAAACTAATTATTATGCATAAAGAGTGAGGGGAAGTATATAAAAATTATATTATGTTTGGTGCGATGATTTTTGTGTTTAAAACCAAGATTATTCGAGGCTGGCGATGTGATCACTAGTTTTCATACCTCTTAAAGAATTTTTCGCGACCAACTACAATGCAAAATCCATGATATGAATAAAACATTGCTGCCAATAATGTTTTATATGAATGATTCGTTTGTCTCAATAACTAAAAACTTTGTATTAAATGATTATTTAACCTCTTTGAAATAGTTAGCAGCTATTGACATCAGGATTCCATTAATCTCTCTTCAAAAAGACATTGTGGAAATTGTATGATATTGAGGAATATTTGAACATTTATGTTATATTGCAAGCGTAATTTCTTAGTGAATAAAGTTGCCTAAGTCTATAAATATGCTCAACATATATTTCCAGTTACATAGCCGCAGCATGCAGTCTATTTCCTTTTAGTATCATTTAGCTAGTTTTACCTTCAGTAAACAATAATCAACGAGCAAGGCATGATTTAGCATCATCTAAAGATTATTATTGCTCTGCTCCTGTCTCATAATGCCAGACTCGGCAAACCTTTTTCCATGTCCATTTTGAAAGCTTGAGTTTCATCCTAAAGTAATTTTGCAGTTCCATTGTTCCAGTCTCTCACAGCAGTTTCCCCAAGCACCCCAGGTATGCCATCCAGTTTGGCTCTGTAAATTTGAAACTCAAGTAGAAATGTGTGTTGCAAAGGTTTTGTTTGCAGCAGTTAGGTTCTGAAGCATCGAGTTCTTCTTGACCTCATCCATGATGGTCTGGGGATCTGGTTTCCCTGGGGTATGCATCTCCACACCGTGGGCCAGCCACAGTGGGCCCTTGCAGCTTGAGCACAGGAGCAGAAGCAGGATGGATCAGACCCAGGAGAAAAGAGACAGAAGAGGCAAAGAGTAGAGAGACAGAGTCCCTGTGGTGGTCTTGTGAGCTTTTGTTCTGCCCCTCACAGAGGGGTGGTGGTTGGTCAATCTCTGTGACTTATGTGGCTGCTTTACGAAAAGGGGGGGCTGGCTGAAGTCCCCCAGCTGTTATTCACCAAAGCTGCGTTTTCTTCTCTGGTCATCCTATTTAGGATGAAATATGGACACCGGTTCCCACTGTCCAAAAGTATGATCATGGCAAATGGCATAACACTGATTTAGCTTAAATATAAACTTTTTTCAAAAGCAGTAGACAGTCTGGTTTGAAAGGGCATTCATTTCGAGAAAAGGAGGGGGTGTGATGCTTAGATGTCCGTACCTATTAGAAGTGCCACAGTGTGTTGGTTTTTCCTACATTTTGTGTCAGAACCAACCTTAGGCGGCGTTCTTGACACTATCACCTCCGGCTGTTTCATGATTCAGTTCAATCCAGCTTATTTATATATAGCTTTCAATTCAACAACACACATGTCATCTCGCTGGCACTTACAGTTCACCAGATCATACAGTCAAATTGATTTAAAGCTTATCTAAAGAAAATCACTGCATCGAATCTGACTCATTGACTTAAAGGCAATCCTCACACTAAGCATGCTTGTAGCAACAGGAGAGGAAAACTCTCCTTTAACAGGAAGAAACCTCCAGCTGAACCAGGCTCACAGTGTGAGCGCCATCTGGGCGAGGGGCCCACTGGGGTTCAAGGAGACAGAAGCGCAGACATAGAAAAAGGCAACTGTAAAAGACGGCCCCCCATCGATTGATCCGGCTCAAACGTTCAAAACCTCGATTTTCACTCTTGAAGTTTAGACAGCATACCCACAGTGTGACAAATTTGCCTGTGCCACTCTTTCATTAGAAACTCTACTCCCCACATTCTCCCTAAACTCAATCAAATTACTACCTCATCTCACTTTTGGTGTGAACCTTCACTTTTAAGTAGTTTTTTGCTGCCACTGCATGAAAGACTGCAGCTCAGGCCTTGTCCATCAGTCATTTACATGCTCCTTAATGGGTTTAGCAAGTTACAGGTCTCTAGGGGCAGAAGAAAAACAGCATTCCATAACCAGAACTGAGTATGAGCTTTTTTAAAAGCTGCATCAGGCAGAGTGAGCAAGAGAAAATGGAAATGGTTTGCCTAGAGTTTTGCACATGCGGACACTCACACATGGATGCAGCCTCTACTGCAATAAGAGGTAATGTGAGCCTAATGTTTAGCTTTTTAGCAACTGTCATATTGTGGTCCTTTAAAAAGCAGGAACATCCAGATGTATTAGCTCCCCTATGTCAAGATTCTCCTTCTGCCAAAAGTACAAAAGTGAGTCTGGAGTCTTTGCTCAATTCTCATTAATTGTCTTAATGATAAAATGATGATTAATCTATGCTACTAAATGACTTATGTGTTTGATAAGGTGACAAGATATCTGAAATCAAATCTGGGGAAATTTGCAGCTCATAGATAAAAAAAAAAAAAAAAAAGTACAATCAAGTTAAAATTAGGGAAACGGGGAAAGTAATGTAATGTTTTTTATACATTGAGAGAGAGTGAAGGGGTCAAAGGTGGTTAGCAGGGCTTTCTGATCTTTGGGGCATAAGAGATCTGGCTCCCCCCAAGGGAGAGTGACAGGAGGAATAGGAAAAACCAAAAAAAAACATAAATACAAAAGACCCGGTCCTATTCAGTCTTTTTCTGTGTTCTTCTTTCCCTCTCTTTCTGTTCTTTTCTTTAAGTGGATTTTATCAATTTCTTTGTTTTGATGAGAAATAGAATTCTTTCTTCCCTCTCTTTAAACTGTTCTTCCTCTTCCCATCAATGTTCCAGTTGTCCTCCACTCTCCACACACACACAGTCTCTTTCTCTCTGTCTCTCCTACCTTCTCTCCCTTCTATCAATCTTACTATATTCTAAAAATAACAGAGACATTAATTAAAATCACTTTCAAAAACATTAGAATGTATAACAGGAAAAACATATATTATTATTATCATTCTCATCTGATTAAATGCTAAAAATGCTAATCAATATTTATTTTCGTAACATTTGGAGCTAGAAGCAAAAGCAGCGTAATAAATTTAACAGGTAGTTGTCTCTTATTCTATCATTTTCAGATGACACAGATCATAACTCGTATCTTAGTTTTTTCTGTTACTGACTGTTCTTATACCACTGCCCCGTGGTAGAAAAGCACACCTATGATCATGAATCACTACCATAAAGCAGAAAAACAACTTATAAACTACTAACTTTCTTAAAAATAAACTAAAGATCACCTACTTTTGTGTCATGTGATTTTATCTAAGGCTCAGATCCCACATGCAGTGAAACCAAACAGAGAGACACAGATGAAAAAGTTTGGCCGATTTTGATGAAGCAGTTAAGCAGGTGCAAAGTTGTTTTGCCTCGAACTTCTGCTCGGTTTCGGGAACTGGAAGATGAGGGGAGAAGACAGACTATTAGTTCAGGCTCAGTGGGAAATGTTGATTCGAAGCAGAGGATCTGGTTGTTGACTCCCGTTTCCAGTTAAGTGAAGGATCCTTGACTCCAATCTGTGTGTTGTTTTTCCAGAGTTTGTCTGACTTCGGTGGAGGGCGGAACAGGGGGTTACGAACTTCGGGGCGGTGTAGGGGAGCGGAGACGCTGATTGCCACTCAGATTTCCTGCTGTACTTGGCAGATTGGTGGTGAAGGCCATGATTCCCTTGCTCAAGTATTTAAGCACGTCCTCAAGGGAGACTGGATCCAAACCTCCCTGTTTGAATCCCGTGGCTCAGTTTAATTCTCAGCTGATCCCTCCTGGGAGAGGAGGTGGTCCAAAAAGGTCCAGTTTGCAGGATGACTTCCTGCCACGTAGAGGCAAAAGACAAAACAAAAGGATTAAAACTCAGGGAGACAAGAACTCAGTCTTACTCAGAGAAAACTCCAGCTTGGCTAGAGTTACCCAAAACTGGCAAAACACTCTGGCGTCGAGGTAGTGGCAATCAAGCAGCTTAAGAGCAGTCCATTAATGAGGTAACTGTCAGCAGGTGTGTGAGGGAGGCGAACCGGAACCAGGCGCCTCCTGTTGAGTGGAAGGGAAACAAACACAAAAACAAAACACACAGACAGGAGCCCTGACAGTACACCCCCCTCAACGACCGCCACCTGGCGAGTCCAGAGGAACCGGAGGGTTGAGAAAGGCGAGGAAACCCCTAAGGAGGGAGTGGTCAAGGATGTCTGGTCCCATCCCGGGAACCAGGAGGCGTCCCAGTCCACGCTAATTAGGTACTGCCACCCACGCCCACGGGGACGGGCATGCGACGATGCTTCGAACCGTGCAGGCGGTGGTGGCCATCAATGTCCAAAGGGGAGGGGGCTCAGCGGGTGGGCTAAAGGGACTCGATGTGACAGGCTTGACCTGGGACACATGGAAGGTGGGGTGGATGCGTAGAGAGTAGGGGAGATGGAGACGGATCGGCAGATTCCCCTATGGTCCTCTCCACCTCGTAAGGACCAATGAACTTAGGGGACATCTTCTTGGACATGGACTTAAGGGGAATGTCACATGTGGAGAGCCAGACGTTCTGGCCCGGGGATAGGAAGGGGCAGCTCTCCTCCTGCGATTGGCCCACCTACGATTAACCCGGACTCCGTTAATGAGGGAATCGTCAGCAGGTGTGTGAGTAGGCGAACCGGAACCAGGCGCCTCCTGTTGGTGGAAGGGAGACAAACACAAAAACAAAACACACAGACAGGAGCCCTGACAGTTTGTTCTAAAAATCTTTAAACAAACTCTTGTTGGACCCTGGAGAACCACCGTACCAGATTGCCGCCTTAGAAGGAGTTTTTAATCCAAGTCTATTTTACTCACACCAGCAGTAAACGGTGGTCATTTCTTACTTCTTTTTATAAAATATTTTTTTAACTGGACATGAAGCAAACATTTATCAGGGGATAAGCTCAATCCAAATAAAACGAATCGATTAACACATTCACCATAACGAAGGGCAGCTCCCCATCAGTTGTGTCAGGTTGTGATAACGAACTTCTGTTTTTACTTCTTCGTCTGTTTAAAAAGTGGTGCGCACTTTTTCTTCATGTTTTAATGGCAGCTGAGATCCATAAGGAGTGTTAAAATCGACAAGCAGTGAACTCTTTTAATCATCTTTCTGCCCACAACATGCTCAGGCGCTTTTTTAAAAACCATAATAACAGTCTACACGCTAAACGTTTCCCCCCTCATTCATAAATCAGGGACATTTTAGCCGGGGGCAGGTGGTCCAAAACAACGAGTGTCCCCAGAAATCAGTGGATGTGGATTTATCCTGTGTTTTCAGTCTCTGGCTCTCTCTCTCTCTCTCTCTCTCTCTCTCTCTCTCTCTATATATATATATATATATATATATATATATATATATATATATATATATATATATATATATATATATATATATATATATATATATAAATATATATTTAAAAATCACATGTATAAACATATATGCACAAACTGTATCGCATTGCTACTTTTCTTTTCTTTGTTGCAATACACAGTTTATAGTAAGACAATAACAAAAAGCCCTCAAAGAGAATGCCTGGAGTCCTGCTTTCCAATGGGTGGAGATGGATGGGTGGACAATGGGTCACTGGCCAACCCAGTGGCCTCAACCAGGTGATCCCATGAGGACTAGCCTTACTAACCAGACTGAATTACGTGTAAATCAGTCTGGTAAATCACTGTTGACTCCAACCAAATGTTCAGTCCAGTGACGGGCCTGCATCTTAAAGTTTTCAAAAACTGCACCACAAGGAAAAAGACAAGGAAAGGCGGGAAAAATAGCTTTGACCATTTAAATTATTTACTAACAGGAGAAAAGGAGGATTCATTTGCTCAGTTTCCAATTTGCAACCTGACTTTAGTGCAGTACACAGTAAATCCCTTATAATCATTAACTGGAGTGTTTCTGAGAATGGATTCAGTCGCCAAAATAGAGAGAATTTGAACGGAGAGCTTAGCTTGGCCTCCTTCTACAGTTAATTTCTAACATCTGCACATCTCACACCTTCCCAGCTCTCACCTCTTGATCACCTGGGTTTGATGTGTGAGTCAGTCATGGTTTTAAAACTTGGCAATCAAAGCCTTGCTTTACATTTCATGAATCTTTCAGCACCTTCTGTGCTCCTTTTTTTGTGTGTGTAAGAGAGCAGGCTCCCACTCCTTTGTTGAGATGTCTAATCTTCTTTGTCTATGAATGAATTTAAGAGCTGCATCAAAAGCAATGAAAACATATTGTTCTAAGAAATAAGCGGCTTTAAAAGAAGGATGGAGACATTTTCATCATATGTAACCTTACAAACGGCTTTGATATGGATTATATGAGATGGACCAACATTGTAAATCGTTTCCAAAATCCTCTCACAAAAATCACTTAGTATGAAGTGTTTTCTTTCTTTTTTTTTTTTTTTATTTATAGTTGGAGGAGCTGGCTGAGGGACAACTTACCTGGTTGGTAATGGTACACTACCTCATAAGTGGCTCTATCTAGGACAGGAACAGTTATGCAGATGAGCTCTGAACCAGTTTTCATGTCTAAGACATAAAACAAAGAGCACATCCAGTTAGTCAGAGTAAAAGCTGAGCCCATAGCTATGTCTAGGACAGAGAAACAGGACTAAACATAAAAAAACAGGCCTTATAATAATCATCTCTAAGGTGATATTTCTCTCTGGGATGGAGTCACGGTCCAACAGGAACATATCAGATGAAGCTATGATGAGGAAAAAGTATATTACCACCACCTAAAAGACATGAACAGAGAAAATTAGTGTCTTACTTTTGTTAAATGTAATATGACAAAAAATGTAACTTTGTTAAATTGAGATGATCGCAGATGCAAGTAATTCCTGACCCTAATAAATATAGGGCAAAGCTAATAGAGACATACAGTGAAAGACTGTGGGGAGAATTTTGTTATTTATTATTGCAAGCAAGGAACACATTATTTAAGTTATAAAATAGAAAAATTTGAAATAAAACTTTTATTATTTTAATATATTTTAATCAATTTGAATGTTTTGTTACTTAACTACTGGTTTCGCTAGATTCTTATTTGTAATATTTATTTATTTATTTTCATTATATTTTTATAGTATTTTCAAATGTATTTTTATTTTTTACATTTTAAGGAGTTTAAATTTTATTTTCATATTTTAGTTTTTTTCATATTTTTTTTTTTATATATATATATATATATATATATATATTTTTTTTTTATATTGAGTTTTATGAATTGCATTCTCCTTTCAAAAGTGGTTTTTCCAAATTAAATTCTCTATTTTACTTGTGGGGGAGGGCTTATTCCTCTGGAGTGAGGATTGAAGATGCTTTTTTATTGGTCTATGGCGATGTTAGAAGCAATATTTTTATTGGTCAAAGTGGGAATCTAAAAAGTGTGGTTTGTATTGACCTCGAAATAAAAAGAGAATGTGGATTCGTGAAATGCAATTTGCAAAGAATATGATTTTTAAAACTCAGTCTGAAAAGGATAAGTTTGAAAAAATATTGAAATTATAAAACATGCAAGAATAATTTTGAATAAATAATAATTATGTAGAAAAAATAACGTTTGAAAAATGTGAATTTAAAAAAAAATCTAAATCTGAGAAGCTACGCAAAACCATTTTTTTATTAAAACATTTTTTCTATATTGCATTTTTTCAATATTCAAATTCACAAAAGGTGTTTTGTTTTTTAAATTTCCATTCGCAGAATGTATTCTCAGCTTGCAACAATAAGAACAAAAAGAAACAAAATTAATTTAATAAAAGACTCGTTGATGTAAATTGATAAATCATCCAGGCTGCTTTTCAGTTTATGAAAAGTTTCTAAAACATCTGTCATTTTACTGTAAATAAGTATTTTCGATAAATCCCTTTTAGATGCAGTAAAAAAAAAGTCTATTCTCTGTAAAAATGTCTCACTTGGACCTTTTTTCTGCGTTTGTTCTCTCCGTCTGCAGGGGGAGTGCTCCCAGAGGTGCTATAACATCTTCGTTCTGGAAACGGTCTGCGTCGCCTGGTTCTCCCTGGAGTTCCTTCTGCGCTTCATTCAGACTCAGAGCAAGTGCATGTTCCTGCGTACGCCGTTGAACGTCATCGACGTGGTGGCCATCCTCCCCTACTACATCACCCTCATCGTAGACTCTCTGTCTGTGGGAGAAAAGCCAGCAGGCTCCGGGAACAACTACCTGGAGAAGGTGGGTTTGGTTCTTCGAGTTCTCCGAGCCCTACGGATCTTCTACGTGATGAGGTTGGCTCGTCACTCCCTGGGCCTCCAGACGCTTGGCCTGACGGTGAAAAGGTGCACACGTGAGTTCGGCCTGCTGCTACTGTTTCTCTGCGTGGCCATGGCTCTCTTCTCGCCGCTGGTGTTCCTTGCCGAGAGCGAATTGGGCGCCAAGCAGGAATTCACCAGCATCCCAGGCAGCTACTGGTGGGCTGTGATCTCCATGACGACGGTTGGCTATGGCGACATGGTCCCGAGGAGCATCCCGGGCCAGGTGGTGGCACTCAGCAGCATCCTAAGCGGCATCCTCCTCATGGCCTTCCCCGTCACCTCCATCTTTCACACCTTCTCCCGATCCTACGTGGAGCTGAAGGAGGAGCAGAACCGGGCCCTAAGGCAGAAGCCGGACTCGCAGGACAGCACCAAGTCACAGAACAGCGAGGACTCCCAGGAGATGGACAGCTTCCACGGCATCGCTGAGGCCAGGGTGGCAGCAGTGCTGAGGAGGAAGTCCATGGCAGCTCAGAGGGCGGCTGAGATTAGGGCATCCATGCAGACTTAAATGCCCTGCTTCAGTTCAATACGTTTCTGTGACTTTCCTGAGCATCAGTGTATCTGAGGGTGGCTACTCTTACCAAGGGGCATAGAAATTTTTCTTCTCTTTTGCACAAATCTTACTTCAAAATTGAACAGCGATTTATTCCTGATTCAAAACCTTTAGAAATTTAAGACTAAATGCCGGGAAGCTTGTGAGAAGGAAATCTAATGCCACAGCATCCCATCCTGTTCTTCAGTTCTTGGACTGAAATCTGCACTGCATTTTGTTAGGAAATAAAGGTGTTTACTAACTTGTCAAAGATCCATTATCGAAAAAGAAATACAGCGGATACCAGATATATACATTTACTGTATATAAAGAAATACTTTTTAAAAATTAAATCAGAGAAACCTTTCCTGATTTAATGTCACATAGGATTGCCTTCATATTTTCTTTTACTAAATGTTCAGAAGTTCACATTGGCCTGTCAGCAAAGAAGAAGCCATCAACAGCAAACAAAGAAAGATCACCATCTGTAAATTTTCTCAGGGACAAAGATCATAATTTTTATTGTTGGTCCTATAGTCTTATATAATGAAAATTTAATCGTGTGGCTATACTGATCAAAGTTAAAATTGAAGGAAGAAGGTGAAACTTTTTTTGTGTGTGTTCAGAACATCTTTTTTTTCCAGTTTTAATATTTATTACATCCTTCAACAATTAAACATACAGTGAAATCAGTGATGACAGTGTCAGTACTGTAAAGTGTGCAACATTAAGTGATTGTACAGAGAAGGACTTGAGTTTTTAACATTTTCCCCCCTGAACAGAAGGGAAAACTTTTAATCCCAAATGACCTTCACCTCTGGGAAGGATAGGTTTACGGTTTCTAGTATCATAAGGGTGTTTTAGTGCTGGAAATATTGGTGAGCTTCATAAAACAGCTTCCATCACTAGGAAATGATTATGACCGGATGCTCCAGATATCAGACATAAAGTGAAAGCACAATTTGGTCTAAACATAAAACGGCCCAAAGCAGCCAGTATGGGGTTATGTAACTGTCAGTGTAAGTCAATAACATGAATATATTTGACATTTTTTGTTTAGTTCTTGTTATCAACTTATAAATGTAACATCAGATGGTTTATCTGAAAATTCAAGTTTAGAAGTTACGAATTTAAGTTACAAAGTTAGAACGGAAAAAATACAAGAACAAATCACATCACGAAGAATGAATCACAAATAAGTAAAGTTACAAATTTACAACTACGAGTTTCAATTGAACCGGCCGAACCACCTGAGCGTGCCTGCCCAGGCATATAGAGGGGGTACCACCATCTGAGTGTGCCTGCTAGGGCATAGAGAGGGTACCATCTGAGCATGCCTCCCAAGATAAAGAGAGGGTACCATCTGAGCGTGCCTGCCAGGGCATAGAGAGAGGGTACCATCTGAGCATGCCTCCCAAGATAAAGAGAGGGTACCATCTGAGCGTGCCTGCCAGGGCATAGAGAGAGGGTACCATCTGAGCATGCCTCCCAAGATAAAGAGAGGGTACCATCTGAGCGTGCCTGCCAGGGCATAGAGAGAGGGTACCATCTGAGCATGCCTCCCAAGATAAAGAGAGGGTACCATCTGAGCATGCCTCCCAAAGATATGCGCGAGAGAGGGTACCCATCTTCGAGCATGCCTCCCAAGATACAGCGCGCGCGCGCGCTATAGGGTACCATCTGAGCTGTGCCTCGCCAGGGCATAGAGAGAGGGGGTACCATCTGAGCATGCCTCCCAAGATAATAGAGAGGGTACCATCTGAGCATGCCTCCCAAGATAAAGAGAGGGTACCATCTGAGCATGCCTCCCAAGATAAAGAGAGGGTACCATCTGAGCGTGCCTGCCAGGGCATAGAGAGGGGGTACCATCTGAGCATGCCTCCCAAGATAAAGAGAGGGTACCATCTGAGCGTGCCTGCCAGGGCATAGAGAGGGTACCACCTGAGCGTGCCTGCCAAGGCATAGAGAGGGTACCATCTAAACGTGCCTGTCTGACATAGAGAGGGTACGATCTGTACTGAGCAGAGACAATGCGTAGGCTTGGCAGAGCCAGGAGCCACGAATTGCTGCAGGTGAGCGAAAAGAGTTGAGGCGGAGCTAAGTTTAGAGAAAAGGGGACTGATGTTGGGGGTGAAGAGGTGAAGGAAATTGGTCAAAGAAGATGGAACTGCGGCTGAAGCAAGTGTAGTAGAACGAGGATGGGCTTGGGATGCGTGAACCAGGGCAGAGGAAGGATATGACCCAGGCGGTGCTTAGTGGGAAGACCGATGCTTTCCTTTTGGGTTTCCCCAGAGATGGGGATGCTAGGGAAATGAGAAGACTGGGTTGAGACGGAGATTAAACTCCACAGGGTAGAAGCAAAGTCAGAAGAGAGATCTGGGCTGAACTCTGGGCTACAACATTTTATCTTAGAAGGTGAGATGGCCAGGGAAGAGATTCAACGATAGATTTTAAATCAGTCATAGCAACAAGCTTGAGAAATGAAAGTTAGCCTTGGAAAAATACATTTCACCTGTAGTGTTAAAGACCAGCTGAAGACCAGGAGAGTGGAGAGAGTCTGTTTGGAGAGATTGAAGCAGATCCTCACAATATGGTTGGGCTGAAGGGGAGTGAGGACTTGATGGTGATTGGCTGGGGCAGAGGCACACAATGAGGGAATTGAATGCATGTTTAGGGCTAAACTGAATGAATACTTCCTAATTGTCATAAAAAGGACTGATGGCCCCTTTATTCAAGGTGAGACAGCCAGAAGGAAAGTTCAAAACGTTAATTAAAACAAACAGAACAGAAGCGCGCTGCTGTAGATCTGCGACTCTTGGCTGCTGCAGGAGGTGGGCGGGCACCGCCCAATCTCAGACACTCTGGTTGTGGGAGAAATACAGGTAAGTTACCACGATCATCTGACAGAAGAAGATAAACTCAGTGAGTCACTAACCTAGTTTCACAGTTCAGTCCATCTCCCTAGAAAGGGGTGCGATCCAGCCGCTGGGCTGGCAACCGGACGCGGCGTGCGTCGCCCAGAGTGTCCCTGATGCTGCAGCCCCGTGGAAGATGTCGGAGGCTGATCCATGTGGGGGGAAGACAGAGCAGGCAGGAGCAGTTTAGGAATCCAGAAAACCTCTGCTCTATCAGAGGTTTCCACCCAAACAGGAACAGCTGGATAAGACTTCCAGGAATCCACAGAGCTTCCAGGCAGGCTCAGAGTCAGAGAGGTGCAGAAACGTGCCCACACAGACACGCACAGAAGCAGACAGGCTCAGATGCAGACAGGCAGGCTCAGTGATTGAAGGTAACAGAGACAGGACGTTGAACCAGAACTTGATGCTGGAAACTTTAAACTGGTCTCCTCCTTGGAGCCAGGCTTAAAGGAATAAAAACTGATCCTCCCCGCATCCCGGTAGCCAAAACCCCTAAGGACTCGCATGTAAGCAAAGTAAAAATAGTACCCATCAGGAGACCAGAGATACACAAAACCCTCTTTCTCTCTGGCCACCAGGATCCAGGACATTAACCGTGAAGTTAACTGGAAACACCGAACAGAAAGACTAACAGGAAACAAAACATGATCTTGCCCCGAATGCTCAGGCTCAACCTAATATAAAGGCAAAGGATTACAGGAATGAAAATGAAATAAATGATAATTTACAACAGGGAGGGAAGTCCAGGCAGGTGAATGAAATAAAAGAAGTTAAAGTGGAGGAATCAGGCCAGGTCATGACACTAATAACCTTGTAATTCTTACATCTGATGTGATGTTTCTGCATGCATAAGCAATGAACAAGGAACAATACTAATCTTAAAATAATTTATGTTTATTGACTTTACATTTAGAAAGTCGTAGACACCCAGTGTTTTTTTCGTTTTCACCTTGTTGTCTTACCCAATATGCTATTTGAGGTAAAAAAAAAAAGTAATTTAAGGACAAAAACATAAATCATTTTCAGCAGCCATTACAATCCCTGGCACGAGTTGCTTACGAAACATGTGATCTGAAAAGTCGTGTGTGACCACGGATGCTCACAAACCTTGACGCCTGGCTCTGTAAGGAGAAATGGGCTGAAATACCTGCAAACATTTGGTTTTAAAGGGAACATTTTGGACCCAAGGCATACAGTTAAGAAAATGTTTTCAGCTGATAAATTATATATTTGAAAATAAAGATTCTGTTAGTGTGTCTCCTATGTTATATCTGGCTTAGAGTAAATACAAATATTTTCCTTTCTTTATTTTATTGTCAAACACTGAAAAAAAGGTATCTCTTTATATACAGTGTGTGTAAATATCTGGTTCCAATTTTAGATTTGGGTTTTATCCTGGTGTTCTACTAAAATGAATTTTAAGTCTGCGTAAACAGAAACACTTTCATAATAGGAGGCTTGAACCTTATACTAATGTTTTTAGTTTTTTCTAATATCACGTTATTTTCCCTTTAATAAGCAGCAGCCAAGACAGATGTAGTTTAATTCAACTGTTTATTATTAGTGTGTATCCACTAAAGTGTCACAATTGAATGGATGATGTTAATCAGCATGCTTTATAAGTGCCTGAGGTTGTTTATTAAAAAGATAATTTAAAGAATACAACCCCCCAGTTAGAGTGCCTTGCAAAAATATCCGCACCCCTCAAACCTTTTCCAGTTTCTGTCACTTCGTAAAACATACTCTTTATTGGGATTTTATGTGATTCAATTTCATAAATTAGTGTGTGTTCTAAGTGGGAGGAAAATAATGGATGAAGAATATAAAATATAAAACATTTTTTTAATCTCTTTTTAAAGCTATACTAAAAAAAAAAAAAAAAAATCCAGGGAAGCAAACCTCTTTTAGAAATCATTGCTTAGTAGGGTTGTAAGAACAAAAATTGATTCATTCAAATAAGATATTTCCAATACCAATTATTTTTATTTATTCAAAGTACGACAAAATAAATCTTAAATGCAAACAAAAATATTTATAGGCGAACATTCATGTCACTGATTTACTTTTATATAACTCTTAAACCCCAGCCACTAGGTGGCAGCGCTCCACCCAAGGGACTATTATTCAGCTGCTCTGTATGAGCCGCAGCATAGTAAGGAGATCTCGTGAAGTTTTCTAGTTTTTCTATTATAAAAATCCCAATATTCTGTTTTTGTTCATTTAAATGGATATGTCTATCTAGAGGAATTATATCATCATATATATACATATATATTCAATTCAGTTCACTTTATCTATATAGCGACAATTCACTACACATGTCATCTCAAATTACTTTACAGAAACAATTTAATCAAATCATACAGTTAGATTGGTTCAAAGTTTGTATCTAAAGCTGGGCGTACACTATCCGATTTTTTTAATTGTTGAACGCAGCTAGAGTAGAGCTCACACTGTATGACTCGAAACCACGTACATCTAAAAACCATCAGCTCCGCAGTGAGATGGAGCTACTCTGACTCTCCTAACCTGGAAGCCAAACCAGTAGAAGAGGAATATGAGGCCTCACTAGAGTGAAACGTGCGGCTGCCTTGGCAATTTGGGCAATTTTGTGCTGAAAAGAAAAGGCGGCAACGTATCTGTCAATTTTACAGAAAAGAACTCCATTTCACTCGCACCCTCGCCTATGCTTCTTCTGTTTTCATCTGAGAGGAAGAGGAAGGAGAAGAATCCTTGTTTGTGCGCGTCCACTGAGCGATTTCTGCCCATGACGGGTCCGGCCGGGACTGACCTTTGTATGATCTCCTGAAGGATCAGGAGGTGGTCATCAATTCCTATTGGCCCCTCGTGACCCCCTGTACACTACACAACGCTTGTAATCAGGCTGAAAGTCGGCCTGATCGAAAAATTCTCACACCCACTGGAAAGTCGCTTCCAAAAAGGGAAATAGCCTGAGATCATGCTGGTCCCTCGCACTGACCATGCATGTAGCAACAGTGGAGGAAAAACTCCCTTTTAACAGGAAGAAACCTCCAGTAGAGCCAGGCTTAATGTGAGCGGCCATCTGCAGAGGCTGACTGGAGTTTAAGGAGATAGAATCAGACATACAAAAGTAAGCAGATAAAC
The DNA here is from genome assembly GCA_018398635.1 of Cyprinodon brontotheroides. Lineage (NCBI taxonomy): Eukaryota > Metazoa > Chordata > Actinopteri > Cyprinodontiformes > Cyprinodontidae > Cyprinodon > Cyprinodon brontotheroides. The sequence continues at coordinate 7,978,917 of JAGKQL010000046.1, read as the reverse complement.
AAAACGTGACTTTTAACTAGCTCCACAGGTAGCCATCGCAGAATAGACACAACCTAGCAGATGAGCTACAAGCCAGTTCCCATGTAAGAAAAAGTAAAAGAGCACAAACAGTTAGTCACAGTAAAAGAAAAGTGGTCGTTGACAGTGGCCCAGCTAAAGATACTATGATGAGTTGTATGAATTGTGTGTTAACCTAACAAATAGTGCAGCATGGGAGGATTGAGGAAGAATGAAGAAGAATTATGAAAAGGGGTCCCTATGTCCTCCAGCATTCTAAGCATATAGCAGCATAACTATGCATAGAGATAGCTAAGGATAACTGTAGGACCAATCTAACTGTAAGTTTTAATTCTAGTATTCTAGTATAGTCTTGCCTACTATTTTAGTAAACTAGAGTCAATGTAGGGAAGTTTAGTCTCAATCTAGCTGTTCTGTGAAGACCCTGAGAGATTTTTCTAAAAAGGAAGTAGGGATGCACCAAAAATTAAGCTATTTCAAAAGGTTTTACTAAATATAATAGCAGTACTAAATTCTTTCACACAGTTAACAGTTTAAATTATTAACTTGAAAGGTTGAAGATTAGTTTATTATTCAACTATAAATAATATGGCATAAATACTATTGCTGAGTAATGTAGTTCCAATGTCATTCTAGTTAAACATAAAAGGTCTATCACGTAAATCCCCAATAAAATATGTTGAAATTTCTGGTGTGACAAAATAAGGAAAAGTTAAAGGCATGTATACTTTTGTGAAGCACTTCAGTCAAGTAGGCTTTACTATGTTGTGTTTTTCACCATCTCTAATATTACAGTATTACAGGTATTACATTAAACATATAGAAGCTTCGGTAAATCAGAGCTTATTCTGACCTTCACATTAAACGTACTGTCAAGCTGTGGCTCTCAGCTTAAGTCTCTTGTTATGTATTAGCTATGATATAGAAATTTTGGATCAGACTGTAATGTATTCAGATTTACCAGACTCACGGTTAATCAGACTAAAACCTGCCATGTAAACGCATTTTCAGTTTGATCTACGGTTTATTCCGATGACTTATGTCCATGCTAGCTACTGTTTTAGAGTTTAACCAGCTTGTTTCTTTCTATTTACCTTTTTTCTTTGGGTGATCGAAAAACAGAAATAGGAAAAAGAATATATAAATAAACCTATTTATGGCATTTCACTTTCTTGCTGATCTGTTTTTAGCCCATTTCTGTCCACCAATAAACCAACCTTTTTCATGTTACAGGAAGTCCTGTTATACCACTGATGATTTTTAAGCTAAAGTTGTTATGCAATTGAATCTTGTTTTGATTTTATATATTTTATCAAATAATATTTGGACTGTCATATATTGTTCTGTGAACCCATGACAAATGAAAGTGTGAATTGAGCTCAGATCACTGTCAAATAGTTAACTCTGCACAAATATTGAATAAATTCACAACTTCAATTCAGATTTAAAAATATTTCAGCTAAAGTAATTAAATTCAACTGAACTAATTCGCTAAAAAGGAATGAACAATGTTTGAAAACCATAATCAATAAAATGGTGCAAATATAACACAGTTCAACATGGATTTTATGTTTAAGAACCAAAGTTTATACTTATGAGCTTGTAAATAGGTCAAATACGCTTGAATAATCAGGCGCTGATAGAAGTAAGGCAAACATTATAAATAGCTGAAGGAATTAACTCTGTTAATCTTTGTGAACAGATGTGACCCTGGCTACGTTCACATTGCAGGCCTTGCTTGCTTGCCATGCTTGATTCCCATTTTTATGTGAAATCCGATTTTTTTGAGTTGCCGTTCACATTCCCAAATATATGCGCAATTTGTATGTGATCTCCTGTGTGAACTCCGCAGTCATACAACGCAAGTGTCCCGGCATGCGCAGTAGGGGACGCAATGACGCTCACAGGCCAGCATGCGTGCTCTTTTTCCGGAAGAAAACATGGACGGGAGTGCCAGCGCGCATCTCTTTCCAATCATAAAAAATAAATCTCTTCAAGATGGTTAAACATAAATACTGCCCCTCAGCATCATCATCTCTGCCATTGTTGTTGTTTTCTTGCAGCTTCTGCGTAACAAGACCAGTTCATCCGTGACCCAAGACGGGGCCATTTTGATCGCCTCAGGTATGAATCCGACCTGGCCGCTCAGACATTGAAAAGATCAGATTTCAGTATCAGATTGCAGAACGACCTACATAGCCAAGTGGCCTGGGTCGATTGGAAAAAAAATCGGATCTGTGTTGTTCTGACACAGCCATGAAAAGATCAGATCCAGGTCACATATGGGCAAAAAATGGTATTTGGGGTCACTTCAGGCTGCGGTGTGAACGTAGCCTCTGTTCTCACCATTTTTTAACTCAGCTAAAAAAAACATGTTCCACTCTAATATTCTGATTTTAACATCTTTTAACAGCTCTTAGAGAGCAACAGTGGACCTACAGACATCTTACTCTGCTTTGACCCAAAGCGTCCCTCTTACAACAAAGGTTTTATAATCTACCTCTGACATGGACCTTTTTGCTTCTATGCATTTGTTTTCAACCAAATCCCAAGATGGTGCCCATTGTAGATGCCGTCATTCACCTGCTTCAGAAAACAAACTTTTTATTTCTCCAGTGCATTTAACACAATTCATCCTGACTTTCTTTGTGAGAAACTTGAGAAGACTAATGTGGAGAAATCAACAATCGCCTGGATCAAAGACTACCTGACAAACAGACCACAGTTTGTTAGACTGAAGGGTCAGCTGTCTAATCAAGTAGTCATGAGCACAGGAGTACCACAGGGGGCAGTACTCTCACTATTCATTTTTATTTCTTATAATGGCTTCCAGTACCAGACAGAGTCCTTTTAGCTGCAGAAATACTCAGATTACTCTGCAATCATTGGGTGCAGCAAAGATTGACAAGAAGCTGCGTACGTAGAGCTGGTGATTCAATTTGTGGCATGGTGTGGAAACAATCATCTGATCCTGAATGTCAACAAAACAAAGGACATGGTTGTAGATTTCAGAAGAAACAGGAACAAGTTTATTTGCGTATACATCATGGTAGAAGAAGTGTAGGTGGTGGAGGAGCATAAATACCTTGGTGTTCATCTGGACAACAAACTTGACAGGAGACACAACTGTGAAGCCGTCTAAAAGAAAGAACAGAGCAGAATGGACTTCCTAAAGAAACGCAAGGCCCTTCAGCGTTTGCAGCAAGATGCTACATATCTTCGTTAAAATAGTTTGATCTCTTCTGCCATCATCTGCTTGGTTTACAGCATCAGATCAAATGAGTTAAAAAAAGTTCAACATACTGATAAAGATAACAGTTTCTTTGTTCTATGAACTCCTCTGGAAGCTCAGTAGATTATTTGTCAAAGAAGAATTCTTAAAGGAGAATTCCGGTTTTTTAACTTCTTCTAGCCGCCCATTTTCTGTAGTGTCCAGGATGAAATCGAATGATCGGCACCACAAAATTTCGACAATTGGTCCTGTCTCTGCTTTTTGGCTCATGCAGAATCACCCCCTGGCTGGCAGAAAGGTGGCTTTCATAGTGCATGTTCGAGCAATGTCCTAAAAAAAAACAACCTTAAACGTTCTTTTTTTTAAATAATATGCTACCACCTGCACACGAGATGCCAGCTGTTCAATGACGTCCAAAAAAGTTTCGTGAAGAAAAACCGTTCCTGGCCTCGTTTATTTTCATTTCTTTTACCTTATTAACAGACGAATAGTCTTTTCGGCTTTCACTCTGTTTAATCTCTATCGCCGCAGAATCAAGACTCCACTGCATTCCATTGTCAGAGTTCTAAAGTGTTTAACAGATTCTATGATTTCACGACGCTGGAGTACATTTTTTTAGCAGTTTTTAAAGACTATAAATGTGGGTATATCAGGCCCTATCAAGCTCTGTAAATGAATCTTGAGCTATTCCTACAGAACTCCCAACTGCAGCTACAAAATGCGCAATAAAACAATCTCAGGAAGCGCTCAGATCTTTTACAGGAAGAACAACAAGTAGGGACGCCATTGATTACAGCCGAAAACCCGGTTGAGTTTGCATTCATCTACAGATAAACCTACATTTCCAGAGTCATTATTAATCAGTAATTTCTGATCATGACCGAAAGTTCAGGAGAAGTTTTGAAGCAGCCAGGGTGGATTCTAAACCGAAACCAGACTAAATGCAGACAATATACAGGGAACCTCTGAAAACCAATCAAAATTTTGGTGTCGATCATTCGACGCCCTATCCTGGACACTACAGAAAAATGGGCTAAAAGTGTTAAAATCCGAAATTATATTTTGTATAAAACAAAGAACATTACTTACTTATAGCCAATCGTGAGCATCACTCTTCTGCATCAGACGGCCCCAATTGTTGAACAACTGCAGAGCGTCTTCAGAAAGACGCTCATTCAGATCCAGAGCTGGACAGACATCTACAACAACTTGATGGGAAAAACTTTCAGGTATAATAACATAAAAATTCCCCTGTGGGACTGATAAAATATTCAATGCATTAAATTGAATCTAATTGGTTTAGACAATGACCTTTAAGCAGAGAAGACAATTATAGACAGAAAAATTAATTGGATGAGAAACTTAATTTGCTTGTAAAATAATAAAAAAATATCCCTCACTAGCAGGTTTCTAAGAGTAAAATCTCCTGTATAGCCTGTTTTTACTCTAAGTAGAGATGCTAACATATGCTGAGCCATGTTAGATTGCATTATATTATCCATCAGATATGCTACATAAAAAGCATGCTAAGTGTAAAAAACAGTAATATGAATATTAAACAATATTTGGATTAAATTAATATGAATTCCAACTGTTTAATCAAAAATATTTCTCAGTGATTCACTTAAATAGATTTGTGATTTTTTTTTAAGCCATTTGTTCAAGGTTTAAACAGGATCTCAGCTCTTTTATCTTTTAATTTGGTGGAACATTTCAAATATGTCACATTTTTAATGACCAGCCAGAGCTGGTTTAATATAAGAATGGATTTGTGCCACATTAAAAAGATTCCTACCTCTCCTTATATGTCCTCTTCCTGTGGAAGAGGTGGGGTACACCCTGGAGAAGTCCCCATTCACCACAAAGACACGTGTAAGCACACATTCATGGCTAAGGGTCATTAAAAAAAGATGAATGTTTTTGTCTTCTACAAAAAGGCCAGAGAACCTTGAGAAAACTGACACATAAAAAGGTAAAGCAAGCAAACACCGATTGGAAGGACCCAGCTTTCAACCCTGGACCCTTCTGAGGTGTGACAGCAGTGCTAAAATCACACCATGGAAACTGATCAAGGTTCCTTTTTTTACATGTGACGCTGTCGTCTCTATAAATATCTGCAGCGTTTCACCTTGATGACCCTTTAATCCCACCTAAATTTAAACCTGTGTAAACTCACAGAGAAAACTCCGCCCCTTCATTTAAAACGCAAATCTCTCAATTTCTTGGTCAGTCGACGTCCCTAACCTCACCTTTGGTAATATAATCTGGATCATGACTGAAAGAACGAAATCCTGGATACAAGCTGCTGAAATTAGCTTTATCCTCAGGAAGGCTGGACCCCCCCTGAAGTCATAGGGAGGAAAGGCCGTTCCAACTATTGCATTTCCAAATTCTCCCAAGTGGGAGGGCAGGATTGTTGTGGCGGAAGGTTTTGTAAGCAACTTAGTGTTGCTAGTAGGTTCCCAATGGGAAATTCCATTGGGACCACGTAGTAGCACTAAATTGGTGACTTAGAAACAACACTGTCAAGGAACGCTATGGACAGAGGAAACATGCAAGACGAGGAGAGTTTAGTAGTCAGAGGTTGTGAATGAGTCTCCTCTGTCATACTCGCTTTTTATTTAGAGGAGGAAAGTGGGGACGTGGAGATGTTGTGGAAGAGGAAGCCAGGGCAGCAGAAGCTTGGTTTGGTGTAGAAGGCTTACAGCCGTACACGTTTTGAGCCCTTGCCTCGCAACACTGCCAGTTCTGTTAGCTCTAATGCCTCGCTGAAGATCACAGACGTCCATCCCCGTGAACACTGGGACGGAACTCAATGGGAAAGGAAATGATTCTGATTTCAACCGCTGCGTATATTAGCTGCGACACGAATCAAGGTGCTATGACCGAAAAAACTTGATTGACAGATGACGTTGATATATGATTGGCCTGAATTTAAGTGTACAAGCTGACCTAAAACTAACTGGTCTGCAGAAGAAAGAAGATAACGGAAAAAAAGCCAACAGATTTAAAGACAGGATTTTTTTCAAAAATAGAAATAATAAATAAATTATTTATAATTTATTATAAATACATTTTTTGGTGTGATTTTTTAATTTATTATATAATAAATAAATAAAAAAAAAATACATTTTGGGACAATATGGTCTGATAAAGAGTACATTTATATACATGTTTAAGCCAGACTGATTTAACATTTAAATATGATTTCCCTACGACTTTAAAGAGGCTTAGTGCATGACTGATATTGACTATTCATAATCTCTTAACAGAAAACCACTTAAATACGTTTGAGCTCTTTTTCTCTCTGCTCTCCTTAAAGGAACATCGCTCTGCCTCCTGGGGGAGCTGTGTCCTGGTCAACCGATAATCACCACTGGAAAACTTTTTGCTTCAATCTATGATCCTAGCAAGGTTTACAATTGCCAACCAATCTTTGAGAACTCCTCTAACTTCATGATTTTAACCTGCTTTTACTTGGTTTTGTCTAAGTTTGATTTTTACAAGTGTAGGTGTCATTTACTGCATGTCAGCAAACCATTTTCTCCTATGCAGGTACCTTGAACTGATGCATAAGATTCAAATCTAAATCCCCTAAAGCTGTAGCAGTGTTGGATCCATTAGAAGAAGCAGATTGCAGGTTGTGTTAACATGTTTCCCCTGCAGACTGAGAATCCATGTATCTGGATTTTACTGCAGCAGAAAAATACTTGAACACATCCCCCCTCCTGAAACTGTTCTGTGCAACAAGCAGCTTTTTCTTTCAGCTCAGATGTGGAGGTGTTGCAATAAGCATTAAACTGAAATGAATTTGCAGTTTGCATCATAAATCCATAGCCTGAGGAAGATTTTTTTCTTTCTGGAAAATGTAATAAAGAATATAATAAACATTTTCCTCTTTAAAAAAAAAAGAAGCTTTGATTTAATAATGTTTTACACCCAAGGATGCGCTTCAACTGTCAGAAGATTGTGTTCTGTACTATGAGCTTCTGAAATTGGCACTGCTTCATGATTTTTTAAAATAAATGTCATTAATAATGAATAAACTCTTTTCTCCTGGAGGATAGATGGATAAACCATATTTTAAGTTGAAGACAATCACAGTAATGGGATTATTACATGTCTCTCCAAGCAGACCTACTGTACATGCTGTCAGGCCATTTTTAGTAGAAGGCTGGAAAATAAAAACCTGACTGTTTCAGCTGTTAAATTAAACATGAGCGGTTCATCAGGGCAGCATACGGACACACTTGGACAGATTCCTCAAAGCCACCAACAAATCACCGTCTCATAAAGAAGCTCGGCGTTTCATATGCAAAGTTGTTGGGAGTAGATTCAATCCTACAGAAGCACAAATGTAATAATCCGCCCAGTTATCTGAGGACTGATTCAGCAGATGTCGGGTTTTTTATTGTATCAGGATGTACAGACACGGCTCCAAGTTTTTCAGGAAAGCTGCCTCCATTACAAGCAAAACATTTTATTCATTACCTCCCAGATATATATTTTATCCCATGGACGTTTTACTGCAATGCATTTGATTGGTTGATGTTTTTCACGGTCAATGTGATGTGATTCCTGAGATACATGGGGGGAGGTAACATTAAATTAGTACATGTAACATTTATTTATCTACCTAATACATGATTGCAATATCAAATATACAATTAAATTGTAAAGTGAACCATTGTACTTGGTCATTTGATCATTATAAAATGCATTAAAATTTAAATTTAAATAATTAAATGTCATTTTTTAGAAAAGCATTTTACTTGAAGTTACTTCCCTTTCAATGTTTAAATGAATACAGAGTGAACTGAATCAATGTTTTTTGTTTTTTTTGGGGGGGGTCGATAGAGGGGTTGAGGGTCTTGCTCAGGGACCCAGGGTGGGAGGCTGTGGGGATAGAACCGGATTAGATTATTATAAATGTTGGAACCCTGGGACATGTTTCGGTGGCACAGTGGTTAGCGCATAGACCTATGCACAGAGGCCTCCTCGACACGAGTGACCAAGGTTTGGATCTGACCTGTGGTCTTTGTTGTGTTGTGATTTTATGTTCAATGCCCATCCATTTTGGATGCCATATTTATGTTATATTCCAGCTGGGATTTTATATTTCTGATACTTTAAGATGTTTATTGACCTCCTCAGTAGGGGTGGTAAATATCTTATTTAATCAGATATTTCGGCTGTTATATATTGTTTATGAACACACGCCCTACTAGCTGTGTGTTAGAACAATAGATGAAAGAATGATTCGACCACAAATCATTGGTCAAACTGTTAATTCTGCACATACATGGAATAAATTCACCACTTCTGTTCAAAATATAGGATTTTATTAACAAAATTCATTCAGCTCCAAATCAAACATGTTTCAGTTTAAAACTCTTATGTAAACCTTGTGAAAGTCAACTCAACTAAGACTAGTAAAACTCAAGTAAACTAAACTACTATGTACAAAGAGGAAGGGGAAACATGGTTGAAAACCATATTACAGTTTAAGATGGATTTTGTGTCTGAAACCAAAGTTTATCTGGAAGAATTTGGGATCTGATCAAATTAGCTTTTCACTAATTTAGAGAAACTGGAATGTTTTCAGACCAATTCACAATTAAAATCCATGAGGTGAATAAAACATTATTTAGCCAAATAATCTTTTATTAAATGATTTGCTTAATCAGGAAGAATCGTGGCTTCAGTTGGACTTCAGGATGGTAACTGGAAACCTATTATATAAAGTCTGTCTCTCAGATCTGTATGTACGTGCGCAATGTTTCTTATTAGTCAATATTCAGAAGCACTGATTTTGCCATGTTGATAATAATACTTGTACTCATTGTTGTCTAGGTCATCTAGGATTGGGTCTTGGTGTCAACAGTCTCAACAGAGACTTTCCTTCTTCCCAGGGACCTATACATCGTCCCTCCAGTGTGTCCTGGGTCGTCCTTTAGGTCTCCTTCTGGTGGGATATGCCTGGAACACCTCCTGAGGGAGACGTCCAAGAAAGATGTCCAGGCCTCCTCAGCTGATTCCTCTTGTTGTGGAGGAGAAGTGGCTCTAATCTGACAGAGCTCCTCACCCTATCTTTAAAGTCATAGGGAAGTCACATGTCAAATCATTCTGGCTTAAACATGTATATAAATGTTCTCTTTATCAGACCAAAATTCAGAAAATGTCTATAAAAAAAAAAAAAAAAGTTTGGTTTTATTTTCTAATTATCCTATACAGGCCAATTAATTATACGTCAGCTTGAACACCTAAATTCGGCCAATCATATATCAACAGTCATCTGTCAATTTCATGTTTTCGGTCATAGCATCTTGATTCATATGTCGCAGCTAAGATACACAACGTTTGAAAAAGGAATCATTTCCTTTCCCATTGAGTTGCCGTCCCAGTGTTCACAGGGATGGACGTCTGTGTCTTCAGCAGGCGTAGAGCTAACAGAACTGGCAGCGCTAAGTGCAGGCAAGGGCTCAAACATGTACGGCTGTAAGCCTTCTACACCAAACCAAGCTTCTGCCGCCCTGGCGTCGTCCTCTTCCACAACATCTTTTCCTCCCTCTAAATAAATGTATGACGGAGGAGACCTGGCATCCACGCACCTCCAACACAAACTCTCCTCCTCTTTGCATACAAGTGTTTCCTCGCTGTCCTTAGTGTTCCTGGACAGTGTTGTTTAAGTGAAACACTCAATTTTAGTGCTACTTGGACCTAATGGAATTTCATTGGGAACCTACTAGCACTAAGTTAAGTAACCTTCCACCACAACAATCCTGCCCTCCCACTTGGGAGAATTTGGAAATTTTCCCTATGACTTCAGGGGAGAGCCCAGCCTCCCTGAGGATAAAGCTAATTTCAGCAGCTTGTATCCAGGATTCCGTTCTTTCGGTCATGATCCAGATTATATTACCAAAGGTGAGGTTAGGGACGTCGACTGACCAAGAAATTGAGAGATTTGCGTTTTCACTCATCTCTCTTCTTACCACGACATACTGATGCAGCGTCTGCATTATAGCAGCAGCTGCACAGTTCCGGCTATCGAACACTAATGATTCATTATATATTTTTGACAAGTTCTTCAAAATTGTTTAAAAAACACTTGGAAAGGGCTTGAAATTTTAAGTGTTAGTCTTATGAATTGGAGACCTGCAAACAATGACTTGGTCACTTGTTTGTTCAAAAGCCCATTACAGCCTCCAGGTTAAACATTAATCTATAAAAAATAATATAATTGTAGATCCTAAACTTGTGAAAAATAGATCCCTGCACTCAACGATGGCAGATAATGGTTTGGTAATTCTTGCTATGCTTGCCAAAGAATAAATCTTGATCTCTTTGTGCGTCATTTTGCCACCCAGCACAGTTCCTTCTGAAATCAAGCAACTGTTACGAACTAATTAAAAGTTTTTTCCTCATGTTTTCTTTTGTTCATTTCATTTGATCATTTTTCTTAAACTGTCTTTCACCACAGCAACTTTTTTTTCCCTCTAGATATAAGAAGCCATCTGTGAAATTTGCAGTAAATGTGAGTTTGGGTGAGACAACGAAACTGTACTGATTAGCTTTAGACCAATGAGCACGAAAAAGGAACCTACTTTGCTGCATTAATGCAATTAATGAGCCCCGTAAGTTTTGAAGGGAATACATTATAAAAGTGTTCACTTTATTTGGAAAATGTCCCTCCTTTATGTTTCTGTGACTCAACTGGATTATTTTTGTCTTATTGTCTCCCGTCTGCAGCATGTGAAGAGGCTCATTATAATTTATGTGCTATTCTCTGCCTCAGATGGCATATGCCCAGAGCCCAAAGAGACCATGCCTGGTGGGCTCATTCCACCTTTGACAACTGATGTCTCCCAGAGCAACTCTGCATGTGTGGCCAAAATGAAAAAAAAAATAAAAATAAATATCCAGCATGTTGAGGAATAAAAATAATAAAAAAGTCAAGGTGCAGCCGTCCCCATTGTCATCTTTATTAGAAGGTAATGCCACACTACATTTGATTACAGTGTTTAAACAGCCCTGGTTGTTTATGAGTTATGAGTTATTGAGCTAGGCAAAGAGTTTAAAAGAAAATGAAGCAACAGCAGATGAATATAGACCAAACAGTAAATTATATCTTTATGATAAATAAAAAAACAAAAGATTGGTTTCTGACCTCAACTTGAAAGAAACAAGAGACTTTGGGAGCAATATTGTTGCAAAATTATTTGCACGTGTGTTGAGAGGTGTGTGTGTCTGTATCTCGATTTGTGTGTGTGCAGCGGGATTTGGAAAATGTGTAAATAAATCTGGAAATTAGTGAGGAGATTTGTGTGTCTGAACAACAATCTGCAAATGTGTAAAACTACTTGTGTGTGTAATCAAATTTTCAAATGTGTAAAAACAAACCACAAATCTGTATTCAGACCTATAAACGTGTACTAAGATTTGCACATTTGTACCAAGATTTGCAAATGTGCACTAAGATCTGCAATTGTATACTAAGATTTGCAAATGTGCACTAAGATCTGCAATTGTGTACTAAGATTTGCAAATGTGCACTAGATCTGCAATTGTGTACTAAGATTTGCAAATGTGCACTAACACAAATTTGCACTAAGATCTGCAAATTTGCACTAAGATCTGCAAACGTGCACTAAGATCTGCAATTGTGTACTAAGATTTGCAATTGTATACTAAGATTTGCAAATGTGCACTAAGATCTGCAATTGTGTACTAAGATTTGCAAATGTGCACTAGGATCTGCAATTGTGTACTAAGATATGCAAATGTACACTAAGATCTGCAATTGTGTACTAAGATCTGCAATTGTATACTAAGATTTGCAAATGTGCACTAAGATCTGCAATTGTGTACTAAGATTTTCAAATGTGCACTAACACAAATTTGCACTAAGATCTGCAAATTTGCACTAAGATCTGCAAACGTGCACTAAGATCTGCAATTGTGTACTAAGATTTGCAAATGTGCATTAAGATCTGCAAATGTGCACTAAGATCTGCAATTGTGTACTAAGATTTTCAAATGTGCACTAACACAAATTTGCACTAAGATCTGCAAATTTGCACTAAGATCTGCAAACGTGCACTAAGATCTGCAATTGTGTACTAAGATTTGCAAATGTGCATTAAGATCTGCAAATGTGCACTAAGATCTGCAATTGTGTACTAAGATTTGCAAATGTGCATTAAGATCTGCAAATGTACACTAAGATCTGCAATTGTATACTAAGATTTGCAAATGTGCACTAGGATCTGCAATTGTGTACTAAGATTTGCAAATGTGCACTAGGATCTGCAATTGTGTACTAAGATTTGCAAATGTGCACTAGGATCTGCAATTGTGTACTAAGATATGCAAATGTACACTAAGATCTGCAATTGTGTACTATGATATGCAAATGTACACTAAGATCTGCAATTGTGTACTAAGATTTGCAAATGTGCACTAGGATCTGCAATTGTGTACTAAGATTTGCAAATGTGCACTAACACAAATTTGCACTAAGATCTGCAAATTTGCACTAAGATCTGCAAACGTGCACTAAGATCTGCAATTGTGTACTAAGATTTGCAAATGTGCATTAAGATCTGCAAATGTGCACTAAGATCTGCAAATGTGTGTTTCAATCTGTGAGCACTCAGAGACACTTATGTCTAAAGTGTTTTCACTTCAAGACCCAGAAATATAGACAAATCATTGGTTACAAGTCAAGCTTTTTTTCGGTTGGCTCTCTTTACACACGTGATTTTTGCTACATTTCTGCCATGTGAAATCTGCAAATGCATATAGAGCAGAGAAGTAGTTTTACACATTTGCAGATTGTTGCTCAGACAGACAAATCTCACACATTTCCAGATTTATTTACACATTTTCAAATCCTGCTGCACTCACACAAATCAAGATACAGACACACAACTCTCTACACACGTGCAAATAATTTAGCAGCAATGTTGCTCCCATAAGAGACACCTTACTTTAGTAAGAGCTGTACAGCATTTCACATTACAATTAGAAAATAAAACAAAAGCATAAGAAAATACATGGAAAACTACAATTGTTTAAAAAAGCAAAGACTTCAGCGTTTCCCTCAGAGTGGCCGAAGTTTCTGATTTTGTTTTTTTTTTTCTATTCAAGCGTTTTGCTGGTCCATGTGGAGAGAAGTTTCTGTTTCTTGATACTGCGAAAGAGGACAGAATGAGGTCTCTCCTGGTGCACAGTTCACTGAAGTGCTGACAGTGTGCTTCCCCTGGTTTGGCTTTATCTCTCCACAGTAACAAAAAAGATACAACAGATAGACTTACATAGAAGATCCTCAGTTAGTGTGAAAAGGAACCAATGACCATAAAGATACTATAAACCAAAGCCATGGAGGATATAATTGATGCTGATAGATCTAAAATAAATAATTTAACTTTTCTGTCTGTACTATCCACTGGCAGAACATTCACGTCTCGCTGCAAGATGACATATTTATCTTTTGTCGAAATAGTTCAACAACTTAAACTCTGGTAATCACTCATATTATTGTTATAACCCATTATGTTAAAGAAAAAGCAGAATCTATGGCCTTTTCCTTTTATTTACTCATGTCATAAAAGGGAAATCCTCTTACAGCTTTTGAGTTATAGATTAAAATTTCACTGTTGAAAAACTCGGGGCATTGGGAATCAAAAGTTATCTAAAAATATATATATATATTCTGCATCAAAGCATGCGAGTGTAGCAGGGCATCAAAATCTGTTCGCTTGCAAAACAACATCAGGGTGTTAGAACTTTAATAGGTCAGATCAGAAGAATATAATTTTTTTTGTGTGGCATCTGAGACCAGCACTTATTATATAAAGAAGCTTAATGACATCACTTTAGCCCCGCCCCCTACAAAAAATAGGAAATTTCAAGTTTAACCAATGGACGTCCTTTCTTTTCACTGCGCCCCCTATGGATTAGGAAATTGCAGCCACTGCTGTCGTGAAGGTCGGATTTGGGCGATATTGGCGTAAGCATGGGGGCAGTGGTGCGTGGCTCCCATGGTCGACTTGTGCTTGTGACTTTAATTCCTTTTATTATTATACACCATTATATGTATATGTATATATATATATATAAATATATATAAAATATATATATATATATATATATATATATAAATATATATAAAACAGAACGAAGAATTAGCCTGAATTTACCATTCCCATTTAAATTATAATTATAATCTATTCCAACCTTGATACCAAAATGGAAGGATGGAGAATGGTTGGCACTTTTAATTGTGATTAATTGACCAACATAAAATATGCTTACAGTCATAGTTCTTATTTTTACATTGATGTAAATGTGACTTAAAGCTACAGTGTGTAATAATTACAGGGATATACAGTCAGAAAATGTAATATATTATACATAACTATGTTATTTATCATCATCTACGCAGCTCAGCCTCTTAACCTTAATATTTGCGCTTGCCTTAGAATTGCTATTTATAATTACATAGGAGCCGGGTCTCGCAGCCATGGAGGCAGACATCTTTGGCGCCACGGCAGAGCAGAGCCAACAAACTAGGCGATTAAGTAGATCACCAAAATGTCACAAACGATGTAGAAAAATAACAGGTATATTTATTATCTTAATTCTACATGAAATCTATACCCTACACAGACTAATGAAATACTATCTGTAAAATTATCTATGTAAACAAACCTCATCACTTGAGAAGGTAGGTGATGCGGATGTCGCGGGAAGACATTTTGTCCCGTACGCTCGCCGTACTGTTGGGAGGGAGAAGCGGGTAGCTTTGGGGAATGTTCATGTTGCTGCAGTCTGACCTGACCGCTAGATGTCGCTAAAAGTTACACACTGTAGCTTTAATGTTTCCCGCTTCTCTTCATTTGTGTAAAATCTATGCTAAGTTTAACGCAGTATTAGAAAAACTATGTAAAACTTTGTCATCTTATTATCCAATTTAAAGTTGTAAAAAAAAATGAAAATAAATCATAATTACAATAACTGTGGTAAAGCTAGGTGACTTTATCCCAATATAGCTGCGAAGCTCATGATAATTTTCTAGCTAGCAAACTAAATTTGATGAGTCTGCGAAAGAAAAAAGCAACCAAGTAATACGGTAATCATTGTGGTGCTAACTAGCTTAGGAATGGCTAATTAATAAATCTTTAGTGTTGCCATGTTGGAAAGTTCAGAGAAGCTTGGAATTTTTTTTTCATTGGATCTCAAACTTCTGTGGGTATTCTCGGCTCGTACCTCAAGAAAATCACACTTCTGAGTACAGAGAGAGAGATACCCTCAAAGAAAAAGTAGCCTAATAATCTCTGAGACTGACTATGTTCCATTTGCAAGAGCAACTAAATGTCCAAAATCTAAACATTATTTAAGTTCGTAATACTCTATGCAGACGCTCTGTCTGCACTAATGAAGAACACCACATGATTTCCCACCAGATACATGGAGAGACTCCAACTGACTGGAACCCATGGGCTGGTCTAGACAGGGGCCAACGGGGGCCAGTGCCCCTGTAGATCATGTCCTGGCCCCTGTTTTTACCCCTGTTCTGAAGACATAATACTAAAAGAAATTCTTATGATTATATGCACTGGAACAGACATGGTTACTGATAGGCGCTTTGGATCTTTTTCACTTTTTTCTTACAAAAATTCTGTTTTATCAATTATTTAAAAACAATAAGGTGATAGCTTCAGTGCCATTGAGATAGGATCCCATTTTTTTAAACAAATATTCTAATTTTTACAGCTAATTTATAAATTTTTTTGTTCCAATTCTGACTTTATAAACTGTAATTTTCACTTAAATTAAGTTAGAGATATGTAAAATTCCTAAATTATGAATGTATATTGATCTAATATTCCAAATATTAGCTTTATTTGGTCTTTTAGATATTTATATAGATACAGGATTTTTATTTTTATGATAATCCAAATGAAAATTTTCAAGCCAAAAATAAATATAAATATATATATATATATATTCTGACATATAATTTTATTAAACCTAATTGAATGGAAATTTTAATTTATGCAGCTCTCTTAATATGTTTGAATCCCTTGGCCTGTATTTCTGTTTCATGCTTTTCTGTGCCCCCATGAAAACACGGAGGCCCCCTCCTGGCCCCCTGGTACATTTGGTCTAGAATCACCACTGCTGGAACCTGACCTAATTTTTAAACGATTTGGCAAATAATTGTTTGACCAATCAGAGAAACGAACAACACTGAGATTTCTAACACAAATACTTTGCTGATTATTAACAATTGGCAAAATAATTCAAATGACACAATGGCAGAAGTAACAAAACCCGACACAGTAGAAGATTCTGAAAGTTATATCTTTCATTCGACACGCCCTGTTTAAAATAGGGAAGCGTCACAAGCAACACAAATTCTGTGCTTCATTTTCTCCAGTAACACATTTTTCTTCCTCGCCACACGAAACAAAACACTTTCAGTTTGTCACATGGCTTTTAGGAAAGAGTCAAATACAAGGCAAAAACTAGAATACAGAAACTATAACTGATTACACAACAGGAAAAATATTCTTATTTTTTATGGCATCAGTTTTTTTTTCCTTACTCTTAATTCCCAGAAATACTTCAATATTCTAAAAGTGTTTTCAGATCACAATGGGAAAACAAGTTATTAAAAAACCCCTGAAATTATTAAATACCAGAATAAAAAAAAATCTAGCAGTTCTTAAAAAAGAAAGAAAAAAAAAATGCCAAAGAAGTGATGTATTTAAGTTAACATGTAAATATTTCTCCAATACAGATTCCTTCTGGCTTTGCTTATGTTCAGTTCATCAAAAAAAAGCATAAAAAGGATAATGTAATTATAAAAAGTAGAAAAAATGGTTATATGTATATTGTAAATGCCTCCTGAACCTCACTGCTGTTTCCTGTTGACCCCCTTTCTGTCGCAGCCTGGTAGTACAGGTAGATAGGGGTTTGGTGAGCAGGAACGGTCTACTTCAGGACCCACTAAAGCCCTTTAAAATTGAGACTTTGACTAGACCATCTCCATCTTATAAATCTTTGAGGTTATTTCTTCAGATTTTTGGAAAAACCTCCAGAACATCACACTGCCGCCACCATGTTTGACTCTTGGTATGAGGATCTTTGTCTGTTACAGACTGCAGTCCTTCTAAAAAGTTCCACCTTTGTTTTTTTAGTCCACAGAACATCAAAAAAAAAAAAAAAAAGGTTTTGAGGATCATGCACATGCCTGTGAGCCAAATCTGGCTTTTGTTTTTATTTTGGCAAGTGGTGGGTTTGGCCTTGAAACTACCATTTTCCCCCATAATCAAAACAGTGACCTTAAGGAAAGAGAAGTCTGTGCTGCTTTAGATGCAGTTCAGCTTTGTTTCGTGCCCTCCTGGAGTAATTTTGATTGTGTGGTCTCTCCTGTGAAGGGCTCCCATCCTCTGCAGCTGTTGTTTAACGCCGTACTAGAATAACCGACTGATGTCACTTGAATTCATTTACCTCTTGGTTCTAAATTTCCTTGACACCAGGGGTCTGATGTGTTGCTTTAAGCCTTCTGCGTGTCAAACAGGTTCTATTCAAGTAATGTGTGCTGGTTTGGATCGCTTTCATTCCCTTAATGAATGAAAGCATAATTTAAAGTTTTCCTACTGTTTGTATTTACTGAGCTTGTTTATAAAAATGATGAGATGATCTGTAACAAATGCATTTTAAATGTTAAAACCCCTCTCTGCAGGTTCTGTCTAATTACACCTATAAAGGAATAGGGTTGGGCATCGTTTGAATTTAAACAATTCTTCTTCAGTTTTACTGTTTCGAATCCAGATCGTATCGATTCTCGTTTCTGACTCTTTCAAGTAGAAGAATCATAAAAGTTTTTATTTTTTAGATATAGTCTGAGCTTTTAAATGAAATTTAATTACTTGAACATCTATCTTTACATAAATGTCACATATTTATGTTATATCAGAGTATTTTATTGACTGGATTCTTACCGTGGCATGGTTTTAGGAAGGTTTCAGAGTCTATATCCACAACATCTACCAAAAAAGTTCAAAACAATCCACTGTTGTTTCCAAGTTTGAAGATGTTTTGCTTCCTGGATGGAAAGCGAAACGTCTTTTTTTTTGGATTGACTATGACCTGGATGACTCTTCACCAACATATTTACTTTTGTAGACAGAGGAACGATCAGATTTCCTACTTCATCATCCAATTAGTGGGTTTCATCACATGAAGCAGAAACCAAATTAACTAAAATAAGACAGCAGATAAATTTAAGCTTAAAATTTCAGCATAATCAAAAAAAAAATGTTCATTCTATTCAGAACGTGTAGAGAAAGGCGTGTATCTGGTAAGATATAAAGTCGGAAAATATGAAAAAGCTGTGCTCTACCTGAAGAAGGGGCCCTACGAATTTAGAGGAGGAACAAATTCACTTAGGAAAATCTACGTTACAACACTAGCAGAGCAGGCCAAAGATGAGGCTCCATCCTGACTTAGAAGGTGATTAATCAGGCCAATATAATCCCATTGCTAGTGTCGGACATGGCCGACTGGTCATTTCCTTATTTAACATTAAGCCACACTTTTTAATGCCACAGAACAAACAGATGGACACACACTGCTGTCCATTCCTCTTTGCTGATATTAGGCAGCTTCTACTTTTTGTGGCATCGAAACTAAGAAACTTTAAACGATTCCCGGAAAGTTTAAAGGTTAAAAACGGTTCCAATCGATATACCTTCTTGATGCCCAAACCTATGAGAAAACTTTGACCATGTTACATTTTCACCAAAGCTGATGCCATTAGTCTGTTCATTTAAGGCTTGAAAGCATTTTGGCAGCTTACCACACTAATGAATCAGGTACGCGTTTACCTGTCGTTTAGTTCCATTAAGAGGTGAAACACTTCTAAGCATAAAAAAACAAATCATTAGTAACCAACATGAATGAACCAATCTTTTTTTTTGTGCTTTCATAAACAACCCAGCTTTTGATTTCCCAAACCAGCAGAGGAATGAAGACGGACTTTCAGTGGAAAAAGAACAGCAACAATAGTACAATCAAAGAGTGGTCAGTGGCTGATAAAAAAAAAACACAAAACAGGTAGAATAAAGTCAGAGGGAGCTGGATTTTCTAATCTGTCTAAAGGCCACTAATGTTTCTAAGTGATGTAACAGTTTCAGGAGTACAAGACGTTTCCCTGTGGACCTGAATCCTTCCAGATTATGGTTTTAGATGAAAAAAACGATGACCTTGAAGACTTAACCAACAAAGCATAACTCCATCTTCAACACTATGCCTGTTTGTACATTCAGTAACACGGATCTTTACAGGGCTTTTTTTTTTTTTTTTGCACTGTGAATCCATTACAAATACTCAGTAGCTGGTAGCAGCGGGTCATGAGTGATTGGAAAATTAAGGCAGAGGCTCAATGCAACATTCATCACAATGTGGACGACAGAAACTGGTCTGAGCTCAGTGCGAACGTGTGTGAAGTTTACATATGGGTATGAAGAGTGTTCCTCCACATGCGCAGGCTGATTGGTTGTGCATTAGAGGGTGCATGCATTTCAGCACATCGAGAGGAAGTCTATAGCTTCAAAAATAAAATAGATTTTGAGTGAAACAGGCGTCCCTTAAGAACCTCCGAGGCGTAGAAGCCATATTTAAGTGTGTTTGTCTTCGCATTTGAGCAGCTTGCTTGATCAGGTCCTTTGGTATTCCTCTATCTTTAGACTCTCTGAGTTTCCTGATGATGTGTGGCGGCTCCTAAAGAACTTTGGCACTGGTGGTGAGGGAGACGGTGTGGGACACCGGTTTCTGCGGGTAACGGCTGTAGTAGTAAACCTGGAAGAGGATGGCGACGTCCACAAAGACCTGCAGCAGGCCGCATGTCCAGAACTGCACGGGAGCCTCTGTGAGCAGGAAGTAGCCCGTTTTAAAGGTGTCGCCGCTGGTCCACATCAGAACCATCTTGATGCTTGGAGGGAAAAAGGAGAAAAGAGGAAGGCAGGTATGAGTATCATAGGAGAAATTTAAGAGTTACAAAAAAATACGTTTAAACTCCCAAATGTGACTATGAGGCATGTTTTAGTTGACCCCTACTTCAGTCACCTTCTGTTTTAAAAAGAAAAATAATAATTAAATTCAGTTTATTTATTTAGCACCAATTCACAACACATTTCATCTCAGGGAGCTTTACAATTAAAACCACCAGATCATACAATCAAATGAAGTTAAAATTTTCCACTATCTAAGGAAAAACCAGTTGATTGCATCAGACTCTCATTGACTGGAAGGCAATCCACTCACACTAAGCACATGCTTGTGGCTTATAGTGGAGAGGAAAAACTCCCCTTTAACAGAAAGAAACGTCCAGCAGAACCAGGCTCAGTGTGAGCGGCCATCTGCTGAGGCCCACTGGGATTCAAGGGGGAAAAAAATAACCGAGGTCAAGTAATTTTAAAGGCATAAGCAAAATAAACAGTGTTTTTATTTATTTATTTAGGGGTAAAGAAATTAAGTACCCTAGAATGATATAAAAAAACAACTTTAAACTGCTATACTGATTATTTTCTGTTAGCATTAGCATATGCGGCCATCCAAAGAGCCACAGGCTCAATGTACTTTGCTGTTTTTGTTCCTAGGAATGTATAAAACCTGGGGTTGGGCCATATGCAGGCTTGAACTGGGAACGATTTTCGGCCCTGGCATTTTTTCCATCTACATCGGCCCACTTATGGACCATAATTTTGTTTATTGCAGGGATTTACAGTTTGAAGAAATAGAAAATTACACAATATGCCAACTGTCACACGGATGTGCATGACATGGAAGGGCTATATATACTGCAGGCTTCATTTAGGTAGGTAACATTGTATTGCTTCTTGAGCTCCTTGAGTTATTTACTGTCACAGGTAGGAGCTCGGGCCATAGAGTTAATGTTGGGGCCGGTATGATTTAAGGAGGGCCGGCCCTTGCACGCTGAAATTAGGACCGACTCACCAGGCAAATGCCTAGAATCACAGATTACCAGTCCAAGCCTGGCCATATGGTTGCTGTTTCGTAACAAAAAATACAAATGACATACATTGCTTCAAAGCACATCATCAATTCTGGTAGATGACCTTTATTTAAACTGCAAGAAAACAACATTTGCAACTAATGGTATGACACAGTGACACCATTCTGGATTTTCAGAAATGTAATCTCCGTAACTAAAACAATTCCTATAATTAATAACATCGACGAATCTGCCACGTCAGCAGATAACATATTGTATATTTTGAATAAAAGTTGCGAATGTATTCCATGTTTGCAGAGTTAACCGTTTGACCATGATTTAAGCTTCAATCACACCTTTATTTGTTGCCATTACTCGTTTGCATTTGGGAGTGAATTCACAGAACATATGATAGCCCAGAGGCTTATTTTGATTCAATAATAAAGTCACATCAGCCTTTAATTTTATAACACCAGGTCTTAAGTGGAAGACAAAATCCCTTTAATGTTCGAAAGTGTTGAGGAAAGTCCATCTTTGAGCAAATGAAGCAAAATATGAAAGCTCATGATGGGTCAATTCATTTTTCTGAATTTCTAGTGACTTTTCTCCCCCTACAGTTCAATTTAGCCACGTAGAACAAATCCTGATCACAGTTGGGGTGGGGTCGGAGGAATGTTATTAGTTCAGCCATAAAGGAAATAGCAAATGGAGCAGAGTAAAAACCCTGGGAAATGGTTATAATGATCCTACTACTCACTGCTCTGGCTGGCTATTAGCTCCACATCCTGTGGCACATTTCTGATTATAAAACTCATAGGGGAGCTTACAGTACACACTGAGATCTTCACACAGGCATGTAAGTAACCATAGAAATAGAAAGAGAGGGATAACTGCAGCTTAAGAGGGAAAAAATAACATTTTTAGTGTTTTGGAAGAGCTGATGCTGTTATGCTACTTGGTTGAGTTTAGTCGAGGATCCTTAACTTCATCTCTGAAATATAATCAATGGCTCTACCTGAACACATGCAGGTTAAGGACATTTTGTTAGCATAACGAGGGATGGGGGTGGTCAGGGGCAGGAGTGGGTAATCTGCTCCATCCATCCCTTTTGGCTTTATTTTCTATTTATTTGCTTCACCTCCATTTCTTTTATTCTTTTTTCACATATAGGTAGGGATCATATGCAAAATATCACTTCCTGTCTTTCTGTTTGCTGGTAGCAGCACCTACCATAGACCTAAGATAGAACCTAGATAGGAGATTTACTATACATTTAAATAGCGCTGATTGAATCAGATCAAAGGTCAGAGGTCACAGATTAGTGGACCCGGGTCCAGATCCAGACCCACCTACCGGCTAATCCGGACCGAACCTGATTTGAATAATTTATAATTACCGCATGTTGTCTAACGGCAGTGCTCCAAGTAACTTCACCTTGCACCGCTTCTCCTGTTAATACGGTAAAGCCTTTCGTAGGATCCCTGCCCAGGCTGCTACATGTGTGATCCAAATTAGCCAATGTGAGCTGCTGTCAGTCTGGGTTACTGCTGCTGCTACTTTTAGACACAGCAAGGCAAAACCTGCTGGCAAGCCGGGCTGACAGTGGGAAAGAAGAGAAGATGTGATGAGAAAAGAGAGCAGAGAAAGTGTGGACTGCTGGAAGAACTTTGTGGTGAACTGGTGAAAGAAAAATGAAAAATGGCGTGTTTAAAGATGACCCTGCACATTTAGAGGATGTTTGGCTCAACCTGCTGGTGGATCCAGGCTCAAAATGAGCTCCTTGATATGTGCTTTAGAATGGCTTTGTCTTGGTTCCACCTCAAACCAGGTTTAAACCCAGGCAGGGCAGCATAAAGCCCACTGCCACTCTCATTAGAAGCAGAAAAAGAAAAGAAAAAATAACAAACTGTCAGTTCAGGTGTTTTGAAAAATAAAATATGTGCATCAGGTAATTGTCTATACAACAAACTGAAAGGATTATTGAAGGTCTGCCTGCTGTGTCCCAAAATAGCAGCAGCAGCAACCCAGACTGACAGCAGCTCATTGGCTAATATGCATCACCGCATTTGCCTCGGTCCTTGTAAACCAATCCGAGGGGCTTCTAACATTATTACAGCCGGGAGAGGGAGAGCAGACAGCGGGCGCAAAGTAAAGTTAGACGCTGGTAGTCAGGGCATCAATAACGGTAATTTATTAAGAAGTTTTAAATCAGGTTGGGTCCGGATTAGCCAGCAGGTGGGTCCGGATCCAGACCGCAGTCCGCTAATCCGTGACCTCTGCTCCTCTGTTCTCTTATGCACTGCAGAAACCGGAAAGTTACGCCGACATCTTGTTTTAAACAGCCAAACAGATTCATTACACAAACTGTGACTGACTGTACGTCTTTAGGAATAAATTTGATGCTTACCAGCTTTTTTTGTCATCTGCCAATGGATACATGAGAATTAGGACAACATGTGTTCACGCAATAACTTAGAGTACTGGGGCTTTCTATAATGCACAAAAAAATAGCTTAGAAGAAAAAGAGGAAAATAAAAAAAAAGACTGAAGGCTCACCAAAAGGAGAGCTCTGTTGCCTGAGCAAAGTAGATGAGACATTTAATCTAAGCTTCACAGTACGCTGTAGACAGTGAGAAGGAGGATAGATTTAGTGAACCGTCTATAAAAGTGAGATAAAGATATTGCAGAAAGCAACTCAGTGAAAGTTCAGCTGAAGTTGTTTGGGTTTCCCTATTTATTTAAAGTAGTTTGAAAGACACTTCATTGTGAGGCACGGATGCATGCTGACAAAGGAAGGACGGAGCCAGCATGGTCTGCAGCACACTCATCCAAACAGGACTCCTCAGAAGTCTTTCCTAAAGCAACCTGCCTGAGACAATATGAACACCTGCTGAGACATTTAAAATCTCTTCACCCAGGCGCAGCGCTCTGGTCGGTCAGCACTATTTGAATGAGCTTTACGAGGCATTTCTTTGTCTCACCGAACAGACTGCCAGTCTCAATTTAATGGCTTAGTTCTTCCTCAGCGATCCAGCTTTATTTGCTCAGATCGGATGATATCTGCCTCAGACTCCCGGGTCTCCAGAGATGCTCGGGGAGGAGGGGGGGTCAGGGAGAACTGGCAGAAAGAGCTGTAATTAAGCCACAAATTGACGTATTATCTTGGCTAAAACGCACGTCCAGTGATTTTAAACCTCATTTAGAACCGCTATCGGACTACAAGCTCAGTCAGCACCTCCCTGAGGCTCATTGTGCCATTTGTCTCCCCTCTTAGCTCCTTGTAGCATCTTTCCTTGTGTTACAAATTGCTGCAGGTGATTACTGTGGAGCAAGCGCACAGCGTGAACGTTCAATCAATGTCTCCTGCTGAGCTGAATCCGACAGAGCCTTAAAAAGATTCCGCCTCGGCACCGATACCGGCTGACGGTTTAAACAATTACCCGACTCTACAACTTCTCAGCACCCGTTGCTTTTAAACCTGCAACAAAAAGTTGCCTGAAAACAACGGATCAGCATAAATGGAGATAATTCTGACCCAATCTACAGAAAACATCAATGAAAACCCCTACCGCCTGACCAAACTTTTAAACGTGACACTTTTACTATTGTTAGAATTATTATTATTATTGACTGCAATTTTATCACTTCAACAGATTTACAATGCATGCTTTGTGCCTCCAAATAAGCCCACACTTACCAGTCAAGAGACTATTTAGACCAGTGGGCTGTTCTGCCAAAGTGCTTCATAAATATTGAGAGCAGTTTTGCTTAATTTACTGCCGACTAAAATAAATAGGTGGTTTGAGAGGGGAAGGAGGGAAGCCATCTATGTTAAGAAAGAAAAAACAACCTTAAACAGAGGGGGGTGGACTCAGATTTCAGCTTTCAAAAACCTACAATGCAGCAATTGAGTAGAACCAGTCCAGCTATCATCTAAGCCCCAGCCTCTGTACAGGAGAGCGGAAGACCTCGTCTATTTTGTCAGTTCAACAATCCCCTTTATTTTACCTAGCTATCAAAATTAAAAGTAACTACTTTATATGCATCAGATTCCATGTTGTTTGGGGTTCTGGTCAGTCCCTGGCGGTTTTTTCAATTAACAAGAACGCAAATATGGACTATGGACTAAAAATAATAATAAATTCTGACTTTTTTCATTTAGTGGGGGAATATAAATGAACACAGTCAGATAAACACAAATCAAATAAACATTTTGCCAAATAAAGCAAAAACTCGCCATCAGAGCCAGCGGTCCTCCACACACAGCTGTGCTGAGAGAGGGCTGCTGCAGACTGGCTAGGATTAGCCCTGGGCACCGTTACCCTCGGAGGTCCGCTGGTTGCCGTGGTCCTCTCAACTTCTGCATTTTTTTTAATGTTTTATTACGCATGAAATCGGTACATGGGCAATATAGTGACGCTTAAAAGTACATACTTTTATTGAACATCTGCAACAGAAAAAAGAACTTTTAACTTAACACTCTGAGCTCTGTGAGCGCTCCATTGGAAGCTGCTGCTGCCGCAGTGCATGCTGGGACAGCTGTCAATCTCAAGAACGGACAAGTCTGCTCTGATGCATGCTGGGTAAAGAGGGAGGGGCGAGAACAACATCTGGGGACTTTGTCTGTTTTCAGTCTTATTCTTGTGATTTGGAACAGTACTAGAGCTGAGGCTGATGACGTTTCACAAGTACACGAGCACATGAGAACGCACAAGTACACATATTGATAAACAGCCAATGTTACAGCTACAGAGATGTTGATGTGCTGCACAGTAAAAAGGCTCCACAGCGCCATCTACCAGAGTGGTGGTGCAGAGGAAGTCCATTTTCCCCTATTGTTTTTTTTGAAAATCGATATTAGGACCTGAAAGATCGATATTATACTGGGCAGCCGAATATCACTTTATATTGCCAAATCACACAGACTGCGAATGTGGATCATTGATGAATACAGCTAGTCCAGGAAGCTCTCTTGGTGCTACAGAGGCAGCCCAATGCTCCCAGAGAATGTGTTGAATCTAGAGTTCAAATTCCACTGGAATGTTCAGAGTCACACCTGATGCCAGCTGCGTGCACGCATACTTGCATCCCCAAATGTAATTTCCCTTTTTAAAGCCAGTATTAGTTTGCATACTTACTCCAGCCCATGCACCATAACACGAAGGTAAGCCACAATTAGCAGAAGAAGTAGTGGCCGAGGCAGCAGCAGACCAGTAACTGAACAACAGCAGGACTGCTCAGGAGGAGCTATGTGAGCAATTTTGGAGGACTTCCAAGTGATTGAAGGTGACAGAAGAAGCTGTCCACAGCTCGTTTTCAGCACCCACATGGCTTTGGATGTTGAGCTCTGCTTCTCTTGAAGAACAACTCAAAGCAGGCCTGCTCTTGATGAAGACTGACCGGAGGCTGTGTTCACCAAATATGTCAAGAGGAGCAAAAGAAAACAAAAATTCATCTCAACTCTACTACATTCATGATGCAGTAGAGTTGAACTCTACTGCATTCATGTTCTTTGCCTCTCAGAGAAAATTATCCAATTTTCACTATGACTAAGATCTTATTGAATATTTGGATTGTTTCTCTTTATCAGCAATTGCTGGTTCTTAATGGCTGGTTATCCTCCCGCAGCAGTGTGTCCCAGTGAGCTTGGCGCTGATAATTTTTTAATTATACCCAATATTGAAGAGTGGTCTGTGCTATGTTATTCCATGCCACAATGTAAGAGGGACAATCAGGAACTAGCTGTGGGTCTAGATACGGCCGAGGCGGAGAGGAAGTGGGGGCAGGTTTGTGTGACAACGGAGGGACATGAGGGCGAAGAAGAGCGGGGATCCAGGTGGAAAAAGGTTCACCTCGCTCTTCTAGCTGGTCCATCTTCACAAGTCGTTTTCCACAATGGAGGTCATACAGACAAAACAAGACGGTAAGGTACTGAACAGGTAGTGTAGAGCAGATGTCGATTTGACCAATCAGAGGCCTCCTGTCTGCACTCACCTATAATATGGTAGAGGTGATGCAGAGTGGAAGGGGCGGGGGCATAGCTGCGTTCACTGCGACACACACGCAGACGACGTTTAGACCTGTACTTGGGTTGGATAAAATGCTGGTATCTTTGAATCTCTACTTGTAATGACAATATAAAGGTCAATATTATTAAATCTTATCAAAGTGTTTTAATGAAAATAACCACTGTAATTACAGTCATTGCCTCAAAGCTCCATAAAGTGATGGTTGTTTATGTCTTCGCTCCATTTCTGTTCTGCTCTGACCCCCTATGATTTTCTAAATTGAAAACCTGAAATAAATCTGTCTTAGAAAATCTTTCATTCAAAAGCAGCAGGTGATGAAAAAGGTCGGGCTTTGGGTCAGGAATCTTCCTGCCCTCCTATAAGCCTCTCACCTTATCCAATGTAAAGTCTCTCTCCTCACAGTTGGACCAGCTGTAGAACCCAACCATCCATCATTTCTCTTCAACTCTTTTCCCACTGGTGATCTATCCTAGATTTTTATTTTCCTGCCTTTCATCATGTGCATACTCTCTGCAGCATGTCTCTCTTCCCTTCCATCCATTCATGCCACCTCCTCATTCCTTCTGCCTACCTACCTGCCTTCCCTCATGCTCCCATCTCTTAGTCAGGAGCTTGTTAGCTCCGTGGAAACGGCGCCTCGACCCCCACTGCTCAACACCAGCTTTTTTAGTTATGGCCGTGTTTCCCTGCTGGTAATGATGAAAGATTGACGTTTGATCAATTCCTCTGCTTCTTCCTTAAGAGGCAACATTGGAAAGGTTGGAAAAACAGGGAGCCAACATTGCTGAATCTTGTTACTGGGCATCCAGAGGGCATGAAAACACACTCAGGTCTGTATTTTATTGATTTTTCTTCAGCGTTCAGCAGCATCAGCCACACATCATGGCTCTAAGAGTCTGATCTTTTTGTATTCGACTTTAGCACCATATGTTGCCTGCTGACTTTCCCTGGCAAAGATCATGAAAAAAAATCAGCTTAACATGTCATGGATGTGCTCAGTAGGCTTACCATCATGGTGTCTGTTAATGCCGCTGCTGATTATGCTCAACAATTTCAATTATTAGGCCCAAAACAAGTCAAGGGATTATCATTACATTTGCAGATGACTGTAACTATTAACTGTAACTTCTTGCACATCAAGGGATTGGATCAGGGTTACGCTTTTCAACCCATTCATTTAGCAATTAAACAACACACACTTGCGACCAGTGTGGGGAATGTTACTACACATACACATTATGTACATTTTTACTGAAAAGAATGTTCAAAAATAGCATTTTTATTTCATCTTTTAAGACTAAAACCTTGTTTGATGAGGAGACTGACACCTCAGTAGTTCAACGCCGATGCTAGCCGGATAAACCAGACTAAATGTGAGATTAAATGTGGAATTTAGGCCGGCCACCCACACGAAGTCAAACCCTGGCCTAAATGCACAAATTTTTCACCAAACAATCTTTTTTGATAAGCCTTCAGAGTGGGAAGATTTTGAAACTGCGTTTTGGCGTTTCCATCTTTAAACTCTAACCTCGCGATTTTTCTTACAAATATGCGTCATAGCGCATTAAAGGCCTCTAAACACGCATGCCCGACACAGTATCACAACAACAATGGCGGCGTGCTGTGTTGAATGGTTGCTGCTAATGCTACTCACCCCTGCTGTCGGGCTTACAAACAGAATCTTCTTCTTCTGGAATATCTCCAGGAAGAACAGAGAGCGACATAGTTCATCACCTCAATTTGACTAAACCGGAAAATGGACCCATTTATTTCACGTCTCCGTCTTTACGACAAACATTCTGGAAAATATTAGCGTTTAGGTGTTGTTTTTGTTTTGACCGTGTGGGCGTGGCCTTAGTCTGGCCCGATGAAGGTGGTGAGACATCGGAAGATTGTTGATAAAACAACCTGCTGTGTCTTTCAAACCGCTGTCTGTGCCTATTGGCCCAGCTCTGTCTGACTATGATGGCGTAGTAAGGGCGACAGAAACCTGATTGGGGGAGTGTAAGCGAACAGCCTGTCAGTAAGCGACGCGTCGAGAATAATAAAAATGAAAGAGTAAGTAGAGAAGGCTTCGCTCCTTTCACATTTCAATGAAAATCCCGAGTCTAATCCTTCCAAAACTGATTCCAAAGCGAGTCAAGCGAGAACTGATCAATAGTTGTTGCCATCTTCCTTGTTTGTGTTTTCTCCAGCGTCCCGCAGCTTTGTAGATCCGCGCCCTCAAAGCCCCCAGCCCACTTTTTGCATTTCAGACATTCTAAAATACATCTCTGCATTGTGATTGGCCGCCAGTTCTAAGGCCTGGGGTATTGATGGGGAGGCTAGGGCCAAACTTCGCGAACAAAAATGATTTTGGCAGCTGGTGGTTTGGGGCACTATTTTACTAGACTACGCCCGATGCATCTACAATTACAGTGTTGTTTTAGGCCCATCACTTAGATTTTGAGATAGTATCTCGGTATGATTTACTATCTCATTATAATGAAGTTTTTTTTTTTTTTTTTTACAGAGTGGCGGCAACGGGCTCTGGGCGTGGCTCAGAGTATTAAGCTATGGTGAGCTGCGGTTCCAGACAGTCATTGACACAGTTTTTTTACAGCGGTTCTTTGAAAATGGCGAAGGGTCGTAAGAGAAAGTGTCTAAGAAGTGTGTGAGAATAAAAGAAAAGCCTCAGACAGGGTTTATACAGGAATGAGTAACTCTAAGTTAATGCTCTTAGAAATAATATATATAAATATATATATAAATATACACATACACACAGTCAGCAGGCTGCAGCCATTTCCAGAATTTCTCGTTTTCCAGCCATTTTTGTTGAAATGTTTTCGCCTTGAGCTTATTTTCCCGACAAACGGGTTTATGAGCAACCGAAAGCAGTTCTGCACAAACACGCAGAACCAGTTATATCTGATATATCTGACAAAATTGTTTTTAGAAACCTATCTTTTTCTTTTTTTTTATAAAGCATATTAAATGCCATGATAATCATTTAATGATTTTGAATGCCAATTAAGGCCTTATTTAAAAAAATAATAATAATTTTATGACTTTTAATGACCTGTGGAAACCCTCTCAGAAGAGGGAAACAAAACCAGAGTGTTTTTTGGGACATTCTTTCACGCGATGTCGTACACTGAAAGCACATTTACAGCAAGCTGAAGCTTTTCTAGTGCATTTCAAACAAGAAAAGGACCACTGTAGAGGAAAGACCCTTTAATACAGGCAGGATGAGATGTGACATGAAACAATCCCAGCTATGACTTCAGGCTTGTTACAAAGCCACATTTGCTTTGTTTGAAGGAAGAACTTCATGCCATATCAGAAGCAGAGACCTTCCCTCACTCTGCTGCTGCATCCCCAGCTGGACTTTCGCCCTGAAGGAACAGAAACAATTTTTGCTTTGATCTGTCACACGAAGAAGACGGCAGAGCCATGAGTGATCAGAGCAGATGGAGAGATGATTGCTTGGACAGATGATACGAAGATTCTCCCGCTGTAAAGATGCGCGGCCGTGATCTGAAGCCCAACACCGCAGGACTCTGAAGTTTTCCACACCGACCAGGTCGCAGATGGGGTGGGGGGGTTGTATGGATTTAGCCCTGTGCTACATCTATTGCTGTGTGTGGAGAAAGCAGCCTGCGGGCTAAATAAGGCTCTGGCACTGTTATCTAGCAAACTGGGATGCAGCTCAAGACCACAATCCTTATAAGGCTGCAGTTGGCTCGCTGGATGTCCCAGCTCCCTGAGTTGAGTTTGTGTGCATGTTTGAGTGTCGTGTGGCTTTTGGTTTCTACTTATGGTGGGTTGGCCGGCCTCAGTGGGCCAAAACCAGGTAATTATAGCAGCAGCATGAAAACAGGATCAGCAAACAGACCTTTACAGACACCTTCCACCTGACTTAATGTCTCCCATAAAACATCCGCCTTCATAATATTTACTGTAACAGGCTGAGATAGGCTGGCTTGGGTTTAATATCCACTCTGAGGTAGCTGCAGACTGATGGCAACGTCTAAATGTTGCTCGTCCATCATGGAAAAAATGGCACTGCCTTGAGGGAAATTATTAGGAAGTAAAAATTAATTGCCAATTAAGATTTTGCTAATTGTGGTAAGCAAAGAAGCATTTAGCAAGGGAACCCGAAGGCACCACCGGGTTCCGATATTGCCTTTAATGTCACTGAATAATGTATGATCATTAAATCAGTTTTATAACTGGGATTGACCCATTTTTCTTTAATCGAGTAACAAGGGATAGGGTATGGAGTGAGTTTTGTTCCGTTATTCTTGCAAACAAAGAACACGTTTTGTGAATGGAAATGGAAAATACTACAAACTATAAAAAACAAAAGAGAAGACTTCTTCATCTAAAATTGCTTTGAGATTAACTGCTGTTTTCTTAGGTACTAAAATTATTTTTTATAATTGTTTCCATATTTTGTTTTGCAAATTCTACTTTTGCAAATATTGTTTTTTTTTTCTTTCAGATTTTATATTTTGAAGATGTACTTTTTATTTTCTTCTTTTCCGATTCAGTTTTACGACATTTCATCTGGAGAGAGAAGTGAAGATGTATTTCCATCTGGCTGACGTTAGCAATAACATGTTTATTGGTCAAGAATGGGTGTTTGTATTCAGCCAGGAACAAAGAGACTAATCTGTGAAATCCATGCAATTCTGACAGAATTAAATTCATAAAACTCAATATGAGGAAGAGAAATAAAAAAAAAAAAATTAAAAACTCTAAAGTCCAGAATTTTTGGTAGGATGTTATTAGATGTCTATCTGAACTACTTATTGCTTTTTACAATGTTGTTGTTGCTAACATCAATACAGACCAATAGAAATGCGTCTCCGCTCCCCAAGGGAAAGCTATGGAGTCAGAAAGGGGTCAAAATGTTTGGAAACTTCTAAATCTTAGTTGAAACTTAAAACATAGAAGTTCATATCTAATGTCAAATGTACCTTATAATGTGAGAAACTCAAAAAGCAAAAAAAAAAAAAAAAATTGAATCCAATTTCAAGTTTAGTATTTTAATTACACTTTTTTCTTTTTTTTTAATCGCTTTTCTTCATTTTCTGTTGTATGTTTCCAGATTCAGATCCATTTCTTTTAATTTCTTTTTTG
This sequence comes from Cyprinodon brontotheroides, assembly GCA_018398635.1. Classification (NCBI taxonomy): domain Eukaryota; kingdom Metazoa; phylum Chordata; class Actinopteri; order Cyprinodontiformes; family Cyprinodontidae; genus Cyprinodon; species Cyprinodon brontotheroides. The sequence continues at coordinate 7,946,483 of JAGKQL010000046.1, read as the reverse complement.
ATTTTAGTTTCAAATAGCTTTTTCAGTTTCAGGATTTTTGTTTCTTTTTTTTATACTTTCAAATCAGTGTGTTTTACCTTCAGATTTTGACCCCAATCTGATGGGAGTGGGCGGGGTAACATGATTGACAGCTTGCTGCAGCGCTGGAGACTTAGACATTAGACAACTTTTTGTATATAGATGTGTTATATACACATAGTGTACATAAAACTACATTTAGTTTTCTTACAGCTTTCAGACAGTAAATGAGCAGTAGCTTAGCAGCGAAATGAACATTTTCATTTCCTAAAGTGCAGCAGTGATCAAATGTCGTTTACATGTTGCATTCATGTACTCTGGGAACTCCGACTACTTGGTCAAGTAGTCGGACTTCCCACAGTCAATGAATGTTACATGGAATGAGACATGAGACGTTGCTCCAGTTGCTGCAATTGTCAATGACATTTCACATTTCACTCTCGTCAGAGTGGGGTTTAAAATCTGAAGGTGAATAAAACTGATTTGAAAGTGTAAAAAAGTGAAAAACTGAAAAAGCTGTTTTAAACTGGAAAAAAATATAGAAACTAAAAGGAAGGGATTTGAAACTGAAAATATAAAATCTAAAACTGCAATAAAGAAAAAAAATATATAAAAAGTTTAATTAAAATACTAAACTGAATTATGAGGGGTTTTTTTCAAGCTGAGGGGAAGAATTTAGATTTAATTTTTATTATTTTATGTTTGCCTGTTTTAGTTTCTCAGATTATAAGGTAAAACTTTGTCATTCAATATCAACTTATATTTCATCTGTTTCAACTTTTATTTTTTCAGTTTCAACTAAGATTTATAAGTTTACAAACATTTTGACCCTTTTCTGACTCCATAGAAAGCCCGCCCCCAGAAGTGAAGACAATGTAATCAGAAAAACACAATTTGAAATTATTGTAATTCGTAAAAAATTGTTTTGGTCACTAGAAATTTCAAAACAGATAAATAAGAACTTAAAAAAAAACAAAAAAACATGTGTTCTGCATTTGTAACAACATTGAAACAAAATTCACTCCATACATGAGAAGTTACTGTTGTTTATCCAAGAACAACATGCAGTGAGAAAGAAAGAAAACCTGTGGCTGAATTAATACCAGATAAATACTGAATCCTTCAACACCGCCCCCCCGCATTCAGCATCCATATCTCAACAGCTAAAAAACACTGACTCTCCTGCTGCCCCTGTCTGACAAGGTGTTATGGTGAAGCACCGCAGTGTGTAAACACCGAGGACATCTGCTATAAGTCACGTCCTCACTGGACTTCATTCTCTGCCACCTGCAAAGTGGAAAAGCTTCCTAAAGACAGAAACACTGGAAAGTTGTTTACACTTAAAATGTTTATCCCGTTAGAGGGTGGCGATTGAAGCTGGGCCGATTGTTTTGGCAGTTATGGAGGGTATTTGGACTCCTGATCTGTATTTAATTACATGAGTTTTTAAATGGTATTAAAAAGTGTCATGAGCCTGATAATTCCCTTAAAGTTTTGAATTTTTTTTTTCCATTTATAGGAATTTTTTCATTGCTTCTGCATAAAAAATCTACCTACACTTATATTAAAAAAATTCCTCCTGCTCATCGATTCTCTAAATCTCAGCCCTCGCTTTAAACTAATCCACACTAGATGTAGCTGGAACTTAATATTCACTCCCAACTAAAGCTCCAACCTTTTAAAATCTAACGCGAAGGTAAATCATCCTCACTTTGTAGCTTTTTCACATCCCGTCTCTCACACACACGCACAGCGACCCTGACTCTAGTGACAGAGCGTTGAGGTAAAGTAACCTAGCAACAGCCTGTCAGACTCAACAGGTTGTGTGAAACAGGGAGGAGAGGACACAAACAATAAACAGAAGTGGAAATGACAGCGTCCTACAGTACGCCTTGTTTGGCTGCTGGAGCTGCAGGAACTGATGCCTGGGAGGATGGAACGTAATCTTTGTTTGGAGCCTAAAAATAACCACAACCCGCCTTATAATTAATTTCTGAAGCAGATAAAACTTTTAAGTCTCTTTTAAAGCTATTGTGTTGTTTTACGGAAAAAATATGGACGCTGTCATGGTACAAAATGGCTTCTGCAACATCACCTATCCTGTGATAAATCATTTATTGGTGGACCCCACATACCGCTTCATTCTCTCTCTATTCTCCCACTCTGCAGAATCTGTTAGTTCAATCTCTAACATTCTGCTCTCTGCCTCTTCCTCATAGTAGCTTCACCTGGGCTTCCTGCTTGCCTGTGACACCATCCTGGAGAAATATCCAGCTGTGCTGCTGCCCATCCAACACCTTTGTTGTTTATAGATGTTACGGAGATCGGCCTTTTTTTCCAGTGTAGTCCTGTTTCTCGGCCGTGACTGGCTGGATGTGCTCTCTTCATCCTCTCTGACATGGGAGCTGGCTCGGGCTTGTCTGCCTGGCTCTTCTGCCTAGCCGGGGCCGCCTTTTACAGCTGCTTTTCATCTCTGCTTCTGTCTCCTTGAACTGAGTGTCGGCCTCAAACAGACTCAGGTTTTGTTGGGGTTTCTTCCTGTTAAAAGGGAGTTTTTCCTCTCCACTGTCGCTACAAGCATGCTTGGTGAGAAGGATTGCATTCGAGTCAATGAGTCGATGCAATCAGCTGGTTTTCTTAGATAGAAAACTTTGAATCAATTTGACTGGATGATCTGTTGAACTATAAAGTGCCTTAAGATGACATGTGTTGTGAATTGCCGCTTTATAAATAAACTGAATTGAATTGTCAATTAACAATAAGGGTTTGTTTACATTGATCATTTTATGAATAGTATTTTATTAGTCTGTGTAGGGTATAGATTTTATGTAGATCTAACTCTACGATCTCTACAGTCACTAGTTTGTCAGCTCTGTGCAGCCGTAACGTAAAGATGTCTGCCTCCATTAATGCAAGTTCCGCTCCTCTGCAATTATAAAGAGCTTTTGCTAAGGCAATTCAAACATAAAGATTGAGACTTTCAGTTAATAAATGATAATAAAATAATTATGAATAATAGATTACGTTTCTGTAGGCAAGTCCCTGTAATTATTACACACTGGAGCTTTATGCTAATATAGCATATTTTGTACCGGTAGTAGAACACAAGTGTTTGCTGTTGTAAGAAGAACAGTGATTTATTTAGGAAAAATCAATACTTTTGAAAAATGACACATTATTTTTTTTGGGTGGGGCTTCGCAATTAGATACAATAGGAATATAATATAATTGCTGAGTCACTAAACTTTTGCTCAATTTAGATTTCTCACTCCAGACCTGTCGGTGGCGATATCGCGCTTGTTCCGAATTCACACCGAATGCGTCATGAACATCAGGGCGGCAGGTTTACACGGGAAAACTATGGTGGTCGAGCGTTAAGAGGCATTCCCAACATGAGACGCTCCAGTTGGGAAAATCGGAAAGTTTGCAACTGTAGGCAGGGCGTCAACCAATCAGAGAAGCCGATCTGGGAGCTGGAAGTTAGACAGTTACTGCATCCAAGCTGTAATTTTTGCTCCCAAAGAGCCGTTAGCATAAAACCATGAAAACAGACAACAATACATGTACTTAAAGGCGCTACATTCCAATAGGTTTACATAAAAACAACAGCAGGATGAAAAGTGAGCATGTTTCGGAGCATGTGAGCGGAGCGGAAGAAATATTGTGGAGCGCAGGATTTCGGTTTGCTCAAGTTCACTCCGCCGCGAGCACAGGATTTCACTCCGTTCCAGTTCGCTCCGACTTAATTTAAATTCATGTTTGACTTAAAACCTATGCCAATGCCTATGCTGTGGTCTGTGTCTATAAACTGTTATAGTCTATGTTTCAACTTTATCACGGAATCACAGAGACAAGGATTGCATATTATGTGATAAAAAGTGGGATAAAATATCATAAAAACATACACTAACTATACACTAACAATCCAGAGTGGGTTTAAATTAAGTGATTGTTTTGGTAAGGCTGGGCAAACATTGTGCGATTTTTTCAATCGTTGCACGCAGCTACGGCTCACGATGTATGTTCTGACATTTTGCAACCACGACGCTTTGATGCAATCAGCCTGCTCGCACTGTACTTCTAAAAAACACATGGGACTCAGCTCCGCAGTGAGATGGCGGCTGCATGGACTGGTCTATCGTGTTACGCTCAGCTGGTAGAAGAGGAAAATGAATTTCACTAGAGATAATAAGCGTTGCCCTTGGCAATTTGTCCAATCTTGTTGCTGAAAGCCCCTAAAAAGTAAAGGCAACAACGTATTTAAACAAAGACATAGCTGAGCAAATGTGGCTACTACGGTCTGTCAATTTTACAGAACGAACTGCATTTCACTCACACCCCCTCCATGCTTCTGTGTTTACATCTAAGAGAAAGAAGAAAAATCCTTGTTAGCACACTGAGGGATTTGCCCACGGCGGTCCCACGACCTCACGATTCCTGATCGGGAGGTGGTCGTGAGAGGCTGATCGCCTCTCGTTACCCCCCTGTAAACTACAGAATCAGGCTGAAAGTCAGGCCGATCGGAAAATTCTTGCACGACTGGAAAGTCGCCCCCAAAAGGGCAAAAAGAAAAAATCGCAGTGTAAGCCCGGCTTAAATGCTATTATCTCCTTTGCAATGGGATGCCAAGTGACGTTTTTTAACGTAGTCTGGTAAAATAAATGATTAATTAATTAGGAAACACAGGGCAACATGAATGGAGCTAGGTGTTACGTTAGCAGCTGGGAAACAGTGCGATAATTTAACAGCCAGTCTAATACACATGTATCGGTGACATCATTAAATCAAACGCTGTGTGTCCCAGGGCCCTGGCATCATTACACGAAGGAAAATGTCAAAAAAATGCCTTCTACTGAATATTTGAGCGAGCGTGGAGCAATTTAACCGGCAGGAAAATTAAGGTGAGCGCGGAGCGGATTTTGAGAGGAACATCCTGGCGCAACTTTGAGCGGCAAACATTCTCGGGAATTGCGCGGCACTCCGCTCCGTTCACACGCTTTGTGTTCTGATCACTTCACTAAAATATTTTGTTACTGGACTTACTGAAACCATTTATGCACACCTACGTTAAATATAAAAACTTGCCGTCCAAAATACCCCAGCTGTGACGTACAGCAGCGGGAAGTCCCTGGGAACAGAACAACTACAGAATATTTAAATGTAGGATATTATGAACTGAAATACACAGATGATGTTTTGAGAAGTTTTTTCTCCCCAAGAAGCATTTGATTGACTTGATTGATCTCACAGTTAAAACTAACCGTTCTCCAGTCTTCACAGCAAACAAAGCAAAGCAGTTCTCTGGATTATATCTGCCATTGTACAAAAGAGACCGGTAAAGCTTGTAGAAGGGTCCATACACACTTTGTCTGGAAATATGAGGAGTTGGACTCCTTTTTTACCCTCTAAGCTTTCAGTTTGAATGCAGCGTTAAAGTGGGTTTGCTGCCACACAGAAGGGAAGAGAGGTTTCGTAACAATGCAGCGAGGAAAACAGAGTGAAACCTTGAAGCCAAAGAGGAAAGCATAGTGTCTCGTTTAACTATGGCTTTAAGAAAGGCAACTATGTTGCAGTCTTTGCTATTATATTTACCATAAATGTCCATTCGACCACTGGCTTAACTACCACTAAAACAGCTTAATACATATAGAGAACTGTTAAGACTTTATGTTCAACAATAACTGATGTTTAACACAGTAATCTAACCAAAAAACGAAATGTTACAGTTTTTAATTAGACCATATCAACAAACAGGTACATCGACACAGAGGTGTCAGGTAACAAAGCATAAATACTCCATTACCTTACTTAAGTAGAAATTTGAGCTATCTATGCTTTATTGGAGTAATTATTTTTTAGACGTTTTACGTCTACTTCTTACATTTTTTTGCAATTATCTCTACTTTCTACTCCTGAAATATTTAGAAGACTCGTATGCTTTGTTCCATTAAATCTCATTGTCATTATGGTTGACAATGTTGGTATTTAGGAAAAAATGAAAAACCTTCAAAATAATTAGTTACATAACTTATTTGTGATTGGAAGCAATACTGCACCAACTTGTTGTTTGCCACATACCAAAATAAATTGTCCATCAAGATAAGATAAGGTAGACTTTATTGATCTCACAGTGGAGAAATTCACTTCTTACATCGGATCAATATTAAAAAATAAGGTGCAAAAAGCTGCTTGGGAGTAAATACAGGATTTTATTCTTTCAACTTGTTTTTCATTTTGGGTCACATATGAACGTCTGGGATCAAAGTTCAGCGTGTAACATCATCACTCTTCAGCAATTTTTTGGGTAGATGGGGAAAAAAAATGTTAAAAAGTTTCAAGAATACTTGTACAAGGCACTGCATCTCTGCAGCTGTAGATCAAGGCTCCATGTTAACCATTGCCCGATCGCCCGGGGCAAGTAGTTTTTATTGTTGGGAGAGTACAAATTTCATTGCATTTGCCCGCCAGGCAAAAAAAACAAAACTTATTTATCACTCAAAATTACTTTAAAATCACCGACATTCGATGAAAACGACCCAGAAGCATTGCGGGCGACATTTTTGTTATTTTTGTACACATTCTCGCGTGATTTGAAAAAGCCGTGTGATTTTCCGCCAGATGGCGTGATTTTTGTCCGGGAATTGGCGTGAATCAGACAGATTTTTTTTGACTTAGCAGGCTAAAAAACAACCACAAGGCAAAAAAATGTAAAGTACAGTAACACACCCATCACCCATTTCACCCTCCACCCAGATAACCCTAGATTAAAAATTATCGGTCAGGGATTAGGAAAATTACCATAATTGTATACCATGCGCACAGTGTAAATAATATGGCTATTAGGGTTGTCGCGATACTAAACTTTCAACTCGATACACCGATACTCAAGTAAAAATATTCGATACTCGATACCCTTTTCGATACCAATCAGAATAAAAACAAAGACTTGAAAATTCTATCAACAGATATATTTTCATTACTAAAAAATACAAGAAATAAATAAAAAAAATAAATTAGCTATTTTGAGGTTGTATAATGTGCACAATTAAGCAAGCTTGATAAAAAACTTACAAAATTAAAATTAAGTGTTCCCTTCTTGGCTATGTTTTGCAGACATAACAATGACACTAGCCAAACCAGTTTAACAAAAAATTATTCTCAGCAGCTGCACCTGTTACAAAAAAAGTCTGAAAGTGAAAAATGCACAGAATTATTCAGTCACACAGTGTTCTGAAAGTGCATTTTCCACTATTCTTCACCCCTTTAGATGGCTGTTTGGATACTTTTGAAAATGAGTGTTGTATCCGGATACAACGTCCAGTATCGCATACTTTTTTGAGTATCGCATACTTTTTTGACAACCCTAATATGGCTATCATATGGCAGTCTTCTGTACAGTGATGCAGGTCATACATTAAAAAATGTTCATTAATTTTTTTTCTCTTAGACATTGGAGAGGTGCATTTAAATGTTATAGAGCTAAACATGTTAAATTGGTGACCTGTTATGTTATTATTATTGTCTTGTTGCTGCATTTATTTTGTCAGGGAAAACTAATCCTGAGTCAGTTAAAAGTCAGGGAATTCTGAAATGATGTAAGATTGTGGAAACCCTGTATAAAATAACTATGTATAATGATTCTCTAGAAAAGTCACATTATATTAATAGTATTATCTTGTATAACCATACCGTGACTCTAAAATAAAAGTTATTCATTTGTGACATTGACTTCTGTCTTGTGATTTATCTTAAGTTTTTAACCTGTCAAGTTTTTTTTAGATTTTTAACATTACAATTGATATTTTTCCAAGCACACAACAGTTTCAAGCAAAGTTTAGTTTGAAAAGAATGTGCAGGAAGGATGAAAAGAACCTACAAGCATGTTAACACGGTAATGTAGGTTTGAGTTCATTATCTGATGCATGCATATACACACCAGGAACCTGGAAACTTAAAAAATACTGAATTACAAAAAAACACTTAAAAAACAAAACACATGTTTCATTGATATATATACAAAATGAATATTAGGAACTATATTTATTAAACATTATACTGGGCAAGTAAAAAATTGTTTCTGGGCAAATGAAATAGGAAAGTCATTTCGCAGTTCCAAAGGGCAAGTGGTAAAAATCCTTAACGTCAACCTCTGTTTGATAACCAAATGCAGTTAGAGTTGCCACCAAAGCTCTCCCCCTGCATGGCTGCTCTGTCTGTGTAGATCTGCAGCTTTGCTGACATGCTTCCTTCCTCATGCAATGCATAAAACAGCCAGAAAAAACATCTCTACTGCAGAACTACAGCTTTTAGAGCAGGAAAATCCAGGATGACCTGCTGCCAAGATGATTCAGAGTGCTTTCCTGGGCCTTGTAGATGCTAGATAAAGAAAAAAAAATCAGGCTGAAGACGGAGAGGATATGGATAGGCACAGCGTGGGAGCTGTCGGGGGGGCACTAAATGGACAGGCATGCCTGTTGGAGCTCAGTTATCCATCTGATCCTGAAAGCCAAACCAGCAGAGAGGCAGGAAAGAGCCGGCCGCTTTTCTTTTCCAACTCAAGTTCAGACATTGTCTCTCTAACAAACCCTGTTTATTCTTAATATATTCAACATTTAATTAAATTGAGTTTAATTATGCAACTAAAATTATATTTGTATTTGAATCCACTGATGATGCGTTAGTTTTCGATTTAAAAAAGCTCCACATTTAAAGTTTCAAAGCTCTCCTGGAGCCATCACAGCAGATTGTAAAACTACACCCACACGCTCTAACAAAGAAAGAAATCAACGCTACATCAAAGCAGCTAATTACAGCCTAAGACTTCATGCATTAACGATCCTAAATGAAACATTAGTCTAACAAAACACAGTTAACAGGTTGAATTTTAAGTTGGATCATTTACATATACGCCTACTAAACGCCTACTTCAGGGTTCCCTACCTTATTTCTAACTCATCAGCCTCCAGAAAAACCCCTCAAATGCACGTGTTAATGTTAATGATCATTCAGGAGACAGTAAGATCATTACCAAGGTAGCGCTCAGCTGGAGTGGCGGCACATAGAACCCAAAGGTGCCGCCAGAGTTAGAAGTTGCACTCATTAATAAAACATCTCTTCATCAGGAGAAAGTTGTTTTACTAACAGACACAACTAATGCTTGAGGTTTGCCTCCGATTGACATGAGAGTCTGACGGCCATTTTGAAAAGGGGGTGCTGTCTATACATTTTTTTCTTTTTTTTTTTTTTGCACAAAAGACCTATGAGCCTATTTGCCTATTTAAAATACAATTAATATAAATAAATAGATTGAGATTTGCTACTTTATTGTCATATACACTTCATTGCACGCAACCAGGGTGTGTAACACACAGATATAACCAGTTCTAAGGTAAATATCTGCGCTATTAAATAAACTTCACAATAACACTATAACAACGTTGATTTGGTTATTTGGCATGAACCTGAGTCACTGTGTTTATGTCACACGTGGCTCTATTAGCTCCAAAATCCTTTTATGCAAACCACAAGATTATATTATACTATTTAAATGTTATTGAACAGTTCTCCACATCCATTACACAAAGAACACAGGATCACTACCGTGAAATTGTGTTAATTAGGCCTCAAAATAATTAAATTCAAACCAAATACGCATAATAGTAAAATAAAAAATCCAAAATACTGTGCACAAACTTATAAATTGTGCAAAGTATTTTCAATACATTAATACATTAATCTTCCTGTCGCCACTAGGAGGTGCTGCAGCGCCATAGATATCCATAATAAAGGCCTAGATGTCTTACGGCGGAGTCTCAAACGGCATCACCGGGCGGCCATCTTACCACAGGCAGGCTTTCTGGTGTGCTCTGTGGTAATTAATGTAAGGTAAGGTGATCAGCTGCAGAACACAAATACTCTTATCTCATTGAATTCTTGACGGATTTACAAATGTGTTTGGTTTTGTATATATATATATACAATATAACACTATATATATATTTATATTATATATATATATATATATATTTTTTGCTGTACTTATACTATACTGCTCACTATATTACTCCCTTGTATATTGTATACCCTTATGCTGCTATATACTATCCTGCTATGCTGCTGCTCCAGCACCAACACTTGCTGCCTGCTCCTGCCTGCCTATATACTATAATATATATATATATATATGATATATATATGACCCTATCCTATCAACACCCTTATATATTATATATGCTATATATAACAACCAGCACCAGCATATATATGCTAACCTTCTTATATTACTATATACAACCTTATAGCAATATGCTCTGTGGTACTTAATGTAAGGTGAGTGATCAGCACCCAACACAAATACTCTTACATCTCATTGAATTCTTGACGGATTTACAAACAGTTTGGTTTATATATATATACAATATATATATATATATACACAATATATATAGTATATATACAATATATATATACACAATATATATATATATTATCAATATATATATATATGCCATATATATACACACGCCTATCATATATATATATACACAATATAACCGCGCCGCATATACATCAATATATATATATATATATAATAATCAATGCTGGTTCTGATATACCTTAATATCATACGTATACCCAAGTATATGCTTGCTGCTGCTGCTGCTGCTGCTGCTGCTATATATATGCTGCTGCTGCTATATTTATTTCACCAAGGACCGCTGCTGCTCCATATGGTTGCACTTAATAGCTTTATATATTGATTTAACTATAAATACCTTGTGCATGTGTATATTTATTGCACCTGTATGTTCTATTCAGTGTTCTTTTCATATGAAATTCCATGGTTATAATTATTCCTAAGTGCGCAGTATCACAACTACATGTCTGACTTTTTTTAACAAACCAGCACAGTTTACGAGAATAGTTAGACAATTGAGGAAAGTTATGGTTATTTCAGTACATGGCGCCCCCTTTAAGAAAACACAATGTTACGAATGAGCGAGGGCTGCCTGTGTGGTAAAGATGGCCGCCACGTGCGGACGTGCGACCCCCGGCCAGCCAGCAGCACGGACGAGGGCCCATCTAGCGCTTTATTATGGACCAATCTATGTGCAGCGCCCCCATCACCCCAACTTCCTGGCCAGAAGTCTGAAATTGAAAAAAGGATAGACTTAAGGGCTGGTTCTACTCCCCGCAGCAGCTTATCGGAAGTATGATGCAGACATTTTTGATTTATGCCCAATTTGAAGCGTGGTCTGCGCTTATGTTATTCCACGCCACAACGCTAGAGAGACAACACAATCAGGAACTTAGCTGTGGGGTCTAGGCGTCGGCCGAGGAAGAGGAAGTGGAGAGGAAGCTTGATGTGACAACGGAGGAACATGAGGGCGAAAAAGAGCAGGGATCCAAGGTGGAAAAAGGGTCCCAGCGTTCTGCGCTCTTCTAGCTGGTCCATCTTCACGCGTCGTTTTCCACAATGGCACTCCAAACAAACAAAAACAAGCCCGGTAAGTGATACCAAACAGGAAATACGCTTTGTGTACGGTAAGAGCAGGATGTAGATTTGACCAATCAGAGGCACTCCTGTCTGCGTCACCTACACCTGTGCGTTTGGGAGAGAGTTGCAATAGAGGATTGATGCTGCTTGGGAAGGGCGGGGGCACATTTGCGTTCAATGCGACTCTGCACGCAGACAACCTGGTTTCTGAGTATAAATCAGCCTTTACAGTCAAATCATCCTCTGCCGGTTACTGTGCACTAATGAATCAACAATTCACAAATGCAACGTATTGGCCAATGCCAATACAAAAATATAAAAATAAAAAATTGGTCAAAACAATTGTCTATCTATATGATATTGAGATTACATATATTATAAATTGGCACAAGGCAAGAAACTTAAAAGATTGAATACATGAAGACCTTACCTGCATTAAGTCAACATTAGATTCAAAGCAAAGTAACCTCATAGCTATCTAACAGTGACATTCATCAAGAACAGAACCCAGAACAGAATTTAAAGCCCTGCAGGCCTCACTTACCTCCATTTAGTTTATAGTTTATTATTTAGCATAAGAAAGGGAACAAGAAGTAATGGTATTCGTAGTTTTAGAGAGAAAACCACTGCAGACCAAAGCCTCCAACATAGTTGGGAGACCTTAACTCTGCAGATGTCTGTTTCCCTACTCAACGGTGACTCTGTACAGATGTCCGACAAAGATACATGTTTTCTATGCGACATTGAGTATTAGTCAAGACATCACTGATGTGCCCAGAGGACAGACACTCATAGGTCTGCATTGTGTATACCACCTCCCTTTCTGTTTGTTCACAAAACAAGGCTTTGTTGGGCTACTGTATAAAACCTCGAACTCACGCTACTGCTTACATTTTGAAGTGAAAAAGCTTCCTTGACTGGAAGCAGAACGTCTTCAAACTTGGAAGCAAAGTCCAGTGGATTGTTTGTGATTTTCTTTTTTTGGAATGACTATGACCTGGATGACTGAGAATCTTCACCAACTTAAGGATTTTGCCATGAGAAATGTATGAAAGTCTGTGTTGCTCGCAGTGTACGCTTCAGAACTAAAAGGCTTGTCTTAAATTTGGCAAAACCACCAACTGATCCTGGAGGTTTGGATTAATATGTTGAGGAGCAACGAGAGAAAAGATGTGTTTGAGGAGAATAAGTCTGGGTTGCTCCGGAGTGTGTGCCTAAGGATGTTTTCAGCCTTTATAGTCGAGGGAACCTACTCCTACATTTCTCCACACTGTCATGGCGTAAACAGACAACGTCTGCCTTCTAGCTTTAAGGAAAACAACAAGGAAGGACAGCAAAGTCTAATTAGATACCTGAGTGTACTTTTTTTCTCCAACTTTTTTGACTGATTGCTCTAAACAATGTGTTGCTGCCAGCTATCCCCCGGGGAGATGATGGGAACCCTTCTCAACTCTCAACTTTTAGATTGCATACCCTACAAATTCAAGAAATATACTTTTTCCAAAAGAGAGGAGTAATACCTGACCGGATGTTGTCTGAATGAAACTTAACAACCACCTTAGGGATGTTTTAAAAGAACATGGATCAGCAGCACACCTCCAGCAAGAAAGCAGCTTTAAAAAAAAACACCCTCTCTTCGTCTATCTGAACTTCCATCTCTCCAAAGATTAGCAAAACACTGGTTATACATAATACTGAGGAGGATTCAGTCCAAACACCAGTACAGAAATCTGCTGTACTCTGGAAAAAAAAATCAAAGGCTTGAATCTTGGCGTTCACCTCTGATGCTTTGAGTTTCCAGTTTGAAATTTTTTATTTAGTTAATCTTTCAAACAAAAACTCACATCCAACAATCTGAGATGCCTCAAACTGCAGGCTGTATTTACCAGGAATTATTCATCTTCCATCAATGGTGTATTTCTTGTATCACCATAAGAAAGCAGTAATCCTACTCTATACATTGCCATACAGTTTCTTGTATAAAAAAGCTAAACAAAAAGGGGAAAATATTTATTTATAGTTTCATCTAAGAGAGTTTTTTTTAGAGATGTAACAAGCTATATGAGAGTCATCTGGGTTTCCTTTTTCTCCACACCAAGGCAAAATCCTCTTTCCTCCTCAACTTTTATCAAAAGCTCTGTATGGGTTTACTTTAAGTCCTTACCTCATGCCTTCTGTGGATTTGTTCTGATAGTTGCAGTAGAGCTGCGGCGTTCCGAGCATTGCCTCGGTGAAAACCGCCAGGAAGCCCAAGGTCTCCACAAACAGCGTGGAGTCCAGTAGGAGGTAGGTGATGTAGGCTGCCACCAGCGTGAAGGCCAGCACGCACTGAACGTAGTCCACGAAGCGACTCCATGACCAAAAGTAGCTCCACTCAAAATCTAAATAGCAACAGAGAAAATGAAAATAGAGTTAGAATAATTGTTAGTATAACAAGTATTATCACAAAAAAACCCTTTCACTGATGAGCTATCAGGATTTTATTACTTAAAATTGAACATTGATGGTATTTAATTTGCGTAGTACGGGTTGGCCGAGCATGTAAAATGGCAGAATGTGTAATTCCAAAAAAGAAAATGAAAAAGAATCCACTGGACTTAGTTTTCCCATGTTTGAAGACTTGCGTTCGGTTTCGCATTCAGGAAGCTTTTTCAATTAAAAATGATCAAGGAACTCAGCGTTGAATTTGAGGATTATACACAAGGGATGCACGATTTTGGAATTTTGGCGATATCGATATCCCGATATTTTAAAACTTCGTGTAGCCCGATAATCAATACCGATACCGATGTTAAAGCTGGACAAAAAATAAGTAGTCATTGAAATAGCAGTTTTTTATTATCCATTTCTGACACTTTGAAAAATAATATACTCAAATATATTTTCATATGCTGATATCAAATAGATTTTAAAAACGATGGTATCGATCTATTTTTTACTTTTTAAAATCTGGGTGAGAAATTTCATCGTTTGCATTGTTACAAACTCTCGAGTGATATTTTTGCAAATTCTTGTGAGATTTTGTTAGTAAAATAGATGGAAATACAAGGCCAATATATCAACATATAAAAAATATGGCGAAATTTCGTGAATTTTCGGGGGGATTTTGTAGCATAACGATGACATATAGCAATATTTCATTAGTAAAGAGATTGATATGATGTTTTTAAAATGGCAATATATCAGCATATGAAGATATTGTGATATTTTAATGTATCAATATTTTTTTTTTTAGTTTTTGAGGAAGAAGAAGAAGTAGTATTTTTTTTTTTTTTTTTTTTTAGACTTTAGAAACTCAGAAGCTGATCAAATATCGGGTTAATATATCGGTGGGTGGCCGATGTCGGATATTCAGTTTCTAAGGCCGACATACAGGCCTATGTACAATCATAGGGGTCGACATTATATTGTGCATCCCTACTTTATACAGTAGCATAAAAAAGCCTTGTTTTGTTATGAAAACATGCAAACTGGAACAGATTAAGGGGTCCACTTTTGGAATGGGGGTAGTTTGGCTTTGGCGCCAGATTGCAATGCCCCATACCTGTGTAAGTCTCTGAAAGGGTTGGTCGCTAAAGGTAGTTTCAGAACACTTAGACGACTATGGGGCACTGCATTCTAACAAATAAGCCAAACAACCTCCATTCCAAATGGTGGACCCCTCCGTCCGTTCCAGTTTGCTACTGTATAAAAAATCAAACTCAATGCTATTCCTCACATTTTGTATCGAAAAAGCTTCCTGGATGGGAAGTTTAAACATCTTCAAACTTGGAAACAAAGTCCAGTGGATTGATTTTCATTTTCTTTTTATGGGCTGGATGACTGAGAAATTTCACCAACAGTATGGTAAAGAAAAATGGCAGAAAGAGGAGTGGTATGAAGTCTAGCAATGAAGGAGAAAGTATAAGAATCAGTAGTGGGAGAGGAAGTGACAGTTTGAAACATAATCTGTCATAATGTAGGTGCTGTTCAAATCTGCTGTAGATAATAGAGAGTTGAGAGAGTTGAGGCAAAAGCAAATTCAGCCTTGGTATGGTCTTAAGACACACATCATGACTGAAACGACAGGATACAAGTGGCTGAAATAACCTTCCTTACCCTGGGGAGTATTTTACAGGTTTCTATTAAACGGGCAAATGTATCGACAGACAGACAACCATCAGTGTGCTTAGAAAGAAGTCCAGTGAGCACCAAAAATGTCCAACTGCAACCATTATTGCTTTATCCCGTTCTCTCTTAGAAGAGGAGATTGTCATTGTCTGGGTTTTGTTTTTTGTTTCTTTGACAGCCAACATCTTTCTCTGAATAAATTATGTTACAGTTAAGCCAGAACCAATTACTTTGTTGCTTAATAAAAGCCATGTTTTGTATTGTTGGTCACACTTTATCGTACGTCCTCACCCTCTGGCTCCCCCATACCATCCACTCTTTCAAAATACCATCAACTAACCTAAATGCCTTCAATTTTCCTCACCCCATAGAAGCGTCCAATCATTTTCTCTGTCATTTGTTTACCAGTGACTTCCCTGGCTGTTAACGCCTTTTTTTTAATTAGGACACTCAATGTTTTAAAGCAATTAGTTGTGTTTAAAAAGACTGAATTCAAAATGAGCATCAGAATTGGGAAAACAGGGGAGTTAGGTGACTGTAACCATGGTCTCCTTTTTTGTGCAATATAGGCTTGTTTAAGTATTTCCAAAATGTTGATATAGTGGGAGTTTTACACAACCATTTATTAAATTTAGGTGAAAACAGAAAAAACTGGTGTGAGTGTGTGGGTGGGGTGTGTGTGTGGAGGTAGTGGATGCTCAGACAAAGGTGCCTTAATAATGTCTGAGAAAAAGTTGTTCTGACAGGTTCATTGAAAAAGACCACATCAGGTGCCTTTTTCTGTCAGCTAAGAAGAACCTAGGTCCGGAAGTTTTCACAGATAAAAACAGGTTTGGAAATAAGCTGCCAGGTCTGATGGGTCTCTGTTCCAGTAGCGACCTTTAGCCACAGCAGGGGATGTAAACAACATGATATCATGGATCCAACCTGTCCTTATCATTTAGTCTGCTGCAGGAGTAATGTTGCAGGAAAAAATGTCTTAACACCAAACAATCTTAACAGTTTCTAAGAAACCATATCACCAACCATGTCCCTCCTCTTTATTTCCAAATTTACACTTATGCCACTGGAAGGTCAGAGTTTGAATTACATCAAGGATGACATGGCATTACTTGCTTTCTTTTTAAATTCCTAAATTTACTTTGCACTCTAGAACAACATCTATTACTACAGTAAAGTGACCATGAATGCAGTTGGTAAAATACACCTTGTCTTAGTCCTGCATTCATTGGTGCTGCCACGCTCTTCTTCCTACAACATTTTGATTCACATGGGCAAAGTGAAGTTCTTAACTTCAGTGGGAGCATTACTGCCCTTGGCATAGATATTTCTACGCCTACAACAGCTTCTCTGGATGTCATTTAATCTCTACAGTTATGCTTCTCTCTGTGATTATAATCTTCAGCTCTGTGTGGCCTTAGAAGGGGGCTGTATGGCCAGTTACTTGGCTTTCTCCACAAACAATGACAAGTTTGGTCTTGTTCTTGAAGCTGTAAGAACTCTTACTGCTTTTTTGACGCATAATACAGGCAGAGCCCTTAGTAGCAGAGTGTTAGAGATTGTGAGAGACAATGGACCACAGTCAGGGCTGGACTGGGAGATTTTTTTCAGGCCAGAAGTCCAGGAGTTATTAGACACCAAGAGATACATTTTCACTGTTATGCTGATGATACCCAGCTATATCTGTCTATAAATTCAGATGAGGCTAACCCATTACATAGATCACAGGCATGTCTTGAATACATTAAAACCTGGATGACTCTTAACTTTCTGCTCCTGAATGCAGACAAAACAGAAGTTATAGACTTTGGATCAGAGTCTTTGTAAAAGAAGCTGATTAGCCAGTCACTTCATTTGTTTGGGATTAAACTGAGCTCAGATAATAAAGTTAAAAAATCTTTTGATCAGGACCTGTCATTTTAAATCCCATATCAAAGTGGTTTCTAGAATTTCCTTCTTTCATCTGCTGGGAGTATTGCAAAAATTAGAAATCTCCTGTCCAGGGGTGATGCTGAGAAACTAGTCCATGCATTTGTTACTTCAAGGATGGACTATTGTAATTCTTACTATCAGGAAGTCCACAAACTGTGGTTAAAAGCCTTCAGCTGATCCAAAATGCTGCAGCCAGAGTTCTGATGAAAATGAAAAAGAGAGATCAAATCTCTGGATCTTGAACTTCTCTTCATTATTTCCCTGTTAAATCTAGAATAGAATTTAAAAATCCTCCTTCTCACTATATAAAGCCTTAAATGGCCAAGCTCCATCTGATATCATCAGAGATCTGATTGTTCCTTATGTTCCTAACAGAGCACTTCTTAAACTCTCAATCTGCAGGTTTACTAATGGTTCCTAGAATTTCTAAAAAGTAGGAAATGGGAGGCAGATCTTTTTAGTTCTCAGGCTCCTCTCCTGTGGAACCAACTACCAGTTTTTGTCCGTGAGGCAGACACCCTGTCTACTTTTAAAGGCTAGGCTTAAAACTTGTTCTTTTTGATAAAGCTTATTAGTTAGGGGTGTCAGGTTATCCTGAGCTATTTCTATAGTTATAGCTAGCAGTCTAAGCCTATCGCAGCATAACTGTAGAGACAGCTTAGGACAACCTGAGGAAGCATTATCAAAAAGGAAAGATTTAAACTTTGAAAGTAGACAGGGTTTCTGCCTCAAGGACTGAAACTGGTAGTTGATGCAGGAGAGGAGCCTGATAACTAAATCATCTGCCTCCTCATCTCCCTCTTTATGATCTGCCTATTTTAACACGGCCATATCACACCAAAGTCTGAGACCAGATGCCAAATAAAAAAAAAAACGGATTTCCAGGACTTAGACATATGCTTAAAATGAAAAACTGTACTCTGTGCAGATTAGCTGCTAAAAGAGCCAACTGGTCTTAACTTTGAGGCGGAAATATTGCACTACACCTCACATAACCCCTCCCTGATGGTAGGAGGACGTTTGTTTACATTGCTGTCACAGCATAGTTTAGGTAGGTGTATTCTTGGGAGACCCTTGCTCTATGTAAATACTCTCCAAAACACTTGTTTTCACAGGTGAGGGAGGGATTGCTGCTCACACATCAAAACTCAGACGCATTAATCAAACAAAATGCCACTTTGTGCATAACTCTGATGAAGGAATAGAATTAGAACAGTTAAAAGCTCAAAAAAAGTCAATTTTCCATGAGATTGGCCCTTTGAGTGAACTAAGGGTGTAAAAACTATCAAAGTTAGTAGGTTAAAATTAAAACACATGAATCATTGTTGCTAAAGAAAGTCTTTTTTTATCAGATTCTTGTTTTACTCTTCATGTTAGGCTGTTAGCCAATGTCACACGTGAGCCGTTAATTTTAACACCACTCGCACAAAACCTCCTCTTATATTTACACCCCCCCTCCTCCCAAGCACAAACACACAATATGTTAACTGCAAATCTTTGCCGGTTTAGCTTTGAATAGGTTCCTAATAATGTTTATTTAAAAACAGCACATTTCTTTCCTTACCGGTTTAAGATGAGGATTAAAGATATGGAGAAGCTTTGCAGTGAGGTGTTATCTGACCTGGTATCACATCCATTACTTCCTGTGAGCATTCTCTTTACATAAAAGCAGAAATACTTCAGGTTTGAAGACTACAAAGACTGCTTTATGTAACTGAGAGTCATTAATGTTAACCCTGAAAATCTAATTATAAGCCATGCTGCTGCACCGATATATTTTAAAGGAATTTGTAGAGGCCACAAACATAATAGAGAAGAATTGCTTCATAAAGTTATATTGAAGTTTACTTTATCTAGTAAAACACACATCTGCAGAAACCACTCCATGCAAGCAATGCTGTGTATTTCTCAAGAGCAAGCCGACCAATAAAAACACATTAAATACAACAAAATAGCAGCTGCTGTTTGCTTTAACTTAGCCAGGAAAATAAAACGCCCCTACCGAAAAACCTATTAATCAGAACTTAATGAAGTCTCGTGTAAAAACCACAAATGTTTGTGACATTTAGATGCATGACTGGATGAGATGATT
The DNA here is from genome assembly GCA_018398635.1 of Cyprinodon brontotheroides. NCBI lineage: Eukaryota > Metazoa > Chordata > Actinopteri > Cyprinodontiformes > Cyprinodontidae > Cyprinodon > Cyprinodon brontotheroides. The sequence goes on along the minus strand of JAGKQL010000046.1, from coordinate 7,926,834 downwards.
TTTTATTGAGAGAATCATGAGAATTATTGTTGAGTGATTCTGACATTTAGTCGGCATTTCTAAATGAAAACGATGGCCGTCACGCATGTGTGGAAGCTAAAGCGGCCGTCCAAAACTGAGCCAATCCAATTGTTCTTTTATGAAAGATGAGTTAAACAAATTCCATAAATGTAACCGGATAAATCTCAAGAAGTCATCCAAACCAGGTCACAGCCTTCTGTCAAGCTGCCACATTCTATTCACAGAGCAAAACCTAACAAGTACATAAAAAAAATGGCAGCACAAGGAAAAGACAGAAGACAAGAGGCAGTTTTTTTTATAGGTACATTGAGGACAGTAACCGTTAGAAAAGCCATCAAAATCCTCTGTGAACTGTAAAATATCCACCGCTAATCAATGTTTGTCCTGCAGGTACAGATGCTTGATGCGACCGTTGAGCCATGTTTACAGCAGGGCTAGAAAAAAGCAGTGTAACCAGCTTATCACCATGCTGGTGCAGCCTGATAACGGTTGTGCACAGTGGGAGGCCATCATTTAGTTGTGTTCTGAGCCAATCTGGATGCTAAAGGCATTCTGAAAGATAGTAATTACACAAACAACAGAAAACAGGACATATAGACACGAATCCTCTCGGACTGAGGAGTAAAACAATTCGTGGCATATAATTGACATGAACCATTAGTTACAGTGGGCAAAAGAAACATTTATATCTTTGTATTGCTTTGCTATGTTGCTAATGAGTTAGCTAGCATCAGTTGTAAATACCATACTGAGCTATAGCCGGTAACTTTGCTTAACATAAGCAGGGTTGCAGCATCTTAATTGTGCCAGAAATCTAGAATATGCACTATCCTATGTATGTTCCCAAAATATTAACCCAGAATTTTAACTTCTATTTGCTTTTATAACTTGCTAATTAGTTGGGCTGTAAATAATAATCGCTTTGTATCGATGCATCGATCCAACAGCCGACTACTCTGATGCATCGACACGTCCGCAAGAATATCGATTCATGTGTTTATTTTTTTTTCCTATGGTCTATTGTTATCCATTTGCTCCTGGATGTAATTCTGCCTCCCGTGCTGCGGTGGCGCTAAACCTATTTTGCCCTCCCACCTCGCTTCCTTTAGCCACTAGCCTCTTTCCGCTTGCATACACACAATCGAGTAAACACAGAGGCAGCATTATTTTTCAGTAAAACTTTGCTACTTCTGTTATTTGCTGTTGTTTCTCAAATAAAATGCATAATAATATTACAGCTTTCATTGATTTATTTCAAATTTGAAACATTTCTAGCTTGTAAGGTAAAAAAATAAATAAACTACCAATTAACAGAATCGAATCGTATCGTGGTGTAGTCCTGAGTATCTAAAATAATCGAATCGTTGGGTCAGGAAATTGATACTGAATTGAATCGCCATCATGGGTGTGATTTACACCCCTAATAATTAGTTAGGACAGGCTGCACTACAGAACTTGCATGAATTTGGCTTGAAATATGTTTTAATGACGGTGTTAACAGTTCAGCTAAGAACAATAAAAGGGATGTCGAAACTCAAAAATATTTGAGTTTAAATGGGTTGTTCAAGCTACTTTTATGGCTAGTCTGAAAAATGTAGGGTAGGATTTCATAACACTATAGTCACTGCAGAAGAATGTACATTGTGTAATTACTATAAAAAATTAAAGTTTAATGCAGTATTCGATATTCTACAACCATTTTTTGTGTTCTGCAGCTACACAACTAGGGGTGTAGAAAAAAATGGTTTTGGCAATATAAAGTGATTTCTGGCTGCCTGATATAATATCGATCTTTCAGTTCCTCGTAAACATTGTTACCTGAAACGGAGGGAAAATGGGCTACCTCTGGACAATTATTCTGGCAGATAGCGCTGTGGAGCGCTTTTGCTGTGCAGCGCTATATCTGTAGTTGAGACAGTCATAGTTGAAGACGTGAACTGACTCAAACCCCAACCAACATGGATACCGAAATATCTGAATGATCAATATCATCTGATGAACATATACAGCGCTTGATTCTATATGTACATTTAATTTTGATAGCTGGGGTATAGTGATAATATCGTATCATGACCCAAATATCGTGACACGTATCGTATTGCAACACCAATGCCAATATTCATCCCTATACACAATGGATGCTAGCTCACCTATTACCAAGTTAGAAATGAATAGCAAAATATCAGTCTTTTTGTATGCTATTACTAATGGTACATATAAATTACATTCCAGAATATAGTTAGACTGTTTTTTTGGGGGGAAATGAAAGGAATTTTTTTGTCTCCAGGTATATTTTTGTACAGAGGATTTTGGTTTTGTTCCCACCAGATAGCCCCTATATATCCAGCCTACTGCTGGGGAGAGACATGGCGCTTTAAAGGAAAAGTCTGGTCACATTCAGAATACAAGCTTCTGAAAGTACTTTAAGTATGAAATTATTACAAACTGTTCAATGAATGATAAGTGTTTTTAATTAAGAGTAATTTTCATTTGAATGTGCTTTACTGGAGACATCCATGTTTGTCGAAAGAACACTACTGCCACCTACAGGTTTGTGACGCCACGGAGCAGTCTCGGTCTGTTGATCAAGTCCCAGTGCTGTATTCTCCTGGTGTTTGTCACACCATGCTATTATCCATGATGGTGACGACCAGTGCACTATGCGGAAGCAGAGAGTAGCGGATTAATGGCGTGTTTTTCCTCTGGCTGGAAGTTTGATGGCAAATCCTCCCTCTTTCTTCGGTTGGTAATCCATGCGTCGAACCACGGCCCGTGGAGGATCAGGAATCGGAAAGGTGAAGGTGAAATAACTTTTTTTTTCTTCTGCACTTTTACCCAATGCATTCCAACATCCAGCTGCCATACACGTGGGCATTGTCAGTTTCGCTACTAAAGCTCTGGTGAATTTCAATGGTGAAGTCACTCTGGAAATCTTCAATAATTGTTGTTGATTGCAGACCAATGTCCTAGTAGTTCCCATTGATTCTGCTTTGTAAAAGCGGGAGAATGGCGCTGAGGCTTACCGCGACCGTGGACGCCACCGCCGAGAAGGATGGTCAGGAGAGGAGGTGTTAATATATTTGGGTAAAAATGGCCGCTCTCCCAGACTGAGTGATCACAATGAAAATTTATTTTTTTACTGATTAAAAGCTAAAATTCATTAAATCACTCCAAATGTATTAGTTTTGGGTACAAATAATGATCCATTGTGGTTATTCCTCGCTACTGGACTTTTGCTTTAAGAGGTCTTCAAACACTGGAAAGCTTTGATAGAAACTTAGTAGGTCTGAAACTTTAACATGTAAGACATTCATACTTTAATAATGGTTAGCAGCCCATAGCTGGTACTGTACACAATTTCTTGGCAGAATTAAATAGGTCTCTCTTAGCACTAGTTCTAATAGCTATAAATGGCTCTAATAGCTATTGGGGGTGTTGACTGGCAATAATTTGGGGATAAGATCCATATCAACATGTGTAATGATACAATTTATCCAAATACAGGATCAAAAATGATCTATTGCGACTTTGGAAATCTGGAGAAGAACGGACTCCCTGTGGTTTGTCAGCTTCAGCGTTTAAAGAAGTGAACAAAATGGACTGAAGTAAAGGATTTTTAGTTGTTCCTGGACTGTTCTTTTGGTTGGATGTAATAATGGCTTCCCGTCACTTAAGAGAGGTTTTAAGAGGGGCTAGAGGATTATAATGAGAGACTGTCATGACAGCTCAGATAAGTGCAACTTCCATGTGTCATATTCCTCAGGGCTGTGCTAGACTTAGGTCTCTACACGTCCTTAATGAGAATAACTGCATGCAGGGGGATAAGGTGACCTGTTCAAACTACTAAAGAAAGTGGAAATCTCCAGTCCTGTGCTCCTGTTATCTCATTAGATTAATCCTTTTCTTTACTTTTTCTCTATTCACTACGATTCACTGAAGGTTTTGTGAGGACACGACCATTTCTAGAGGTTTCATAGATGGAAGCTAAATAAAATTCAGTACTTCACAAACTTTTTTATGCTTTATTTTTTAAGTGTCTCAACAGAATTAGAAAAATTGAATCAAGCACATAGGAAATAAATAGAGAATTGGTCTCCGTTGCAGGGCCTGGTAATGACGCCAGCTTTGCTGCTTTTGGCTTGACTGCTGGTGTTTAAATCAGGGGTGGTCCGTTAATTGGTTAAAACCACACAGTGAAACTGGTGCACAGACGAGAATATGTTAGTTTGGTTGGAACCCAGGCCAATAAAATGTTACACTTATAGCAGATGGGACGGACAGAGATGGAAAGTATTGGACATTTTCTAATATGAGGAAAAGATGTGCTTTTAGAAAAAAATATGTTTAACATAAATGCATAAAGCTTAGATGCTTTCCAAAAACGATTAAGGTGACTAAAAAACATATAGTTCAGACAAATATTGGTTTTGTACTGACAGTTACAATGTAATAAATACTGCAGCCCATGATTTTTCTTCAACTTTGGGCAGTGAATTTTGTTACGACGCAGCGCAGTTTGTTGTATTTGCAAAGCAGGTCAATGCTTAATATGTTGCCAAGGAGTAATAGTAAAATTAGAATATGATCCTTTTTTTTTTATAATCTGATGAAAAGTAATGTATGAAAGACTCATAAATGTTTGCATAAATGTTCAGATTTTATTAATCAAAAAAGGAATATATCTATTAAAGTCAATGAAAAGGTATTTGTAACACATAAAGGTGCACTCTATATGTGGTTTGGGCTCATTTAAGGTGAAATAATGGCCCAATGTATCAGGCCACAGAGAAAAGATCAGCCTGTGGACCTGCTGAGGTTTTAAAGAAGCTCAGATTACTCAGCCCTTCTGGAGTCTTATCTTATTCTTGACCAAACTCCATGGGATTTGTTTTGGGGTTTAAGTTATTTCGTGCGCTTTGGTCCATTTCTTTATCAGAGCTCTAAGATTTCGGCAACTGTCCACAAACGTTCTAAAGGGGTGGAGGTCTGGAAACTGGCCAGGATCTTGAAGTGTTTTTTATTTTTTTTTTTGGAGCCACTACTTTGTTGCCCAGTGGTGTGTTTGGGATCATTGTCCTGCTGGAAGACCCAGCCACCTTCCATTTTATGTGCTCTCCCTGAGGAAGTTTGGGCTTGAAATCTCACCAGACATGGTGCTGTTCATTCCTCCTTTGACACGGATCTGTCATCCTCTCCTCTTTGCAGAAAAACAGCCTAAAAGCGGGATGCCCTGGTCCTACCAGTTTTGCTGGTATGCTACGGCACTGTCGGTCTGGAATTTCTAGAGACGCACAGCACTTTCACGCCAAAGCGCAAGGGGGAGCCTATTCGAGAACTCATGAGAACTTCGGTGGATGGTCTCGAAAACTTCGTTTTGGCAGAGACCTTGGAATCTTTATATAATTTGTCTGAGGCATCGTTAAAGTGGGTGTACTTCCGAACCTCCTTGATTAACCTTCCGTCGTAGTTGACCATTGTAGTTGTTCCTCGTTTTTTTAAAAATGGCGCGCCCCGGCACCGAATCGAGAAGGACGACCACACAGACAGCTGGAAAGGTGTACCAAGGACCAATCACAGCTGCTTTTTCTCTGTGCACTTCCACTTGAGGTCTGCACGGGTTTTCAACCATCCAACATGGAGTCAGGATTTTTTTGAGGTGCGCGACGACGGTTGCCTAACCTCAGAGACAGATTTGACGGGTTGCAGAGGCTATGTGTCAGAAGCATAAATTGGACTTAATAAAACAGGAAGAGTTTGTATTCAAAGGGAATTTCCAGTGAAACAATTAACTTTATCTTATTTTATCTACCTGATTATTTTTTTTCAATCATTATCTAGAGTCCCACGTTCTCTAACAAGGCTGAAAAGAGGCTAAAGACGATTGGAATCTGCTTTAGAGAGATTGGAGTTGCAGCTCAGAGGGAAACAGTACAGAGACTGTTTGCAGCTTTGCCTCATGGTTCGCTTGCCAACACTAATTCATTTTTTATACAGCTGGAGATCCAAAAAATAAGAAAAATCCAATCTCTTCCTGCCTTAAGGTCCTAACTTTCCTTCTTTCAAGCAATTGGAGAGTTTTCCTGTGACAATTTTATAACTTTTTTTTTCTAAAGGGATATTTCATCTCCTCTTTTTCTTCCAAATCCTTTTACCTGCATGTGACTGATCACAGACGCTGGTGATTCTGACACTGCTGAGTGATCAGATCCTTTTAATCATTTAAAAGATTCTGTCTGACAGTTTTCCATATAAATCCTGTCGGACTTTTTCCCACCGATAGTAAAAATGAGTTTGATTAAAAACGCAGGCACTGTGGGGGGGCTCCCTCTCGCTCTCTCTCTGAACTGCAGGATGTTATTTCAGGCCCAGAATTAAACATTAGAAATACACTTATTTGGCCATCTAAGGAAGTCAAATGGGACCTGGGCTAGATAGTGTTTTCAAACCAAGTACAAATGTCCAGCTGTTAGATGGAGCTGCCCAGTCTGTTGTAAAGACAGAAAAGTGAGGTTCGGAGAGCAAAACTGGGCTGTCATGCTGCTGCCTGAGCGAGACTGTGGGGATTCAGTATAGGCTCGTTTAGAAAACATACGAGTGCAAGCCTAGTTTTAACTTTATGGCATCAATTCTTGGCCTCTAAAGCCTGATTTCTCTGCTTGACGTGAGATCAGATCAATGGGCAAGCTCAAAGCTGCGCTTTAAGTACACAATGTCCTGCAGCTGTAATGATGCTCCGCAGAGCGAACTGATCAATGGCTCTTTGAGGGGCTGGAACCACTGCCCGGCTTATACAACCTCTCATATAAGGGCCGATTTGGCAGGACGGACCACATCTGGGCCCTGAGCTCAATAAATTATTATGGAGATGAGAAAACGGTAGTTTTACTGCTCCATCAATCCTGATTTCAGAAAAAATAAATTAATTTAATGCAAGAAGTAGAAAAAAGCTCTGATATAAAGCCAAACTGTTTTTAGAAGAGGATTCCCTGAGTACCATGACTTTTCTGGGTATTTGATCCATCCAATTTTAGTTTTCTGCTGCCATCTAGTGTTCATACTCAGAATCACAACTCAGAGGCTGAACTACAGTCTCCTTTAAAAAGGATTTACATTATTTTAAAGAGAGGAAAATATTGCAAACCGAAGGCTTGCGGGCAAAATCAGATTTGCAAGATTAGAAACATGCTAATTTAGAAGGAAACAAGCAGCAAATGTAAGAGAATAAATAGGCAAATTTACATGAAAAAACATACCAATTTACGAGATTATAAAGATGCTAATTTAGAAGGAAAAAGTAGAAGATTTACGAGACAAAAACAAAAATTTGGGGAGTGGTGGCCTAGTGGTTAGGGCATAGTTTGGAATCCTGAGGTTCTGAGTGGGAGCCCCACTCCCACAGACTGCCACTCTGGGTCTCTGAGCAAGACTCTTAACCCCCGATATCTTCACGGGCGCCCCATGATGGCAGCCCACTGCTCCCCAAGGGAATGGGTTAAATGCATATGGGAGCAATATTGTTGCTAAATTATTTGCACGTGTGTCAAAAGTTGTGTGTCTTTATCTCGATTTCTGTGTGTGCAGCGGGATTTGAAAATGTCTAAATAAATCTGGAGATGTGTGAGGAGATGTGTTGTGTCTTTACAACAATCTGCAAATCCCGCTGCTTTTCTAGCCTGAAATTCTGGTCTTCCAAGCTCAGCAGAGATATTAAGCTGCTCCACTATGCAGCACGACTAACAGGCCCTATTTAGGCAACAACTTGAGTTTATTGAGTGTTTATATTGACAAACAGAACCACATAAAGTTTATTCTGCATCTTTGCCCCCATTAAACAGTGCATATAACCCTGGACTGGACTCTGGATTGATTCATGTTTCAGTTCTAACATGCATCTACTCTGGCTCCTGCAAAAACCAGCCAGCTTTTGCTTTAGAATGGAAAGCGCAACGGGTGACATCTAGTGGACAATGGAAACATTACAACACAAAGAAATTCCTTCTAAGTGGAAGATACAAATGAATTGGAACGAACTAATTTCAATCTAACAAAAAATAAATCGACAAACATCCAACCATTGACCTAAAACTTAAAGTCCTGCATGAGCAGTTAACTACTTTTTGGAGCTCTAGTATTCACAGCATTAAAGTTGCAAATAGTATTAAAATTGAAACATAACTTGAAACGTAATCAACATTGAACACGTGTTAAATGGGCGTGCAGGTGGGCGGTTAGCGCACATGACCCATGTACGGAGGCCTTAGTACTTGACGCGGCTGACCAGGGTTAGAATCTGACCTGCGGTCCTTTCCTGCATGTCTCTCCCCCCTCTCTCATACCCCCTTTCCTGTCAGACTACTGTCAAAAAAAACGAGCCACTAGTGCCACAAAAAATAAAAAAAAAATGTGTTAAATGAATGGAAGATGTCTAAGTCTTGAGATAGGTTCAACCAAATGCAATATTATTCCAGCCCTGTCTTTATCTGCGTCCCTATTAATGATTTTCTATAAGCAAACTGGACAGATTCGCTTTTCGCTCTTGATCTTCCCTCCATTTTGTTGCAGCTGTTATAACATCTGTTTACTAAAATGTACAGAAGTAATGGGCTGTTTAAGAAAACATTTGTGTTCAAATGTTTCTTTATTAAGTTTAGTAAGTTAACCTCATAGGGCACTCAGTGAAATACTTTTGAAAATCAAAATTTCAAGCCAATAGTTTCATTGGAATCAATTCAATTCAGTTTATTTCTATAGCCAATTCACACAACACGCCATCTCAAGGCTCTTTACAACTCAATCGGATCATACAGTCAAATTGATTTCAAGTTTTCTATCTATTTCTATATAGGAAAAACCAGTTGATCTGCTGAGGCATAATGGGGTTCAAGGTAGAGACTGACGAGGGAGTGGATTTTCACTCCCTGTCCGATCCCTCTCTGCAGAAAAAAATTGTGTGTCGATCCGATCCGAGCCAGAGTAGCAATCTAAATCCTGTCCTCTCCAACTCCTGGGTAGAGAGTACTCGCTCCCATGTCCCATTCAATGACTCCGGCTCCTGCCACCACTCCCATTCTTGTTGTCTTCAATAAGGTTTCTGCCAATACATTGAATCTGAATTTCTTTTGAAGGGTGAAAAACTCAGAGCTGAAGCTTTTATTTTGGTTTTTGAATTAGGTCGTAGTTTTGACTACTTTGCATTATAGTGTAGGCTTCAGGGAAAAAAACTACATGGCGTAAGCGCCGCTCCAGTACTGGATTTTTTTCTTTCTATTTTAATTTTTGGCACTAGATCCTAGTTTTTTCAGTTAATATTGGTTTGCTCCCGCTTCCCGTTAATGTTTAATCCTGTAAATCGCCCTAATCACGTGATCGCTACTATACGGACTCCCCATCCCATGGGAATCCCGTGACCCGTGGGAGTCCTTCCTTTAAAAATGTCAGTCTCTAGTTCAAGGAGACAGAAGCAGAGATACAAAAGACCTTATAACCTTTGTAACATTCCAAAAAATGTGGATATTTTGATGGCAAAAATGAATGTCAACGTAATAACAAGAAACGCCAACTTGTCCGAATATATTAAGAAAAATAACAAAAGTACTTCTATGAGAAATTCATGAAAAACACTGAGAGTGAAAGAAACACATTTTCTTTTGGTTCAACATAACCATAGAGGCATTAATGCTGATACTGGCACTTACATTTTTCAGTTTATAAACCTAAATATAATTGTTAAATAGGCTTATTAACTTTTTAACTTTTCAACTTTTTCCTTTTTTTCCTCGACATACCTTTTTTTCCCCCCTCAACTTAATTTCCAGTAGGTAATATATCATTCAAGGGCTCATCTAATTGTTAAAATATCTAAATAAGATGTACAGCCATGTAGCAGGATCTTTGCTGAGTGGCTGGATATAGATCTTGTGCTTCTAGACCTCACTTAGGGATGGGGGGGCTCAAAAATGCTAACTTGCCCTATAAAGGGTTAAAGTTTAAAAAGAAATATGCATACTGAAAAAAAAAGCACAGACAGTGAAAAAGCTACTAAAGCAATTATACTCAACACCTCTGGTTAATGATGTTAGAGCTTAGCAACACGTCTGTCTGTAGTGATTCTATGTGAAATTTTGTAGTTTGTGTCAGAAATGTCTTTTCGTGTGTCGAAGAGAGACGTAAACCGAACATGCAAAGACCACAAAGCTTCACTGCAATGATGGATCCACAGTAGCATGCATTAATGCAGCAGGTGTATGGAACAAACCAGTGACCATGGAAACAGATGAAACTCCATGCAGGTGAGAGAGGCTCATGCTTCCCTGAAACATGTGGGCAGCTGCTGTTAGTCGGGGGGGGAATGGGGAGTATTAGCAGGGTAGTCTTCATGCATGAGGAATCAGACGGAGGTGAAGAAGAAGAGCAGATGGATGAACTACAACTGATGTTTCAAGGTACGTACCCAGAAAGAGCCTCTTAGGGATTCTGACCTCTTCGTCCTTACTGTCTGTCGCTACGGACGAAACAGAAAGAAAGGGACAAGAAGAAGAGACAGCTTGGTTTTCTGCATCTCTTTCAGCAACGCTAACAGATGAGCCGCAGTGTTTACGGCTGAGAAACTACCTGCAGTCCCTTATCGAAGGAATAGCTGCGTTTCTATTGACCATCAAATTAGGCAAACTTTGAATATGAGCATAAATGGAACTAAAATAAAAAAATAAGTTTTTTTTAAGTTGCATTTCACAAAACTGTAATGGAAATACATCCTACACATACCTTTTTTTTTGCCATTTTACAGTCAAATTAAAAAAAAGTTAATAAACTTATTCTAAACATTTTATTCAATGAAAGTATATATTTTTTGGATTATTCAGTTAATCCAAATTATAATAATTAAATTCATTGACTACACTATAATCCATAGATGCAGGCCTAGCTGGTACTACTATCATTAAAGCTGAAGAAGATGAAAAGTAGTCAGAGGATAATAGTGCTGTGTGTTTTCTAATGAATTATCAGGTAAATAAACTTATTCCTGTGATTTAATTGCATTTCTTATTTAATGGAAATACTACAATTTTTTAATTTAAGTAGATGATCAACAAAATTTGGCAGGCATTTGTAATGGAAGCACAGCGACTGATCAGTAAACACCTGCTGAAATTAGGCTTAAATGGCACAAACGTACCTTTTCTGTCCATAATCAAGAAATTGTTACTAAAAAACGAAAGCATTTGGTTTCATCCAAACAAAGGCATTCGTTAGTAATGTTTAAGAAAAAAAAGGCAGCATTCTTTTGCCTTTAATCAGAAACCTTCAGTCGTTTTAAAAGGGAGAAGAAAGTAGGCCCTCTTTCAGCTGAGAGATTTATATATCAGGATATTTATCAGGATATCAGAAGATTGTTGATGAGAACAACCCATTGTTTTTCAAAACCATGTCTGTGCCTATTGGCCAACGCTTCATCCTCACAATGATGAGCTAACTGACTGTGACGTAGTAAGCATGACAGAAAGCTGGTGGGGGAGTGTAAACAAACAAACAGCCAGTCGGTAAAAATGGCGATTATACGTCCTTTTTAAAAATGGATGAGCGTAGAGCCTCTTCCTCTTCCTGCTCACGTTTCAAATAGAAACTGATTTTAAAAATTTAAAAGTTAAAGATGGTTTATCAAAATCAAGAAAAAGTAGCAAAAAATTCTCTTTTGTCTGAAACGATTATTGCTCCAACACAAACTAGGCCTTTATGGCTGGATCTGGATGAACCAGTTAAATGCACAGGGGGTTAGTCATGCCCCCTGGCCCAATATTAAAAAAACATGCAAAAAGAGTGCTTAAGTTCTCCCTTGGGAGTCAGGACAAGCAAAGGTACCCCCTTGGGAGTCATAACCAGTGATAAAGTCCCATTTAAGGCCTCTTAAAGCACGTGCTAAAGTGCACTCCATGGGAGTTAAAACACTTGCTAATAAAGTGCCTCAATTGGAGTCAAAATGTCTGCTTAAGTGACTCCTTGGGAGCCAAAACCCTTGCTAAAATGCCTCGTTAGCCAAAAAGAGTGCTTAAGTTCTCCCTTGGGAGTCAGAACACATCCAAGGTACCCCCTTGGGAGTCATAACCATTACTAAAGTCCCACTTTAAGAGCTGAAACACGTGCTAAAGTGCACCCATTGGAGTCAAAATGTGTGCTTAAGTTCTCCCTTGGGAGTCAGAACACATCCAAGGTACCCCCTTGGGAGTCATAACCATTACTAAAGTCCCAGTTTAAGAGCTGAAACACGTGCTAAAGTGCACCCATCGGAGTCAAAATGTGTGCTTAAGTTCTCTACTTAGGAGCCAAAACAACTTGCTAGCATTGCCCCCTTGGTAGTCACTGCGGTTTAATCAGAATCAAAATCAGACATATTCTTTTAATAATCCCAGAGGGAAATTACGTGCTAAAGTGCACCCTTGTATAGCTAAAACACATGCTAAATATGCACCCATATGGAGTCAAATATGTGTGCTTAAGTGACTATATGGGATATATATATATACACAAATCAAGACAGAATACAGTGCCTCGTTGGGAGCCAAAAAGAGTGCTTAAGTTCTCCCTTGGGAGTCAGAACACATCCAAGGTACCCCCTTGGGAGTCAAAACTATTCCTAAAGTCCCGCTTTAAGAGCCAAAACACGTGCTGAAGTTCCCCCTCGGGAGCTAAAACACATGCAATATTGCCCTTGACAATGTTGAGGACATGCTATATTTGCTTTTTTCCCCGCTCTTTCCTCTCCTGCCCTTCTAAAGGTCTGTGCACACCTCTGAAATGAACCATAAGACATTTTTTATACAGTTGGACCGATAAGACAAGTGAAGATATGGCAGCCTTTCAGCTAAATCCCCCGACACCAACTGGTGGTAAAAGGGTAATGGTTTTGATTGATTTCGAGACCGAGACCTGTTTAAGTTGTGGACTATAAACCCGTAAATTGTTTTTAAAGCGAGTTTGAGTTCATTTGTTGGACAACTTCAGCTAAAACAGACTAAAACTGGGCCATCAACAGGACAACTGGCCACAAACAGAGCTACGACAAATATAACAACACAAACAAGACAAAAAATACCAATTTGGGATCATGTCCCAGTCATAGTTCACGCTTCAACTTGACAGAGATGTTGAGGAAGAAGTAAATGTCTGCAAACATGAATGAACTAAAGAAAGGAAAGGCCAAAATCCTTCTAGACACGAGCAAAATCAGCAAGGTTAGGAAACTATTAATGAGAGTTATTGAGATTTTTTTTCTTTTTAGGCTCTATCTGCAAACAAACTGTTATACTAAAATCTAATAAATTATATTAATTGGACACAGGTTCCTACTTAGATTCTGCTGTAAAGCCAAACTACTGTCCATGCACTGGAAAAACAACCTAGAAATAAGTTAAAATTTCCTAAATTAAGTGTATTTACCTTTAATTTAAGAATGTAGATGAGATAGTTTGCCAATGAATGAGTATTTTTACAAATACACCTGAAATAAGACAATGCAATTGTATTTCAAAAGTAAATTGTCTTGTTCCACTGGCAAAATGTCTTTTTCCTCCTCAAATCAAGATCGAATGCACTTATTTTTTAGAAAAAATTACTTATCTACATTTCGATTTGTTCCAGTGTGAAAGCTATGTAGACTATCAAAACTCAGTAGGTTCAGAGTTAAAGTTTGACATCTTGTTTTTTCTAGAAATATTCTAAATCTACCTATAGTTCCCCTCTATGCAGATGATATAGTTATTCATAAATTACCATCACACATAGCAAGAGAGTCTCAACGGTTGCAATTGAATGTTTGTCAACTTAAACTGTGTGGTTAAATACCAGTGAAAGCTACATCACATGGTTTATAACTGATCCCTTCGTCCGTTTTAATTTGCATGTTTTCTACATCATGGGCTACTGGCATTTACAGGTTAAAAATTATATATAATGTGACTTTGTATCTTTAAACATAAAGCCGCTGGATTGTTAGCTGTAAAAACAAAAGCATCATGATAAACTTTTTTTATTTCCTTTGCTGCAAGCTTCACCACATGACTGTCTCCATGTGTTTAGTTTTAAGGAGAGCCTTTATCCTCAGAATGAGGAGTTATCTAATGGAGATGTTCAGTTAACTGTTTCCTCATGACTTTAGATTTTCCATGATGAACAAACAAGTGTGGGGGAGGAGGGATGGGGGGTCTAGATCATCACTGTAAACACATAAAGGCCCCGTCACTCTCCTTACACAGACTATAAAAGGCTGTAACATGAGGGACGGAGCTCCAACAGGCCTTATCAAACAGCTCAAGGCGGCTCCTTGGATCTGCCTTTTACAACCTGCTGACCGCCTGGGAGATTAAAAGCCTTTTTATCTCACTTTGCAAGAATAAAGACAGATTAACCGTAGTTATTCTGTCACTGAATCATTCGTCTTTCAGGACGTTTGTCATGGTTTGCCTGTCGGTTGCAACATGATAAAAAAAGTGTTGAATCTTTCTAAAACTTCCCTGCACTTCTGTCACATAACAGGCAAAGTCTGCGAGGAAATTAGCTCTGGCCTTCGGAATAGAGCCATAAAAAGTGTCCTTTGCACCAAAATGAAGGAAAAATAAAAGTAAAATCAAACTAAACTGGTTTTCATTTTTTTAAATAGAAATGGAAAAAAGCTAAACGAATCCAAATAACTAGTCCTAATATGAGAAATGAAAAATGGAAAACAACAGATTTTTTGTTTTTGATTTTTCCAAATGAAACAAAATTAACTGTTATCTCTTTTTCAACAGTAAATTTGAAAACAAAAACTTGTAATTGGAAAAAGGCAGCAACGTTTTCTTTTAATTTCAGATTTGCTGTAAGTGACTTTAGGCTGGTCGTGAAACAGAAGCTGTCCGTAACACATAAAGAGGAAACATTGCATTAACAGGTCTGATTTTAACAAGTCAAAAAGGAATATTGGAATGATCTGCGAAGAAATCGCGCTTAATGTTACGGGGTGTGCTTTGGTGGAACAGTGCGTTTGCCTCACACAACCGAACCGGTTCGAATCTTGTGGTCCGGTTCTCTCGCCGCGATGTCTGTCCCTCCCTCCCTCATACCCCTCTCCCTGTCAGCCTACTGTCCACAAAAACAAGCGAAAAAAAGCCACTAGTTCGTAACCACCCCTCCCCCACAAAAGCATATTTGTTCCCATTTTCTTATTGGTTAATGAAAATCTATAACTTGTAACATTGCGAGAATGAAGTCGTAAAATACCGAGAATAAAGTCCTAAAATTCCAAGAATAAAGTCGTAAAATTCCAAGAATAAAGTCGTAAAATTCCGAGAATAAAGTTGTAAAATTCCGAGAATAAAGTCGCAACGAGAATAGTCATACGTTTTCAAGAATAAACCCTCATACCCCCTTCCGTTGGGCCTACCGTCAAGAAAAAACAAACTAAAAAAACCAAAACACTAGTGCCGTAACGACCCCACCCCCCACTCCCAAAAAAATATTATTTGTTTCCATTTTCTTATCGGTTCATGAAAATCTATAACTTGTAACATTGCGAGAATAGTCGTAAAATTACACTAGAATAAAGTCGCAACGAGAATAGTCATATTTCTTTCAAGAATAAAGTCATAAAATTAAGTAAGTAACAAAATTGCGAGAATTAAGTCGCTACAAAAATTTTCATAAGTTTTTGAGAATAAAGTCATAACATTACGAGAATAAAGTAATTAAATTACGAGAATTAAGTCGTGAAATTCCAAGAATAAAGTCGCAACGAGAATAGTCATAAGTTTTCAGGAATAAACTCATAACATTCTGAGAATAAAGTAATAAAATTACGAGAATAAAGTTGTACAATTACGACAAAAAATTCACAAGAGTAGTCATAAAATGAGAGTAAACTCGTAACATTACGAGAATAAAGTCGTAAAATTACGAGAATAAAGTCATAGAATTACCAGAATAAAGAATAGATTTACCAGAATAAAATAATAAAATTACCAGAATAAATTTGTAATATTACGAGAAAAAAGTCACAACAAGAATAGTCGTAATATTAATAGAATAAAGTCCTAAAATACAAGTTGTATTTCATGAAAACTCTTTCAACAAGCACTGTCTTCCCTAAAATGAGGAATGTGGAGCATCATGTGAGAAGTTATTCTTTGGCTCTGGTTTTGACCAATAAGGAAATCTCTTATTACACCAGCATCAAAACTGGGCAGCAGGATGTCAAAGTGACTCAGGTTGCTGATTGGTGGAGCTGGTTGGCCGTCATCTGCTGGTTTGAGCTTCAGCTTTCTTTCTGAAACAGGTTGTTGTATGATGACTTCATTTTATTAATATTACAACTTTATTTTAAATGAAATTACGACTTAATTCTCTAAATTTTTACGACTTCATTCTCTAAATTTTTTACGACTTCATTCTGTAGTATTAATTTTACGACTTAATTATCGTAATTTTACAACTTAATTCTAAATAATTTTACTTAATTTTATTTTCGTGGTTTTACAACTTCATTCTCTAAATTTTTTACGACTTAATTCTCGTAATGCTGACGACTTTTATTCTCGTAATTTTCACATGACTTTTATTCTCGTAATTTCACGACTTTTATTCGTAATTCCTGACTTCATTCCTAGTTTTAATAAATAAATCTCTTGCCTGCGCCATAATACTCCCTTGTACTCATACATAGCTTACTTTGTCTCGAACATCCTTCCTAACCCCTAAATCCTCCCTCAATCACTAAATAGAGCGGGTCTAGCCTGGCCATAATACTCCATCTTAAAAAACAGCTCTTTTCCCGATTTTGTTTATTTCCATATCAAGAGGGGAAAAAATGAATAAAAATCAGTTGGCCATTATTTATACAGACCCTGAATGCACATTTTTTCACTCGGTAGTGGCAGTATCATACTTTAACAGGATGCATAACTTTCTATACTTGAATTTCATTTTCAAACATTTGGAAACCATACTTCTTTTTCCTTCTGTCTTCATTATTATGTGGAAATTTGTCTTGTTTTGTCATATAAAGTAAAGAAAATGAAAAACCACGAATACATTTAGAGGTTTGTGGATAAAAAGAGATAAAAGCTGAAGAAGTTAAGTTTGGGAGGTAGAAACTTTTAAGGGATTTGCTCTTCTTTTCTTGGAGCATCAGGTTCCAGATCGATTGTATTTTACTCATGATGCTTCCTGAGGAACGTCACATCTAAAAAGTTCATGTTTAGCACAGAGATCTACCCTAAACCTTCATTTCTGTTCTAAATGCCTTTTATTTATATTCAATGAGCTGCAGTAAACACGGGTGTTTTATCAGAGTCTCTGACCTAAGAAGGAGCGTCTCTTGGTGTTGAGTTCTGCAGCCATCCGGACGTCGGTGCAAAGGTTCAGCATGACCCAGCATGGTGGCCGATCATGATGATGCTTTCTGCCACAGCAGCGACATCTCGTAATAGTGGCCGAATCTGAGGAAAAGAAGCAAAAAAAAAAAGAAGCTGTAGTTCTGGACTTTTGACTAGAATATTCTTAGACTTGGACAACTTGTCATTTTGTATACACAGTGTAAACAAAACAATTTCTTTGTACAGCTTATATTACATTTCTTAAAGTGCAGCAGGGATCAAATGTAAACAGTGTGTGAGAAAAAAATATGGTGCAAAGAAATGCATTCTGGACAAGGCTTTGCAGGCCTCTACTAAAAACATAATACTAGAATTGTAATGATGATGCACTGGAACAGGTCTACGTAGTGACTGATACTGTAGGTACCGTCCACTCTGGTCTTCTTTCTTTCCTCTGAGGCTTTTCTTTTGCTCTCATGTTTGTTAGCTGTCACAATTCAGTCAGAATTCTGAGATTAAAGTCAAAATTCTGAGATTAAAGTCAAAATTCTGAGATTAAAGTCAGAATTGTGAAAAATAAGTCACATTTTTTAGATTAAAGTCAAATTTTTGAGATTAAAGTCAAAATTCCGAAAATAGAGTCAGAAATGTGAGAAAAATGTCAGAATTCTGAGATTAAAGTCAAAATTGTGAGAAATAAGTCATATTTGTTTGATTAAAGTCAACATTCTAAGATTAAAGTCAAAATTCTGAGATTAAAGTCAAAATTCTGAGAAAAAAGTCAGAATTCTGATATTAAAGTCAGAATTGTGAGAAATAAGTCAAATTATTTAGATTAAAGTCAACATTCTGAGATTAAATTAAATTTTTGAATGGAAAGTCAAAATTTGAGATAGTCAAATACCTTTGAGATTAAAAGTCAGAATTGTGAGAAAAAAAAAAGACAGAATTCTTAGATTAAAGTCAGAATTGTGAGAAAAAAGTCAGAATTGTGAGAATTGTGAGAAAAAGTCAGAATTCTTATCAGTCAGAGTAAAAAGTCAGAATTGTGAGAAAAAAGTCAGAATTTTTAGATTAAAGTCAGAATTGTGAGAAAAAGTCAGAATTCAGTGAGAAAAAGTCAGAATTAGTGAGAAAAAGTCAGAATTAGAAAAGTCATAGAATTCTTAGACTAAAGTCAGAATTTTTGTGATTAAAGTCAGAATTGTGGAGAAATAGGTCAAATTATTTAGATTAAATTCAAAATTCTGAGATTAAAGTCAAAATTGTGAGAAAAAAGTCAGAATTCTGAGATTAAAGTCAAAATTCTGAGATTAGAAGTCAAACTTCTGACTTATTTTTCATATTATACTGAAACAAAATTTAAAGATCAGTTATATATTTTTTTTTTTTTTCAGTGGCCCTGATCCTCTTCCGTAATAATTACATCAAATTGGAGCAGAATTGGAATGATGCAGTCTGACATCCCCCTGCTGACCGGCGGTCACCCCACCACACCTCCTGCTGACCGGTGGTCACCCCACCCCACCTCCTGCTTAGCCGGAAGGCGCTTCGTACCTGAACAGGATCCTCAGGATGTTGGCCACCAGCAGGACCAGGCACACGTATGTGGAGAAGCCCTCCGCGTTCTGGCTCCGGCGGATGTCTCGGTACTGCGGGATGTAGGGCACCACCCCGCCGAACATGATGGCACCTGCGGCGATCCACGACACCAGCGCGCTGAACACGGACAGCACATGCTGGAACAGCTCATCCTCCATGATCAGCTGCTGTCTGGAGGAGCACCTAGAGGCTGATTGATGCCGCTGGAAGGAGGGGGGGTAACATCCGTGTTTTGGTTGCTCTTTACACGGGATGTGAAAATAATAGCAGCCTGACTAACCCTACTGCCACGACATCTAAAGGATACACCGGAAAGGTTGGTGCTACAGAACCAGACAGGAAGAAAGCAACGCTTTGATCATCCAATGAGACAAAGAGCTCAGGGGTTATTGTCCTTTGATGCTAGCAAGACATTGGTCTACGCGTTTAAAACGATCGAGACGAATCTTAGAGATTTTTTTTTCTTATCTAAAAATAAAACAAAAAAAATCTACAAATCATTTAAGGGAAGACAAGGACTAACGTAATGAACATTAGTTCGCTTTGCAGCCCAACCGGTCAGTCCGTTTTATTTCTTCTTTAAGCACTTCCTGGAACGTCACAAGTTCGAACAAAGATGATAAACTCAGTCAAGATGGTTCACCCTCCAAACGGATTGGACGCGGGTTTCAGTCGCCGTGAGCGAAAAACGGAAATTATATCTAAAAGTATCGACTGAGTTAGGTCTGAATCATGCATTACTCATCTAAAAGTAATGAATTGCATATTTTATTGTTATTAAATTCTGTTTTGTTATAAAAAAAATCACAAACGAAGCTACAACCTCCGATTTTCAAAATATCCTTAAAACTTAATTTTGAACTAAATGTTTTCTAACACAATTACACAAAACCATGCACAAAACTTTAACTAGACATTGAAATATTTCAAATAAACGATTAAAAACATACCAAAATGTAGTAAATGAAAGATTCTCCCATCTTATGATGCCACTTGAAAACCCACATAAGCTTTTAAACTTGCCCACCAACTTTTAACAGCTTTTTCTCCCATTGTTTCTCCTAAATTAATAGATTTTACTTCAATTCAATCAGGCCTTTTTCCACAGGGCCACAAAACTTAAATAAAAAACAAAAAAAACAAAAAGTAAATCTAGTTACTCTAACAACAAATACAAGCCCCTATTAGATTAGATTAGATTAGATTAGATTAGATTAGATTCAACTTTATTGTCATTACACAGGTACAGGTACAAGGCAAAAAAAATGCAGTTTAGGTCTAACCAGAAGTGCAATAGCAGCAAGTGCAGGATAAATAATGGTTCCATGAATACAGGACATGGGTATTTCTACTGAATGAGTATAGAGATGAATACTAATATGAATAATGAATATAAAATATATATAACTAGTGTTATGAACTAAATTTAAAATTAGATATATACCGAATATAATATACAGGTGGATATTACTATAAAAGGGGTTTTTACGTTATTACAAATATATATGTAAACAATTGGTACTGTGAATAAACAGTCAGCAGTGCAAATATAAGCAGTCGGCAGTGCAATTCAATATTCAGTTAAAGTGAGTAGTGCAAGATGCATATAAAGAGTTGTTACAATAGTAACAGTGAGGGGTGCAGGTGAATATTACAGTCTTGTAGGTGTGAGGAAGGAGAGTAGAGCCTATCCGTTAGGGTTAAAGTTCAGTAAAGAGACAGCTCTGGGGAAAAAGCTGTTCTTTAGTCTGCTGGTTCTGGTCCGGAGGCACCTGAAACACCTGCCGGAGGGCAGGAGAGAAAACAATCTGTGGGCTGAGTGGGATGAGTCCTTTAGAATGCTGCGGACTCCATGTAGGCAGCGTTTCTTCTGGATGTGCTCAATGGTGGGTAGTGAAGTTCCAGTGAAGTGCTGGGCGGCTTTCGCCACCCGCTGCAGTGCCTTGCGCTCTGCAACAGAACAGCTTCCGCACCGCACTGTTACACAGTTGGTCAGGATGCTTTCTATTGCACAGCGATAGAAGTTCACCAGGATAGTTGAAGGGAGCTGTTCCTCAGTGTTCTTAGGAAGAAGAGGTGCTGGTGAGCCTTCTTGACCAGGCAGGAGGTGTTGGTTGACCAGGACATGTCCGCTGACATGTGGGTCCCCAGAAACTTGAAATTGAAGACACTTTCAACAGCTATTCCATTGATGTGTTTGGTGTCGTGGGTGCCTGTTGAATCTTTCCTGAAGTCTATGATGAGCTCCTTTGTTTTGGTGGTGTTGAGGAGCTGGTTATTTTCAGTGCACCATGTGGCCAAGTGCTTGATCTCCTCCCTGTAGCCAGTCTCATCTTTGTTGCTGATGAGATCAATCACTTTGGTGTCGTCCACAAACTTGATGATGGGGTTAGACGGGGAAAAAAAATCTATTTCAAAATACAAAATATGAAAAATATATTTAAGAGGATGCAAAAAAAATCTGAGGGAAAAACAAGCAAAGCTGCTCAGAAAACATTTTTTTTTTGTTTGTTTTTCAAAATTTTATTTCTTGATCGCATTTTTCAGGGTTATATATATGGAACAAGTTACAATAATGGAACAAAATTAACTCCATACAATTAAGTTATTTGCTGATGAAAATTCTGGCAAACAGAAATGATGAGGTTCCTCAAGGCTTTGTCCTTAGGTTACTATTTTAACGTCTATATGTCGTATTATTGTGCATTACACCTTCTATGCAGATGACACACAACAACTATCTCTCTAATGGTACCTCAGGAAAATACGAACCAATCTGTTTAATGATAAAATCTAAAGCAGACTTTGAACCTGCAACATGGAGACAAACCCAAAAACCTCAGTTAATTTAACAAGGAATATTTGAGGATAAAAAATTTAAATAAAACCTAAATTAAAATAAGGAAGAAGGACTTTTAACCGGCTTTAATATCTCAAAACTGACTGATTTCAGAGATGGTGTAGCTACTAAAAGCGTCTCACTTCAGCTGGTGTAGCCAAAGGGTGTGTGATGTACCGTGTTCTAACAGGCCACTGATTTTATGCTGCAGCAGGAAGAGTAAATATTTTATTGAAGAACAGGGGATGCAGAGGTAATTGTCTAGAACTTAAATATTTTATCTTTCTGGGTTCTTTTAGTTTCCTTTTTATTCCCACGTCTCATCCTTTCTATTCAGACTCAGAGGTGCAGAACACTTTAGCTAGTTTCTATTTTAGTTTCTCATCATAAATTCATCCCATCGAGCAAGGGGGATGAAAGACACGCAAAATCCGGATTAAAAAGCTTCATAATGAAAATTATATAACCCTACTGGGAGTCTGCCCACCATATTTGACCCAAACACCAAAGTGTTTGTAAGGAACAGTTTTTACGGCTCTGTTGGATAAAAACAAAAAAAACAAAGACAAAAAGCTACGCATCAAACCAAACAGATGTGTGGCTGAAAGAACTGGTTCACAAAGAGTTAAGCAAGTGCTTCCCCATGTGCAGCACTGCACACAAATCAGTGTGAATGTCAAAGTCAAACCAAGAAAAGTCAACCACAGGAAACAGTGGGGTGTTAATTTTCAAAATAAAACCCCTCACACTATTTCTTTTCCTTTTTCAATTTATTTTAACATCAAAGTAAAAATAAAAACTATTCTCGCTTACATGTTAATGAAATACCCATTTTCCTCAATTATCACCAACAATCGATGTTTTACAGCAGCACTAATACACTGAAGTGCTTTTTTAGATTATGTCACAAAATACAGTTGAAGTATATATAATGTATTTATTTATTTCCTTATTATTGAAATGCTAAGGGATCTGGGTTTCATGCTGGAGAACAAAAATAAAAAAGGATCAAAATTTGTATGAATTCTAAATTCACATTTTCTATACATGGTTGCTTTATTCCAACATGGCCGCCTTGCATATAGTTTAAACCACTGATCTCTATTTATTCACTGGATTGCTGATTGCCCGCAAAAAAATGAAGCCACCGTCCGCCATTCTGGTGCTCCCCACTCCCACAAAGATGCGCACAAAAAAATGCCTACATGTTTAGAATTTGGCTGCAAAGACAAGCAATTTGCCGGCTGTAGGAAGATGTTCCACAAAAAAGTGGATGTTAACCAATAAAATCCATCTGTACGCCGATGTATCCTATACTATAGTATGTAGCGCAACATTAGTCTGGCTATTTCAGACTGACTCGAAGACATTGACTGAGTTAGCCATCAACATTGTGTCTAATGTTAAAAAATAGAAAGTAGAGGTAATAGAAAGTAATTCACTGTGAAATGTAAATGTAGTAATCCTTTATTGAGTGGATGACGCAGTCGTTTTTTGTAGTGTTTGTTGTATTTCTCACTTGAAAAAGTTATGTGCCGAAACATATTGTATGTTATTTTGAAGGGAAAAAAGCGACCGGTCTAAATGTGGAGTACCAATATGGCGGTCGGTGGCATCACTTGAACCCCGTACTACCAACAGGCAATCAGCAATTCAGTGATTAAATTGAAATCAGTGGTTTAAACAAACAGTTTTCATTTTGTATGTGAGAGAATTGTATCTAAGTTCTTTAACATCAAGTGTATCAGATTTGGCACATGAGTTTTATGGACTTTTGCACCTTTGCGAAAAGCATGACGTATAAAAGACATATTTTATGTTTCATTTAATCTTTTTTTCGATTGTTTTCCGATTGCATTTTAAAGATCACATTATCTTCACTGAAATAAAAAAAATAAAAAAAATAAAAATGTATAAAAAAAGAATAGCAAGATTCAAAAAAAGGAAAAACAAAAATAAATAAAGTTTGATAAACAATGTTTAAAACCTAACCTAAGAAAGTAGCAATGCACATTTAAAAACCTTTTTTTTTTATTAAGAAGTTTTTAAAAGTTTGATTTCTGCATTTCTTTTTAATTTCCATTTACAAAATATGTTATTTACATACAACACTTCCTAATGGAACAAAATTCACTCCACAATAATCAGCTCATTTTGACTGAGTGAAGAAAAGCAGGTGTGCCTAATAAAGTGTCCGGTAGAGCGAACATTCATGTATCACTTCTGCTTCCTGTTGACCTATAATCAATTACAACCATTACAGTAAAAAAAACTCTTTTTAAGTTCGTCGAAGAGTAAGACGGAGTATTAGGACATGACTAGTGATTTTCTTTTCTTCTATTTCGAGAATAAAGTCGTAAAATTACGGGAATAAAGTCGCAACAAGAACAGTCATAAAAAAAATTACAAGAATAAAGTCATAAAATTACGAGAAAAAAGTCGTAAAATTGCGAGAGTAAAGTCGCAACAAGAATAGTCATAAAATATGAGAATAGTCATAAAAGTATGAGAATAGTGTCATAAAATGATGACAATAAAGTCGTGATATTACGAGAAAAAAGTCACAACGAGAATAGTCATACAATTACAAGAATAGTCATAACATTATGAGAAGAAAGTAGTAAAATTACGAGAATATAGTCATAAAATTACGAAAATAAAGCGATATTACTATAAAAAAGTCGCAACAAGAACAGTCATGAAATTACGACTATAAGGTTGTAACATTATGAGAATAAAGTAATAAAATTACGAGAATATAGTCGTAATATTTCTTTCTGAAACAGGTTGTTGTATGATGACTTCATTCTCGTAATATTACAACTTTATTCTCGTAATGTAACGACTTTATTCTTAAAACTGAAAAAAAGCTATTTCTAATCTTGACGCTTTTATTTTGAAGGGGTGACAGCAGAAAGCGGAAGTCCAGGTTTTAATGACTCCAGCTGATGTGCAGCAAAGTTCAGGCAGTCACTGCCAACGTTACAGATCTGGGACGAAACTCGCTTCTAACGTCGCGCAAGTCGTTTATTTAAACCAATGAATTTTATTTTTTAGTCGTTTGGGGTTGGCCTTTATATTACAGTGGAAACAAAACGCTTGGAGGAGAAAGAATGTCTAAAACAGAAAATAAAGCCGCAGAAGAAATGACAGAAGCGGTAAGCTTCAGTTATGGGCAGAAACCCCATAACTGAGCAGCCAAACATTTATTAACTGTATTTCCAGAACATGACTTTTTCCTTTTGCCTGCAGATGGAAACTACGATACGGGTCCTTCAGGAGAGATTCCTGGCCATGTCAGAGCAGCTGGAGTCCAGAAATATCCATTTCCCTTTTTTCACCTGTTTTACATTTAATCATGCAGCTTTTAAGTTGTTGTTCAGACTCCTGAGATCTGAGCTCCTAAACAAGAGAGTTTTCTCCAGGAAAATCGTGGTGACCACTAGGGGGCGCTCACACGGTTATTGTTCTTTCTCTATAAAATACCAACAGATTCTGTGAAGTAAAACACATAACTCTAAATAAATAACACAATTATAGCCCAGAGTTTGACCATGATTTACTTTGTTTAAGGAGTTGATTTTTTTAACTTGTTGATGTATTTTTAAACATACCAAACTATCGTTAGCATGTGACTCAATACCGACATCTGCTGGACGTTTTTAAAAAATCACTTGGCGCATGACATGATGGGACAACTTCTTTATAGGACAACTTACTGTTTTTGATCACTTGCTTCCCGCTTACAGATAGAGTCTAGAAGCACAAGATCTATATCCAGCCATTCAGCAAAGATGCTGCTACTATGACTGCACATCTGATTTTGATTTCCTGACCAATTAGGGATGAGAGCCTTGAATTTATACTCCATTCCAGCACCCAAATTCTCAATAAGCATAAGAAATTAAAAAATGTAACAAGCTAATTAAAAAATTAAAAACTAAAGTTAAAAAGTTAATAATCCTAATTAATGTAATTATGTTTAAGTTTATAAGTAATAAATAAAAATATAAATGCCAGTATCAGCATTAATCCCTCAAAGTTTGTGTTTTTCATGAATTTTTATAGAAACACTTTTATTTTTCTTAATATATTCGGCAAGTTTTGCATTTCTTGTTACATTGACATTCATTTTTGCCATCACAAAATATTCATCATTTTTTTGAATTTTTACAAAAGGTAATAAGCATGCATTATTATCATATAGTTGCCTATACAAAGGGGTACTTGAGTAGACCAATCCTAGTAGATCATGCGTCTGGCCCCTGTAATGGCCCCTGTGTACTGAAGACATATTAATAAAACAAAAATTCTAATGATGATGTAATGCGCATGAAACAGACATGTTTACTGATAGGTCCTTTTGATCTATTTCATTCTTTTCTTTACAAATTCTGTTTTACTAATTATTTAAAAACAATAAGGTGATAGCTTCAGTGGCATTGAAATAGGATCCCAGTTATCATCTGCTAAAAGTTTTTTCTTTTTCAAAACAAATAAAAAAAATTCTAATTTTTATAGCTGAATTTATCTGTTTTCTCTTGAGTTCTAATTCAGGTTTTATAGAAAGAGGTAATTTTAACTTAAATTAAGTCAGAAATATGTAAACTTTCCTATATTCTGAATGTATATTGACCTAATAACACATAGAATTTTTTAAATTAAACTTACTTGAATAGAAATTTCACTTCATGCAGCTCTCTAAATGTATTTGAATCCCTTGCCCTGTTTTTTATTTCATGCTTTTCTGTGCCCCCATAAAAACACACTGGCCCCCTCCTGGCCCCCTGGTACATTTGGTCTAGATCAGCCACTGGTAATAAGGTTCTGGATTCAGTAACAATACTGGCTGGAAATTTTGATTTTCAAAGTATTTCACTGACTGCTCCATAAAGGGTTAATCTGACGCTGATTTGATGACCTAGTAATACTATAATTTAATTGTATTTTATATTGTATTACCATTTCTTTTTTATGTTAAAATATCTTTGAACATTTTAGATGAAGTCAATAAATAATGTGAAAATATGTGAAAATTTAGTTGAAGCTGTGAATGAGGATGCTTGTGGACTAGGATAAAAAAAAAAAAAAAACAACTTAAGTGCAATAAATATGATAAACTAAATTGAATTTGAATTTTAATGTTCGCTTTTAATTTAGGCCATAACCGAAGAGGAACTCTCAACCTGACTCCGCCAGATGTTATTTGCTCCGGTGATATCCATCCTGGACACCTTCGGTTGAAGTAATTTTGGGAAGGGGCGAAAATACTGGTTAGCTGATTGGCCTATGTTGGTGATAGACGGGCCAAATAAAACCAATCAGATCAACGAAGCCATATGACATACTAACAGCGGCGAAAACACAATCACAAGCCAAGCTACTCTTGCCAAAACCAGTGAGGAGAAGAGCAAAAACATCTTTCCCTCTGAGAAAAGCCTCCTCCAGAGCAGTAAGTTTTGCTCATCTTCCAGATGAGAAGAAATACCTCTGTAATTCCGATAAAAACTTGCCTCCTCTGTAGCCACGCTTAACGCTAGTTTCATCGGCCGAAGCCGCCATGTTCTTTAGACTGAACTGTCGCAGCCGTTGCTAAGTCCTACACACTCCAACCACGTTTCAAAGCCAACGTTCCGCCTGGACGTTAAGTATTGGTGAACGGCTCCAAATTTTCTTCAACGGAGAGTCTCAGACTGATTAGCGAGTGAAACCTTGAAAGCTCGCGTAGATCAGGATGGTCTGATGAGGCTAGAGAGGAACAGGATGACACGAGAAAAATCAAAACAAATACCAGTCAAATACGGCTGCTCCATATCTCTTCATGAATTTGATGATAAACCGCAAAAGATCAAAGTTTTGTTTGTTTTTTAGCAGAAGCATTCCGTTAACAGCTGCGCTTATAAACACAATTTAAAGCATCAGTCAGTTGGAAACAGCTCCTGAATCAGTCGTGACTTTTAAAATAAAACGCGCTCCGACGCAGGGTCCATTAGCTGGATACATGCGCCAATGCATCAGTGTTGCTGGACCCATCTCTGATGGGTTGTAATATTAATTAAATAGTAAGTCAATTTCAACGAAATGTAGTTTGCATCTATCCGAAGAAATCGCAACACAGGATATAAATATAAGTGTAATAATTTTTAAAGGAAAAATACCTTCGGCGCAACCGGTTTTGATTTTCAGCGAGGCTCCCCCAGAGGCGAAAGTAAAGTGCACTAATGGTAAGCTATGCTCAGCTGTTCTCCTGGTTTCTCCGATCAAGCCAGGCGGTTGTTTTGAGCTTAGCAGACAAGCGAACACAACGAATCACCATGTCTACTGCGGAAAGTGACTATTTTGTTCCAATTTTCGAGTTTGAAAATTCTCGCTGTTTCGCCATGATAACTGCACAAAGATAAGCCACTTTCATATGAGCATGCCTTTCACTGAAGTGTATGGTTGCGCCGTAAGACCGGCCTCTCACGATGCCGCGAGAGACTTCTGAGCCTGTGGAGTGCGGGCGAGGGGCTCCTGCAGTACAAGTACTGTATTTCCCCACAGACCACCAAGGCGGCCGAGA
Source organism: Cyprinodon brontotheroides (assembly GCA_018398635.1). Taxonomy (NCBI): domain Eukaryota; kingdom Metazoa; phylum Chordata; class Actinopteri; order Cyprinodontiformes; family Cyprinodontidae; genus Cyprinodon; species Cyprinodon brontotheroides. Next base: position 7,898,468 of record JAGKQL010000046.1, on the reverse strand, counting down.
AAACTGTTCAACCACAAATGACTCATTTAATCATCAAGCGTTATGGAACACATTAATTAACTGAAAAATGTTGCATAGTATGCCTTTAAAATTAAGATTACAAAATTCTAATTGATATAACAATTAAGGTTTTAAGCTAATAAAGCTCATGGTTTAAATCAGTGCTGCACTGTTACCCTGAAATCCCACATCCTCCGTCTCAGCCCCGCTTCACTCCAGATCGCCTTTTGAAAGCAGAGCCTCCAGCCTCCGCTGTTCCTCCCTTCCTGCTCCACCCTGACTTCCTCAGGGCTCGGCGAGAGCATGCACGATCAAATTTATATGAGCAAAACATGCAGAAATGAACGATTCATTTAATATGATATAATATAAAAAGATTGCTGTCGGCATCCAGCATAGATAAAAAAAAATAATGCAACCATTTTTGGCATTTACGTAATCATTTTTAGTTACTTTAACACAATTGTTTCATGTCAGCAGGGTAGGACATAAAACAATTGTGTTAAAGTATATAAATATGATTATGTACATGTCAAAAGCGGTTGCATAATTTCTGCCCAAATATTTTCTTTTTGTTGTGGATTTTTGTAACAGGGATAACTAGGATTAGTTTTGCACTGATGCAGAGGAGTAGCGGTGGATGTGGAACAGCTCTCATTGATTAACATGACAGACAAATACTCCGCCTGTCGTACGTGAGCGGGGCGGAGCGGATCTCTGACGGAGTGTGTGGAATCTGAGGTTTAGCGAAACATCCTGTTTATTAGTAATATGCAGATTTCTTTAACCTGTAAACTGGATCAGATGGGAAGCCGTATTGAGGACCTGGAGAAGAACGTCTCTGAGCTGATGACGCAGGCTGGAATGGAGAAAGAGTCCGGTTCTAAGTGAACATGGATGGGCTGCCTTCATCTGTGTGAACTCTGTTTCTTTTCCAATGGTGCTTTGGGAGCAGCTTTTTGGTGTGGATCCCCTGTTTGGATCTGTTGATCCAAATCCCTCCACTGGAGCTCCAACTGTTGTCTTGCTGGGGAGGGAACCTGCTTCCGCCACCTCCCAACTAACTCCACCAGCTTTCCCACATTATGAGGATGCCACCACCGTACATCAGAGTGTAGATGGTGTTTGGTTTTCATCATAATCGGTGGTTCTAGTCATCATCTGACCAGAACTCCTTCAGCAGGATCTTCCTCTGTTCACTTCAGCTACATATCCAGACGAGCATCGTCTTCCTCTGTGTCAAACCTTTTATAATGGACTTTCATTTAAAGGGCTTTTTTTTCAATGCTTTCAAATTTATGGAGGCGGTTTTGTCCCATTTTTGCTCCAAGAAAAAAAACAAGTTTTATAAATGGAAATAAATGAGAAAAAACCCAGAAATAAATGTTTGAAGAATAAGAAAAAAAGAGTTTTAATGGTTATCTTTGCTGTTTTCTTAGGTTTAATTGTATTTTTATGTTTTTCACAGAGAATGTGAGCTATAAATCACAATTTTAAAATGATGCAATTTGTAAACCTCAAACTGAAAAGGAGAAATTAAAAAAATAACTGTAAAATAAATGTCAAACTGTTAAAACCAATCACACTTATTTGACTTAAACTATAATATGAGGCACTTTAAAAAAAACAACAGTTTGAAAAAATAATCACAGAAAACAGAAAAGTTTTCTGCTCAAATTTCCATTTACAAAATGAGTTCTTTGCTTGTAAAAATAATGAAACCGAATTCAAGCCATATTACTATTTTTACAGTTTTTATTTTGTTATGATTCAAAATTAATTAAACAAGCTGTATTGTATATTTTTCTATTCCATTGGTCACAAAGAGTAATAAAGTTTATATGACACACATCACGCCTCCTGACTCATTTGAACGTCTTTCACAGGAATTTTCACACAAACAGAAATTCATCCTCATCCAAACTACATTTGGTTCCCTAATCATCAGAATGTGTCCATGGTACCAGAAATGAAAACTGAACTGTGTCTTTGCTGACCCAGTGAGCCATTTTTTGAATTCTTTTAGTCTGTTTTAATGTCTTAATTTCTAGACTCTGAAACACTCTTGAAAAATCTTGGAATTAATTCATTATTTCAGTCACCATGAGTTACTACACTCACCGGCCACTTTATTAGGTACACCTGTCCAACTGCTCGTTAACACTTAATTTCTAAGCAGCCAATCACATGGCGGCAACTCAGTGCATTTAGGCATGTAGACATGGTCAAGACAATCTCCTGCAGTTCAAACCGAGCATCAGTATGGGGAAGAAAGGTGATTTGAGTGACTTTGATTGTGGCATGATTGTTGGTGCCAGAAGGGCTGGTCTGAGTATTTCAGAAACTGCTGATCTACTGGGATTTTCACGCACAACCATCTCTAGGGTTTACAGAGAATGGTCCGAAAAAGAAAAAACATCCAGTGAGCGGCAGTTCTGTGGGCGGAAATGCCTTGTTGATGCCAGAGGTCAGAGGAGAATGGCCAGACTGGTT
>JAGKQL010000046.1:7855770-7880975 GCA_018398635.1 Cyprinodon brontotheroides | reverse complement strand
GTATATGCAAGTTAATTCTGATTTATGTCCCTGGGCAATCTCATAGTTTCCCTGCTGGTCGTGGGTTTTATAAAATCCACACAGCCTCCCTAGAAGGGCTGAAATGTGTTTAGCTGTTTTGTCAGTTGTAAGAAAAAGCAATAACTAATGAATTAAGCTTTTTAATCCTTAGCCTATTAACAAATATTATTCATACACAGTGTAGTTTGCATAGTTTTGATTGCACTGCTTCCTGTATCAGTGCCAGTTATCCAGTAATAGCCCGCATACTTCCCCATTGTTTAATTTACTTGAACTGCAGAGAATAGTTAATGAACAAAGTTTTGAAATTCTTCGTTTAAAGTATATTTAAGATGGAAGTATTTTAGTGGGGCCTATTCTGCTTTACTTCAATTCTCTAAAAATCACCAGAATGTAGAAAATAATGTATATTGTGAGAAAAATTTTCCACATAACTCCTGATCCCTTTATTGTTACACTGAGTAATGTAACCTAGTAACATTTACTGTGCTATAAAAATCCCACATTTTTCTACTTTTTTCAGTTAAATCCTCTGAAAACCTCCAACCTGCACCGATCCTCATCTAACCCTGACAGGGTTTCCTGTTCTAACTATTTCAAAATCTCACCCCAAGGTTTGGTGAAAAGTTGTAAAGGTTGAAAATTGTACAAAATAAACAGAATACATTATTTTAACATTTACATATTTAAATATAAAATAAATATTTTTCAAATAAAGTCTATACTTACAGCTAATTGTTCTAAACCCCAGTATTTTCTGCCTAGTTTTCCTTCAACCTGTTCACATAACCAGGTGATTTTAAACATTAATATCCGTCTGTTTTATTCCTGGAAATATAAATGGTTGGAAGTAATCTCTGTACAGATTTTCCACCTTCTGAACCTGGGTTACCCAACTCTGTTTAAATATGCTTTTGTCGTGGAGTGCAGACTTTCAAACACTCGTTTTACCATGATGATCAGAAGACTACTCTAGATTTCAAAGAGGAAAAAATAAAAGTATTAGAAGTCTTAAAGGCTTTCAAATTTCACAGGAGACTGAGTTTGTCTCATCAAAAGCTTTATTACCTTCTTATCCCGTCAGCTAATTGAAATTGGTTCCTTTCCTCTTGCCTGTCTGAACAAGGTGGTTGAACTCAATCAGCATAGTTAGATCCTTCTGAATGAACAACAGTTATCCACTAAGCTCTAACATTCTCTAACCCTTAAGCGTTTTTTCACACATAGTTTTTTAGCTGGTCTCCTAAGTTTAGCCTGTCAGCCTGTTTCAAGCCAGATTCTAACCAGACTCCAAATGCTTACCTGCCCTCCTGTCAGACTCAGAACAAAAGGACCCAGTATTTGAGGCGGATAAACAGATTTCTAAAAACATTCATTACATACAGAAATGCAGTAAAAAGCGTCGCTGTCTAAGGCAGGAACCTCTGCAGAAAGAGACAATAGGTTAATGACCATATCTATCTGGTGGAGGATGATAATGGATGTTTTAGTCATTTAGCTGGTCCTAGAGGATGAGGTTGGTTCCAGTCAGTTGGCTGCCAACAAGATGCGGCGAGCAACGCCCAGAGAGTCCCAGACAATGATGTCCTGGAGGTCAGAAAACAGGCAGGAGATCAGAACCGAGCAGACGAAGGAAGGCAGGATAATCCAGAATGCGAAACCAAAGCCGGTGTCAACGACATGCTCAGGAGTCAGGGCCAAGAGATCAGAGGTCCGCAGGCGTGCGGAAAAGAAATCCAGAACGGAGTCATCAAACAGTTCCAGGTTCAGTTCACAGACAGAAAAGAAATCTGGCTGGAGTCTGAAGACTGGTTAGGCAAACAGATCAGAACAGGGACAGGCAGGCACAGAATGGCTGAACGGGTCAGGATCAGACAATCAGAAACACTCAGGTACGTTAGAAAACTCTTACCACAGGCTTGAATAATCTGGCACTGATGTCTGGTTGAAGGTTGGTTAAACAGAGGAAGAAGCAGATGAAGCAGATGAATCAGATGAACGGTAATGAGAACTGGGCAGAGATAAGCAAGCAAGTGAAATTAGTAATTAGACCAGTCATCGGAGCCAAGATCATCACACCACTCAGAGGTTCTTTTAAGAAATCCTATTGTTATACAGTTACTCTAGATACGTTACTACAAAACGTTAATGAAATAAAAAATGTTTAACATCTTTAGTAACTCATTTTAGAATGGGAAACCTGTTCATTGCATTGATTTGTTACACAGAGAGTGAAAATTTCACTCCTTTATTGCTGTAATTGTGATGATTAAGATTAAACAGGTAATAAAAAACAGAACTGAAATTCTTAGAAATGTTTACATTAGTTTAGGTCAATAGAAAACAACATTTTAAACCAAGTACTGCCATTAGTCTTGCATGAATTAAAGCTGCAGCTCGAGTGGCTTGTCATGATCTGGCCTGTTTGCTCCTCCTGCAGAACCTTCCTGCCCCTCCCTGAGGACAGAGGAGACTTCAATGCAGGATGGTCCAAAAGAGTGATGTTATTCTCTTTGTAATATATTCATTTCAGCCTGAGCATTCAGTGCCAGATCATTACTTGTCTTTCTGTTAGTCTGTCTGTTCAGTTTTGGCCTTGGTGTTCATGTCCTGGATCCCTAGCAGCTTCCCGGAAGAAGGGTTTTGCTGTGTTTGTCTCATCTCCTGCTCGTCCACTGTTTCCTCCCCTGCTGAGTCCTCTGGTTTGAAACCAAATGTGCTTACGTTAAGGTTCGGTTTTTATCTCAATGCGGCACAGCTTACGGAGGAGACCAGTTTAAAGTCCTGCATCGAGTTCTGGTTCCACGTCATCAGACTCTGAACCCTCCTAGGAACCTGTGGATGCCTGGAAGTCGGGATCCTGCCTCGTCACTTTTTCTGCTATTTTCTGTTCTGGATCCCTGACCAGGATCAGCTTCCAGCATGACCTCTGGGACTGCGCACTTGGGACACATTTGGACTGAACAGTTAAACCAGGTAAGTGACCAATTCAGATAATCATCTTCTGTCCCGGATGATCGCGGGTCACTTACCTGTGTTTTCCCACAGAGCCTCCGAGATTGCGGTGCCCTCGCTTCTCACTGTTGTGTCCAAGTGAGCCACAGCTCCACTTTGATTTTGTTTATTTAATAAACTTGTTTTGAACTTTCCTACTGACTGTCTGGCCAATACTGGGTCCCTCTTTCCTCAGTTCATGACAATAGCGTGTTATGAAAGCTGTCATCCTGTGGTTCTGATTAGAAAACCAGATGGGTTTGATGTTCCATGTTTCAAAAGATTTAGATACTAGTTTTTTTACAAGTATCAAAATACTTTTGATAAGAAAAACTTGAGTATTTGTATGTTTTTTGCTGTTTCATCTGCTGTTTAGCAGATTTTTCCTGTTTATTAGCCGCCCATTTTGTATTATATTTTGACTGTTCAACATGTAGAATGGTGTGCAATTTTTTGTTGTAATATGCTTTTATTCAATTACTTTTTCAGTGGTGCATTCTGTAAAGTGACAAAAAAAATCTGATTAATTCACTGAGAACATTGTATAGGTCTCTGGATAGTTTGGCAGCAAAAAAACAAACAATCCTAACTGTTCATAAGAAAGAACAGGGTGAACTCAAATGAATAACAGATGACGTAATCTAGGACACTTTACTGTGTAGTAGCGGCTCAGAGTAGGTGCATTAAGTTGTGTTCTTTTTCCTACCCAAAGTCTGTTTTTTTTTTTTTTTGTCTAGCCATTAAATTACAATTCAGTTTGCTTCAGTGCCTTTTCACCACACGTCATCTCAAGGCATTTTACAGATACAATTTAACCAGATCATACAGTCAAATTGATCCCTCACACCAAGCATGCTTGTAGTGACAGTGGAGAGGAAAACCCCCCTTTTAACACAGGTAGGCTACGAGCAAGCCCCATGTCAGAGGACGAAAAGAGCACATCCAGCTTGTCACAGCCAGAGAAACAGGACTACACTGAAAAATAGGCCGAGCTCAAACATCTATTTAATATCAATTTCAGTATCTTTATATCCCTCCTCCTTGCTGACATCTGCTTTCCAGATATTGGACTGTAAGTTTTCATTCATATAATTTACCAAAAGTTTTCACTTGATTTATTACAGCAAATGCTTCAACTTCACCATCATTTTTTTAAAAAGACTGGGATAGTTGGTAAACCTTATTCTTCTCTATCTGCTGATTATAAAAGTACAACTGCTTGAAAGGAAATGCACCTTTTGGCTACTGGCTCTAAAAGCTCCCCATTAAAGTCACATTTCGACACTGTAAGTGGAGATGCAGACAAAGGTGTTGCTACCAGTTTCACGCGAGCAAGAATTATAAAACTGAAAGTGAATTTCAGTGAGCTGTTTCTATTAAGCACTGCCCTTTAGCTCACTAATATGGGAAGTTAGAAGTTTTCAGTTTAATAGTCCTGTCAGCTCTTGCTATTGATAAATTAGTTTACCAGCACTCAGGCTGCTTGGAAAATGTGAGTACAGAGTTCATCAGTTTCTGATTTAAGTGTTAGCAGGAACCTTACATTGATTTTACAATTAGTAGCCACTGTGACAAAAGACCCACCAGCAACAAGTCAATTATTGCACCACTGGGTGAGAAAATGGTGGAAAGAGGTGCAGTGTTAGTACTTTAAAAACAACAATTTGCATGATTCAGAAAGTGATATATAATAATAGATCATGCTTTTTTCTCTTTATTTATGCATGTAGTTAGAAATCAATTGCACGAAAAATTCTAAGCAACAGATAAAAAATACTTGCAGGGATTGTGTTTGCCATAAAGTAGCTCATATGAGTGCTCAGTTACTTTATTTCTTTCACTGAGGATCTCTGAATTTTAACAAGTTTATTTAAATGCTTAATGCACGTATATATACTTATATATGTACTAGATCCAGTAGATTCCAGAACAGTTTCTTCCCCACTGCCATTAGACTGCTGAATGTTATGTAAAATGGGTTAAAAAACAAAACAAAAAAAACCTGAATGTTGGAACTGTAACTATAAAGTCATATGATTACGTCACCTTTTTTCACCACTGTGTTTTTTTTCATCACAGATGTTTTTATCTGCTGCACTTGAAAAAATGAAATAGCCTAGAGAGCTGTACTTAACAAAATTTATTTTTGTTTATACTTGTGTATACAAAATACAATCTAAGTCTATATAAGTATACTACTTATACTTCAATGATAGTATCAAGGTGCTACTTTATTGTATCTCTTATACTATATCCATTGGTTGTGCTGTTCTTTTAACATCTCTTTGCAGGTGATGAAGCAGACTGAAGACGTTTTATCATCATCTCCCTTTTATCTCCTCTTTCTTTCATCTTTTCTCCTTTTTTCTGTTTTTCCTTTCTTGTTCTACTTACATTGCAGTGTCCATATAATCTGTAATACTCCCTGCATGAATTATAATAAAAAAACAATTTATATGCATAAATCAAGTGGAACACTATGACGATAGCTGTACTGCTCCACTTGTGAAAGTAAAATCTGTGCATCAAGACAATTATTCTTATTGCCACATTGCCAGACAGGTGACAGAGCAAGTCACAGCAACTAAAGAAGTGAAAGGAACTGCAAACATGAAACAGTTGTGTTAAAGTAACTTAATATAATTAAGTAAATGCCAAAAAAGGTTGCCTTTCCGGTGCATATATGCATATGCAAATAAAAAAGCTAATATTGGAGGTTTAAAAAGAGTTACAATGTGGCAGCAGAAATTTGAATTGTCTTTAGACCTAACAAACCTTCTAAGGGTAAAGAAAGACACAGAGGGATGCACATGTTTATTTAGAAGGGCAATTTATGGAGCTTAGTTGATGAAAGTTTCGGGTGATGCATTCAGGGCGAGAAAATGCAACAAACTTGGAGTAGAAAGACTTCATCATTCAAACTTATTATAGCACTGCCAAATGTGCCACTATACAGAACCTTTTTTTTTTTTTTTTTTTTTTATATATTTTTTCAATAAGACAAATTTTTATTAAACATGAAGGCTTTCTGGATGAATTTTTGGCAATAACATAAAATTTTTGGCAATTTCTTGATAAAAATACAATGCCATAAATCCAACCTTCTTGGATAGAATGGCAGAAAAATGAATGATGAGGAAGGTTAACGATAGGTGAGGAGAACTGGAGGACAAGATTAGAAGCATGAGGGTAGAGTGGGGAGGTTGGAGGAAAGGGGAGAATGGAGGGAATAGCGGGTGAGGAGACGGGCGGCGTGGCTGTCCTTTGTGGAGTGAGGAAAGGTCAATTAAACAGTTTACAGGCCGCCGTTGAACACAATTACACACTACACGTGCACACAGCCTGGGACGCACACTGAGACACAAATGGAGGTTTGAATTTCATTATTCGGCTGCCAACTTGCCCACCGTTTTTTTTATGAACGAGATAACATCAGCTGCGGCTCCAGGAACAGGTTTGTGTCACATCCATGTTTTGAGTCGCACGTTTTCTATTTTAGAAACATCCTGACCATTTGTCGAACTGAACTAGTCCAGTTATGATGCAGCAACAGGAGGGAAGGGAGACAGAACTCCATCCGATGCCAGATTGTGCCAATGTGAAGAGATCAATGGTGGGATGGTGACCGAGGATAACAGAGATGAAAGAGAGAATTGGGGGATGAGAGGATGAGCACATGCTCAGTCGGTTGTCTCCCATGGTAACCGTCTGTTGCCGAACATCATAAATATTAATACAAGAAAAAAGGGAGAGATCTTTACTATATGCATGGTATTTTCAATGAAGCATATTTTAATTAAAGGGAGAGAGAGAGAGATTCATTTTAGATCAATTACTGTGGTTTCAATAATAGATATTTGAATTAAAGAGGGGAAAAGGTGGACAGACTAAGATTAATTGGACAGGAAGGACTGTTTCTTTATCACTTTGTAAAAAAAAAAAGAAAAAAACTGCTTTTGACTGGGTTCATAAATCTGTATTTGACCTCGGAATATCTAGATGAATATGGTTTATGTAGAATTTAATATTCCAGATTTACATTGCTACAAAAAAGTGTTTCATTAGACATTGATTGTGGAAGTTATCTTACTAAGAAAGGCGAGAGAGTTCCATCATTTTACCATAGGTTCACAGCAATAATGGGAGAATTTATTGCTAACATAGTGATTGAAAGTGCAAAGATTTCTGTTCAAATGGTTTACTTTTAGGGCATCTTAGAATGTAAAATCAAATTATGAACTTCTTCTAGCTTTAATATGAGACATATATTCAATATATGGACTGGAAAAAAATGATGCAACCGCATTTTGCGTTTATTTAATCATATTTAGTTCCTTTAATACAATTGTTTTATGTCCTACCCTGCTAACATGAAACAATTGTGTTAAAGTAACGTAATATAATTAAGTAAATGCCAAAACAGGTTACCTTTCCGGTGCATATATGCATATGCAAATAAAAAAAGCTAATTTTGGACATATAAAAAGAGTTACAATGTGGCAGCAGAAATTTGAAAGCTGAAACATATATACTGATTCTGATGAATCGACTTAAGTTTAGCTGTTCTTTACACACATAGACTATTCACACCATAGACTAAGGATAACAATGTGTCCAAAATTAAAAAGCATTCAAATAATGCCATTTTTGGATAAAAAAAATAAAATAAAAAAAATCGCATTTTGTCATATAATTTATTGTTCTTTAAATTCGTGCTATTTGATCTCTGTGAACGGCTTAGCAAACGGGTGGGTGGGATTGTTTACTGTAACTGATCAGTAGAATCTTTTGCAGAGGGATTTGTTGCTTACCTTAGACTGAAGGACACACACCCCCACACATATATGCACCAATGTCCACAGCGAACAGCGGAGCGTTGCTGAGGCCTGATGGACGTTAACCTTGTGATGAAGGTTGCACAATTCCCAACGAGAAGCTATTACTAATCTTGTGCTGATATCAGGCTGTGGGCCATTTTTCCTCACCACATGTTTTCTTACATTAAGTAATTGAGATTTTATCTTATATATTTACATGTGTTGTAGCTTATAAAATGAGCTTTTGAATCAAATTTGATGCATTTTTTGAAGCTTATTAAATAAATCCTTTAAAACCCATATATTTTAAAACTGTTAATCTTTATCTTTATGCATTTAGCAGATGCTTTTATCCAAAGCGACTTATAAAGTAGACACAATGTCACAGTTATCATCAATATGACAATAATGGATGAATGAATTAAACTTTATTGTCATTACACTGTCAGATGTACAAAGCAAGGACATAAACTCTCTGCATTTAACCCATCCTCTTGGGGAGCAGTGGGCTAACATTGTGCGGTGCCTGGGGAGGCAGTGCGGTCTTAAGGGTCTTGCTCAGGGATCCAGAATGGCAGTCCGTGGGATTGGGGCCAACTGTTCAAAAAATGAGCCACTAGTGCATTAACCCCCCACCCCACCCCACATGAAGATTCTCCGTCAATCCAGATCATAGTCAACCTTGAAATGTCCAGTTTAAGTAAATGGAGGTGAATCTTTCTAGAAGACATTTTGCTTCTTAAGAGGCGTCCTCAGTTCTACCTAGTGGAGGGGAGCACTGAGGTTAATATACTGTATTGTAGAGGGGATATGAGCCACCTTTCTTTTTCCCCTAAGGCCGGGCATTCACTGTATGATTTCTTTTTTTTTCAATCTTTTTTACTCAGCTGAAGCTAAAATGTTTAAAATGTAAATCTCATGATTTAATCTCACAATTTTGTTCTTACACTGTACGGCCCAACGCTCTGATGCAGTCTAAATTCTCACACTGCACATCCAAAAACAACACACCTACTTGGCGCCGAGAGATGGCGCTGGGTGGACTCCTCAATCTGAAAGAAGAAGAACTCCCTTGTTTGCACGTGCGTCATGCTTGAGGTTCTGGTATTTGCTCACGAACACCTTACTAGAGCCCACCAAATTTCAAACATGTTTGATTTTCTCCTGACCTTACGATTCCTGATCGTGAGGTGGTCATTAGTCGCTGATCATCACTCATTACCCCCTGAATACTACACGACGCAGGACGCGTGATTAGGCTGAAACTTGGCCCGTTTGAAAAAATTCTTGTACGACTGGAAAATTGGCCCAAAAAGTGCAAGAAATGGTACAGTGTATGCCCAGCCTAATTCTTTGTTACACCTACAGTTACCTACAGTATCTTGTAATCCATCCTAATATCAACTTTTACCCTGTGGAATAGTCACACCTGCCCTCTTCCCAGGTTTTTTAAGCAATCAAAGGCCAAGCAAACCATTGATGACTGTAGCCTCTTTTTAGGAGTATTACCACAACGAGCTGTTCAAAATGTAGAACAGGTCAAAGCCTTTCCAATAGCCTCACAATATCTGCTTCCTACCTCAGGAATTCCTCAAAGCCAACCAGGCTCAACGGGACACATCTTCAGCTTGGCAGCATCATTTACTGTTGGTGTCCAACACTGGGTTCAGTTATGGGTGGCTGTATTGACAATAGAGGCAAACAGCATTGTCCACTCAGACACCATCAGCCTTAACCAGAATCAGAGAGAAGCTCTTCCGGAGGTGGTACTTGAATATGTCCCTGCTTGAGGGCCTCGCCAGACGTCTCCCGCATGCCATCACTACTTGCTTGGGTCTATTGAGTATGTCCCGCTTCCCCCTCTTCCAGCGTATCCAACTCACCATCAGGTGGTGATCGTTGGTTAGCTACATCTCCTCCTCACCCTAGTGTGGCCAAAGGATGAATGATAAAAGCTAAGAATTAATCAATGTCCTCTGACCTAAAGTGTCCTGATGGAAGAAGTACATTGTGCATCCTTATTCATGAACATGGTAATCATTTTGGACAATTCACGACTTTCACATAAGTCCAGTAATGAAACAGCTCTCAGGTTAAGGGTATGGTGTCCATTCCCCCTCATCACACTCATTTTGGTGTCCCAGTCATTTAGCACATTGTTACTTGAGTCCCTCGGCAAAATGATGGAATCCTCAGAAGTATTCTGAACCACCACTTGGACCACTGATCAAGACAGCAGTCAGAAAACTCCCCCTAAGCAAAGGTGCAGGGATGCGACCTTCTCATACTCTCGGTTGAACTCCAAGATGAGACAGCTACGTTGGTGTAGACAATCAGACCAACCTCGGCCCTCTGCGTCTTCAGGGCCACTCCAGAGTAGAAGAGTCCAGCCTCTCTCAAGAATGGGTTCCAAGTATCTGGTTATGTGTGGAGGTTAGCCTGACTATTTCTAGCCAGTATCACTTCACCCCTCACACAAGCTCAGACTTTATCACCCCAGCAAGGTAAGATTCTTAATCCCAAGAGCCAGTTCAAGAATCTGTACATCAGGTCACCTTTGCATTTGAGAAATTAGTCTTGGCACTGTCCCTCATGGTTCCCCTGCAGGTGGTGGAGTCACTGTGGGATAGCTTTACATAATTTCCTTGGGCTTTGCCCAGCTGGGGCAAAGGAAAGACAACAAGTCCCTCAAAGACAAACCCAACCCACAGGCCTGGCTCCAGGGTGAAGTCCTAGCTCTGCCATACTGAGCGAAGTCGATTGTGTTGAATTTCTGGTAACATTTTTGAATCACTCTTCGTCCTGACCTGTCACCCAGAGCCTGTTTGCCTTGGTACAGCATTTTAGAAAAGGCAATCAAACATTCTGGTGATGGTGTGATGTGTGGTGCTCCTTTTCCACTTCAGCACCTGAATTACTTACAGTGATTGATAGAATCACAAGTTCTACTTTCCAACAGAAAATCCTTTAGGAGAATATCCCATCATCAGATCAAGAACTTTATACTTAACCACTCTTAAGATGTGCAGAATGATAATGACTTAAAGTATGCACAGCAAGTCTTCCTCTCAGTGGCTCCAAAATATAACAGATTTTAAAATGCCAAGCAACTTTGTTTTATAGGAGAATGTCCAACCATCATTTTGTATTCTTAAGCTGAATTAAAAATGCTAATTGTGAAAACCTTTCAATGTGGATAGATTAAATTGATTTCAGGAAAAAGAGAAAACTGAAAAGTACAAGTGTAACTTCCAGTTGTTACTGTGTGGTGCACGGCTTTAAACTCACATTTTTTCACTCTTCCTTTAATATCTAGCAGCATTTCACATTACATTAGCAATAATTATACTTCATTCATTTTGAAATGGGATCACAGTTTTCATCTGCTAAAGGCTAATTTGTACCAAATAAAAGATATACATCTGAATTGATCAGTTTTACCTCATTTCTAATTCTGATTTGATTAAAACTGATCATTTTCATTTAAAATAGGTCAAAATAACCAATATCCCTGAATTAGTAATGTACATTTACCTAAATCACACAGAATGGCTGTCTTTTATTTTAGGTGATATTTATTTAGCAACTATTTATTTCTGTTGCTTTTTAATGTTAAGGGATTGTTTTAATTTTAAGTAAATACAAGTTTTAATTCAGTGACATTCAGTGCAGAGCCAAATGTGCCTTTTTGGTTTTGCGGATCTCTTATTTTAGATGATAAATTACTGCAGTGTTTATGTTTTATAATTTTTTGTGGCCCCATGAAAACATGCTGGCCCAGTATGATCTAGAACCGCCACTGGCTATACTTCTATCCAGGCTCAGATTGGGAATAAGTTTCAGCCTTGGCATTTTTTCTTTTACATCGGTCCATTTATGGACTAACCCACAGTTGCAGAAAGCTCATCGATGTTTAAGCATTAACTGCCAGTCTAGGTGGCATGTGGACAATGAAATGAAATAATGTAACCAGATGCAAAACCCCATCATGCACCGCAACATATTTTTTGCAAAATATTCGAACATAAATTCGCCAAATGTAAGAAGAAAATCGTAGTTTGGTTTAAAGAAAGCATTTTAGTTTTATAATAATTTAGTTTTTTGCAAGAATTTTATAGTTTGAAGAAATAGAAAATTACACCACATGCAAACCGTCACAAAGATGCGTGTGACAAGGATGGGCTATAAATACTGCATACATCGTTTAGGTAAATAACATTGTATTACTTCTTGAGCTCCTTTGAGTTATTTACTGTCACAGGTAGGTGCTTCGGCCAGAGAGTAAGTGTTGGGGCCGGTATGATTTAAGGGGGGCCAGCCCTTGCTGTCATGATTCGTTTAAAGCTAAACCCACATGCAGAACACAAAGCGGAGGCTGAGTAAAGTTTAACAGAGTTTATTGAAAAGGTTTTCACACAAAGAACATGAGCTGGGTTCTGAAGGTACTGGTCGGGTTGGGTTCACTGATGTCTGCAGAGAGCGGACAGTTTGATTAGCCAGGCAGTCAGATGATTAATTGAGTCTTTGGAGTAATTCAGAGTCTACCTTGAAGAGGTCCAGGCTTTACTTGTGAGAGAGAGAGAACCGTTGGGTCAGAAGACTGTTGGTTCAGCAGAGTGCACAAGCAGCAGCAGCATCTAGCTTCTGACTTTGAATGGCAGACCTTGATCAGAGTTTCCAGCTCTTCTCTAAGAGCAGCAGGAGAAATCCAGACTGGAATCTTCAGGTTTGGCTCACCAGGGCTGGCAGGCAGGTTAAGCTCATCCAGAGCTTCAGACTTGAGACAGGTTTCCTGTGAGCAAAGACAGAGGTGGATTAGAATCAGTTTCTCACTTGAGATGACTAAGATTCTTTCTGGTAACAGAGGCTCAGGTTGCTAACCAACCAGTCAACACCGCGGCGTTGAAGGAAGGTCCGCAGCTGCTATGTAGGAAGGTCTCCCTGATGAGCAGACGAGCTCCAGGTGTGCTGGAGGGCTCCAGCCTCAGGGGAGGCCCACTACAGGCACACTTTCTGCTGGAGAAAAGGTGGTACAGCTCCAGATCCCAACACTTGCACGCTGAAATTAGGACCCGCCCTACAAACAAAGGCTAATTACAGATTACCCTTACTAGCCTGTGTCTGTCTACTTCTAGTTCTATGTTGCTTAAAAAAAAAATGTATTTTTTTTTATTGATTACTGCTCTGTTTATGTTTTCTGCTGTTCTGTGCCCCATAAAACATATTGGCCCAATATGGTCTAGAACCACCACTGGCTATACTTCTATGTACTTCTAGTTCTATGATGCTTAAAAAAATAATCTTTTTTATTTTAGACCCCTGCAGACCACTGTTGCATCTGTCCCCTATGGAGGCCTGTTTCCGCCACTCCGTAAAAAAAAAGAATTTCAAATAAGTCCTCATTGCTTTATTGATATCAACTTTACAAACTAAGTTTTCTTGCATTGAGGATTTTTCCTTCAACACATTTAAACAAACCGTCCTTGTTTAGTTTTCTAAACAAATTTGTCATAAACTTTAATATAATGTCATAAAACAATAATTTGCTTGCTTCGATATGTAGTTTCTTAAAGAGTTTTAAGTATTAATTATAATGAGATACTATCTCATGGTTTTGACTTACTATCTCATTATAATGAGATACTATCTCATGGTTTTGACTTACTATCTTATTATAATGAGATACTCTCCCATGGTTTTGACTTACTATGTCATTATAATGAGATACTATCTCATGGTTTTGACTTACTATGTCATTATAATGAGATACTATCTCATGGTTTTGACTTACTATGTCATTATAATGAGATACTATCTCATGGTTTTGACTTACTATGTCATTATAATGAGATACTATCTCATGGTTTTGACTTACTATGTCATTATAATGAGATACTATCTCATGGTTTTGACTTACTATGTCATTATAATGAGATACTATCTCATTGTTTTGACTTACTATCTTATTATAATGAGATGGTAACTAAAAACAATGAGATAGTATCTCATTCTAATGTAATAATTTATTTATTTTACTTTTTCTTTAACAGAGTGGCGGAAACGGGCGTCCATAGCCCCCACTCTCCTCTAAATGGTGCCATTACTTATTTTCTCAGTGTCCCAAGGTCATTTTGCATAACTATTACGCCTTTGTTTAATATCATTCTCCGATATTACGCTATATTTTATTTTTCAAAAAACTAAGGTTTGAAACTATCCCGTCATTAGAAACAAAAGTATTTTTTTTATTATTATTTTTCCACACTGTTGCTTTCTCTCTCTCTCTTCTCTGTGGCACGCGCGCGGCCGGGCTACCGTCCTAATTGAAAGCTTCTCTGTCCAATCAGATGAAAGGAGCTCATCTCTGAGCAGCACAGCGGCCAACCAACGTGCAGCGGAGGCGGGGCTTATGTAAATGTGTTGGCAAGGGAGACCCAGCGGTTCATTCATCTTCTTCCACAGAGAGAGAGAGAAAGAGGTGAGTGAACTCAGGAGCTTGCTTTACATGAGGGACGAACTGTTTTGGAGGAAAATACTGCTGTGACATCAGGCTGGGAAGCACCGTCCTCTTCACAAGGAGCTGAATTTTCCTGCAGATATATCAGGGTAAGTGGAGGTCACCCCCTCTTCCTTTCCTCCTGTCTATTCTGCTTTCCTTTTATGATGATGGATAATGCGTAAAAATGAGCTTTTAATTGTTGCCTAGCAAAGTAAGCCATATAAAAGCTCTATTTTTTTTTTTTTACTAAATAAGAATATTCTGCTGTGACAGTGTGCAGCTTTATGCATGAGTCAGTTGGTGTCTCAGCTGTACTTGTTGAGCAGGTGAGCTCAGTGTTTTCCTGGAGGGCACTTTGAACTGACATTTTGGTGAGCACATCTGCTTGCATTATCAAACTGGTGTACTGGAGAAGTGGTGACTCATTATTGTTTTTTGCTGTATTTTTATTTTTATTTTGCATGGTTCCATACTAATTAGCAGATGGAATGTCCTTCATGCTCTGAGAGGAATAAAATAACAAACAGGAGGAGAACAGGAAAGCAATCTGAATCTAATCTGCTCACACAGAAGATAAATGTGATAAGAGCATGTAAATGGAGACATGAATGAGTTGCTGGTTATCTTAATATGATAGCTGCAGCAGGAGTCCGGAGTGGAAGTCTATGCTTGGAAGTCCTGCTCATTCTGTTTTATCTGGATTTCATGTGATAAGTCAGCACAAGGTTCAACACAAAAGAAAAAAATATGCTGTTGTTTTACTTTTCAGAAAGTGTGCATCCAATTTTCAGTAATATGCAGATCATGTTTTCCACTATTGAAACTAAACACACTTTCTCCCTCATATGTGTTGATACATACGGAAGCTGGCCTTCACCACTGGCTCAAAGATCTCAGAGCTTTATTACCTCTTACTTTTTTTTAAAATATATACTGTATATATAAATTCAAACAGTCTGTCAGCATACATAGTTGTTGTCAGTACTGTCAAATTGTCATTGTTCTGTTAAAGTAGCTTAGTCCTTACAGTGGGATGTTGTGTGTGCGACAACGGTGCTACTATTCTCCCCTTTTAGTCTATGACGGCCTTTATTTTATATACAGTAGTGACTGGATATATTTCAGTTATAACGAGAATATAAGTTGTTACATTCATGCAGATTTGGCACAGTTTCTACCATAGTCAGTAAAATAACATGCTGCTGTCATTTTGCACATCTCTGATGTTGCTGCTATTTTCAAATATCCATTACTGTAAAATGTCCATAGCTGAATGTTGGTTATTTATTCTCAGGTGCACAGTTTTTATAATGTTAAAAACACTTTTCAGTACAGGATTTCATTTGTTTATTTTAACTCTTCACTGTTATGTTATTCTTATACTTTTTTCCTATAATCTTTTTTGCTGCTATAAACACCATGCAATTTCCCCATTATGGGACAATAAAAGGAATTTTCTATTCTATTCTATTCTATTCTATTCTATTCTATTCTATTCTATTCTATTCTATTCTATTGTAAGGGATAGAATGTTAATTATTTTTATTTGAGGGAGTGAGAAAGTAATCAGAAACAGTTTGGCTCAGACCCTTAATATTTTACATTAGTTTAAGTTTAAGCTTAATTGTTTAAGAATAACCATAAACAATTTGTATTATTCGATCAAACTTGTGATATAAGCTGCTTCCATTTTATCTGACAATCTATGTTTAAAATTATCTGTTTTAGATTAGGCAGAAAAACATGTACAAAAAATCTCATTCAGACCTGTTCTGGATGAGCTCTTTTGGCTTTTCTCGCCCCGTCCCCCTGAAAGCCACACCCTGACAACCCGCAACCATGACAACAGAGTTTTTGAAATAGCAACTAGGAGCTTTTTGACTATTGAGAAGCTGTAAAGGGTAAATTTCTCCACTGTGAGATCAATAAAGTAAGTTAATAAATCAGTCAATCAATCATGGAATAATGCATTAGACAAACACTGTAGCTTGACTAAGCTTATATCCCCTTATGACATCATAAGGGGAATGCTTTTCAAACAGATCAATTTGAGCATTTATTGATTAAGAGGTGGAGAAACGCAATTATGTAGGTGAAAGTTTTTTTTTTTCATTTGTGAAGCTCATATACAGGCTTCAGGACACATATGACTGTTGAGAAATGTTTATAATGTTAATTATATATAATATCAGTCATTCAATCTTTTTGTGAGATTAATCGATTACTGAATTAGTTGACGATTATTATAATAATCCTACTCATGATTAATCCAATTAATTGTTTTAGCTCTAATTGGAACCATGTGTTTTCATCAGATACTGTAAGAGTAGCTTTCTGACAAAATGTTTAATATAATAGGTCAGTTAGAGGTGAAATAGGTGATATGCATAAAGAAAATATCTCGTGTTTACTAACAGATTAGGCAGTGGCAGTATAATGATTTAAGCAGTTACACTTGGAGGCCTTTGAAACCTGATTAGAAAATACTAAGACATTTTACTAGAGATAGTCTGTTCCATTAGGCGAAATGTTCTTATTTCAGTATTGGCCGATCAAAAGGGACTTTACCTGTTGATCTTTTCGTTTTGCATAAATCAGAGGTCACGGAGTTGGCGGACGCAGGCCCAGATCCGGATCCACCTGCTGGCTAATCCCGGACCCAACCTGATTTAAAACATTTATAAATTACATAATGTTGTCCGATGACAGTGCCTAATTTCACTTGCACGCTTCTCCTGTTATCACGGTAGAAGCCTTTTGGATGGCGTCCGGCGCCAGGCTACATGTGATCCAAATTAGCCAATTAGCTGCTATCAGTGGCAGGTTGCTGCTGCTGCTGCTTTTAGACACAGCAGCGTGGAAACCTAGTGCTGCAAAAAGGGTGATGGGAAAGAAGGAGAAGATGATGTAGAGAAAGAAGGCAGAGAAAGTGTGGACTGCTGGAAGAACTGTGGTAAACTGGTGAAAGAAAAGAGTGAAAATGTCGGTGCTCCAAAGATGACCCTGCACATTTTAGGGATGTTTGGCTCAACCTGCTGCTGTGAGCAAGGATTCTCCCTCATGAACAGAATCAAAATAAATATGGATCCAGGCTCAAAATGAGCACCTTGATATGTGTTTTAGAATGGCTTTGTCTCCATTCAAACCAGGTTTAAAAACCTTGCAGGGCAGCATAAAGCCCACTGCGAACGATGCAAGATAGAAAAAAGAAAGAAAAGCTGGAAAAAAAGTTCAGATGTTTTATGAAATGTGTGAATCAGGAAACTGTTTAAATAGCAAAACTGACTGATTGTTTTTCTCTACTTCACAAAACACTTTAAATTTTAAAATGGAAAAATTTTATCTTTTGTTTCAAAATTTTTTATTTTAATAAAAAATTCAATGTATAACATGGATGCATAAAAACCTCATTTTATTAAGGGTTAAAATTCTGTTTAAAGTAACAGATTATAATTAAAAATGTCTCTGGACCTTTCCTGGTTGTTGATTTTCTTTATTCGGACCCTGCTGATTTTTAATTGGTTACCTCTGCCATAAAATATGGTAGGCTTTCTCAAATAAACCCAATGTAGCCCTGCTGGGTATCTCAACAGGAAAACAAAGGATTATCTAAACTCAGAATGATTTGTCTTCAAATGACCCCTCTTCTCTGGCCATTACAGTCCCAGACCTCCATTATATGGAAGTGGAGTTAAAGTTCCCTCATTATTTGTTGTCTTTTATCAGGATGATTGGGTTATCTATGTCTTCATTGATAAGAATGATCAAACAAGTCACATTCCGCTACGCAAACAGCAGCTCCAATGTTAACTGAAAAAGTCAGGTGAAAGAGACTATAGCTGACCGAGCAGCATGTTAGTGGACGGTATATCCACATGCTGTTCTCTGGAAAGTTGGAAAGACTTATTGATCTACATACTGTACAATAATATTGGTGTAGATCAATATGTTAACTGCCACTTTATTTACAGCATCCATGTGTGTGTATGAGAGAGAGATTTCATTAAAATCTCCAATTCCTTTTATTTCTATAGCTGCCAATTCAATAACACATGCTATCTTTGCAGTTCACCAGATCATACAGTTCACCAGATCGCGCAGTTCACCAGATCATACAGTTCACCAGTTCACCAGATCATATTGTCAAAAATAAAGTTTTCTATCAAAGGAAAAACCAGTTGATTGCATCGACTCATTGACTCAAGGCAATCCCTCACACTAAGCATTCTTGTATAGCTTATTGTGCGGGAGAAGTGGCAACTCCATTTTAATAGGAAGTGGAACCCCCAGCCGCAGGCCAGACTGGGGTTCAAGGGTACAGAAGAGCAGATATAAAAAGGCAGCTGTGTGCGGTGGCCCCGTCCAGAAAACACAAAGACAGGCAGAGACGAGCTCCAAGCCAGCTCCCATGTCAGAGGATGAAGAGAGCTCATCCAGCCAGTCACGGTCAGATGCAAAACAGGACTACACTGGAAAACATGCCCATCTACAACCATCTGGCAAACAAAGGTGTTGATGGCAGCAGCACAGCTGATATTTCTCTCAGGCGCAGCGCCACAGCTAAACATCAGGAACAGACGAGGC
The DNA here is from genome assembly GCA_018398635.1 of Cyprinodon brontotheroides. NCBI lineage: Eukaryota > Metazoa > Chordata > Actinopteri > Cyprinodontiformes > Cyprinodontidae > Cyprinodon > Cyprinodon brontotheroides. The sequence continues at coordinate 7,862,060 of JAGKQL010000046.1, read as the reverse complement.
TTAATCTACTAGTGAGAAAAAGCAGAGAGAGCGAAACGTTGAGAAGATTGAAAGTAACAAGATTCTGCAGATTGGGGAATAGAGATAGAATGAGCGAAATGGGGTCCCGCTGTCCTCCAGCAGTCTAAGCCTATAGCAGAATAACTATAAAGAGATAGCTCAGGATTCACCCTGAGCCACTTCCTAACTATAAAGCTTTCTTATCAAAAGGAAAGTTTTTAAGCCTAGTCTTAAAGTGATTGCAAGTGTCTGCCTCACTCGGACTAAAACTGGTAGCAGTTGGTTCCACAGGAGAGAGCCTGATGCACTAAAGGTGATCTGCCTCCCATTCTACTTTAGAAATTCTAAAGGAACCACTAGTAAACCTGCACAGTCAGAGTAGATCAAAAGTGCTCTGTTAGGAACATAAGAACAGGTAAAGCTTTCTCTGATATTTAAGTGCTTAAACAGCCAAACTCAAATTAGCCTTTGGTACTTTAACACACACAGTGTTACAATTTCTTTTTTTCCTCTCCCCATGCTTCATTTCCATTTTGGTAATAAGCCATGTAGCCAGGTGTACCGTTCATCTGTCTCATGCATCACTGGCTCAGTGTGTGTGCACCTTGTCCGCTGTATGTCTTTGTGTTTGAAGCAGGGTTGCTTTCATGATGCATGCACACACACACACACACCCACACACACACACACACCACTTGAGTGATTGATTGATTCATTCTTCTTACACGCTGTAAGAGAGATGATTGCATATAGAAATGTGTGTGTTGGGTGTAAACTAGCTGATTGTGGTTAAGCACTAATAAAAGAGCCCAAAGTGGGGAAGAAGAAGGTGCGGGAGCCAGGAACCCTCGGGTCAAGACAGCAGATTGAGGAGTTAGAGCTTTTGGAAGAGATCCCTTTTAACTGTAAAATTGTGTTATTTAGCTTTGGTAATTCTCGTAAGCTTTCATTGCCCAGCGCTGTGATATGACCCCTTCAGACAATGCATCATGTGGCTGCAGTCATGTAGACACATTGGCTCCTCTTAGAAACAAAAAATCTTCCTGCTCTAGTATTTAAATATTTTAGAACTCAGGCACCTTTTTCTAACTCTGGTTGTAATCCTGTCATGATGGGCTTAAGGATCAGACCCACGTGCAGAAACACACTCAGAAGCCAAGGGAAAAAATTAACAGTTGTATTGTGGTTTACAAAAACACAGACTGAGAGATATACAGCTGGGTAACACTGTTGCACCTCAGCGGACTGGTGAACCGGAACCGGAAACTCTGACGGGGAGATCACAATAATCAGTTCAGGGACCGTAGGAAAAATGACTGAGGCTTATAATATGTAGGAGAGGTACTCACGTTTCAGGATCTCTTGGTTTATTTTTGGAACCAGTTTGTGGGGTCTTATCCAGAGATGAAAGAACTCGTTGGAGGATGGACAGGCAGACTAACGTTGGGTCCAGAGGAGCAAAGGAGCAGACTGTTACCAGGTTTTCCTGAAGAGGACTTGAACGGATCATGTGGAGGTTTCCCTTTGCTCAATTGTGACTCAGTTTATCCTTCCAGGGGGGTAGAAGGTCCAGGCTTATCCAGTGGATCAGGAAGGCTCCCTGCCGGAGAACAAAGACAAAGCAAGCTTAGACTCAGAAAGACAAGACTAAAGATTAGAATCAGCTAATCTCAGTTTGGCTAGAGTACCCAATACTGGCAAACACTCTGGCTGTCGAGGTAGTGACAGCCCGCTGCTCAAATACTCCTCTGGTGATCACCCAATGAGCCACAGGTGTGCAAGGAGGCCCAAACAAAGACAGGGCACCATCTTTTGGTGGAAAAAAGAAACACAAAAACAACCCACACAAGCTGGATTCCTAACAAATCCCATTTAATTCATTTTTCAGTTCTGTTAAAGGAAAAGTCCGGCCGGCAAGGAATAACCAATTGCTCATTATTTATAGTAAAAAATAAAAACAACAATTTTTGTTGCAATCACTGAGTCTGGGAGCGGCCATCTTTTCCCAAATATAGTAACACCTCACTCCTGCCATCTTCCGGCAGTGGCGTCACGGTCGCGGTAAGCCTAGCGCCATTTTCCCCTCTTTAATAGCAAGATCTATGGGAACCACTAGACACATCTGCAATCAACAAAAATTATTAAAGATTTCCAGAGGACTTCACCATTGAATTTCACCAGAGCTATAGTTAAGCTAGCAATGCCCAAATGCATGGCAATTGAATGTTGTAATACATCGGGTAAAAGTGAGAAAAAATTTCTGATTCCTGATCCTCTACAAACGGGATCATCATTGGATCGCCAACTTGAAGAGGGAGGATTTGCCATCAAACTTCTAGCCAGAGAAATAACACATAATATGTAGCCAACATTTGGAAGAAGAATGTTTTCTGATGACTTGGATAATAGCACATTTTGACAAACACCAGATACAGGACTGGGACTTAATCAACAGTCGATACCGCACCGTGACGTCACTAACCAGTAGGTGGCAGTAGTGTTCCTTGACGAACATGGATGCCTCCAGTAAAGCACATTCAAATGAAAATTACTCTTAATAAAAAAACATTTGTCATTTATTGAACATTATGTAATAATTTCATACTTGAACTACTTTCAGAAGATTGAATTCTGAATACGACCGGACTTTTCCTTTAAGAGATAAGTGGGTGATATAAGAAAAACCTAACTGGTAAAAAAGCAATCTTAATTAGGTCCTAGAATGCTTCCTTAATCAATAATTTGCTGTCCTCTTTTTCTGATCTACCCTTACCCTACTTCGCTCTGGCGTGCAGCTTGTCACCCGCCATGTGGGTTGCTATCGATAGATGAAGTGAGCGACAGCACCCGAATGCTGTTGCAATCTTGTTTCGTGTGAGGTTAAGATTGACTGTATTTATTAAAAAAATAGCTCCAAACTTCATGTGACCTTCAGATGATCATATTCCTGATAAACTTTCTCACTTAAAAATATATAAACTACTTTTTAATCCACTTATCACAGCAAATATAGCAAAAGCTGCTCTCTGCCATTGAACAGAGGAGCAGCAAAGGCATCAAACACATTTCCAATCATAGAAGCTTCTGCCGCCCTGGCGTCCTCTTCCACAACATCTTAGCCCCTGCTTTCCTCCTCTAAATAAAATGTAAGATGGAGGAGACTCATCCACGACCTCCGACACTAAACTCTCCTCCTCTTGCATGTTCCAGCTGTCCATAGCGTTCTCTTGACAGTGTCGTTTCTAATGCTACGTTCACACCCGGACGCAGCAGGCGCTGCAGAAGCAGCGAGTTTACATGCAAAAGTCAATGGTTGGCGTGCGTCAAAGCGCCAGCAAAATGTGTCCGTGGCGGCGCTTTTGAGCAGCGGCGCCCAGTGCTTCGAGCAGCTGAAGCAGCGCCGTGGAAAAGCGTTTAAGCATCTGGCGTGTGCGACATGCCGCAAACCATGCCGCTGCTGCTCGAGATGGAAAAAATTGAACTTTTGCTGCTCGCGTGCAGCGTCAACCAATCAAGAAGCTGATCTGGGAGCTGACAGCCGAGGTGACGGACACATCGCTGATGACACAGAGCGCTGTAATCGCTCCTCTGAAACACCTTATTAGCGCCTAAATTAACTTAAAATGCTGAAACCATCGATATCGATCAATATGCATTTTTATCGATAAGCTTTTTTTCTATATCGCCCAGCCCTAGCTGCAGGGCAAAGAAAGGATAGAGTAGCTCCGCCCAACAACGCGTAAGACACACTTTCGGCACTTTTTCAGCCGCACATCAGAACTAACTGGTACAAGCAGCAAAAATGAAGCAGCAGACGGCTATTTTGCTGCTCTTGCTGTGTCCGGAGTGAACGTAGCATTAGTCACCAATTTAGTGCTACTTGGTTCCAATGTAATTTCCAATTGGGAACCTACTAGCACTAAGTTGCTACAGTAAATGGTTAGCAAGATGCTTCAGAGAAACCGGCTACAACCAAACATGCTTGTGAACCTTTCGCCACAACAATCCTTCCCCCATGATAGACAACCAATCACATTCACTTTATTCACTCGTGTAAAGTCATACACCACTTTGGAGCTATTGTTAGGGCAACTGCATTAATCCTAACTAATCCTAGCCCGTCTGCAGCTGCCCTGTCTCTGCATAGCCGTGTGTGAAGGACCGCTGGCTATGATGGCGATGTTTTTGTTTTATTTGGCAAAATGTTGATTTGATTTATCGGACTGTGTTCATTATTATAGATCATTATGTAGATTCTTATTTCAACCGTTGCGTATATTAGCTGCGACATATGTATCAAGATGTCGTGACCAAAAAAAAATTGATTGACAGATGACCGTTGATATATGATTGCGGCCGAATTTAGGTGTTCAGCCGCTGACGCATAACGAACTGGCCTACATAAGATACGGTAACGGAAAAAAACCAGATTTTAAGACAGGATTTTCTACAACAATAGAAATGATAAAGAGTACATTTATATACACGTTTAAGCCAGAATGATTTGACATTTAAATATGATTTCCCTACGACTTTAAATGTCTTTCCCTGCCCTCAGATCTTAACAAAAACAATAAAAATAAAATGAGACTTTTTTTGTCACCTTGCAATTGCTGCGCTCAGTCTTTCTTAAATGGCAGTGCTTTTCTTCAAGACTGACAATGATGTTTTTCTATTTTCTGCTACTTTAGTTTGCCATTGAAATGTAAAATAATAGCAAATGTAGGTAATAATATGTTGGGACTCCAAAAGGGGGTTGATCCTTTTTCTTTATTTTTGGAGTTTTAAATTAAAGCATTTTCATGGATAACGATGGGCATGAAACCTTTTTGTGATCTATTAAACCTATATTATTCTAACTTCCCTTTTTTGTAAAAACAAACAAAAGAAATCAACAGATCGAGGCTCTTTTTCCAGCCATAAATACAATTAAATCCTCATCTGTTTTCTCAATCTTATGATCCATGATGTCAATTATCATGTTTTGAGCTTGTTGCACCATCACTTCCCTGGCAACTAGTGTGGCCAAAAAAATATCAATAGTCACATAATAATCGACACAAAAACTTTCGATCCATCTATATATTCATTTGAGCTTAGGTCGATGGCAGCAGTGCCATCCACTCCAGCTGTTACACAACTTGGCACAGCTTGACTTCGGAGCAAAACACTCTGCTGCTTCTCTCTGTCAGCCCAACACATTATCTGGTTTTGAATAACTGAATTGAAAGTATTCAGATATTTTGTTATTGTTCTATTCTACATTGAAGCTGTACACTGGATCAATTGATTTCAATGTCATTAATTTTAAAACCAAAAGTGCATTCTGCTCCCACGTATATATTTCAGAATCTCTTTCCTCAATTACTTCTATCATTCTACAAAGAGCACAATAAAAGCTAAACTTCTGTGTGCGTGAGGTTGAAATGTTTCAGATACAACAAAAAAGACTGAATTTTTTCAGTTGATTAAAGCGGAGGTTGACATTTGAACCTGAATCAAAACTGGCAGTGAAATTATTAATCATCTAGCTACATTTCAATTAATTAAACAAAAACAATCATTAAATAGAAAGACTAAATAAATATTTCATTTTAATGCTTTTAACCTTTTTTTTTTAAAGGATAATTTCCAAGTATTTATAGGGTACGTACACTTCTTTGTGAAAGATTAGGTGAATATATTTGCTCATTGCTTCACTCGTATGTCCATAATGGCTTATCGGTAAATGTATTTCAATCAACTTTCTTTGGCAAATTTTGATATTTGAAAGCAACTAACTAACTACATAAAAAAAAAAAAAAGGTTTTAATACTATCTTGAGGTGGTGTTTAAACTGTAAAACTGATGTATGCACTGTAGTGCATCACTACAGGCATGTATGCACTAGATCAGCGGTCCCCAACCTTTTTTGCACCACGGACCGCTATATGTCAGACAATATTTTCACGGACCGGCCGGGAGGGTAAATACGATCAAGTAAAATGATAAGATTGGCATAAAATCAAATACAAACCTGCATAAAAATAAAACAACAAGTCGGCCCCATCTAGGCGTAATCTGAGAAAATGACAGACGAAGTGTGCTCCTGATGTCCAGTCTGCTCCGTAGCTTTGTTTTGGTCGCTGTAACCGCAGAGAATCCCACTTCACAAAGATAGGATGTTATAGATAGGATGAGTCTTGACCTGAGTTAACCTGTGTCAAGAGTGCGCCGGCTTTTTAACCGACTGGCGGAAGTTAGAGAGAGTATCTAATTTTTTTTTTTTATATTTTTCAAAATAAAACATA
>JAGKQL010000046.1:7827502-7850770 GCA_018398635.1 Cyprinodon brontotheroides | reverse complement strand
TATTTTAGTGTTAAATTTTGTTTAAAGTAACAGATTATAATTAAAAAATATCTTCTGACCTTTACTGGTTCTTGATTTCCATTTTTTGGACCCCGCTGATTTTTAATTGGTTCCCCTGATGTAAACAAATGATCAAATTCCAGGTTTATCCTGGTAATTGTGTTTATTTTGCTTCTCTGTGAGTAATAACTACCAGCCTGACTTTTCTTTTTTTGCCACTCCTTTCACCACCCATATCTGCACTGCACTCTAACACCTTCAGTTAACTGAGCGACAGTGGCCTAAGTTCCAGGATGCAACAATCCAGGACTGTAACCTCCCTTGCTGCCCCCTGGTCTGATGCCACAGCTTCGTCTTCATGCTGCCCGTATTCTGCCCATGTTTGGGAGCACCTATCCGTTTGAACAGAGGTTTTCCATATTGATTCTAAAAAAAACAACAACGAAAAAAACAAGCACAGATCACGCCTGACAGATTAGGACCTCCATGCCGTTCTACAGCCTCTGGACCTAAAACCAGACCTGGATAAACTGTTAATAGGAAAACTGTGTCAGACATCTGCTCAGAAAGAGAAAACCGTTAGGTAAGCATTTTTAAAAACCTAATCAGAAAACGTTAAAGTGTCATTCAGCTAAGAAGCCAAATGGTTCAACTGAAGTTAATTTAATTAATGATTGCTCTTGCTTTTATTTTCCTTGTTATTTCCAGAACATGATCAAAGATGAAAGAAAGAGGATCCACTTGGTGTGTTCAAGGACAGGCTGCATCTCCTCATATATTTCACAAATATAGTTGTGAACTGAGTCTTTAACTTTATTTTGATATTTGTAGTTAAGTGCATAGTTATTTATACATATAGCTGCAGTTGAAATATGTTTAATGTTTATGCAGACAGCCAATGTTGGTCAAACGTTTTGATCAAAGTTTATATTAAAACTTGTGTTTGATGTTATTTTTTTATTCAAGTGAATAATTTGATTGATTTACGTAGGTTTTATAACCTGACAAATGTAAATGGTTTCTATTATAAGAGAGCAACAAGCAAACATATTTTTCTACCTAACTTTGATGTTTTAACTTGAATAAGTAATAAATTCACAGATATTTAACATTTATTTTACATTACATTTGGTTATATTTAACTCCTTTCATGGCCCTTTGAATATAGCCATTATGTCGATGTGGTAGTTATTATCCCTTGGTGTAAATTTTTATTTTTTTGGCCAGTCTGGGGTTAAGGGTCTTGCTCAGGGAGCCAGAGTGGCAGTCCGTGGGAGTGGGTGAACCTCTGAGACCCAAGCGCAGTGCTCTAACCACTAGGTCATCATCCACTAACAGTGAGGCTCCTCGTCTGGGAATCAAACCTTGGTCTCCCGCGGACACACAATACTCCCCACTATGCTAACGAGGACTCTTTATTTTAGATATATAAGTAAATCTTGCATCTATTTATTTTATTTGAAATTCATACTCGTGTATTTAATTAGATATTTTTGCCCTTCATTTTCCTCAGGGATCACAATAATTGTGAAAAACCACCTAGAGAGAGTTGATTAGACCTTCTTTTTACATTCCCTCCTGCAATTTTTTCCACAAATTGAAATGTCTTATCCACATTAACATGAATTTAACACACTGTAGTAAACAGATAAATGGAGGCAGAAGATGTCTTTCAGTCATCAATGCACACATTCAGTTTACACACAGGAGCTCTTCATGCTGGGCACTGTTTCATTGACAACACCTGTCCCATCAATGAGGAATCTGAATCAGAAATACTTTAATAATCCCAGGGAGAAATTACTTTTGCTACTTTACTCCATCTGTAATAGAGTGACTATAGGACCAGTTTGATTTAACACAATTTGATACAATATATATTAGGGATGGAACGGTTTATGTAAACCGTCTGAACTGGTGTACTGTCTCGTTCGGTTCGCGTGTTAAGGCTTCGTTCATGCGCTAGTTCTTATTCTCATAGGCGTAAGCGCTTACACTCTGGCGCAGAAGCGTGGCGGAACTGCACTCCAAAGCCAACCACCACTAGTAAACAAGAAGAAGAAGCTAAGCAGTAGCTTAGCCGGGTGTAGCAGGGAAAAATCAGTTGTTGTGGAGAATCGTGTATGGCGAGTGTGGGAAGAACAGGAGTTGAAGACGCTGCCAGCAGCACTTTATAGGTCTGCTGTATGGGGACCGCTTTTGCATTTAGGAGTGACCTAATGGCGACGGCGGAAAGAAAGTTGTGGATAAAAGTACAACAGTGTGCGAGCATTGTGCAACACGTTTTGTTTATGCTAACAGCAAGCAACATGACCAACATGTCATGCTAACCTCGAAATCCCACATATCTTCGTCAGCGCCCCTACTTCGCTGCGCCCAGACCGCTTCTGCACAAAGTAAAGCCTTACAGCCTCCGCCAGGGTTCTGGCTCCGCTTCCCGCCTGAAAGTCCCTCCTTGAGATCGTAGAGAGTACGCCCGAGATGATTAAATCTGCAAGTAAGAAACGCGGCGGAAATGATCCATGGCTTCCGCTAATCATTAAAAATAATTACAATTCATTCATTTTTTTTGGATTTTTCATTACTTCATTTAAAAATTCATTTCATTTTATATTATTTTTATTAATTTTTTTGATTTCGGGCAACAGTAAACCCTAATAAAACTAGACATATGGAACCGAACCGGAACTGAAAACCGCGGACCACGTAAACCGTGGAACCGGGCCGAACCGCGTGGATTTTGTGAACCGTTCCACCCCTAAAATTTATATAAGTAATTAGGGGTCCCTGCTCCATCTCATCGTCAGTCTGGGTGCCCCTTGGCCCGGAAAACGTTCAAGACCCCTGCTCTAGTTTATTACTACTCTGCATTAGGGCTGATATATATATTTTTATTAATCAAATAATAAAAGGTTTCTTAAAGACAATGTCATAAAGAATTTTAACCGGTTGGAGCTAAAGCACCTCGAGGACCTCTGGATGGTGAATACTGACGACACAAAAAGCAAAATGTTTATTATATTTTTAACATGTCATGGTCTTGTCTAGGTTGTTCTTTACTCATGCTCCTCTGTTTTCTAGTTTTTATTGGTTTAATTTCAGTTTTGTTTGTAATTCTAGATTTATATTATTTCTCATGTTTTTCTGTATTTGTCCTCTGTTGCCCTCTTTGTGTGTAGTGTGTGTGTGTGTGTTCTTTCTTCCCCTTTGGCTCCCTCGTTGAGTCCTTCCTCTCACACCTGCTCCTTGTCAGCTTCGTTAGCCCTCCCTTTGTCTCAGTCAGCTATATATGCTCTCCCTCTGCTCTCACTCTTTGTTGGTTCCTTGTCTTTGCCGTCCTCCCATGTTGTTATTCACTTTACCTCGTCTCTCCCTGGCTCCTCGGTGGTTTGGTTTCCCCAGATGTCTCCATAGTTCTGGTTTGCTTTTGATTATTAGTTGGATTTTTTCATTCCTGCCTTTGTTTACTGTTTTGCCCCATTAAACTTAAAGAACCTCTTGCCTCTCTGCCTCTTTGCATTTGGGTTCTCCAAAACCACAACCAAACCCCTGACATAACATCTTTGTTATAAATACTTCTCTGTGTAGTTTGCTCTTTCAGGTAATAGCATCTTTTAAAGTATGCATACTCTAGTTAACCAATAATTGTTTACTCAATTAGTAGACAAATATTGAAGTTATTTATTAGTCATATTTATTCGATTAAGTGTTACATCGTCCCCTGCAGTATTTTATAGACTTATGTACTGTAGATGCAATTATGTAAGAGATGCGCTGGGAGGCTTTTATATGACTCTTAAAGTTAAACAATAAGAAATGTGTTTTATATATGATAAATGATACATTGGGTACATTGATATTAAAGGCGGTTCTGTAATCTGAAAATGCTCTTAACCTTCAGTGAATAATGTTCTTATACTTAGCCTCTAATAATCTGCTGATAGGAAAACGTTTTCCCTGATGTACTAAAAGTATGATGACTTCATTTTCTAAATTTATGTAATTGAATCATCTGTGCTCTCTAACCTGTTAAAACTCAGGAAATCGTTTCATTTTGTTAGCATGTAGTGAAATAATGGTTCAAATAAGTTCTACTGCACGTTGTTTTTAGAAATGCATGCTCTACGATGCATTATAGCACCAAATTAAATTCAGATGAGCTGGATTTAGGTAACTTTGTATAACCTTTGCTCCCAGGTTTTTAGTCTTTTAATGTTTTCCACTGCTGTAGCTTCCTACTTACCTCATAAATACAGTAAATTACAGTTTTATTATAAATAAAACAAACCACCAAGGGTGCAGTTTGCACTCTTTATATAGTGAAATAGAAAAAGGATAGAAAATGTTGTTTTAAGTGTATACAAAGGTGATCGATTGGCATTCAGGATACACGTTTGAGCAGAACAGCAGCAGAGACGGTTTCCTTCTTAATTCGTCATGAATCTGTTTAGCTTTCTCTCTGATCCGGTTTATGGTAAATGGCCTGTACTTATATAAGTCAGAGGACATGACCAAAGCGCTTGACACTACATTCAGTCATTCACGCACACACTGATTGTGTACATTGTAGCCACAGCTGCCCAGGGGCTCACTGACAAAAGCGAGGCATCGGGCCCTCTGACCACCATCAGTAGGCAATGCAGGTAAAGTGTCTTGGCCAAAGACACAATGACTCTGAAAGCCAGAGCCCAGGCTTGAACTGACAACCCTCCGGTTGCAGGGCAAACTCCTTCATCAGATGCCACTGTTGTTTTATGGATTATGCTTTGAGAAACTGTTCATTCACTGATTAAGTTGTAAAGTTACTTTCCCTATAGTCATCATTATCTTTCGATCCAGCCTCACTCTCTGCCAGGTGGAGGTTTGGCTGCAGGTCTGGTGCAACCCCTTTTACATTGAGACATTTTGTCTGTAAGTTCACCATGCTGGAAAAAAGAACAATCTTTTAACTTATTGTTTATTGACCTATTAATAATAAGGCCCTCTTTACCTCATCAGGATATCTTTTGGATCTTCTTTGTTTTACCATCTGTTTCACAAACCCACGCACAATCACAGTACTTCCCAGGGTAGTAGACAGCAGAGCTGGTACAGTATCGGACTAGTATGTTATTGATTGTCCTCATATCACATCTGTTGTACTTTTTCCACTCTGAAGAGATGACACAAACAGTCTCTGGCTCTGTGTGGGACGCCCAGCTTCTCTTTTTGTGCTCTCTCTTTCTCTTCAACTCAACCACAGATTTGCCAGCCAGTTATATCCTTATCAACAAACACGTTTCATCATTCAGTGCAAAAGTCCATGTTGGTATGTTCAACTTTCTCTCCTTCTTGTTTGAAATTAGTGAGTCGACCTAGAGCAGTGGTTCTCAAACCTTTTCTTGCTGGCCATCCCTTAAGTTTTTCCTAGTCTGCCAAGTTACTCCCAACCCCCACCTCTCTATCTGACCAATTTATTTTAAACAGAACAAAGAAAAGTAAACTGACATAGTTATTAGACTAATGTCTATATTTGTATAAAAACTAAATTATGTACATTTGTGTAAACTAGAATATCCTTTAGCTCTTTAGTGAAGCAGATTGAGGCAATGGTGGCAAATTTAGAGAGGCGACTGGTGCAATTTGGCGAATTCGGCTTAATTATCCTGAATAATTCGCCCTGTGCACATCTGCTTTCCTCAGCTCTTCCATGTCTGAACACAGGGAGGTGCTTGCCACATTTCTAATACCTTCTTCCTCAATAGGATAACCTGTTGATGCTTAACTGTCTTCTGAAAAGAAAAAGAGAATAATAAAGTTCGGGTCATGGTTGTGGTGCAACATATGGTTTACGTGAAAAAACAAAAGTCCAAAAAACCTAAACCTACAGTATGTGCTGAAGGAGTCAACAAAGTAATGGATGTACATTCTACGTTTATTTCTAAAAGTAGTTGAATGGGTTTCAGATGTTTTAGTTATCAGGCTCCTCTCCTGTGGAACCAACTACCAGTTTTAGTCTGTGAAGCAGACAACCTGTCTACTTTGAAGGCAAGGCTTAAAAATTTAGTTTTTGAAAAAGCTCATAGTTAGAGTGGCTCAGGTTATCCTGAGCTTCATCTCTATAGTTATGCTGCTATAGGCTTAGACTGCTCGAGGACTTAGGATCCCCTTTTCATCATTCTGCTTCATTCTATCTCTATTCTCTCACTCTGCAGTATTTGTTAGTTCAATCTCTAACTCAGCTTTTTCTCATTTTAGTAGCTTCATCTGCTCTGTTCCTGTTTGGCTGTGACGCCATCCTGTAGAGGAATATCAGCTGTGATGCTGCCATCAACACCTTTGTTTGTTGATGTTTGAGGTTGATCTGTTTTTCAGTGTAGTCCTGTTTCTCTGACTGGCACTGCCTGTATGTGCTCTCTTTCATACCCTGACATGGGAGCTGGCTTAAAGCTCATCTGTCTGGCTGTGTGCGTCTGCAGGCTCAGTGAGGTTTCTTCCTGTTAAAAAGGAGTTTTTCCTCTCCACTGTCACCACAATCATGCTTGGTGTGTGGAATCGCTTTTGCGGTTTGCTCTGAAGAAGCAGCTATTGTGCAGAGCCAGGCGTTTATCTTAGTTACTATGCCCGGACCAGTCTCGGCAAAGTTTTTCAAGGGTAATGTAAGTGGGGTAATAAGATCAACCTTTATGTACATATTGTATAGAGTATCTGAGTCTTAGCATTAGCAGAGGCAAAAACAATGTCCTCCATATCCAAAGATCAGCGAAAATCATATTCGGCTGAAGAAAGTGCCAGTCCTGTGAGCCTCTCGTGGCCCATGGAGGACCACATGTAAGTTTGTGTCAGCTTCAAAGCTGAAAAGCTCCTCTCGCCTGAGGCCACTGACTCAGGCAGAGTCAATAGTAGACGGAAGACTCCTTAAATTACTGCTCAGTTCCAGAAGGTTCTCATTGTATTTTGCCTGGAAGGTAGACAATGCTTCCAGGATCTCTGGTAACTGGTATTATGCTACCTTCACACAGTCAATCCCAGCCTCCCATCTTGTTGCTGACAAAGGTTTAAGGGGAGCTATTTTACATGTTGCCTTAAATCTGCCCACTGCTGTACAGAGGAGCTGAATAAGTTGTATTCTTTGCAACACATCAAAGAAGGTGATGGACAGCACAGAAGTCTTGGCAGCATCTGCCACAACCAGATTAAGTGTTGTGTAGTGACTTCTGCATGGAATGCACATTACTTTAGTATTCACTTGCAAAATTCTTGCCTGAACACTCTGTTTTTGTCCCGTTGTATTGCTTCCATTGTCCTAAGACTCACTGCGGCAGTCAGAAATGCTTAGGCACCGTTTCTTCAAATGGTCAGGCAGGACTTTAGCCAGGCAATTACCAGATGGGTCTTCAACATCTATAAATCCAATGAAATGTTTTGCAATAGACACGGAGGGTTCATGAGTTACTATTCTCAAAACAATGGAAAGCTGTTCCTAATAGCTGACATCAGGAGTGCAATCCATAATGGTAGAGTAGTACTTTGCTCTGCGTACTCTTCACACAATCTCTTAAAGAATTTTATTTCCAATTATTGCAATCACTTCATTGTGAATGTTCCACATAAGTAATGCACTTTCATTGCTTGTTTATGTACCCCTCTTATGCTAAATCAGTTCAACTTGTGCCAGAAAATTCCCATTGTGTGAGAATGCTCATTCTCAATCTGCTTCAAGTCCTGCTGTCTTTGATCTATAGTTGTTTTGGTTTTCATTCAGATAATGCCAGTTTGTGGTATTGTCCCGATGCCCCTTTGAAGATTCATGTTCGTGTAAGTACTGCGCTTGACTCTACTATGTACAGAATCCATTGTTGCTTAACGCATTGTCACACTTCCCAAAAACAGTGCAAGAGAAACAGAACATGGAGTCTGTGCTAATAGAGTATACTATCCATGAATTAAGAATTTTATCACCATTTTTCATGTTTCTATAATAGTCTTTTGTGAGTATTTGTTGTGGAGTCTCAGAATTTTAGGGAAATCAATCTCTGTGCCTTGCACTGGTATTTTATTTTTTTGTTGTTGAGCAATTTCTCAGCTTACACTACTTTAAGGGCATGTGGCCACATCCCAGGGTCATATTCTATAATTAAAGAGCTTGTGGTGAGAAGGTAAAGTTGGAGCTGTGAAGTGGTGTAAGCTCAATTTGTGTTTTTCGACATGGTACCACTGGAGGCTATCTCTTCCTTGTCTTCTTTTTCCTTGTTGTCATCCTTATGTTGTACAATAAGCCATTATAATAATTTTGTCAGTGTTTGGTTGTGGTTTGAGGACCAAATGCAGAGGCAGGGAGGTAGAGATGAGTTCTTGAAGTTTTAATGAAATAATCACCGTTAACAGAAGCAGGAATCCAAAAATCCAACTTGAAATGTCAAACTAACCAGAACTTCTATAAAGGAGCTTAGGGAAAGGAGACCAACACAAGAGGGCAACAGAGGGCAACAAAGAAAAGTCTAAGAACTCAAATACATCCAAAAACACAACAAAATAAGAATTAAACCAATAAAACTAGAACACAAAGTAAACTAAAAAGAACCAAGACCATAACAAATTTTGGACATTGAGGACCAACGTCAATGTTTTATATTGACCATGTTAATTGAGGTTGAGGATGCAGTTTGGAAATGAAGACTCTATTCCCCAAGTAATGCAACGCCTCTCCAATCCAGTAAGACAAGGACCCTCCCCATCCCCCCCACACACACAGTCCCTTGAGGACAAAACAACTATCTCCACCTTTGTCTTTATCTTTTTCGTGAGGCTTACACTACCCTTTTGAAGCCATGCCAAGAGCGGTCCCAGCATGCTAACCAAGATAACGTTTGAGTGTAAATGGAACTGGATCGTGCCAGACACAAGCGAACCGCTCTTAATCTAGTACTAGTTCAACAGTAGGGCTCGGCGCGGTTCATTGTGGCACAGTTCTCTGACAACAACGAGTGCAGGAGCAGACCACGTTATCTCCTTACAGTCAGATTACAGTAGTTGGCACTAATGCACATCAGTAAGTTGCTTGCCAACCACCATAAAACAGAAAAAAGAAGAACTGTAAACAGCAATCGAAATCTTCTCAAATCTACATTTTATAAAATGCCTTCAAATGAGCGCGGTGCGACCAAAGGTGGCCTTCTTCGCCTGACTCTCCTCAAACAACCAAATATCAAAATTATAACCAAACATAACGTCCTGAATGTTTGGCTTGCTTGATTCCCTCCTTCAATCCTAGCAGTAGTAATGTAGATCATCACTACAATGCGAAAAACTGTGCTAGCGTGATGGCTAAATGGTCGCAAGCAACCAAGCTCGGCGCGGTTAACTGATCCAAGCTCGATCCGAACTCTGCACAGATTGTTTCAGAAGGGTAGTGTGAATGGGGCAATTGCATGTAAAACAGACACCCTGATGCTCAAAATGAATTTGGTGTAAATGCACCGTAAGAAGGTTTAGAGACAAATATTGCAGAACTGAAAAAACTAACATGAAACTGTGAAAAAACAAAACTAACTTGCACAATAAAATGTAAATAGCACCCCATAGACCAAGTTTGTTCTGTTTTTCTGAAGAAAATGTTTTCTTGGGGGCGTGAGTTACACTTTTAAGTCCCAGTGTTCCTTAAAAAAATATCCAGCACATATTGTTTAGGTAAATAAATTAATTCTACATTTTGTTTTTTTTACTAAATAGTTTTAATTATTTTATATGATAAGTTGGCTAGAAAAAACAGAAGCGTTAAAGGTGCTCATATAGGCTGGAAATGTAGCACTTTCCCATTATGGCATTACTATAAGAAGAGGCGGATTTAGGGAATTTGGGGCCCTAGGCAAAGGCAGTTATGGGGCCCTCTAAACTGAGAAGACAACACACAAGACAGACCCATTATACAGAAACAGAAATTTTAGTAGAATAGACAAACATCATTTGTTCTATGTTTTGTCCCTTTTTCTTTTCATATTGACAATGTGCTCCGCTGACATTTCATGCTGTCTCAAAGGGAATGAAAGATTTTTCCAATCACTAGTTAGCTGATTGCTCCTTCATGTGTTTCAAAAAAGGCGATGCCAAAACTAAATAACCCAGTCCTGCTTTTCACTGTAGACAAGCTTATCTTTTCTCCATTTGTCATTTGGATGAAATAATAGCTGCATGAATCATGACAGCAAACAAAATAGAGGAGAGCAGGAGGCGGGGTTACCAATCTACTTGCTCTGGAGGGCAGAGTTCGGTGCTTTTATATATTGTCACCAAAAAGAGCATTTTAGCAAAATTATTTCTATTAAAAACATAGTTAATGTGCACAAATAAGTAATAGTTGTATTAACCATACATGTAAAAGGAGTTTTATAGGGCCCCCAGGAACTTGGGGCCCTATGCAACTGAGTTTTGCCTAATGGTAAATCCTCCCCTGACTTTAGCTGAATCCTCATATATTAACATCTTGCTTTGATCAGAGACTGGACTAAAACTGTTGCACCAACAGAAGATAATGTCTTAGTTTCTAATTCTCCCCTCTTGCTTAAATAATTCACAATCTGTCCCTTGTAAAGGAAGAAAATATTCTAACATAGTTAACTTTGGAAAAAGGTTGGCTTCTCATTCTTCCCTTTCCAGGTCCACCCGGCGAGCTGCGTTTGTTTGTAATAAAAACCAACATTGCGTGTGTTGACGTCACAGAATTACAGAGTTTAATCCAATATAAGACAATGCATAAACTTAGAAATAAGACAATGCACAAACCTACACCAGAAACTGCAGAACAACAGAGACATACATTCCATTACCTGACATAGGAGGAAAGAAAGCAAAGACGTACATAAGACATCTTTGGAGAGTTTGCAAGAGCAAAATCTGATCTGTAACTTCTATTTAGAAAGCTTTATCCTCTTGTATCTAATCCATTCAAAAAGGGCTGGCCCTCGGTCCTCAAACCAAAAGCCATCTCTGACACTGCCTAGAGCTTCCCCTTATTTACTGCAAACATCTGGGGTCATTTGCTTCTTTGTTTTAACAAGAAAAAGCGGAAAGCTTGTCCTGGCATCTAGAATTCTTAGGGTCATAAAACACAAGATAAGCTTCCACAGACAGCTTGTGGAATGCGGGGGGCCTCACCATAAATTCTCAGGAACAAACTTAAATTTAGTAATCTGGTTCAAGGAAAGGTTATCTTCACAAACTTGTTCAAAATAAGAAATATGTTCACAAGGAGAGTATACAACATACCTTTTACACATGCCATAAGATTAGCTGTATTAAAGACTAAAAATAATCATTTTTCTTTAACACCCTCAAACATATTTTAGCATCTCGCCCCATCGGCACAGCTTCTGACAAGCTGGCCTGGCAAACAAATTCATAGTGACATGCATGAACTCTTCCCACACATTTACAGATCAGCCTTTCCTCAAGTGCCTTTACTTTGAGTACGGAATAAACATGTGTTAAGTTTCCCTCACACTCAATAGCAGCAGTATGTTTCTGCTCTCCTTGACAGAAAACCTTTTTATCTCTTTAAATTTCACCCTATCCTTATCTTTTCCTCAGTTCAACTGCTACAGTAATTTGTATCGTTGTCTAAATTTGAAAAAGCTTGCGTTGTAACGTGTTTGACATGAATGTCATGTTAAAGACGTCATCACACAGCATGCTGTCCATTCAATCGTTGACTTTGTTGAGCAGAGTTCCCATGACTCTGCCTTTGATCTAAAATATAAAGCATGTAATATGGAGGTGCATTGATTTTCATGTCCATTTTTAAAGTGTCAGCTATGTTAGAACATTTTTTAACTTGAGATGTGTTCATCATTGTTGTATGCAAATTAAAAATTCAGAAAACAGGAGAAATGATTGATTATTAAGCAATTGATTGATTGAATTATTTCAGATGCAGGACTGAAAGAAAGGTACGAATGAATTACTTTGGATAACTGGTTGAATTTCCATTGCAGGGGTAATTTTTAGGGATGCACGATATAATCGGCCCCCTATCAGTATCGGCCTGTATCGGGCTTAAAACTGAATATCAGATATCGGCCACCCCACCGATATTTAACCCGATATTTGATCAGCTTCTGAGTTTCTAAAGTCTTTAAAAAAATAAATAAAATAAAAAATACTACTTCTTCCTCAAAAACGTATTTTTTACAGAGACTTAAAAAACTTCTAAAGATGAGGGGAAAAAATGATGATACATTAAAATATCACAATATCTTCATATGCTGATATATTGCCATTTAAAAACACCATATCAATCTCTTACTAATGAAATATTGCTATATGTCATCAAGTATGCTACACAAATCCCCTGAAAATTCACAGAATTTTTGCCATATTTTTATATGTTGATATATTGACGCGGTATCGATCTATTTTACTAACAAAATCTCACAAGAATTTGCAAAATATCAAGAGAGTCAGTAACAGAATGATGAAATTTCATGAGATTTTGAAAGTAAAATAGATCGATACCGCGTTTTTAAAAATCTATTTGATATCAGCATATGAAAATATATTTGAGTATATTATCAGAAATGGATAACAAAACTGCCATTTTCAATGACTACTTATTTTTTGCCCAGCTTTAACATCGGCATATCGTTATATCGGTTATCGGCTACATAAGTTTTAAAATATCGGCATATCGGATATCGGCCAAAATCCCAATATCGTGCATCTCTAGTAATTTTATACATTTTTTTTTGTGGCCTCTTTTTGGCATGACTTCATGTCACGCCTTCCCCTTTTTGTTTCTGCACTGCTAAAAATTGAAATCTAAATAATTTATTTTTTCTTAAAGTAAGTGCATTTTTCTTGAATTGAGAAGGAAGTGAAACACTTTGCCAATGGAATAAGACAATTGCATTTGTCTTGATTCAAGTGCATATTTTCTAATTATCTTGTTTTAAGAGTAAAAATACTAATTCCATTGGCAGATCATCTTATTTACCTGCTCAAATGAAGGGTAAATACACGTACATTTTTTTTTTACATGTTTCTAGATTGTTTTTGCAGTCTGATAAGCTTCAGCTCCTCCAGGGCAGCCATAACGATACAGTGAGGAAGGCTGTTCATCTTGGTTGTCAAAGCTTCAACTCAACTCCCCAATGAGATTGGATGGTTATCTCTGCATAAACTTTGACACCAGAGAGTCATGCCTCAAGAAGATGAGCTGTGAGAGAGTCGATAATTTAACTGGGGAATGGTTTTAGGAGATTAACAAGTTGCCTGTTGTGTTAATGTGAGTCATTCTTCTGAGTGCATTTCCAAAGCGTTTGCATGTCAATACACTGGATTTTATTTCCTTAAAACTCTTATCGCCTTTTATCTCTACAAACAGAGAGAAAGATCATACCTCACTAACTTAGATGTGTTTTAATGGGGTTGTATGAGAAATAATTTATTTTTACTGTGCAATATTAACATGTAGTATGCAATAATGTTTATGAATAAATAATAATTTTGTTTGTATTAGGAGAGTAAACAAATAATCGACTATAGATCCGTTGGTGATTAATGGTTTATTAAATAATTTTTTTTCCATCTAGTTAACCGATACAGTCCGCTTTGAAGGAAAGTTAGTGTTGTGATGTTACCGTTGTCCATTAGAGGGCGCTGCTGTGTATTCTTAAGAGGAGCCTTACTTGTTTTTGCTGTAGAAGTAATGCCAGAGTGAATTATTTAACTGTGTATTGTGACATTGCCTCTATTTGAATTTATGGGCTGCGTCTTCCGAGGATGCGGTCCACCTGGACTGGATCCTTCGAAGTCTATGAAAATAAGGCTGGAAAAGTTTTGGCTGTGAATTCAAACAGGTCTAGCCTTCGGTGGCTTTCTCCGGCCTATGCTCTGTCGCTTAGCAACCGTGACAGTTGACACACAAAGCAGGAAAAGAATGAATACCAAACTTTTCAAAACTGTTTCTTACCACGACACAGGAAACAGATGAAAAGTTAACAGAGTTTATTGAATACAATCCAATGATAGTATGTTCTGGTTCTGGTCCTGGGCAAACGGGTTCACCGGAGTCTGTGAGGAAGACAGTTAGTTAGCTGGGCTCTTAGCGGTTTGTCCTTTGATAGTCTCTGGTTTGTACCTTGTGGGTCCTTGAATGGATCTTGGAGAGGAAGGTTGTTGGAACTGGAGAGAGTCTGATTAGCTGAGTCCGTTAGCTGCTTCAGCGTCTTGCTTCTAGAAAGGTAGCAGACCTTGACTTTGGATTTCCAGCTCTTGGTCCAGAGCTGCAAGAGAATCCAGGGGAAGTCTTCAGGTTTGGCTCTGAGGGCAGGCTCGGTGGGTTAAGCTCTTCCAGAGCTTCACGAAGGAAGATCAGGTTTTCCTGGAAAGACAGAGACAAGATTAGGATCCTGTCAGGATCTCAGAGCAAGCAAAGTTCTCAGAGGTTCTGGGCTTAGGTGCTAACCAACTGGCTCAACACTGCGGCGTTGAGGCAAGGTCTGAAGACAGCTTAAGTAGAGGGTCCTCCTGATGATGGTAACGAGCAGCAGCTGTGCAGAGGGCTCTGCTCAGGAGGATCCACGGCGGACTCTGCTGGAGAAGAGAGGTACTTCTCCAGCTTCCAACAGTACCCCCCCCTCAACGACCGCCCCTTGGCGGTCCGGAGGAAGTAGATGGGCAGGAACGCTCATACTCCTCGATCAGGGAAGGATCGAGGATGTAAGAGCCGGGAACCCACTGACGGTCTTCAGGTCCGTAGCCCTCCCAGTCGACGAGGTACTGCCAGCCGCGACCTCGCCGGCGGGAGTCCACGATGCGACGGACGGTGAATGCAGGGTGGCCATCGACTTCCAGGGCGGGTGGTGGGGAGTCGGATGGCGGGCACAGAGGGCTAGAGACTACGGGCTTGACCTGAGATACATGAAAGGTGGGATGGATGCGTAGACTCGGAGGTAGCTGGAGACGGACTGCGGAGGGACTGATGACCTGGGAAACCTTAAACGGACCGATGAATCTGGGAGACAGTTTCCGA
Source organism: Cyprinodon brontotheroides (assembly GCA_018398635.1). Taxonomy (NCBI): domain Eukaryota; kingdom Metazoa; phylum Chordata; class Actinopteri; order Cyprinodontiformes; family Cyprinodontidae; genus Cyprinodon; species Cyprinodon brontotheroides. Next base: position 7,835,763 of record JAGKQL010000046.1, on the reverse strand, counting down.
GACATTCCCTTGAGGGGAATGTCCCGGGTAGACAGCCATACCTCCTGTCCGATGGTGTACTCAGGAGCGGGACGTCTCTTAGAGTCGGCAAAACGTTTGGTGGTTTCTGATGATCTGTTGAGGGTGGTGATGGTTTCCTTCCAAATCCTTTGACAGCGGCGGATGTGTTGGTTGATGGTCCTGACTGATATCTCCTTTTCATCTGCGGGAAAAAGTGGTGGTTGGTATCCATGACTGACCTGAAATGGTGACTGGCCGGTGGAAGCGGATCTCTGGGAGTTATGGGCGTACTCGATCCAAGGGAGATACTGGCTCCAGTCGGTGGGGTTGTTGGAAGTTAGGCAGCGGAGGGTGGATTCAAGGTGCTGATTCATGCGCTCGGTCTGACCGTTGGATTGTGGATGATAACCTGAAGTCAAAGCAGACTTACAACCCAGAGCTGAACAGAAGGCTTTCCAAACTTGTGAGATAAATTGAGGACCACGGTCTGATAGGATTTCCTGGGGAATGCCATGTAATCTGAAGACGTGTTTCACGAGAAGCTGAGCAGTCTGGAACGCCGAGGGGAGCTTCCTGAGAGGGACTAAATGACAGGACTTGGAAAAACGGTCAACGATGGTGAGTATTGTGGACATACCTCGAGAGACGGGGAGACCAGTGACGAAATCTATGGCAATGTGGGACCATGGACGTGAAGGGATCGGAAGAGGTTGAAGCAGACCAGAGGGTGGCTGATGCGAGGCCTTGTTTCTAGCACAAATGGGGCAGGCCAGCACATATTCCTTTACGTCCCTGTGGAGAGTGGGCCACCAGAAGCGTCTGGTGATGAGAGCGATGGTTCTACTGACTCCAGGGTGGGCCGAGAATTTGGCAGTGTGCATCCATTGAATGAGCCTGGACCTGACGGAAGACGGAACATAAGTTCTGTTAGCCGGACCGTTACCTGGGTCGGGTTCCGTGGCCAGGGCGGAGTTAATAAGATCGGAGATCTCCCAGTTCACGACTCCCACAGTACAAGAGGCCGGGAGGACTGGCTCTGGTGTCTCGGGTTGATCGACGGAGTATAGGCGCGAGAGGGAGTCTGGTTTCACATTCTTTGATCCGGGTCTGTAGGAGATAACGAGATTAAATCTGGAGAAGAAAATGGACCACCTGGATTGACGAGGGTTGGCCTGTTTGGCAGACTGGATGCTAGCAAGGTTCTTGTGATCAGTCCAGACTAGAACCGGGTGCTCAGCTCCCTCTAACCAGTGTCTCCACTCCTCCAACGCCAATTTGATGGCTAATAGTTCTCGATCTCCAACGCCGTAGTTCTGTTCTGCTGATGAGAGTCTGCGAGAGAAAAAAGCACATGGATGAATCTTTTGATCTGAGTCGAGTCTCTGGGAAAGGACGGCTCCAACGCCAGAATCCGAAGCATCGACCTCCAGGATGAACTGTTTAGAAGGGTCAGGCTGAATTAACACCGGTGCTCTGGAAAACAAAGATTTCAGTTTGTCAAAAGCAGACTGAGCTTCGGGAGTCCATTGAAAATTCCTCTTAACTGAAGTTAAAGAGGTCAGAGGTTGAGCCGTCTGGCTATAATTTCTAATGAAACGACGGTAAAAATTGGCGAACCCCAAAAACCTTTGAAGCTGTTTTCGAGTTTCAGGAATCGGCCAGTCCAAAACCGCCTTTATCTTGTCCTCAGCAGGCTTAACCTGCCCGCCCTCGAGCACAAACCCCAAAAAGGTCACTGATGGTTGGTGGAACTCACACTTTTCTGCCTTGACGAATAACTTGTTCTCCAGTAGCCTCTGTAACACCAGGCGGACATGTTTCTTGTGATCAGTTAAGTTCCGTGAATAAATGAGTATGTCGTCTATATAGACAAAGACAAACACATTTAAAAAGTCTCTGAGAACATCATTCACTAGTGCTTGAAAGCAGGCGGGGGCGTTTGTTAAACCAAAAGGCATTACCAGGTACTCGAACTGACCTAATGGTGTCTTGAAAGCAGTCTTCCATTCATCTCCTTCTCTGATTCTGAGGAGATGATATGCGTTTCTCAGATCCAGTTTGGTGAAGACTGTTGCCCCCTGAACAGGTTCAAAAGCAGAGGCTAGGAGAGGTAGAGGGTACTTATTCTTTATGGTGATTTGGTTCAACCCTCTGTAGTCAATGCATGGTCTTAATGAACCATCCTTCTTGCCAACAAAAAAGAAACCAGCACCCAAAGGAGAAGAGGACGGGCGAATAATTCCAGCAGCTAAAGACTCGTTAATATACTTCTCCATTGTCTCTCGTTCTGGCTTGGAGATGTTATATAAACGGCTGCTGGGTAACGGTGCTCCAGGTAACAACTCAATAGCACAGTCATATGGTCTATGTGGTGGAAGGGACGTAGCACTGACCTTACTGAAAACCGGGGCCAAGTCATGGTACTCAAAGGGAACTGAAGATAGGTCAGGAGAGTCCATCTCTCCCCCACCCCTAGGAGGCCCCACCACGGGGGCTGCCGACCGAAGACAAGTCTCATGACATGACGTAGACCATGCTTCCACGTGACGTTCAGTCCAATTAATGCGTGGATTGTGTTTCTCCAGCCATTCGAATCCAAGCACCAACGGGGAACATGCGGAGGGAATAACAAAAAATGTGATAGTTTCACGATGGTTACCTGAGAGGAGGAGCTCGAGGGGTTGGGTTTGATGAGTAACTTGGTGGAGATTTTTCCCATCAATGGCAGAGACACGGAGGGGTTGAGAAAGAGGAACAGTTTCAATCATCAATTGTTGAACGAGGTTAGAGTCTATGAGGTTCCGTTCACAGCCTGAGTCAATAAAGGCAGAAAAAGAGAGGTTCTGATTATTACAAAACAAGGTGGCAGGCAGCATCAATCGAGGAGATTTCTTAGAGTTGGTTTGGCCCGCCAGACTCCTCAGATCCTCTGGCGGGCCCTGCCTTTTGATTTAGCCGGGCAGGAAGCAATGAAATGTCCACTTTCACCACAATAGATGCAAAGTCTGCTCAAAAAACGTCTTTGTCTCTCCTCAGGAGTAAGCCGAGTGTGTCCCACCTGCATAGGTTCGACCTCCATACCACCTGAATGTGAAGCCTGAACAGGCAGAGGGAGGGACTGGGCCCTTTGGTCGCTCTGTGGGAGGAGAAGAAACAGTCACGATATTTGAGGCAGATGTAGGGGCGTGAGACCCAGAATTTCTTATCTTGGAGCTGTTTCTGGCTCTAATTCTGTTGTCCAATCTAATTGTTAGTTTGATTAGATCCTCAAGGGAGGCTGGCTCGTCGAGAGTTGCCAGTTCGTCTTTAATATTCTCATTTAAGGCCATGAAATAAGCTCCCTTCAGAGCACTTTGATTCCATCCGGAAGCTGCTGCCTTAACCCGGAAGTTGATCGAAAAATCAGCCACAGATGAATTTCCCTGCTTAATACTGAAAAGAGCACGAGAGTCAATTGTTTGATCAGTTTCTTGATTAAAAACCTGGGAGAACTCAGAAATGAAATCAGAGTATCGGCAGTTGAGACTTTCATCTGAGGGAAATCTGGCCTGGGCCCACTCCAAAGCTCTTCCTGTTAGTTGAGAGAGAATAAAGGTTACTTTCTTAAAGTCCGTCGAAAAACTGTTGGGAGAGTTCTGGAACAATAATCTGCACTGAAATAAAAATCCTCTGCAATCCTTCATATTACCCGAGAATTTTTCAGGAAGGCTTGGGCGGAACTCTGATGACGTCACTGCTGGTGACCTCGGAGGGGGAACTGGACCCGGAAATGGTTGCGCTGCCGGTGTGGCATTAGCACTGTTCAAGCGGCTAGCAAAGCTTTGGATTACTTGGTTTTGTAACTTCTATGTGGGTGTTTAACTCACGGAGAGCTTGAACATGTCCATGGATTTGAGCCTCCCGTTCTTCCAATAGACGACGGAGGTGGTCTGCTGGGCCTTGTGTTTGGCCGCAGTGTTCTGTCATGATCGGTACACGAATGTGACCCAATTATGCAGAACACCACGACACAGGAAACAGATGAAAAGTTAACAGAGTTTATTGAATACAATCCAATGATAGTATGTTCTGGTTCTGGTCCTGGGCAAACGGGTTCACCGGAGTCTGTGAGGAAGACAGTTAGTTAGCTGGGCTCTTAGCGGTTTGTCCTTTGATAGTCTCTGGTTTGTACCTTGTGGGTCCTTGAATGGATCTTGGAGAGGAAGGTTGTTGGAACTGGAGAGAGTCTGATTAGCTGAGTCCGTTAGCTGCTTCAGCGTCTTGCTTCTAGAAAGGTAGCAGACCTTGACTTTGGATTTCCAGCTCTTGGTCCAGAGCTGCAAGAGAATCCAGGGGAAGTCTTCAGGTTTGGCTCTGAGGGCAGGCTCGGTGGGTTAAGCTCTTCCAGAGCTTCACGAAGGAAGATCAGGTTTTCCTGGAAAGACAGAGACAAGATTAGGATCCTGTCAGGATCTCAGAGCAAGCAAAGTTCTCAGAGGTTCTGGGCTTAGGTGCTAACCAACTGGCTCAACACTGCGGCGTTGAGGCAAGGTCTGAAGACAGCTTAAGTAGAGGGTCCTCCTGATGATGGTAACGAGCAGCAGCTGTGCAGAGGGCTCTGCTCAGGAGGATCCGAAACATTTCCAAGGGCCGAACTATGGAGTAAATTTTGTTCCATTACTGTTTAAAGCAAAGAATATGTTTTGTTTATTAATATGTGAAAAAAAATCACATTTTGTAAATGGCATTTGAAGAAAAAAATGCTATCCAGAAATGAAACTTTGAAAAACATCTGAAAGATATTTTGGCTATAACGTTTTATGATTTTTTTTAAGGTTTATTTAACCTTTCCGATGTTATTTTTTTTACTTATCAGATTTTACATTTTCAAATTTTATTTGATTTTTTTTCTTGATTATTTTTCATAGATTTTATATTTTGGGATATATTTTTTCTTTCTTTCAAATAGAATCTAATGAATTGCATTTTTTAAATTTATTTCACAGGTATTCTCTTCACTTCAAGCCAAGTTCAAATGTTGGCTCTTGGCGTGAACATTAACCAATAAAAAGGATTTCTCTAATATCCCGCAGAACAAATGAAATGCGTCTTCATCTTCTCACTCCAGAGGAAAGCTCACCCCAAGAATGGAAGCAGTTCCTGATCTTTAAAATGCAATGCATTATGAAAAATTGTCTTCCAAAAAAGACCAAAAACAAATGTTGTAATATATAGGCATGCATCTAAATGCTTTGATCTAAATAAGCTGATAGAAATATTCAATTTCTGTCTGCTTCTGTTCATAGTTTCTAAAACTTATTGGTTATTAATATATGGGTCAGTTGTTCTCGTACCTATTGATAACTTTTGTTTTTTTGTTTTAGTAATATCATTAGGTTAAGCCTCCTCTAACATCCATACTACAAAATGAGTTATAAAAGTAGGTATGATTCATTCTGATATCGTATTCGGTCAATATTGGTATCTGTCAATACTCAAAGCTACAATATCGATATCGTATCAGAAATGAAAAAGTAGTATCGGGACATTCCTAATTAATATAGCTCCAATTCTCAACAAGTCACCTGAACGTATTTTACACAGATATTTGAACCAGATACAAGCGGCTGAAATGAGTTTTCTCCGTAGTGTGTCTGGGTTCTCCCTTAGAGATATGGTGAGGAGCTTAGTCATCCGGGCAGGACAGGAGTAGAGCTGCTGCTCCTCCACATTGAGAGGAGTCAGTTGAGATGGCTCCTCTGATTAGGATGCCTCCTGGACGTCTCCCTGGTGAGGTATTCCTGGCACGTCCCACCAGGAGGAGGCCCAGTGTGAGACCCAGGACACGCTGGAGGGACTATGTTCCTCGGCTGGCCTTGGTAGCATCTTGGGATTCCCCCGGAGCAGCTACCCCAAGTGGTTGGGGAGAGGGACGTCTAGGCCTCCCTACTGAAGCTGCTACCCCCAGAAGTGGAAGAAGATAGATGGAATTCAATCAGATCATACAGATTGCTAAAAAGTTCAATCTACGAAAACCCAGCGGATTCCATCTAGTCATTGACTTTGCATGATTTGCTCCTCCTGGATGGGCATGTAGAACCAATAGACATTTGCTCTCAGTCTGGTTGACTGTGCAGCAATCCCTCATGAGAATACATGCAGCAACAGTGGAAAGGGAAAAATTCTGTTACGAAGAAGAAACCACTAGCAGAACCAGTGTGAGTGGCCTTCTGCCTAATCCGACTGGAGGTTCTAGGAAACAAAATCAGACATACAAAAGGAGGCACAGTTGTCTTGTCTTGATGCCAAAAAAAGACCCAACAGATTATGCTTTCACAAATGGAGCAGTATGGCTGTCGCCATAGTGTTCCGCCTGATTTATGCATAAAAATAGCTTTATTATGATTATGCAGGGAGTATTACAGATTATACGGACACTGCAATGTAAGTAAATTAGGAAAGGATAAACAGGAAAAAGAAGAAAAGATTAAAGAAAGAGGAGATAAAAGAGATACAATGATAAAACTTCTGTCTGCTTCATCACCTGCAGAGGAATTTAAAAAGAACAGCACAACCAATGGATATAGTATAACAGATACAATAAAGTAACACCTTGAAACTATCGCTGAAGCATAACTGGTATTATTTAATCTGACGTGTACTGTGGTATCTGAAGATAAGAATGTGGGCATTCCGTATGGAAGTGATTCTTTAAGTACCTGGAAATAAGCACCTGTTGTTTGAAAGAGTGCAGTTGTGCAAGTAAAGTTTATCCAAAGAAAAATTATAAAATACTTTCTATGTTAGAGAATATAACAGTAAACTAGCTTCGCAAGTGTCTCTGTTTAGGTAAGAAACAGTTAAGCAGATGAACTGAGTGAGTTTTCTTGTAAAAAGGGGTTAAATCTGAAAATCCATGAAACAGGACAAAGCACTGAAAAAAATACCTAACTCTATAATCCATCATTAAAGGTGTTGATAGTAGCAGTCAGCTGATATTTGACTCCAGGAGGGACAGCCAAACAGGATCAGACCAGATGGAGCTACTGGAAATACTATCAAATGAAAAAACTGAGAGAACATCAAGTTAAAAAGTGAACAAAATAAATACATTCAGTTAATTAAATTCACTTCAAAAGCACTACATTTGTTTTTTGTCCTGTAAACATTCCAGTCTCCGTACAACATTCCCCTCGTGTGGAGTCATTAATACCCTGAGCCACTGGTTACAAAATACATTTTAGAAATTCCTAGAAACCACTGAACTAGTAAACCTGATTGACAGCAAAGTGCTCTGTAACATTAGAGCAATCAGATTGTGATATAAAATTGGAGCTTGGTTATTTATGGCTTTATATGTGAGAAGGAGGATTTAAAAGTTCTATTCTAGATTTAGTAGAAAACAGAAATATAGACGCTATAGAAGAGTAGCAGGAAGGCTGTTGTTTTTAAAGAAATGCCAAAAGGATTTTCTCCTCAAATGTGCGCCGGTATCTGAAAAAAACCTAACTGACAAAAAAAATTCCACGCATGATTTTCTTAATTTTAAGTCAATATTGGGGTAAAATGTTTTTGAAAGATGGAGGTTGTAAAATATTGTGACACTCACAGATGGATAAAGATATTACAGACCTGCTCTCACAGCATCTGCTCACTAGTGATTTTCTTCTCCTCATTATGTGCGTTATCCTCCAGAGGCTGGCGCAGTTCAACAACACAGGGCTGTCACTGCTGTTGTTGTTTTGTCTAGCAGCCCCTCACCTGCATGCTCAACTAGTCACACTGTGTTTCTGCTTTCCTATCCAGAGAGGAGAGGCATCATGGGGAAACACAACAGTAAGCTGGCCCCCGAGGTCCTGGACGACCTGACCAAGAGCACAGAGTTCAACGAGACAGAGCTCAAGCAGTGGTACAAAGGTTTCCTCAAAGACTGTCCCTCTGGCATTCTCAACCTGGAGGAGTTTCAGCAGCTCTACGTTAAGGTGAGACATTGGAGAAAACACCAGTCGAAGGAGAAAAGAAGTGTTAATTGATTCTCCATTAACAGGGAAGGTTTAGTTGAACTCTAATGGAGGGAATTCTTAGTGCAATATTAAAATCCTTGGTTCTGATGCTGGGTTAAAAACAGCAGCTTTACCAAGATTGAAAAGTTATATATATATTTTTAGTACTTACAGGAACTTCCTGTGGTACTAAAATTAAACAATATGTAGATCTGTTTTTTACACATAAAGATAGCCTGACGTAGTCCGACTCAATTCTAGTCAGAATATGAGTCTGAT
>JAGKQL010000046.1:7806920-7817502 GCA_018398635.1 Cyprinodon brontotheroides | reverse complement strand
TAGCCTGACGTAGTCCGACTCAATTCTAGTCAGAATATGAGTCTGATACTGCTCCATAGAGCTGTGATTATGGGGCGTGTTTCGAACGAACCAGGAAAAAAAATGCCTCTGCACTCAATTGGATAGACCTACAACCAATAAGAGCAACGGAGTGCGTAACGTATGTTAAGCCAGGCACAGTTGTTGTCAACAAAATCAAAGCGTGCAGTTGCACGCCTAGGAACTGGCGAAGATGAGCCTTGATGGCGTTTCTCTGTTTCCTCTTTTAAAATTAATTTGCTGGCCAGATATCTTCTAGAACATGGGGCCTAATAGCAGAATCTACACACCTCAACTCTCCAGCGGCAGCCATTGTTGTTGTCAACTCTCATGCGCTTTTATGACGTGGTTGATTCACGTTACTGTTGATCATCTGCTTCATCATGCGGTGATAAAGCCCTCGCTTCTGACAATTTGATTGGATGCGCCAGATATTGTGCTAGCATACTACTAGCGCTACAATGGAGCACACGCCAGACCGAACTTCCCCACCTCAAACGCTGTGGGCGGGACTAAGTTCCGGAATGGCACCCAGGCTAGTATATCAGCGTCAATCAGCCAAAAATCTATTATGCTTTCTAGTAGGGGTGTAAATCACATCCATCATGGCGATTCGATTCAGTATAGATTTCCTGACCCAACGATTCCGATTATTTTCGATACTCAAGAATACACATGATACGATTCGATTCGAATAATCAATTAATCGGTAATTTTTTTTTTTACACCTTACAGGCTAAACAAACTTTCAAGTTTGAAATAAATCAATGAAAGCTGTAATATCGTTATGCATTTCTTTTAGAAACAACAGCAAATAACAGAAGTAGAAAAGTTGCATCAAAAAAATACTGCACATAATCAGTGCATTTGAGTTCAATGCAATACCTCTGCTCCAGACCTCCCCGCCCCCTCCACAGACGCTCAGCTGCTCCTCTCCCAAATTGCAGCTGACCCCAGACAGTGCAGCAGACAGCAGGCCGGCTTGTTTTTGTTTTATGACCGAAATTGCGCGGAAAAGCAACTGGTGAATCCTTTTGACCCGGCTAGAAAAGCTTTAGGTGCACGAGAACGCTGGGAGCCTTTTTCCACCCCTGATTCCACTCTTTTGGCCCCTGCATGTCTCCTCCGTGCGTCGGATTCAAACTTCAAGCCCCCACTTCCTCGTGCGCCTCGGCCGTGTCAGAACCCACAGTGTGTAGCTCAGACCACGCTTCAATACCCCAGGCATAATTTAAAATGTTCTGTGTCAAGCTCACTGCAACACACTGCTGTAAGTATAACCAGGAAGTTTAGGTAGGAGGGCAAAAAATAGGTTTAGCGCTACCGCAGCACGGGAGGGAGAATTACGTTTCCAGGAGCAAATGGATAAAAATAGACCGGAGGAAAAGTAAAACATGAATCGAGATGACTCTTGGGGACTAATTAATGCATCCGGATCGACTGGCTGTTGGATCGATGCACTTCGATACAAAATCCATTCGATATTTACACCCCTACTTTCTAGATAAGTAGGGATCTAACCTCCAGCTTCATCTAATAATGATAATTGAAATGTATTGATCTCATGTTGGAGAAATTTATTTACCCATCCCCTTTGGGAGCAGTGTCCTGCCATTGTGCGACGGCGCCAGGGGAGCAGTGTGGGGTTAAGGTTCCTTGCTCAGCGATCCAGAGTGGCAGTCTGTGGGAGTGGGGATCAAACTCAGAAACTATGGATTCCAAGCACAATGACCTAACCACTTTGATTTGTTTGGATAAAAAAATACAATGCTTGCCAATATTCACAATGTCACAATTTATTTATCCGCTTATTTCTCAAAATCTCCAATCGATATGATGTGATAATATGAGGTTAGAATTCTGCCAAAAGGGGACACGTCTCATTATTACTGATACGGGCAGGTTTATGTACAACACACACATTAACTGCTCTCCAGGCACGTTTTGAACGTTTTATGTCTGCAGATTAAATACAATATATCACAACTATGAGTCCATGCCCCTTCTCTGTTCTATTTTGCTTTTTATGCTCCTATAGATTCTCTCCTACATGCAAGTGGACCTGTTTCTGTGCACTATTGTCAACTTTTATAACTTTGAGGGTGGAACCAACTGCAACTGCCGATGATTGGCAGCTTTTTAGCAAATCCCGTCTCTTGAGATAGTATTGTTTTCTTCCTGTTGTGGTTATCAATATCAGCAAAGCATCTTCAGGGTATTAGCTGTTTTCTTAAAGAGTCAAATATGGATTAAGCGAAGTCGTCATTAAAAGTTACTTTGATAGAGCCATGAATGTGTTTTGACAGCAGAAGCAAAAAGCTCTAATAGTGTTAAATTTGGAACTTTGAATAAGCTAAGCTGATGTTAGCTTCACTATTTTGATTTAGAAAAGTTACCACCTTTTGCTGTGATAACAGCTGTAAGTCACTTGGGTTATGTCTCTATCAGTTCTGCACATCAAGATGGACATTTTTGCTTTATAAATCTCTGTCCCAGTCTCAAGGACTCCAACAGGTTTGCTTTCAGAATGGTCCTGTATTTGTCTCCATCCATCTTCCCATCTATTTTAACCATCTCCCCTGTCCCCACTGAAAAAAAGCAGGCCCAAACCATGATGCTGCCACCATCATTTTTGACAGTGGGGAAAGTGTGTTCAGGGTGTTGAGCTGTGTTGCTTTTTTACCAAATACAACGTTTTGCAGTGTTGCCAAAAAGCTTGATTTTGGTTTCATCTGACCAGAGCCCCTTCTTCCACATGTTTGCTGTGTCTCCAAGGTGGCTTGTGGCAAACTTTAAACAATACTTTTTATGGATATCTTTAAGAAATGGCTTTCTTCCAAAAAGGCCAGGTTTGTGCAGTATATTACTGATTATTGTTCTATGGGCAGAGTCTCCCCCCTCAGCTGTAGATCTCTGCAGTTCATCCAGAGGGATCATGGGTCTCTTGGCTGCATCTCTGATCAGTCTTCACATCTTTTAGCTGAAAATTTAGAGGGACGGCTTCGTAGTGTTTCAGTGTCTGATACTGCTTCAATTTGTGTCCAAATCCAACTTTAAATTTCTCCATAACAGTATATGGGACCTGCCTGGTGTGTTCCTTGTTCTTTATGATGCTTTCTGCACTTTTAACAAACCTTTGAGAATATCACAGAGCAGGTGCATTTCAGAAATGAGGGATTTAGAGTCAACAAATCATTTCTAAGTCATGTTTTTGTTCTACCCAGCAAACTGAACCAGGTGATTCCAATCTGGATTATCTATGTAAATTGAACTCACCAGGTTCAGTGGCTGGGTAGAACAAAAACATGACATAGAAATGACTTCTTGACTCCAGATCCCTCATCTCTGGTGCATTTATACGAAGACTTGATTGCACGCAGGTGGATTGTATTTATCATCATAATTAATTTAGGTCAACATTGATCATTCAGAGATCCTCATTGAACTCCTGGAGAGAGCCTCACTTACTGAAAGTTAATGGGCCAATTTATTTTGCACACAGCAGTTTTCTTCATTCCCCAGTTTTTTATTTCTGAAAAAAGTGTAACATATCCCCCAAATTTTGTTCCACTTCAATATTGTGCCCCACTTGTTTTTGATTCTTCACCTAAAAATTACAATGCAATATTTTTATGTCTGAAGTCTGAAATGTGACAAAATATTGAAAAGTTCAAGGGGGCCGAATGCTTTTGCAAAGCTCTATATTTTGGGGGGCTCATGGTATTTAAGGTCCTATATTATGAAACATTCATATTGTAAACATTTTAAAGCAGTCATATGTGTCCTAAAACCTTTGTATAAGTTTCACCACTGAAAAAAACCTTCCCCCTCTCTCAGTGCCTTTCAGCACCTCTTAGCAAACAGCTCTGTTTTAAAAATCATGCCCTTTATGATGTCATAAGGGGAAATAAGCGGTCCAGGGTGCTGGGAAGATGGGGGCGTGGAAACCCAAAACAGCTCATCTAGAGGAGGAGTGAATGAGAAGGCTTTTTTTACATGCTTTCTGTGTAATCTTAGAGGAATTTCTCTGCTCAAATGGCAAAAATATGCTCTGGGGGCCTCATTGTTAATATTTTTTTATTTATTTTCAAAGTGTAGAGTAATATGGGATCTTTAAATCTGCATGCATAAAGTTATCAAAATGCTTTTGGAGGGTTATTTAACTGCCTACTATTTGAAATAAAACTACTGCTATTAAAAATGTATTATGCAGGTTTACTTTTGGCAGAATTCTGACTTCATATAATAATGTCTGCCCATCTAATAAATCATCTAATACAATAAATTTACACTTATATCAATGCACAAAAGAAAAAAAAAAAAACATTTTTATAACCTCTAGAAGGCATTAAACAAAATTTAGTCTAAATCAGTTGATCTATGAATAAACTGAATTGTATTGAATTATACAACAGATAATTTTGTCCAGATTTGGTTAAAATATTATATGGAAAATGGATGGATGGATGGATGGATGGATGGATGGATGGATGGATGGATGGATGGATGGATTGGATGGATGGATGGATGGATGGATGGTTAATATCGTTCCATTGAAATCATATTTTCTGATTGAGATCAAAGTAAGCAGCTGCTCTAAGCCTATTCACACAGTGCAAGCAGACTTCTTTAAGGCATGGACTTAACATCAAGCTCCCATATTGAACAAACACGCAGTGAAAACACAGATTTTTTAACAGGAAGTGGTTTGAAAAAACTGAAACAAAAAATAAAGGAAAACACAAAAACATTGGTCCTGAGGTACTTTCTACAGGAAAAGAAAACAAGGAGTAAATATAGAAACTTATTTTGGGATTCTAAGTATTTCTTTTTGTCTAAATGCACCTCCCTGTTTTATATGTTCTAGTGTGCATATTTTATTTTAGCCTTGATATTTGGCTGGAGCTCTGAATGTGTTTTAAAAGTACACCATTGAAACCAACCCACCCCTAAAGTGTCAAGATTGGGTTGTGGTTTGTTGGCCCAAATGCAGAGGCAGGGAGGCAGAGGTGATTTTCTTGTGGGTTTAATGAAAGGTTAACTCAACACAGAGGCAGGAAATCCAAAAATCCAAACATGAAAATTAAGTCCAAACAAACCGGAAACCAGGAATCCAAAATCCAAAAAATCAAAACATGAAAACTAAGTCAAGACAAACCAGAAACCATGGAGACATCAGGGGGGTTACTATCACGAGGAGGAAGGCTCAGAGAGACGGAGTTGGAGGAAGTTAGTAGAGGAACCAGCACTGAAGAACTGAACAGAGAGAGTATTTAAGGGAGACTGAAACAAAGAGAGGACTAATGAGCGGATTAGGGAGCAGGTGTGAAAGGAGCAGAAACAAGGAAAGGAGCAAGGGAAAAAGGAGGAAACACAAGAGGGCAGCAGAGGGCAACAAATAAAAACTTGAGAACTAAAAATAACCGGAAAACACAACAAAATAAAGAATGAAACCACTAAAACTAGGAAATATAGGGGCAAAGAAAAACTGAATACTCAAAAGAAAAAATATAACAAAACCAGAACTCTGACATAAGGTAATATAACAATGTTTCATTCAATAAGCATGCAAGCACAAAGAAATATGCCAGCCTTTGTAGACATTTTTGATTAAAACAACCACCGCTATCAGTGTCCTCTTGAATATGAAAAACTCCCAATGAAAATACTAAAAAATCAGCTTAGGATGATAATAAAGTTTTGCCTTTGATATCCGCAATATTAATAAAAGCTATTAATAAAATAGATATAGAGCTGAACACAGATGCTTTGAGTAATGAGTACTTTCAATGTAAAAAGGAAAACTACAGAACTACATAGAGGAAAAAGTCTGCAGCAGCTAATTTCACGGTAAAAAAAACCTCAATACTGGAAGCAAGACAATAGAGGAATCCACTCCAAGACACACCACAGTGTAATAGCACCTAATTTCTCCAGACATCTCTGTTCCCCTTTCACCTCCGTCAGTCTTTATTTTCATCAATTTCTCTGAAGGGGTCAAAGTTTTGATACTTTAGATAGAGACTCATCCCAACTCCTGCTGAAATATCCCTCTTCTTCTCTTTTCCTTCCTCATCCTTTTTGTTTCCATATGTGCATTTATAAAGATAAACCAGTTTCAGGAACAGTTGGGTTGGAATACTTTCTATTTGAAGGAAAAGCAAAACATATGTAGGGTTAATGTCGCCAGTAGCATTTTTAATAGCTTGGCGAGGGAAAGATAGAGACTTGGTGAAACGTAAACCACAGCTAGATAAAACAAATGTACAAAAACAAAGCATTTCCAGAACCTATAAATGTCAAACATCTACACGCTCTTCCTCTTTGACCTCTGTCAATACTGATTTTTATCAATTGCTTTGAAAACCAAAGCTTTGCTATCTTGAGAGAGAGCCAACACCACCCCACACCTTCTTCATCATTGTATTTTTGAGGTTTTTACTCTGAATAAGTAAAACAATGCTGGGTCGGGTACTTTTGATGGCAAGTAACAGTGCATGAAAAATGTATGGGATTGTAGTCAAGTCATATCAGCTTTTATTGTCACTTTCTTCATATGTACAAGACATACAAGGGAAATGAAATTACGTTTACTCTCTAGAATATACAAATATACAAGAAATATACAAGACTGACATTTAAAAACTGACATAAAGTGCGGGACATTACAGGTAACAGTGATAAGATAAATATAAATATGAGGTATAGACATTACAATAAAAGCAATAAATACAGCAGCAGCAATAGTTTATTCCAGGCTGAGGTAGTGCAGGTAAGGTGCAGTCTCTAGTACAGTGTATGTGTGTGTGTGTGAGAGGTGTGTGTGTGTAGTAGTCTCTGTATAGAAACACTGGACCAGGCGTACCTTTTATAGGAAAGGTAAACAAAGTGACTGCATGGTAACCTGGTTGAAAAGGGCTCTATGCAGAAACATTTGGTCTGCAGTACTTTCAATCTGAAAGAACAACAAATAGCATGGAGGGAAGGACTGGTTGTAAGAAGTCCTTTAACACTCAGTTGAGGAAACACTCAGTAGAGGCAAAATAGTACTTTCAATGGCAAAGAAAAGACAAGAGCACACAGAGGTAACTGATTGTAAATGTTCATTTTGAGAAACACTGGAGTAGGAATACTGTCTATTCAAAAGAAAAACAAGTAGCATGGACAGGAGGATTGGATTTGTAACTAGTGTTCTTGCCGATGATGCCATTTTTAGCTGATTATAGATACGATACCTGAGCTGGCGGCGAGGCCTCATTAGCCCAATATATAATAATGTAAAATAAAATTACACCATCATGTAAGCTTTGTCAAGCTGCTGCTTTGTGAAGCAGGAAAGGAAATCTAATAAAAAGTGAAGATCCAGTAGAGACTTTTTGTGGCTACCTGGAAGTGGGTGACAGCAGTTGGAGAGAAACGTATGAGCTCACTACTCAAAGTGGTATCCAGTGCCCTATTTGTGGAATTTACTGGCACCCGATACCGATACCATCATTTTAAGGGCAGTATCAGGGCCCGTCCGATACTGAGTATGGTGTCAGCCCGATTACAACACTAGTTGCTTAACACTTGAGAAGAGTAGTACCTTAAGGCTACGTTCACACTGCAGGCCTTGATGCTCAATACTGATTTTTTGTGAAATCGTTGCTGTCCATATTTCCAAATATATGCGACGTGTATGTGATCTCCTGTGTTAACTGCAGTCATACAAAGCAAGTGTCCCGCATGCGCAGTATAGGCAGAAACGACGTCACAAGCCAGTGTGTTCTTTTTTCCCGGACATAAACATGGATGGTAGTGTCGGAGCGCATCAAGCGGTCTTTTCCAACCATAAAAACTAATTCTTTTTAATATGTTTAAACATAAATACTGCTCTCCGCATCATCATCTGCCATGGTTGTTGTTTTTCTTGCTGCTTCTGCGTAGCAAACGCAGAATAATAGTGACCTTTGTTGGGTATTAATGACGTTCAGGCTATGGACAAGGTATCCGACCTGGCAAAACTCACACACACAGGGTAAGCATTTGAAAGATCATCAGATTAAGTATGTCAGGATTTCAGGGACCACATATCCAAAGTTGCCTGGAGTGCGCGTGGAAAAAAATCGGCGGATCTATGTTGTTGTTCGAACTGTCATAAGAAAAATCAGATTCAGGTCGTACATATGGGCCATCGGGATTTGGGTCACTCAAACTGCAGTGTGAGGCGCGCCTTATTTGTGAAAGAAAGGCAAAGACAAGACTGAGGTACCTTCTTTTAAAAGGTTATTTTAAGAAACTCTGGACTAGAAGTACTTTCTTTCAGACAAAAAGCGCAGCCAGAAACACTGCTGTCCTGTCTGATGCTCAGACAGATCCAAAGACAGACAAACTGTGAGAACTTTCCTTTTTTCAAGTTCTAACCACAGAAGTTGTTTAAAGACTAATTTTCAAGATTTGCTCTCTGCTCATCTTTTGTTTCATCCTCCAGTTTTTCCCATATGGTGACGCCTCCAAATTCGCCCAGCACGCCTTCCGCACGTTTGACAAGAATGGTGACGGGACCATCGACTTCAGGGAGTTCATCTGCGCTCTGTCCATCACCTCCAGGGGGAGCTTTGAGCAGAAACTCAACTGGGCCTTCAACATGTATGATCTGGATGGAGATGGAAAAATCACACGCATGGAGATGCTGGAGATCATCGAGGTGTGTGGTTGTGGTCCGCATGAAAGGAAAAAAAGTCTGAATATGTGCTTTAGGGTTGCTATTAAAACGTCTCTCCATTTTGCTGTGCTGCAGGCCATCTACAAGATGGTCGGCACGGTAATCATGATGCGCATGAACGAGGACGGGCTGACCCCTCAGCAGCGCGTGGACAAGATCTTCTCCAAGATGGACAAGGACCACAACGACGAGATAACCTTGGAGGAGTTTAAAGAGGCGGCCAAGTCCGACCCTTCCATCGTCTTACTGCTGCAGTGTGATATGCAGAAGTAGAAGGGGGAGGGAGGGGCAGGAAAAACAGGGAGGGGTGGGGGTAAGAGGTGAACTGAAGCTAGGGAAGGGAGGAGGCTGAGAAAAGAAGGGAGGGAGCGGTTCTACGGGAGGAGGAGGCATCGCTAACGGGAACCGTCCAGATCTCAGATAGCTGACATTCCGTTTTATCCTACCGTGCTTTAGATAGGAGGAGGACAAATTCAGTCAGATGGGCTGAGAAAAGCGGGATTCCCTCCTGCATTCGTTGCAGAGCAGTATGGTGTTACTCGTGCTTTCACGCCGCGTCGGATGTGAGATCACGAGGCTGCGGGATGAAAGCAGTGTGAAGCTCAGCCGTCTAACTGAGAAAACAATTTCATATTCATTGACTAGACGTTCTATTTGTTCCATGTCCTCAGTAAATTTGATGCAAAAAAGGGAAGATAAAAGGAATTTAAAACAACTATAGCTCAAGTTTTTAATCCAGAGTTTCAGGCAATAAACATGCATTGAAGGAGGAGCGTTTTTTTTGTTGTTGCAGATTATGCCTCAGTGTCCACCAGCTAAACAAGCAGGCAGCTGATGGAAAGTGTCACTGCAGCAGCATGGCGAGGCATACTGATGTGCTCAGTCACTTCTAGCTGCTTTGAAACCAAAATAATCCATATTTTGTCAGTGATTTGTATTCTAGTTAATGCCATCTACTTGTTACGCAACCAAAGCTTTTGATCAGCAGGTTGTATTCAATGAAATGTACATTGAATAACAGGAACCAGAGCCTTTCATCAGCAAACTGCTTGTTTGAGCAGTAAAAGGAGGCACTTGACCATCCTAGAGCGGTGATAATCACGGCGGTAATTGTAGATCTTATGACAGAATGGTATTTCTGAGAAAGGCCAAACCCGCCTCCGCGATTCGCCGTTGTTTCACATTAAATAGTCGTCTCTTCTCTTCCTGTCCTGCTGCTGGCCCCGTTTTTTTTTTAGTTTCCTTCCTCTCTAAATGTCAGAGAGGAAGCACTTTGATAATAGGTAAAGAGAAAGGAACTTTGCTCAGATCTGGAATCGATGAGAAAGGGAGCAAAAGGTTGCAGAGGTGGGTCAGGCTGTGTGTGTCAGCCGAACGGTTGAAGGGATCAGGACGGTGTAGCTGCATGCTAACATTTAATATTTAGCGGTGCGTAAAAACAGCCCTTAGGGATGTCCCAGTCAGCTTCATGTTTGATACTTAATAAGTCCTCTAAGGAGAGATAAATCAGCTTTTACAAACAATCTTTGCTAATGAAAAAAACCTAAAATGTGATTCACTTTGCAACAACACAAAAAGACCCCACTTGGTTTTCTTTTGATATGAGTTGTTGATCATTCGACCTACAGCAGATTTTAATGATTGTGTGACTAATAGAAAAAGTTCTTCTTAAGCTCCATAACTGTCAAGCTCTCCTGGTAGGTCTTCCTAACATGACTCAGCAGTCATCAAAGCTCTTCCTCTCTGAATGTCAATGAAAACATTTCAACTCTTTTAATGAACAAAATAATAGTTTAGTAAACCGTTGCTACTGGGAAACATTCAAACCAATCTTTTCCT
>JAGKQL010000046.1:7788402-7806910 GCA_018398635.1 Cyprinodon brontotheroides | reverse complement strand
TTTAGCAACAATGGTGGTACAAAAATGACTCCATACTGATAGGATTGAGATGAACCCAGCAACAATGGAGGTTTTATCATTATCCTCCACTCTGTCTTGACTCACCACACCATTGTCACAGACACGGATAATCATCCAATTTCACATTTGTCGGTTTGCTGTAAAACGCTCTGATTGGAACAGATTGGCTCACACCGTAGCTTCACAATGCTTCTGTCTCTGCTCTGCTGTGTTGATTACACCCTGCCCGTCCTAATTAGCACTGCTCCAGATCGCTGTATCTCCCATTCTCATGAGGCTTGCTGATAATACTGAGGTTTTCTTTCCTTTTTGATTCACATCTTTGTTTCACATTCATAATTCAAAATGTCAGGGGGGGAAAAAGTCCATTGTTTGTGTGCAAACCACAGGAATGGGTTTAAATGATTAGGTGGAGATGATAAAAACGCTGATTTAAATTCTACATGTGATGCAGTTCTTAATCCAGCTCTCAACAGACACATGGATATGAAAATAGATTTTTTTTTTATTCTTCCTAAAAACATAAAGAAAAAAAAAAGTGTGCTCTCTTGTTCGATATAACTATACTCTTCAACCTGTGACGTTTATGTAAATGTCTGTCCTTTTTACTTTTCTTTTTGCAAAATCTTGTTAGGCTCCTAGAAAGAAAGCATTGTAATTATTTTTGTTACATAGAATAAAACACATAAATGTCGAGAGTGACGTGTGTTTCTTCTGCAAGGCTGACCCCAAAAAGCGTGAGTCACCATCTCAGTGATGATGCCACACTGCTGCAGTGATGTCACCCGTAACGCTGTTGTCATGGTTACTGCGCTAAACCCACGTGGCAAGATGAGCAATATGGAAACTGATTGTTGTGTGTCAGTTGCTGCACATATTTATGCAGCAGACAGAGCGGTGGGATGTAATGAGTGGGAGGATTGTTTACTCTTATTAACCAGACAGTGACGGAGAAGTAATGATGCTCTTAACAGCACTGAGGATCTACTTCATAAATCACTTTTGTTTAATCTCAAAGGTGCTTCCATTGAATGATTTTGATAGTTTTAAATAACACCATCCCACTTTGACTACAGCTGGTTTCTTCATGGGACTCACAACCCACATATTTTGTCTTTTTCCATTGCACATTCCCTAGCTCTCCATCACAGATCAATAAAATCTATTCTGAGCCTCGCTGCACCAGGCTTTTTCAGCTTAGTGGAAAAACCAAACGCCACTAAAGCTCACAAGCAGAATGGAGCAAAAGGGTGCAGCCTGAACAGCAGCCACAGGGTGGCACTGCATGCTCACTCCCACCCCCCAACTCCCTGCAGGTTGAGAAAAGACCTGTTAAGGCAGGGGTGGGCGATTCCAGTTCCTGAGAGCCGGTATCCTGCAACTTTTAGATGTGCCTTTGGATCAACACACCTGAATCAAGTTATTAGATGATTGAGAAGACCCTGGAGGAACTGACTGCCTACTGAGGAGGTAACTCAACCATCTGATTCAGGTGTGATGGACCAAAAAGTTGCAGGATACCTGCCCACCCCTGTGTTAAGGTCAGAGTTCCCTCATGGCAGTCTGATGTTCATATAAGAAGGTAAGATAACGGAGAAAAACTGAACAAAAAACAAAACTAGATTTAAATCAGCTACTGTCTGTCTGTCTCCACTGCTGCTTCAGGGACCAAACTTAAATAAGGACAAAAGGTGTTCAAAATTTCATTTAATTGTGTGAAAATGGTTAACAAAGGCTCAAAAGCAACAATACAAAATAACTTAAATACAAAATAAATATGAATCTGGGCCCAACTTAACTGAGGTCAACTGAGGATCCAACTCAAACAAAAAACTGACCTGACAAAAAAAGACACTAAAGGCTGCTTAAAAAGGGATGGAGTAACCCAAGTCTACCATATGAGGGAGGCACAACATAACAAAAGAACCAATAAATACAAAGAAATTAACCATTCTATGAAACAAATAAAGCAAAACTAACTTTTACTTAGTAGAAACAATAAGTGAGTATTTAAGTGACAAACTAATTGAAAACAACTTGAAACAAGTCTCCCCCGTCAGGCTTTCAAAAAAACAAATGGTATGCTCCAGGTTTCCCCCTCCAGCTGGTTTGCATCAGCAGCACCTCAAACAAAGAACAAGAAGTGTAAATATAATATATATGTATAATGTATGATATAAAGCAAGAAAAGGAAATACTAACACGATGTGGTGGTGGGAGGATCATCCACCACAATAGCCATCATCCATATAAAACCATAATTCAGATTTCAAGACAGAAGCATCATCTCCAGGTACCAACAATCAGATTCATGCAGTAACGTAAACCGAAAACTGCTTCTACTGTTAAATTAAACATACTTAAAGATCTAATGTTACATCTTTTTATGGAAGAGTAGAAAATAAAATGCCCTGCAAAATCATTTAGTGATGAACTTTATTTTTATCAAGCTTTTGTTTGAGAGATAAGCTTACTCTAGCCTAACAAAGCCTTGTTTTTGTTTTGAAAACATGCACATTGAAACAGACTAAGGGGTCCACCCCTTTGGGATGGGGATGGTTTGGCTTCTTTTGTTAGCCTGCAATGCCCCATACTCGTCTAAGAGTCTTACAGGTTGGTCGTTAAAGGGGATTGTTGGCCTGGCTGAATAGACAAGGTCCCTCTCCACTCTTCTTAAGGGGGCTGAGGAGTACTGCTTGATGATGGCACAGGAACGGATTAACTCAATTGCTGAATTGCAGGTTTTTTAAAAGCTGGAATCTGAGTCCACCCTCTCTGTTTAAGGTTGTTTTCTTTTCTTAAAGCTACAGTGTGTAATAATTACAGGGATATACAGTCAGAAATTTAATATATTATACATAACTATGTTATTTATCATCATCATCATCATCAGCACGGCCTCTTAACCTTAATATTTGCGTTGCCTTAGAATTCGTTATTTATAATTACATAGGGCCGGGTCTGCAGCCATGGGAGGCGAACATCTTTCTTTCGGCAGCAGGGAACCAACAAACTAGCGATTAGCGAGATCGCCCAAAAGTAACTCACGGAGAGTTGAGAGAGAGATGAACTGAGGCGGTACTGAACAACAGATGGCAGTATTATTATTATGCCATGAAAGCCGTTTAGTCTGCCTGAAGCAAAGAAGAAGAAGAAAGCAGGTATGCTGCGCCTCAGTAAGAAGAAGGTGCATTGGGCGGCATGCAGCATTGGTGACTTTACAAACTGTTTGTAATGGCCAAACATCAAGGCGAATGGAGGATCATGCCTACTCTCTGTATCACTGCGCAAAGCGGGACACCGAACCCCGTCATCTAAGAAGCCGGAAACTTCTGGCGAGAATAAAGCGCCAAGCGTATTGATGACAAAGAAGCGGCAAAAAAACGGATCAACATTGTACCGGCATTTACGATGATGGAAGTCACTGATGGAGGAAAAAAGGTTTTTCAAAGTAAAGTGATGCTCAAGTTGCCAGTTTTCTGTTGGACAGGTAATGTAATCCTACACACACAATTGTCTTTTTTATACCGCGTAATACCCCACCCCCACATCCCGTTTCAACCAAACTATTGTCAAGATGTCAGGTAGCATTACCTAGATAAGGCCACAACTTCATAAAATTACCACAGCTGATAGTGGTGTGTGAGGTGTGATGAGACAGATATGATTTTCTGCTGCATATTATTAGCGAGCCTGCGGATATATACCTCGGTTACTTCTCTCCGGCTCCTTTGGAGATCTTCAAACCTTTTCCTCCTCTGCTCTAGTCACCCCACTGTGGCACCTCTCCCTCGCCTGGCCCTGACACTGCAGCCCACCTGCGGCCTCTCTGCCCTCTTCCCTGCGCCCTCTTCCTCTCCCTCTTCCTCGTCGCCTTGTAACCCCGTGCCACAAACAAGACTTGGACTCTGTGTGGCGAGGAATATATATTCTTCCAGCGAACGCAATCTCGCTGTTAAACTAACGACTACAATTACTTCATCTGTTTTATATCACCATGCAAAGCAGCTCACCAAAGCGTCCTAGCGATGTGTAGAAAAAATAGCGGGTATATTTATTATCTTAAGTCTACATGAAATCTATACTGCCCTACACAGACTAATGAAATACTATCTGTAAAATTATCTATGTAAACAAACCTCTATCACTTGAGAAAGGTAGGTGATCTTGGGACGTCATTGAAGGGTAACATTTTGTCGCGTAGCACATTTCGCCATACTGTTAAGGGGGAGAAGCGGTGGAGGAGAGATGTTCATGTTGCTTTGCGATCTGCAGTCCTTGATGCAAACGCCATATCGCAAAAATTACACACTGTAGCTTTTAACATAGATGGCTTCCTTCATGCCCCTTTCAAACCACCTATTTTCTTTTTCCGAATTTGTGAACATTCTGCTCACTCCAAACAATGTCCTTTGTCCTTAAGGTATAGATGTACCACAGAGTCTTGCTTGTCACTTGGGAGGTGGCGCTCTTCTGTGCTGAGCCATGCCTCTGTGTTGTGAGGTTTGTTGGTTTCTCCAATATAAAGATCAGAGCATTCCTCACTGCATTGAACTGCATACACCACCCCGCTCATGTTTGGTCAGGGGGTTTTGTCCTGAGGATGCACTAGTCTCTGCACTCTACTGTCTCTTACCGTAGAGTGCAACTGTTAAAATTTAAGGTATTTTACAAACAACTATGTGAAAAGTACAAAACGCACCTGGAGCTGTGATTCTGCTGTAATGACACCTTCACCATTTTTTAGGGTAAGTTTCTACCAGCCTGTTAGTCTTTGCAAAATAGCTCCAGCTCTCTCAGGCTGAATACAGAGCTTCTGTAAAAACGTAATATAAAAGGCAACTTTATACATTTCTATGCCTGTAGCTTACTTTGGTTGCATGAATGCTTTTAAAACATTGTTATTACCATTGAGTATCCTACCTATGACAATTCAAATAAAACTCTAAAAACTTAATATATACTAAAGAACCTGAAGAAGATTAAAGATACAGCACTACAAATGAAAAGAAACTTGACTAAAAATATTTTGTTACACAGTGGATGAAAGGCAGACACACAACATCGCCAACATTTATTTCCTTTTTATCAGTTCTTCAAGCTCATTTTCCAAGGCTTTTTCTCAAGAACACAAATTGCATCCTCTCTTTTCTGTCTTTCTTTACCCACTCCTGCCTGAGGCTGCAGATGTCAGTAGTTTTTCTGTAAGACAATTTGAGAAACGTCAAACCAGCTTGGACACTCATTGTACCAAGCGTAATTCTTTTATTGCTTCTTTTTTACAATTCAATTTTTTTTATTTACAATTTTTACAATTCCTTCTCCATGTTTACCATCAACAGGTTGCATCGATGCCCTAAATAAGAGGTCTTCAACAGGTTGTCCGTAACCCCTAGTGGTCCACGGAGGTACTGCATTGGTTGGTCACGAAAGTTTTGGTTGATTAGTTTTTTTTTTTTTTATATTCCGCCCTGCAATTTGTTTCCACTAATTGAAATGTCTTTAAACACACATTGAAATTATTTCAACAAGCTGTAGTAAACAGAACAAATGGAGGCAGAAGATATATTTCCGTCATCAATGCCAGTGGCGGTTCTAGACAAAATGTACCAGGGGGCTAGGAGGGGCCAGAGTGTTTTCATGGGGGAACAGAAAAGCATGAAATAAAAAACAGGTCAAAGGGATTCAAATATATTAAGAGAGCTGCATGAGTGAAATTCTATTCAATTAGGTTTAATTAAAATTCTTTCTTATTAAGGTCAATATATAAATGCAAATTTTAGGAATTTTACATATTTTTGATATATAGATGTGTGTGAAGGACCACTGGCTCTGGTGGCAAGTTTTTTGTTTTATTTGGCAAAATTTTTATTTGATTTGTGTTTATCTGACTGTGTCAATTATTATCCCAGAGTCCACACTTTCCTGTCTTCTTCTTAAGAACATACTTGGCAAGAAGATGACTCCGTATTCGCGTTTTTGTGAATTTAGAAATGGCATTAGTAGCATAGCCCTCCATTCCGATTAGCATCTCCTATCAACAGCCGCACATACGCTAGCTTATTCAGTCAACCCGGTGTAGGTACCAGATTGACTCGGGCTGCCAGATTGACTCGGGGGCCTGCGCCTTTTGATGACGTCACAATACATAATTGTTTTAACGTTTGCACAATTGCGCAAAACATTTTGATTGGTCTGGACAGCTTACTAAAGTAATTATAGCGGGGTGTAGGTTTTATTCGAAAGTGGGATTGCGGTTTGTAAACGGACAATTTTACGAAGAAATTCTCCATGGTCCCTGCGCCTTCCGATGACGTCACCGAATTCGCCATGGGCCTTGCGCCTCCCGTCACATTATGGCAACGCCACTCAAACAAACTACATTGAGCCTGCGGTCTGCATTTGTAACGACAATAAATAGAGACCGCGGGCGCAATGTAGTTTGTTTGAGTGGAGTTGCCATATCGTTACGAGTGGCGTTGCCATATAGTGACGGG
Organism: Cyprinodon brontotheroides; assembly: GCA_018398635.1. Taxonomy (NCBI): domain Eukaryota; kingdom Metazoa; phylum Chordata; class Actinopteri; order Cyprinodontiformes; family Cyprinodontidae; genus Cyprinodon; species Cyprinodon brontotheroides. The sequence continues at coordinate 7,800,392 of JAGKQL010000046.1, read as the reverse complement.
CGGAGTTGCCATATTATGACGTCATCAAAAGGCGCAGGCCCCCGAGTCAATCTGGCAGCCCGAGTCAATCTGGTACCTACACCGGTCATCTTCTTTTATATGGTTCATCCTCATCTTCACTACCTCTTCTTAGTTCTTCCTTTTCAGCAATTTCAACATGCTCAGGTTCAAATTGAAAAGGTTTGACATGAGTTATTGTTATTTTTCCTAGGAGGGAGCAATGCTAGCATACCCTAGCATATGTCATTTACTCTAAATTCTTTGCAGCATAATCAACATGGTTATGTCCGTGTGACAATGTTTTTGTGCATTTATAAAAACTAAACAGTTTACAGTTTTTTACATCAAAAATGTATATTTCCAAAAAAATCTATTGCCATAAATAATCCTGGATCCCTTTAAAAACATGGTGCCACGATGTATTAGTTACCTTCAAGATAGCATGAATAGTTATTTTATATTAAAGGGCACCATTCACAGTCCAGTGGGACTTTTAATTCTAAAGGACAAAATTACAATTGTCAAAAGTCCCACATAATTTCTTTGCATATTAAGACTGGAACAAGCTACAACTGATCTTACCCTTTATATAAAACAGATAAGAGATTGAAGTCACCAATTTAAAAAAGCCTCACCAAATTACTGAGAAAATGCCAAGTCAATTTTGTATTAAACATGAGTGCAAACCACTGAGACAAACCCACACATCTGTCGCAGTATTCAGCATGCATGGGTAAAGACACTAATGGCTTTTAGTACAACCTTTTTTGATGAAGAGTACATCCATTATCAGCTACCTTTAGGCTAATTTATTCCCAATCGCTGATTTATCCCCTCCCTTACTCTCTCTTGTTCTCAGCAAAAGTCACCCTGCATTCACGTTTTTCTCAGTTTTAACCAAGTTTTGCCTTTAAGCTTATTTTTTTATGGTTTGGATGAACATTTATGAATGTCACATTCATTGTGGCCTTTAAGTTATTTATTTTATTTTAGATTTTCGATAGACATTGTGAAGCATTACAACACCTAATGAACAGTCAATGGCTTAAGTTTGAGTCTGTGGATTTTTTTTAACCCAAAACCACACAGGGTGAATGATACAGATAATCCACACCTCTCTTAAAGTCACCAAATGTCTTTTGGCTCGTTTTACCTCTTTCCACAGTTGAAAATTATAATTTTTTGAGGATGGACCATGGATTTTTGCAAAGTGGAAGTTTGAAAGATTCCAGAAACCTTGTCCATCCATTTTCCATCATACTTTTCCAAGCACGGTTATGACAGGTGCTGGTGCCTATCCCCAGCTGTCTACGGGCGAGAGGAGGGTTACACCCTGGACAGGTTACCAGTCTATCGCAGGGCAACACAGAGACAAACAACCACTCACACACTCACACCTAAGGGGAATTTAGACAAGACTTAACATGCTATGTTTTTGGACTGTGGGAGGAAGCTGGAGTACCCAGAGAGTGACAGATGCTCAGTGAGAACATGCAAACCTCAATGCAGAAAGACCCAGGCTGGGAATTGAAACCAGAACATTCTCGCCACTCAGCAGACACAGACCTTTTCCATCTTTTTTAAATTCTTGTGGAAAAATCCATCTGTGTTCAAGTTTAAACCAGGTGTTGATTTTAATGGGGGTGGCAGGAATTTGGACGTAGCTCTCGTTCCCCATTATTCCAACACCTTGAGCAGAGAGGTTTCACCATTAGAGGAGCAGAACATTGACTCATCCAGATATCCGTGTTATATTACAGCTGTCAAACACCACAATCTTTGTTCATCTAGTAGATTTTTCTTTCCCAGAAAACATTTAAATAGTTTATGCGGGCAGGTGCAAATTCCAGTCAAATCTACAGGTGTCCATTTTGTTGTAGGGACAACCATCTAACCCAAAACCATGTTTAGCCCAAGACCAGAGTATATCAGGACTAAGGAAATACCAAACCAGAGTCCAAGACTGCAAAACACAATAAAATGTGAAACATGATCAAATGTGATTCTCAAACTTATCAACCGGACCGATTCATCCATCCATCTATTGTCATCATACTTTATCCTGGCTGGGGTCGCTGCTGGTGCCAATGTCCAGCTGTCTATGAGCGAGAGGCTTGCTACACCCTGGACAGGCCGCCAGTCCATCGCAGTGCAACACAGAGACAAACAACCATTTACACAGACAGCTAAGGAAAATGTAGAGATGCCAATTAACCTTCACTGTCATGTTTTTGGACTGTGGAAGGAAGCCAGGGTTACTGGAGAGAACCCAAACATGCTCAAGAAGAACATGCAAACTCCATGCAGAAAGACCCCAGGCTGGGAATTGAACCTGGAACCTGCTTGTTGTTGGGCAGCCGTGCTACCCACTGCGCAACTGAGCAGCCTGGGCGATTCACGTTTCCCTAAATACCTAAATATGAAGCAGTAGAGCTGAAAAACACTATCTACTTTTAATACTCCTTCCTGGTCGGCCCAAGACAACCCCAGCTCTCTTTCTTATAGGACAATTTAAATGGGGGCAGAGAGGGGTAAAAGACTAAATACAAAATAGATAATTGGCCATGCTTTTGCTTGGTTTTTAATCAATACATTTTACAAATATAAAAGCAATAATGTTAAAAATTAATTGGAAAAAGTGTTTAAAATAGTAAAAGACCAATACCACCAAACAGTGATCTCAAGTGCATAAATCCCTCTCAACTTACAGTAGTGATCCAAAATCAAAACCATTTACCTTCCATTTTGAGTCAGAAGGTTAAAACTAGGATGGTCCCAACAGGATAATGATCCCAAACACAAATCAAAATTGGTTTAGCAAAGAACCAGGCTTTCTGACAATAAGATTGGCCCATTTAAAAGGGTCTCACAATTTTGAGGGGTAACCCCACCCTTGCCAGTGGCCTGTTGATGGAAATGGAAAACTTATCCCCAATTTATCTGGTACATCTTGAGTTTCAAAACCCCAGAAGAACCCTGGTTGTTGTAACTTGCAATCCTTGCCAGTCAGACTGACTCAAAGGTCAGACCAGGACGAGACTGACAGAGTCATTGGAAACAGGTAAGGAACTCCTGTCTGACCTGGACAAAGAAAGCCCTCCTATTCCGGTCAAGAACTGTACCTTTGACAAGGTTTTCCTCGTCCTCAATGCAAAACGCCACATTAGATGCTATGAGAAGAAGAAGACCTGTAGGACTTATCATCTACGAAAGAAATACTTATCGCCCAAAAGATGGGCAACAAGTCCATATAGATGTTGGAGATCGGCCCTGTTTTTTCAATGTAGTCCTGTTTCTCTGACTGTGACTGGCTGGGTGTGCTCTATTCATTCTCTGACATGGGAGTTGGCTCAGAGCTCATCTTTTACAGTTCTTCTGTCTCCCTTGAACCCCAGTTGGCCTCGGCAGATGGCCAATCACACTTAGCCTGATTCTGCCTTTCCTGTTAAAGGGGAGTGTTTCCTCTCCACTGTCGCTACAAGCATGCTTAGTGTGAGGAATTGCCTTCAAGTCTATGAGTCAATGGAATAATTGTTTTTTCTTAAATAGAAAACTTGGAATCAATTTGACTGTCTGATGTGGTGAACTGAAAGTGCGTTGAGATGACATGTGTTGTGAATTGGCGCTATAAAAATAAACAGTTGAATTGAAAAACAGACACAGGGGATTTGTTGGCTGAGCCTAAAAATCTCGTTAATGCAAACTATGAACAAGCCCACTGACAAACCCTACTGTTTTGTTTTTTTTTTTGCTTTATTTAAAACCTACAATACTGTAGTGTTATGAAACAATCCTGATGCGATGTTAGTCCAATTACGCAGAGTCAGTCCGCTATGAAGATGCTCCCAGTGGAATATGGTGTCTGAGAGAAGCAGTGTGGCTTCCACTTCATGGGAACCTGAGCAGTCACAGCTGAATAACTGTAACTTGCAAATGAAAAGCTGCCTCTAATACACAGACCATTAAGTTTATGTAAACCTATTAATGTTAAAATTATACAGTTTATTACTGTAGATAAGTTAAATATAGTTAATAGATTTAAACATTCCACTTTTAATGACAAAATTAGTAACCCCACATGATGAGCTTATGTAAAATTGACAGAAACTGCTCACATTCATGCATATTTATACGATTAAGGTAAAAACCTTCCTAAAGCCATACAGTCTGAAATAAAGAGAGAGTTGGATATACACTGAAAAATAAAACCCACAAGGTGTTCAAATAGTGAAAGTAAACAATTTATATTCCTCTCGATCATCCTCATGGCTATTTTTATATTGCGCATGAACTTCCCATGAGTCTCTTTGCTAAACTGCACCATCAACACCAGGACAGTGGAGGCGGGGTCAGACTGAATAAGGAAGCAGGACTCCAATTGGTCAGTGGCAGGGGGAGCAAATCAAACTAGGGAGCCGAGAGAGAGTGATTGAATGGGACAGAGAGATACAAGATGGGAAGGGGTTGAAGTGAATGGGTTGGGGGGGGGGTGAGAGAGGGGGAGAAAAGAGAGGCAGAGAGGTGGCAGCAGATGGACCGTTGCACAGCCTGAAACACTTTAACCGAGGACAGGCAGAATGTGCGACTGCAGACGTGCATGCAGTCAAACAGTGATACAGGAGGGACAGAGGGAGAGACAATAACTGTGAAGCAGAGGGAGTCTTTTATGTCCTCTGGATTGGATGCTGAGAGCAGTAATCCTCTTTGGGAGGGAAAAAAACTGCATACTGGGTACAGAGCACAAGGTAGAAGAGTGAACTCTTCTGCTTTCCGTACTTTCTGTGTGATTTGAGGGCAGGTGCAAGCCGTATCATATATACAAGCACTCTTGATCCTAACAAATGTGAAAGACAGAAGAGGGTCAGTTTGTTTATTTAGTTGCACCTTCTTCCTGTTTGTCTTCTTTTTTTTTTTCATCCGAGAGGAACACAGTGTCCTTTTCCAAAATAGAGTTTGAGTTGCAACTCTGGAAGCACAGGCAGAGGGACTCTCTATGGTGAAGATGAGTCTGGACCCCATACAGGTGATGAGTGGACAGGTTAAAGAGCTCAAAGTTTCCCCTTCATCCAACGGAGACACCAGAGGATCCTGGGAGGAGAAAGAGGTGTTTGACCCAAACCAGCTGGACCGAACTGCCAAACCAAAGCCGGTAAGTGTCACAAACTATCACCATAAATCATACTGTATTTTAGTCTGCCATCTATATGTTTAGAAAGTCAAACATGCCTCTGTGCTCCTCATCTGGCCTGACTCCCTCTCTGAGACAGACGTACTTGTCTCCCTCGTCCATCTTAAAGCGTAGCTGTTAAATGTCTCATTCCAGGAATCCATGGAGGTCAGGAACACTGTGTATCACTGAATCCACCGACTTTAGTGATGGCCTCATACTGTGTTACAAACTTGCTCCCATTGGAATTTCAGACGGGCACAGCAAAAGATTTACATTAACACATGACCTGTCATTCCAGTCGTACTGACTGAACCGGGGTTTCTAAACGTTAATCACATAAAGTGATTTAAACCACTTTTTGGTTTCAATCAGATTTCTAGACAAGATCATTAACCTACAGAATGTAATTAATTCACTCTGGAAAAAGTATAACCATTCTCAAATTAAAAAAATTATGTTCAGATATCACATCTTAAATATTTGACTTCACAGAATCTGAATTTAATCCCTTGTTAATCACTTATTGATGTGAAAAATAATACTGTACTTGACCCAACTTTAAATCTTTGCCCTGTTCCAAATCATTTTCTGAACATTTCAGTTGAAATTGAACCTCATGAACTTAATTTTTTAAATTTCAATTGACTTCAAAAATAATTTCCATTTCCCATCTCACAAACTCTACTATTAAAAAAAAAAAACACCTGGCCAACAGAACTTTACTTTAAATTTATTTATTAATTGTTAATATAGCCTTAAATGGTGTAAATTCAGGTGGTGTAAATTGATGCTAACTAACCTCGGCAAGCGGTAGCAGTTAGCATCTGTCGCTAACACGCTCACCACAACGTGAGGTGCTTGGAACTTTATAACATAATACTGGAGGCTCCGGCTGCCAGTGGCGGCTGGGTATCCAGCATTTAACCCGAACAAAACTCCACACTGTACCTTCAAGTAATGTTTGTTTAGCTCTGGATGTAGCCCGGTTGAACGAAATGGTGGGCTTTTTGGCTAGCCAACTTTAGCGATTCATTGTCATAACGTTATCAGTAAATGCGTAAAACTTCTCAGACATCAGCTAGCTAATATCAACTAGTTAACTAGCCAGCTATTACATTGATTATATGCAACTGCTTTGCTACTTGCGATAATTATGGATGAAATCCACCCAGGATGTAGAGACAACGAAAATGGCGCTCTCTCATGGTCTGGGACTTGCTGACTTGCTTTGATTGCGTGCTCAAATCGCAGGTCAAATAACTTTGTTTTAAAAAGTCCTTTATACATGTATTTATTTCAAGTTGAATCAAACTTGTCGTTTCAAAATCCAAAAAGAATGGGTTACACAAATCTATACTTTTATCTAGTTTACAGTGACAGTCATTAGTTTGAATGAACAGCTACATGTTACACTTTTTTTGACCCAAAATAGTAAAAACACATATATGGGGTGCCGTTTGTAAAGTTAAGCCGTCAAGAATTAGGAACAATAATTATGGTCATTAAGCTTGTTTTAAGAAAAAAAAAATAAGGGATAAATTTTTTTCCAATTCATTTTTTCACTGTCATTTACTCATTTATAAAAATCTTACTTTTAATAAATAAATATTTAATTTGGAGCTAAATATTTAATTTTGCAAAAGTAAGTATTTAGTTTGTTGAAAAAATATTTAGCTCCAAACTAAATACTGTGCTGTGATTTTCAGCTCCGTTGCAACGCAGCTACCACAGGTTTTCGTCAGTACAGTGTGAGTTCACAGCTAACGATGCATGTTCAGCACCTACGCTTTGATGCGATCTACCTGCTCACACTGTACGTCTTAAAAACCTGTGGGACTCATCTATCCGGAAGCCAAACCAGTAGAACAGGAATATGAAGCTAACTAAAGTGAAACGTGCTGCCTTGGTAATTTTTGCAATTTTGAGCTGAAAGCCCTAGAACAGGGGTCACCAACCTTTTTAAGGCTGAGGGCCTCTTTAAGGGTACTGAGTCATAAGAAGGGCCACCAACACTGACCCATGCACAGCAAGGGTGTTCACCTAAACTTCATTATACATTATAAACATTTTTATTTCCTTTAAGTTCTAATTGTATTTTAGACATTGTCATTTTTAATGGGATCTAGAAATGATTAAGAAAAAAAAGGAGAAAACATAATAGAAGTAAAGTTCAAACTTAGCCCACTGGTGAATTTCAGAAGTAAAAGGGCAATCTTACGGAAAAAATTAAGAACCTCTTGGTGCTCAAGGGCACCACTTTAAATGCTCACGCCCTAGAAGAAAAAGAGACATTTACGACATGAATACGACGTCTATTAATTTTACAGAAAGCATTGTCTTTCACTCGCACCTCTTTTAATGCCGCCTTCTAAAAGCGCAGAGCAGAGAGAAGAGGAAATACAAGAATTCTTGTTTTTGCACTGAGCGATTTGCCCATGACGGTGGACTGAAAATCTAATTTTCACCCGACCTCACAATTCCTGATCGGGAGGTGCTCGTGACAGGCTGATCACCCCTCGTTACCAGTGTTGCCAACTCGTCATTAAAGAAAGTAGCTATTGGCTTTGCTATAAGTTGCTAGAAGCCGCTGAATGACGTCATTGCCTAATTTTCATAATCTGCCACATAATGTGATGTGCATGTTATTGGCGTTGTGGGAGAAATAACGTCGTTAGAGAGACAAAGTGGGTAAAAAAACTCAGAATACTGTATATAGAACTACTTTTTCTGTCCATTAATATTTGTTTATTTATTTATTTAGTTAAATTTTTTCTTTCAACTTTAATTTTTACTTTTTTTCCCCCTTGTGGTCTACTAACGAGCTTAAAAGCATGGTAAAACATGAAAAATTTGAACCATAAAATTGTTTACATTACATTAATATTAACAATCTAAATGTAAAAACACACATCGGCTGTATTTGTTCACAAACACCTCACGATGGCCAGCTGCATTTCAAACATGCTTGATTTTCTCCCGACCGTACGATTCCTGATCTGGAGGTGGTCGTGAGAGGCTGATTGCCCCTCGATAACCCTTGTACACTACATGATGCACGATCAGACTGAAACTCGGCCCGATCGAAAAAATTCTTGCACGACTGGAATATGGGTCCGAAAAGGGCATAAAAAAAATCATACAGTGTACGCCTAGCCTGGGTGCCATTCCGAACTTAGTCCCGCACAAGGTTTGAGGTCGGAAGTTCGGCCTGGCCTGCTCCATAGTAGCACGCAGTATATTATCGTACTACTGTCAGGCTTATATCCAATCAAATTGTTGTATGGCTTTATAACATGATGGACAGATGATCAATAGGTAACGTAATCAACCACGCGGATTCAAAGCGCGCTTGAGTGACAACAACAATGGCTGCCACGTGAGAGTTTAGGTGAGTAGATTCTGCTATTAGGTCTGTTCTAGAAGATATCGACAGCAAATTAATTTTAAAAGAGGAACAGGAAACGCCATCAAGGCTCATCTTCTTATTCTAGGCGCGTAACTGCACGCTTTGATTTTTGCTGACAACAACTATGCCTCTTCGCTTAACATACGTCACGACCTCCGTTGCTCTTATTGGTTGTAGACCTATCCACCTGGCAGAGGCTATTTTTTTCCTGGTTCGCTCAAAACACGCCCCATAATCACAGCTCTATGGAGCAGCACTGTGACACTCATATTCTGACCAGAATTGAGTCGACCACGCCAGGGTGTACGCCCGGCTTAAATGGTAAACCTTATAGTTATCACCCAGTTTTCTAATGGGCAGTGATAAACGGGTTTTTTATCTTTGTCTTTTTAATTCAGTTAGCTTTCAGGGAACTTTCCTACAAGTTAGCCTGAGTCTGAAACAAAGTCTCACAGTTAAGGTTTGAGATCTTTATTCGGCTTTGAAAAACATCAGTTCAGTATGAACATGGTGTACTGTAACACTTTGGAAGACTTGGGGAGTTAACATCTCATTTAATATCATATCATTTAATTTCCCTTTGGGATTAATAAAGTGCTTTAAATTGAATTTCTCAGTGGCTTTGAAAGGGATCTATTGCAGCTTATTTACAGTTTTTTTTAATACGAAGCAGATCATAAACAGAAGCAGAAAAGTGAGTGTAGATGACAAACTTCTAAATCTTATGATGCTAAAAGTAGCTAAACACTTCGTAATCTCTGCTCGTGTCTAGTGGTGTAGTTTTCATCTTCAGATTTGAAAAAAAATCTGATCTTTGGGCTTTAAATATCACCCAAACTATTATTGTATTACATCACTCTCAAATGCTCAGCAGCTCAGATATACTGTATTTTTGCCCTTTAATGGCGTTGTATGTGTTAGCATCAGACTAACAGGGGAAATAGTCTAAGAAATTATTAAGGAAGAAAAATATCACAGTTACACAGTGGTAAGATAGTTATTACTGGTTTATAAATAACAACATCTAACAGACATTCTTGTCAAAACACTTTAGGTTTTAACTGAATTGAAAAGTTTCCTTTCAGGTTCATTTATAGTTAGGTGTCTTTTATAGATACTTATAGACCACTATGAAAAATGTATGTCAGCAAATAAGCTATTTCTGTAAATATGCTGGTATATTTAGAGATGATAACCAAAATGTTATCACACTCTTTCCAATAAACTCCTATGACTACAGTTTAGTAATTTTAACAAACCACTGACTGAAAGCACCCAAAGCCTTAATTTGCTTTTGTTAATGAAAAATCTTCATTCGTAGTTTTCTAACTTTAATTCATCCCAATCAATTCAGTTTCTTTATATAGCGCCAATTCACAACACATGTCTTCTCATGGCACTTTACATAGACAGTACTGTCAGACTCGTTAAGAAAACTAGTTGATTGCATTCAGTCGTTGACTTGCAAGACCTGCTCTTCCTGACTGAGATTGCGGGGACTACCTTCGCCTGCATTTTGTCGTTAAGTCTTCAACAATCCCTCACAACAAGCATGCATATAGCAACAGTGGAGAGAAAAACTCCCTTTTAACAGGAAGAAACCTCCATCAGAACCAGGCTCAGTGTGAAGCGGCCATCTGCTGAGGCCGACCGGGGTGCAAGGAGACAGAAGCAGAGATACAAAAAGAATCAGATGTACAAAAGGTAACTGTTAACTAGCTCCACGGGTGGCCGGGCCAGGAAACACACAGCCAGACAGACAAGCTCCAAGCCAATTCTGCTAGTCACAGTAAAAGAAACAGGATGACACTGGAAACGGTCCAATCTCCAACATCTATAAACAGAGATGTCGATGGCAGCAGCACAGCTGATATTTCAATCCAGGTTGGAGTCACAGCCAAACAGGAACACACACCAGATGAAACTGCACTATCATGAGAAAAAAGCAGAGAGAATATAAAATAATGAGTGGAACTTAAAAAAAAAACTCTGCAAGGATGGGAGAATAGACTCATAATGAAGCGGAATGCAGTGTGTATTCTCATTATGAGTTCGTATGAATCATTACAAAAAGAAGTTATGCACCCGTAATTTTGTATGCGTTTTGGGCCGTTTTTTCGTAAATATGCGCATGCACATATTACGCACCATTCAAGAACATAGAATTTAAAATGTACAATTAGCCTTAACCCTGAACCTAACCCCTAACCCTAAGATGAAGTATATAAAACAGCAAGCAACATAGTTAGAGAGATGAAGGAAAAAAACTAATTATTGCACTGTTCATTTTCCCCAGTTTTCACGCCAAATCCGCGGATCTGGTTTTTGTCTGTCTAGCTTGGCGTATTGTGTACTGCCCCAACTTAACGCGTCCAAAACGCATCCAAATAGTGCATATAACTTTTATGTAATGATTTCATACGAATCCGATAATGAGAATATGTTGCAGAATGAGGAAAGTGGTCCCTATGTGATCCACCAGCCCAAACATATAGCAGCACAAATTGCTCAGGATAGCCTTACTATTTTGCATGAGGTATAAGAAAGAAAGATAGAGCCACAGTAGGGCCAAGAAGAAACATCACTCTGTTTTAACTGTATGTTTAATAAAAAAAAACTGAAAGTTTTAAGCCTAGCCTTAAAAGTAGTAGTGGCTGTCTGCCCCAGGGGACTTAAACTGGTAGTTGGTTGCAGGTTGGAGAGAGGAGTCTGATAACTAAAAGATCTGCCTTTCATTCTACTTTTTAGAAATTCTAGAACCACTAGTAAACCTGCAGATTGAGGAGCTCAGGATAACGTGCTCTTGTTAGGAACATAAGGGAACAATCAGATCTCTGATATCATCAGATGGAGCTTGGCCATTTAAGGCTTTATATGTCTTGAGAAGGAGGATTTTAAATTCTATTCTGGATTTAACAGGAAGCCAATGAAGAGAAGCCAGGATAGGAGAGATATGATCTCTGTTTTAAATTTTCATCAGAACTCTGGCTGCAGCATTTGGATCAGCTGAAGGTTTTTAACTTACAGTTTGTGGACTTCCTGATAGTAAAGAATTACAATAGTCCAACCTTGAAGTAACAAATGCAAAGGACTAGTTTCTCAGCATCAGCCCTGACAGGAGATTTCTAATTTTTGCAATATCCCGTCAGATGAAAGAAGGAAATTCTACAAAACCTCTTTGATATGGGATTTTAAATGACAGAGATCCTGATAAAACATATCACCAAGATTTTACCATTATCTATGTTGATGCCAGCCACCCAACTGATGACTCACTTCAGGATGGTGTGGCAGACTATGCAGCTGTTCAGAAGCAGAAAGTAAAAAGTAATCCAAAGTTTTTAAGTCTTCAGATATGCCTGTATTTTATGTGATGGGTTAGTTTCATCTGGATTAATAGACAGGTATATCTGG
>JAGKQL010000046.1:7718823-7778402 GCA_018398635.1 Cyprinodon brontotheroides | reverse complement strand
ATATATATATATATATATATATATATATAAAAAGGGAACAAATTGAGAAAATGACAAATTTAAAAGTTTTTTTTAAATGTATATATTAGTTTTTGAAAGTTTCATTTCTGGATTGCATTTCTTTTTAAATTTCCATTTTACAAATTGGATTATTTGTTTGGAACAAATAATAGAACAAAATTCACTCCATAGTTTAGAACATATGATGAAGGCAGCACCTAGAACACCTACTTTTCTTACATTTAAAGATTAGAAATAAGGAAAGAGCTTTTCATGCAGGTTTTTACAAACATCTGAACACCTTTAAAACTAAAACTCCAAAACTAAGTTATCAGACTGAAAATTACTTCCAAAACACCGTTTTTAGAAGTAAACTAGATTCTTTAATGTCCGTCCCAATATTTACTTAATCTTTATTTATATTTCTAATTAGTAAATAGAAGCTTATAAATATATTATTCTAAGAAAGAATACATCTACAGTCTATTCAGTCTGGTCAATAAATCAAATTTCAACCTGGAGAGAATCACAGAGAAAAAAAGGAATTATAAAGATTTTATTGACATGAATGAAATAAGTTCTTTGACGCTCAGACCCCGGCAGAATACATGATGCTGCAAATTGACAAGACCTTGGGGGAATAACTTTGGAAGAGGATTAAAGTCGTCTTCCCCCTGAGGGAAGGCTGAGGATGAGGGTGTCTAAGAGTTCAGCTGATAAAGAGTCTTCCAGGTTGAATTTTCAATTAAGCTTCATCCCTGAGAAAAGGATTAAACTGCTGCTCTGAGAGTTCTGTCTGATTTGTTTTTGATGCAGAGTAGAGTGTAAAGAACGGTATAATCCTCTGATGCTAAAGGAAGGAGCTAGTAATGGTTTTTGCATGGAGTTGTGGTTTGGAAGTTTTTGAAAATCAAGAGTGAAGATTTACAGAAACCAGAAGCAAAACCCTCAGTCTGAGAACAGAGAAGAGAAGCAAATAAAGAAAAAAATGTTATTTATTACCTTTTACCCAGAACTCTTCCTGCATCATATTGAATAAGCTAAAACTTTTTTTATCTAAATTTACCAGACTTTCTGATATCCTTTAAGTAACACCTTTATGGTTCTTTTTTCCTAAATAAGGCTTATCTAATTTGTAAAGCAAAAAGCCTTAGAAGGATGGTTAATATAAAATGAGATTTTTATAGATTTAGCATATCTTTTAGTGTAATCATAATTCAGTAAAAAATATTCTGTTCCAGTTATGAGTAAAGCTAAATATTACTGCCTGCAGTGGTTAAACAAAATGTACTGAGACCATAAAGACTTTCATCTGTGCTTTCAGTCTCTCATCTTTACAACATCCATAAAAATTAGGACACACGCCTCAGTAGATGGCCCTGCTTTGTTAGTTTGTCACCCAGAGCATGTTAGAGGAGTTTCCTTTTATATAACCAAATGTAATCCAGAGGTTCCTTCTAAATCTTCTATAATGCCTACAGCACAGAAACAAAGTGAGATGTTTCCTTCAAGTTTCTACAGTAGCTCTTCTTTGCCTACGATATTTTAGTTGCCATTAAAGATAAATTCATGTCATATTCTTTTAAAGGAAAAGTCCGGTCAGAATACATACTTCTCAAAGTACTTTAACTATGAAGTTATTACATACTGTTCACTAAATGATAAGTGTTTTTAATTAAGAATAATTTCATTTGAATGTGCTTTACCGGAGACATCCATGTTTGTCAAAGAATGCTACTGCCACCAACTGGTTTGTGACGTCACAGTGCGGTATCAGCTGTTGATCAAGTCCTAGTGCTGTATTTGGTGTTTGTCACAATGCGCTATTATCCCTGATGGTGAGGACCAGTGCACTATGAGAAGCAGAGAGTAAGTCAGAAGTTTGAATACAAACCCTCCCTCTTTAAGTTGGCACTCCAACAACAAACCCGTGGAGAATCATGAATCGGAAAGGTGAAATAACAAATATTTTTTTCACTTTTAACCGATGTATTGCATCATCCAACTGCCATGCACCTGGACATTGTCAGTTCATAGAGCTCACAAATTTCAATGGTGAAGTCCTCTGGAAATCTTCAATAATTGTTGTTGAATGCAGATGTGTCTAGTAATTCCCATTGATTTTGCTTGTAAAGCGGGGAGAATGGCGCTAGGCTTACCGCACCGTGACGTCACTGCTGGAAGATGGCAGGAGGGAGGTGTTACTATATTTGTGCAAAAATGGCCGCTCCCAGACTCAGTGATCGCAATGATTTTGTTTTTATTTTTTTTTACTGATTAACGCTAAATTCGTTCGTAAACGTTTTAGTTATAAATAATGATCCATTGGTTTTTCTTTGCTGACCGGACTTTTCCTTTAATAAAGAACATCTAAAATGTGACAGGTACGTAAGAAAAAAACTGTCGGCTTGCAAGAGAAAACATTTCTTTGGAATGTCTCGATGCAAGACCTTTATCAGGCCTGATGAGTTGAATCTAAACAAATGAAAATATTGTATTTCAAAAATATATAATTGGGGAAAAAAAGTATAGAAAACGAGCAAAATTACTTTGAAAACATTTTCTTTTGTTAAGAATTTTATTTCTGGATTGAAGTTTTTTTCAATCTCCATTTAAAAACATGTTCCTTTCTTTAAAAATAATGGAATGGAAGAAAAATTTATTCCGTACTAAAACCCTCTCCACTTGGTTTGCAAATATTGTACATTTATAATAACAAAAATATAACTGTACTTTTAAGCAATAACCTTAGTGTTTTTATAGTGTTTTTGTTTGCATTTATAATGCTTAGCAATGCTTATTATATCACACAAAAAGGATAAATATCTAGCCTGATGTAGTCCGACTCAATTTAGGCAGAATATGAGTCTGGATACTGCTCCATGCATAGAGCTGTGATTATGGGGCTGTTTTTGAACTAATCCAAATCAGAAAAATGCATCTGCACTCAAATTGATAGACCTACAACCAATAAGCAGCAACGGAGTGCGTGATCGTTATGTTAAGCGAGTGCATAGTTGTTGTCCATTAAAAATCAAAGCCGCAGTTTCACGCCTATGGGCCGTAAGAAGATGAGGCTTGATCGCTAATCTCTGTTCCTCTTTAAAATTAATTTGCTGTCGCATATCTTCTGGTACCGCGACCCAGTCGAAGCAGAATCTCACTCACCTCAACCGCAGCCATTATTGTTGCTCACCCGCCGCATTTTCTGCCCAGCCGGGTTGATTACGTACATTGTTTGTCAGTCGTCCGATCATTGTATAAAAGCCCGCCTGACAATTTGATTGATCGCCTGACAGTGGGGTTTTAATACTCGCTAAGCATTATGGAGTATAGAGCTGTGACTGAACTTCCACAATCTCAAACTTCTTTGTGGGCGGGACTCTCAAGTTCGGAATGGCACCCAGGCTTAATAAATATCATCTTTATAGGTTGTAATTGCTGTTGTAAATAGAGTCAAATTTTTATTGATTTATTTTATCCACAATTCACATCATCTCATGGCACTTTAGATGGAAATCCGATCATAGAGTCAGATTATTTGAAAGTTTTCTACCAAAGGGAACCCAGCTGATTGCATCCAGCCAATGGCTGTGCAGGATGAACAAGCATAGAGTGACAGTGAAGAGGAAAAACTCCGTTTTAATAGGAAGAAATCTCCAAGAGAATCGGGCTCATTGTGAGGAGCCGTTTGTTGAAGCTGACTGGGGTTCAAGCAATGTTGTTTTCATCAAGGATTAGGATGACAAAATCATTTTGTTGACGCTCCTTTTTTCATGATTATAATGAGCTCATGATGAGCTAAACGTGGATCTTTGATGACTAAAAAATGACTAGTCGTATGTTTGAGTTTTAGTCAATGGATAAGACTAAATAACAAATAGCGGGTCGTTGGTCAGATGTTTAAACTGCATCATCGTGCTGTAATCAGCTAAGCAGTATCAGCCATGCAGCTGTGTCTTCATTGACCCTGCCGCCCACCAGGTGCACAGCACTACGCATGCAGCAGGAGCACAGATGGATCATGGTAGCAGCTGCGGCAGGGTCTGAGAAAATAACCCAATGTACCTCTCCACTCTGACAAACTGCTCTGATCTTCCAGCTGTGCTTGTGCAGAAATGCGTCTTTGCACACGGAGCTCCGAATCCGCGCTTCACGCTCTATACTGATGGTTTGCTCTCAGCAGTATGGCTCTTCCTGCTCTCGCTACTTAATAAACTATGTGGCTGATCATCCTCCGCCAAGCGTAAATAAAACATTTGTCTAACTATCAAGATATTAGTTCTTCCAGCTCACAAGAGGTGATGCTAAACCTTCTTTAATTTCTACCAAAAGGAATCCGTAAATTATATCCAAATAAAATATTTCATTGTATTCTGTTTTTTTTTGGATAAAGAGCCAAATGGAAAGGTACATAGATCTTTGAGTATTTCTCTCTCATTATTGTTCATGTTTCTATTTATTTAAATCATGATATAAATCTGTCCTTGTAATGTCATTAAATCATTTTCTTCTTTTTAATACGTAATACATTTTAGTTAATATATTCATTCAATTTAGGTCTGGATTGCCATGGCATTACACGGCAATTATGTAGGTTTTGTCTGTATTTATTTTATTATATCAAAACCGTGTGAATTTAAATTTGCTTTGACCCCTAAGCAGCAGGTAACTGAGTGGTATGATTTCGCCCGCCGACATCAATGGTACCGGTGACAGCGTCCACAAGTCCGTCGGTGTCCGCAAGTCACCAGCTGGCCGCCGTTCAATCGTTGTCCGCTGAGTAGCGGCGTTGAGTCTGGATCTCAGTTTAGAATGGTAGTTTGGGAGTGTATAGATTTCCTACTAGCACTCTATGCCAGCCACCTATTCTAATGGACCGCCGCAATTTGTTAAACCGAAGAAAGTGCGCGCATTCAGCGCCTGTTCTGCCGATAATGCAAGCGTGAAGAAGAAATGTGCTGTGTTTACCTGTGCAAAAGAAAGAAACAACGAAAAGAAAATGTGTCTGGAGGACTTCTAGTGTTGGAGGAAGAGCATGAGTTCTTGCCGCAGCTGAACTTGCGCTGGTTTGGTCTGGCGGCTTCCGTAGCTGCGTGAGCGCGCATGGGGGCGCCATTAGGAAATCCTATCCACTAGGTGAGAAGGTCTCTAAAACATTCTAAATGGCTTCGTTCGAGTAAATTCTGATGCTACCCACTCAGGACACTTTGGATACATTGGAAACGAAAGCAGTCTCAGAGGAATATTGACACTCTGGTTTTGTGGACTTTGTGGACCTTTCTGTCTCGGGGCCATAGACCTCCATTATTTGCAATGTCAGTCTGACAGTTAAGGTAGCCTCCCAGGATTCCATAGATGCATTTGAGATCCTCAAAATAGTACTCCAGAGTTTTGTTCAGCATGGGGGTGCAGGGAGGCCCAATGAAGGCTAATCACCTTTTGGGTGTACTATTCCCTTTAAATTTGCCCTAAGCAAATTTGCCCCAAGCAAACTGGATTCCTAGCAGCAGAGGGGAAGTGAATTTTCAGAAATAAAGTCAAAACTGCCAAAGTAGAAAGAAGAATGCTTTTGTTATTTGCTTTTTTGCATGTAGTAATGAAGATTTTATTGATCTGTGTCTAATGCATAATTAATAGTAGATCAGGAAGTGTTTTGCTTTGGGATTGAAGCCTTGTATGTCTAAACCCATTCCTTTATTGGACATTTTGTTAGCTTGTCTGTCTACTATTTTAAAAATTATATTATGTGTTAAACTAGATCTGCTATTTTCACAGCTTTTGTGAGACACTTTTTTGTAAAGAAGTGGATTGATTAATAAAAAAGTTTATTTGAATTCTATAAATCAAAGTTTTCTGCCTAACAGCAATGATGAACTGCACAGCAGCATTCTATACCCAGCTATTGTAATATCTAGGCTAAAGCTGTTAGTCTGGTAAAGTCTTGTTGTTGAAATTGTAAAGGTTCCATTTTTTGCAACATTAAACTGACTAAAACTAGACTAAAACCTTTTTAAGTTTTAGTTGACTAAAACCGACTAAAACTATCACATATTGTAATGACTAAACTGTTACTAAGACTAATAATAGTTTTCGTCCTGAAGACTAAGATTAAATCTAAGATGGCTGTCAAAAACAACACTGGGTTCAAGGAGTGCTCTGATCAAACCACCCAACCATACCTCTTCATGCAGCAAGTTTAAATGTAATATTTGCAGTTTGTCCTGCATCTGCTGTGCTAAAGTTGTCTCCTACTTCACTGGGAAAAGTCGGAAGATTAAAACTAGTTTGGTCTGCAAAGGGTTTACTTGGATTTAAAACAAAGTCTACCTTTTTTTCTGCCATGTGTTATATGTTGGGTAGATATTAGTTCCTGTTGTACTGCCATTTTGGTCCCTTCTCCTTTTCACTCCAGTCTCAACCCAATCTTTGTCCTCCTTCAGCCGAAGCCAGAGAACGCCGTGACGGTAGCCGTTTCTTCCCGGGTCTTGTTTCGGACCGAGCGGGAGCAGAGGGTGTTTGAGCAGAAAGGAGTGGAGGAATATCTGAGATACCAAATCGAGCACGAGAACGAGCCCTTCGCTCCGGGGCCCGCTTTCCCCTTTGTCAAGGTCAGATCTGCAAAGTTGGACACATGTGCATGGATTTAGGCATTTTGATATGTGTTTAGATTCTCTCTCAAACTGACCATTTTTTTCAACTCCCATCAGGCTCTGGAGACAGTAAACGCTCGTCTGAGGGACCTCTACCCCCAGAGCGAAGAGCTGTTTGACATTGTATTGGTGACGTACAACCACGCCCATGTTGGGATCCGGCTCATCAACACCATCAATCACCACAGTAAGTTCTGCAAAGATGGAGATGGAGATCCGTAACCGTTTCTTGGGTTGACAAAACGCTTCAGTACAATGACAACAACCATCACAGCACCTTTTAATCTATTGTTTTCCACCTAACGTCTTCCTTGTTAATAGTGTGTAACAGAAACTGGTTTTCCTTAGATAGAAACTTTGAGTCATTTTGATTGTATGATCTGTTGAATTTTAAATTGCCTTGAGATGACATGTGTTGTGAATTGGCGCTAACATCTAACCTGACTCCGCCAGATGGATTTGCGAAAATACTGGTTAGCTGATTGGCCTATGTTGGTGATAGACGGGCCAAATAAACCAATCAGATCAACGAAGCATACTAACAGAGCGACGACGAAGAGGAGCCAATTGATAGATCAAACTCTTCCCGAAACCAGTCGGGAAAAGAGCAAAAACATCTTTTCCTCTGAGAAAAGCCTCCAGAGCAGTGTTTTGCTCTTCTTTCAGTGAAGAAATACTCTGTAATTCCAATAAAACTTGCTCGATAGCCACGCTAACGCTAGTTTCATCGGCTGAAGACGCCATATTTCGCTAGACTGAACTGTCGCTTCTCGTTCGTCACCACTAACCATACTCAAAGCCAGCGCTGATTGGGCGTTGGATTTGGTGACGGCTCGGAAGAATTTTCTTTAGCAGTAGCCAGACTGATCCTGCGAGTGGGGAAACCTTGAAAGCTTCGCGAGATCAGGATGGTCTCTCTAAAACTAATAACATCCACCTCATTTTGGGAAATGATTGCCTATTTTGCATGCCAAATTGGAAAAGCCAATACCTTAGTAATTGTAAGCCCAAATTAAATATGTGATACATTATGTGAATGCAAACCCCTTTAGCTTTCTGAATATATACATAAAAATTGGGTGAGTAAAACACAGCCCAAGCTGCATTAGTTCAAACATGACTCAAAGTTTTTTTGTCATTGTCGAAAATAATAGGTCGTTTTTGAACAGCAGTAATAAAGACATGCTTACTTGTTGTGGCTGCTTTATGTTTACATTTTGACATGCTGCTATATCTGTGTTAATTGTGCTTTGGTGCTTGCTATGTCAATAGAATGAACTTGTTGGTTGAATTGTGGAGAATCTAAGCTTTCCAACACACTGCAACAATGTAAATCTAATTAAGTGATTTTTGTCTTAAAGTAAGTGCATTTTCTTTTAAATTGAGGGGGTAAGTGATACATTTTCCCAATGAAACGAGACAATTTAAACTTGAAATAACAAAAAAGAACTGCATTGTCTTATGTCAAGTGCATATGATCTAATTAACTTATTCTAAGAGTAAAAATACTCATTCCATTGGCAAATCATCCTATTTTTCCGCTCAAATTAAGAGTAAATTCACTTAATTTAATACATTTTGACTTATTTCTAGACTGTTTTACTGTAGCAGTGCATGTCTGGTAAATATTTTACCAGTGTAATTTTCATGCATTCTGTGTTATTAGTTGTAAACACACTAAAACGGGTCGCCAGCGACCCCGGTGGGTTTTGAGAAGATAAACTGAATTGAATTGAGTTGAAAATAAAAAATTTGCAGGAATATGAGGTGCCCACATTTTTAAATGTAAGTAGAAATTGTAAATACATCTAAGATAAGTAACTGTTCCTTGTTAACGAATTAAAAGATACACGTGACATTAGATCTTAATCTGTGAAAATAGGAGCTGCAGTTCCACTTTGCAATGATACAATTAAAAATCACAAATCTACAACTACAATTCACAAATACAAATGTATGAATATGAGTCGCTAATTTAGAAGACATTACAATTTCACAAGTACAAAAAAAAAAATTTACTACAAGATATGATTTGTACTTGAACATTTTTATTTAATACTCAACTTTGTGGTTTCTACTCAGAAAATTCGCACCCATGAAAATGTAATTGGTAATTATAATGTTGAAACATTCTAACCTTGTAACTTTGTATTTTCACAGAAGATCTGATTCCACATGTTGTATATTTGATGTGATAAGTCGACACAAATACAGATCCTATTTATTTATGCTTTTGACTTTCATTTACAAACCATACATCTAAAAATATGTTTCTATTGTAAATGTGAATCCATTTATTGTCCCATAATGGGGGAATTTCACGTCTGCATTTTTTGGTAATATAACTATTGACAGTTATATTACCAAATGCAGGAACCTCCTTGCACATGGAGCCTGTTTTGCTTTAAATATAAAATAATTTAGTCTAACTAATAAGTTATCAAAGCACTAGTTAAGGAATAAATTTCCCATTTTACAGTTTCCTCTGACTTGAGGATAAAAGATTAGCAAAAAAAAGGCTGCTTTTGTCAGTAGGGACCATTGGTCCAAAGCCAGGTGAAGTTTACGGATGTATTTTGGAGAAATGGAGAAACTTGTGAACTCCGTAGAGCGTGTTACGCTGTGAGACACCAGGAAGATAACAGGAAGTGCTGTCACATTGGGAGTTTGGAAAGGGCCACAAAGCAGGTTAGCACACAGGAGGCAATAGATCAGAAATAACAAACACATTCTTTTTGCCAAGAAAGGCTGAAAAGTGGAGGGGCCGAAAGCCAACAAATACAAAAACGAGAGCAGGAAAATAAATCTTCAAAGCAATAAAGCCATCACCTGTAGGAGCAGGATACTGACATAATTAAACAGCAGTTCTGAGCATTTTTAATTAGCTTAAATGTGTGCTAATGGTGTGTAAAGTCACTGACTTTGCAGAAAAGTAAAAACCCCACTTTAACAGCAAGAAATGTCGAGCAGAACCAGACTCAGTGTGAACAGCCATCTGCATCCGCACACAAAGAGCTCTTAGGCAGAAATACTTTCTATGTGCGAGAAAACTAAGACTGTTAGTGGTAATGCTTCTTGCATTAACACTAGAACTACTACGGAGGGGTCAATTTTCCTTTTTACCTAAAAGCCCTACAAGAGGGTCATTTGACCTTTGGACCTCCTGCGGACACTCCTTTTGTTGTGGAAATGTAGCTGTTAGCAGCTCATAGCTGTCACAGAGTCGCTTGAGCCTGTGTGGGGAAGGGAACCCTAAGGCAAGCTTTTAGTATAGTTTTTAGTGGATTTTTCCGGGTCAATTGACCCCTCTCTGGTAGTTCAAGGTAGGCAGAAAAATCCTGGTAGTTCTAGTGTTAATGACACATTGGGTAAATCCCTCACACCCATGCAGTGTCACTCCCAACTCATCACATAAGTGATCCTTGATCAAGTTCCCTGCGTCAGTATCTGACCTTATTAACTGACACAGATGGTTCATGACATGTTATAGCACCAAGCACCATATAGAGCGTTCTGACCAGCTGTATCACTGTGTGTGTGTGTGGAGGCTGCAGCGCCTCAGACTGGAAGAATGTGAGGAGAGTGGTGAGAACAGCAGAGAAGATCATCGGGGCTCCTCTTCACTTCATTAAAGACATTTCATCCCAGCACTGCGTGTCCTGAGCCCGTAACATCATCAATGACCCCTCACACCCCCACCATGGACTGTTCTCCCTGCTGCCCTCTGGGAAGAGGCTCCACAGCATCCGATGCAGGTCCAGCAGATTCTGCAACAGCTTCTTCCCCACCGTTCTCAGGCAGCTGTTAAAAAAATCTCTAAATCATGTCACAGACTCTGCATCACACTGATAACAACAAACTAAAAATACTGCATATTTGCAACATATCTCTTAATGCTCTGAACTTCCAAACCAATGCATTTTTGCACGTCTTTTCTCCAACACTACATTTACATTTACATTTGATCACTGTTGCAATGGAAATGTTCAGAAAGCTGTACAAAACGAAACATTTTGTAAACACTCTGTGTACAGAATGACAATAAAAGTTGTCTAAGTCTACTGTAGGTCTATAGAAGGAACTTCCTAAAATATTTCCATGAGCTGCAAAGTAAAAATGTATCACTAAACCATCCCTTACCCTAACCCGTAAACTTACAGAAACACTAGTATACATGTTATCATAAACTCCTAAAGGCTGATTTATACTCAGAAAACAGGTCGTCTGCGTGTTGCAGTGAACGCAAATGAGCCCCCGTCCCTTCTGCAGACGCTCTGCCATGCACCTCTCCCAAATTGTTGGTCTTCTCTATGCGTATTTCTTGTTTGTCGGCTTTATTTTTGTTTGTATGAACAACATTGCGGAAAACGACTCGTGAAGATGGACCAGTTAGAAGAGCGAGGTGCTGCGAGAACGCTGGGACCCTTTTCCACCTGGATCCCCCACTCTTTTTTGCCCTCATGCCCACTCCATTGTCGGACAAACTTGCCCCACTTCCTCACCGCATCTCTGCGGTGATCGCGAACCCACAGCTAGTTCCTGATTGTCCCTCGGCCAGAATAACATAGAGCAGACCTGGTCACTTCAATATTGGCTGCATAATAAAAATATATGCAACAAGCCCACTGCGACAAACTGCTGCGTGAGGATAACCAGCCGTTAAAGCTCAGAAATAAAATTTGTAACGCGCTAATGTAAAAAGAATCAAATTGTCTCCAGAAAAGTCGAGGGGACTTTGACCACGCACTCAATATGGCCACTACTTGTGCAAATACCTATAGGTAGTTTTCGATTAAGGATTAAGGTTAGGAACAGGCATCTTTAATGCTTGACACCCCATCCCGCATGTTTTTGATGTCTCTGTTTCACTAGTACCTGAATCTAGCGACTGCCCCGCTCTCCTCAGCGGCCATTATGGGCTAAAGACGTCTGTTAATCCCCTCATCTAGTTGGAGTCCGTGTGTGTGGAGGCAGGGGAAGCTTCCATAAAACATGCAGGACAGTGGGAGACCTTGTTTAGTTACATTTAGACCTTAGGGTCAATCTGGACTTTACTAATGGGGTATGCAAAGAAATTGTGCTACATTCTTGTTAATCATTAGCCTGACGTAGTCGACTCAATTCTGCCGGTCAGAATATGAGGTCTGATACTTATCCCATAAGAGGCTGTGTGATTAGTGAAGTGTTTGAGCGAATCCAGGAAAAAATGCCTCTTGCACTCCAATTGGATAGACCACCACAACCAATAAGAGCAACGGAGTGCGTGGACGTGATGTTGTTTTATCGCATAGTTGTTTTCCAAACAAAGTACCAAAGCGTCACATGAGCCTTCACGCCTCTCGTTAAGAAGATGAGCCTTGATCGCGTTTCTCTGTTCCTCTTTTAAAATTAATTTAATTAATTTTACAGAAACGGACCTAATAGCAGAATCTATACACCTCAGCTCTCCAGCGGCAGCGCCATTTTGTTGTTTGTCACCCAAAGCGCTTTGTATTCACATAGTTGATTACGTTACTGTTGATCATCTGTCCATCAGTATCGACAAGTATGTGTGTTTTCCCCTGACAATTTGATTGGATAAGCTGTGTTTTGTGAAGCGTCATACTGTAGCCTATTATGGAGCAATGCCAGACCCGAACTTCCCAACCTCAAACCTAGGGCAGGGACTAAGTTTGAATGGCACCCAGGCTAGTTAATCATCCCCTCAATCAATCCACATTTGTCTGGATTCTTGTTCCTTATCTCTTGGTCCCTATCTGATGACAAGGCAAGGGTCAGAATAAAGAAGGGTAATCTGGAGCTTTACTTTTGGCTCAGCTCTGTTTTTGGCCGTTACATAATATAACAAAGGCCACACTATGACAGACCAGGCACATCTGATATTTTCTCCTGGTATATTTGAGCTGTGCATATTGAGAGGATTAAGGATTCTGGGCTAAAGTTGATGCAAGTGGAGTGTATGAACAGCTGAGTGACTGGATCCTTCCCAGGGAAAATCTCAGACCCTCTGGTGACATTCTCCACACAGACCGCTTCCTGTTCATCTCCTCTAATGTTTTCAGATCCGCAGACCTTCAGGCTGGGCTGACTTTAGGATTATCTCCCTTGGGATGAACAGATAATCCAAGAGCCCCCTACAAAAAAATAACAGAAACAAGCAATCTCACCAAAAAGCAAAGCAAAAACTTTCAGCTGCATTTTTGTTTGAAGTCGTTGGTGGCTCTGTTTGTGATAGACCGCATGCATCCAAACAGTCTCCTGACCTTTGACCTTCCCTCTGATTTATAGGAAAGAAATAGAGCCACTAATTACAGAAAACAACAGAAGCCATATTTGCTCTATTAATCCTTTAGTAAATGTAATAAGTGTCCGTACTGACAGCATTTAGTGTGTGAAGGAGTTCCTAAATGTAAAATAAAATGCTTTGGGGTCTTTGGACTTGATAAAGCGTTATTTAAGTATAAGGCCATTTAGAATTAACTATCATCAGGAATGTCTGCAGGCTTTCTTTCCCTAATTAAATATGAAACAATATAGAAGCTATCTCAAGAAAAATAAAGCAGTTCCTGTGTAAATAGTTCCTGTGAGAGATGAACATAAAAATCTAAAAGTTGGTCTTTATTTAGGCATCAGCGCGTCTCTTCATTCCCGCTGATTTCCTGCTTTGATATGACAACGTTTCAGATCCTCAGAGGCAGAAGATAAATCCAAGATAAAACATATCAAAACATCTAAAAAAAGGAAACAAACTATAAGTGAATAGGTCCTACCAGCGACCCCTTTAATTTACTTTTATCTTTGTATTTTCCTTTTTAGTCTTGTATATTTATTTAATATTATAATTATTATGACCCACTTCTAAAAAAAGCGTTATATTTTCTCCACAGCAGCAGATGTTCCTTTAGGTGTTATCTCCTAAATAATCTGAGGTACCAGTTATCTGAATCATATATGGATCTCTCTTTCTTTTTAATCTTCTGTTTTGTTTAGCCTCATTTAATCAGAGATGGGAAGTAACGAAATTACAAATACTTCGTTACTGTACTCAAGTAGATTTTTCTGATAGTTTTACTTTACTACTTATTTTTAATGGTCGACTTTTTTTAATACTTCTTACTCCTTACATTTTTACACAAATATCTGTACTTTCTACTCCTTACTTTTTAAAAATTGGCTCGTTACTTTGGTTTTGAATCATTTCAATGGAGTTACTGTTATTATTTTTTTCCGTCATCAATACCAAATTCAATCTAATTGGATGGGAATCTACGTTGCATTTGGCGCACCACTACAAGATGGAATCGACAGATTCTGGCGGTATTCATTAGCGGTAAATCATTGCAGCTTGGTATGCGGTGGCGTTAGCATAGTAGTATGGACGACGAGATGATTGAAAATGAACACAACGGAGATCTAGTCCTATTGGCAGACATCCATTTAAAATGTAGGCAGCGGCATGAAAAAGTGGTTTCTACTTTTACTTTTATACTTTAAGTAAATTTACAAGCCTGTACTTTGTTAGTTTTACTTGAGTAAAGAAGTTTAATCAGTACTTCCACTTTTACCAGAGTATTTTTAACACAAGTATCTGTACTTTTACTCAAGTACGGAAAGTGAGTACTTTGCCATCTCTGCATTTAATGCATGGAGGCACCAAAACCTGCTTTTAAGAAAACATCACAGCAGGATTAAGGTCTTATTTACTATTAGATTCAATTAAAATGAAATATGTTTATTGTTGGCAGATTTTATAGAGTCTGCATCATTTTTTTTTTTTTTTAAACTGCTTTATTGAGACCCGGCCTACATTTAAATTTCATTGAAATGTCATGGAAATTCATGTAATTATATTTCATGTAAACTGTTGTGGTAAAAAAAAAGCAAAAACAGCATACGCCTTAAGGTGTTTTAAATTGAGATTAAAAACATATTTCTGTATAGAGGCCTTCAATTGAGCTACACTGCTAAAGCGATCTAGAAATAAGCTAAAATTTCTTAAAATACTGTAAGTCAATTTCCCCTTAAATTAGGTAGTAGTAGGTAAATAAAATTATTTGCCAATCAAGATAGCATTTTTATTCTTAGTATAAGATAATTAGATATAATGTACTTGAAATGAAACAATGAAATTGTTTTTTCTTATTTTAAATGTGAATTGTCTTGTTCTGTTGGAAAATTATTTCACTTACCTCCTTAATTTAAGAAAAAAAGGACTTATTTAGATTTAATTTTTTTGCAGTTTATTAAACATTATTAGTTAAGCCTTCAGTCCAACTTTCCTTTGTTTTTATCAATTATTTTATCTTTTTTTCATAATATTTTATTAATTCCCTTTAAATATGTGTTTATGCCACTAGAATGTGCTTTTCCTTTTCTCATGTATAGCAACTTGAATTATCTTGCTATTGAAATGTGTTCTATAAATATACTGTAGGACATTATTCTGAGGTCCAAAATGGTCCCCTGGTCCACCTTTGGATACACCTGATTTAGATCAAAGCATATCTAAATCTGCAAAGGAGGTTAACTTTTGTTGGTTTATCTGTTTTCAAAATAACAAAAAATGTTAGGGAAAGATTTAGCTGAAATTTTCTGAGATGGTGCATTTTGTGATCAAATGGTCACATTTTAGTGATGATCCAGACCAGATCCCCTTATGGATCCAGGAAATATTTGAAAGATTCTGTGAATACAGACACTTACTTTGTATGTAGTGCTTTTCTAGTTACGTTTGCAATGTCCAGTTAAAGTCCAGACATAAATCGTATTCAAGATCTTTACTGATGCCCTGCATCTTCAGCTCAGTGGGGATAAATGCGCCGTTATTCTTAAAGTACTCAGTGAAACCTCCAACCCCTGTAACCTTTTTCTGCACTATCTAATATATCCTGGGTTTCAGGTTAATTCTTTAACCTTCAGCTCTTTATTCAGTAATTTCCTTCAACAATATTCTCAAACATTAATCCTGACCTTTGCAGCTCTGCTCTCATAAATATCATCTCGTTCCACCTGGGAAAGCAGATCTGATCCGTAATCAAGGATCTAATTACCTTCTATCAGTGTTCTGTCCTCCTCCACAAGCCGTATGTGCTCTGCTCTATCAATCTCAGTTAAGAGCTCCTGCAGCAACAAAAAGTGCATAATGAAACTTTCCCTCTTGTCTTAAACCTCTCATCTATTGCAAGTTTATGCTTTAAACTTCTAGGACTCCTTAAATATTTGTGGAAAATCTCAAGCGCCTATTATTACTGAGTCATAGCCTGCATTTAATGCTAGTAATCTATAACTGCACTTTTAAAGCAGTGCTAAGGAATTTTAAGTTTTGGTCGATTTTGGTTCTGTCCAGTGGACAAAAGCTGTATTGTTTGCCTGAGGGTGCTGAAAAACATTTACCTTTAGGATCAACGTTGTAAAGACCATAGCGCTGTAAATTCCTTATCTTCTGCCTGCAGTTGCATTAAACAATATATCTGTTTCTGGGGGCTGTATGAAAGATGAATAGTGATGAGGTAATTAATCTAATGGTGTAACAATCTCATGATATTCAAAATAACAACCATTTAATTTTGGTTTTGTCCTGTATTCCTGCACCTCCCCACAAGCAACTTATGTGCTGACAAGTTTAGAGCCTTGAAACAGATAAATATTATAATCAAAGCAGGAAATAACCCTGCAAAATGTGCAAAATTGGTCTCTAAGGGAAAGTTAGACTGTGTCCGAACATCTTCCCTTTAGATCATTACCATTTAGATCATTTTAGATCAGTGCCCGAATATCTAGTGGATGAAAAAGTAGTGGACTTGAAATTTCCCATAATACGCCCTGAAAAGTAGTGATTATCAATGGTCACTAGATGAGCAGATATAACCCAGAATGCTTTGCTTCAACTCTCCTCACAAAGCATCATGGGATTTGCTATGGTGGTGACTGTCACTACCCGATCCGTCCCCGAAGCACGATCCGTTTTGCGCATGCGCCATTGGCTGATTTGCGCATCCAGATAGACACCTGGGTCACCCTTTTTATTTTGTTAAAAAGACCCAAGTGACGTAAGCAAACTAAAATATAATGTGTTAAAGGTTAATAATGTATTTCCTGAGAAATTAAATGGCTGAAAATCCTTTCTGTTTTATCACTCGTCTCTGGGCTCCTACGCTACTTCCAGGAGCTAACTTCTTCATCTTTGGATTTAAACATAAATCAATTTTTTTTTAGTTTTATGTTTTCCTTTCGTGTTAACATTATGGTATATAGTGCATAATCCGAAAAAAAAAAAAGAAACAACTAAAATGCAGATGAACATGGTTTAATCATATACTGCCGGTCTGGTCTGAGTATGTCCGATGATGACGTTAAAGAAGAAGTTTAAAGAAGAAAACGTAAAAAGCATCAAAATTGTCTCACAAAAGTCATAAAACATTTTTTAAAGATGTTTATTAGCATTCTCTAGTTAGTTAAGGATAGGAAATAAGTAATTTTAGTACCATAATTACATTATTTATGGACATACGGATGTATATCTGTTCTTGCATGAGCAGGACGGATCATGCTTCCGGGACGGATCAAATAACAAAGATGGGGCGCGAACCGTGTGCGAGGAGGCAGAGTCAGATGACCAACGGGGTGCAAAAAGTAGAGATCATCTGTCCAAATGGCCAGTTAACTCAGCTCACTATAAAGTCAACTACATAGTCCCCGCTCTATATAGTGATTGTGTGACGAACAGAAAAGGGGGAAGTGACGTGTGTTTTAAAGCATGCTGGTGATGATTCTCAGTCATCCAGGTCTTTGTCATCCCAGAAAAGTTAAAAAAGAAAATCCAAGTGGTACAGACCCCCTCGGTCTATGACAGAGGTGTCATTCAACTTGTTGTAAGTCGACATATAATCACACTACTTAAATATTTTATGAAGGTCACTAAGTGTTCGTTTAATGTAACTTGGTCTGTTAGCTGCTGATTTAAGGAATGTGGACATTTAGCACCATAATGGATTGAAATGAAAGACACTGTTGCCCTCTGTTGGTTTTGTTCCTAGACTTATTCATCGAGAGGTTTTGTATGACTGGAGGAAGCAGTCCGATTGGTTACCTGAAGGCCTGGCAGACCAACCTCTACCTGTCTGCAGACGCTGAGAAGGTCAGGGAGGCGCTGGCTGAAGGTGAGCACCTTCTGATATGTTATAAGGACCTGTTTGGTCTACCATGTTTATAGGGAACATGTGGAACATTTACAGGCATAAAAGAAGCTAAAGAAGGATAATTCAAATTTATAGCTTTTTTCTAATGACATTATGGGAAATCTTTGTATGGGGTGATATTTTTTTTACTTTACTGTCGCAAGAAAAGAATGTGTTTTATAAAACGAAATTTGAAAAAGATGCTGTAGCAGCTCCCCAGCACTTGAATTAATTTGCGCGGTCTCGACGGGTGATTTCCAAGGTTTGTTTATTTTTCTTTATGTGGACCATCAGTCATCTCAATCATCTTGCATTACCTCACTCACCGTAATCACCGTGAAAACTAAACAGATATACAAATATTAGAATATAAACATTAACTTACAACACACGCTTTCACCGGGGAACGCTAAGTGTTGATAGTGCCAAGCACATATGACAGTTTGTTGAAGTCATTCATTGATACAATGATTTGCCAGCTTTTATAAGGCCTACCCTCATTTATCTACGGCAGTCCGTGAGGCACACAACAAAAAATAAATAAACAACAAAACTTTACAAAGTGCAAATACAATTAAATAAACCACCATTGCTAATCAAAACAGACAAATATTAAACAATCTGCAACATCCTTTAAATAATTTGCAATAAATAGTCTACAAAAGTGAATAATTTAGGCAGACTTAATTTAAATGGTTTACTATCCATTACAGAGATGCAATGTAGAAATGATCCTTTGAAAAACTTCCTAATTTAAAAAAGGTTTTGATGGGACCTTTGTAATTTTCTCTCCTTTGATTTTTCTGAATTATTTTCTTTTAGATTTTTTTTTTTTTTACAGATTTTTATAGTTATTTTTTTTTACTTCTCTTTCAGATTTAGTTTAACAAAAACAATTACTTCCACATTGTTTTACAGAATGATCACCTTCAATTCAAAGCCCAATAAAATGTTGTTGCTAACATCCAGCAAAGCAATAGAAATGCATCTTTGCTCCTCACTCTAGAAGAAAAACTGTCCCAAGGAGTAAGAAATAAAATAAAAGAATAAGAAATAAAATAAAACAGTAAAATATGAAACCTGAAAAAAATTCAAAAACAAAATCTCAGAAAGCAGCAAAGGTATTCTTAAGACCTTTTTTATCATTACATTTTTTTCAAAGTTTCATTTATAGATTGCATTTATTTCTCTTGAATATTTTAATTTAACAAAAGGGTTTTGCTTTTGTTGTTTTTTCTTCTTTTGTTGTTTTTTTATTTCTCTTTACAAAACATGTTCTATGCTTGCAACAATAATGGAACAGAATTCACTCCGTAGTGCTACAGGGCGACTCTGTGGGAAGCACTGCTAAAACCAACATAGGTTAACACTACTAAACCTAAATATAATCCAGAAGCCAAAAAGAGAACGTCTCATCATGGGGACCAGTCGGTGCTCCCCAAAAGTGTCTATGTAAGTCCCCAAAATGCAGCATATTCCAGGGAAGTTGTTCCCTCAGGATGAGAAAAACATGGCCACACATAAAGACACAACATAGAGCCAAGCAGAGGTGTGTTTGAAATTCTCCTAGAAAGCTTTTGCTTAGCTTTAAAACCTTTTTTTAATATGTCTGCAAAACTGAAGTTTTAAAGGAGTCTTTTTAAATCCATCCGTGTTAATTTAATCCATTGTGAATTGTTCTTTTCCCACAGAAAATAATTAATTAATATTAATATGAAGTAGAAGGGAAAGTGCTTTTTTACTGTTTTGGGTTCACAGCATGTGTCCATTTCCATCTACTGAAGTAAACACTGAACTATGCAGAAACACCGCCCACATGCTCCAGACCCCAGCATCAAGCCTCGAGAACTTTTTGATGCAAATTCATTATAAATTATTATCTGTTCTGGTTAAAATAAAAAACACATTGTTCATATCCTGTGAAAAGCCTCATGGTTAAACCCTTCATGGCAGATTTAGGTTAAAGCAGTCATTCACATTTTCCAAACTTTTTCTCGTCATTGGACGGGATGTTGATGTTTCAGAATAGACCTGCCAAAGTTTCCACTTGAATAGAATACGTAATCTTTTGGGGGAGCAAATAGTAAAATTAAAGGTGGAAAAAAAAAACAAATAAACCTGTTTAGTATCACAGATTACTTTTTTCTACCTTGAACTAAAATGAAAGCCTGGCCTATAATGTGTCATGTCTTTCCGTATGTGTTCAGGCATCGCTGCTGCAACGATGTTCTTTACAGACAAGATCACAGAGGTGTCCGAGTCTCAGCTCAGAGTGGCATTTGATGGGGATGCCGTCCTGTTCTCTGACGAGTCTGAGCGCATTTTTAAAACCCACGGACTGGACAAGTTCTTCGAACATGAGAGGGAAAACGAGGACATACTCCTGGATCACGTTTGTATAATTTTGTCTACATTCTCCTTCTGTGATACATCAAATAAGCCTTTAAAGCCTATAAAAGACAAATCGCTGATATTTCAACGCTTGGCCAATTAATATAATATATCTATAAGGTGGCCGAGAGGTGCAAAAACGCAATAAATACATAAATGCGCAGGGAATACAAAAAGCATTGCAAACAGAGAAAAAGGGCTAGCAAACATGAACGTCAGACTAGCCAAAAAAAGAAACAAACACACAAAACACAATTAAAAATGGGAAAAAAATATAAGCTTTCAGAAATAAGTAGAAATTTCTTAAGTGTATTTACCCTTAATTTGAGTAGGTAAATGAGATGAGATTTTTACTCTTAAGATGAGATAATTAGATAATATGCACTTGTAATAAGACAATGCAATTGTGTTTTCTTATTTTAGGTGTAAATTGCCTTGTTCTATTGGCAAAATGTGTCTTTTACCTCATCAATCCAAGCGCAAATGCAGTTATTTTAAGAAAAAATGACTTATCTGGATTTCCATTTTTTCCAGTGTGATTACTCGCATTCATCCACCTACGACACAGCCAATCAGCTTTGAACCACGCCTCCACAAAAACCAATCGGCATCTAAAGTTCATCTTAAAAGGCCTGGGAGTCTGCTCCTGCGTTGGATGCACTGTGTGACTTCATTCAGATGACACTGTTTCAACCCACCTTCAGCCCCTCCTCCACCATTGTAGCTAAAGCTTCATCAGTGTCATTCCTCCTGGACTCTTACTGTCTCATCTTAACCGGTCCGGCAGAAAACCACCATGTTGAGCTTGGTTCTACCAGAGGTTCCTTCCCAACGGAGTTTTTCCTCTCCACTGTGTCGCTTCATGCTTGCTCATCATGGACAGGTTCTCTCAGCCTGTGTTATCCAACTGGACTTCCATCTTCCAGGTCAATGAGTGAAGCTCTAGTATCAGCTCACGCAGTCCACTGGATCTCCCATAAAGCTCAGCAGACCGCCTCTCTAACCATCTATCTCCACTCCACCACCAGTTTCAGACCTGGGCAGCCCTGTTCTTTACTCCTGTTCATGCATATCTATCAAAATTAAGCTTTGTTTCCCGCAGAGGTCTGAGCGCCAAAGAACGAGTAATTATATCAGTAAATTTCTTCTAATTGTCTTTTCCCTCCGTGTGTTTTTAGGGGATTGAAATGTTTTCGTAAATGATGCCACCACACAAAACATATGCAAAGGAATAAATCTGCAAGTACCAAAAACTTCTGCAGGTCAAGTAAAAACACTAACAAAATCAGATCTTCAGAGGGATTGTGTATCTTTTGTACAGCAGAGAGTAACTTTAAAGATGCTAAGTGATTTGCATTCACCACATGCAAAACGACTTTCCAAATCTAAAACCCAAATGCGACTTTTTTTTTTCACTTCTGAAAGTCAGGTGGAAAATCACTTGCAATTAGCTCATTTTAACAGGCAGAATCAAACTGGCTTGAACGTCCTAAAGTTTGTGGATCAATCTTTGTAGATCACATGCAGCAGGCACATATGTTGCATGCACAACATAATCTTTGTACATGCAAATTACACGCTGCATTTTTCTTTTGCGTGTGCTTCTTGTTTTAGTGTATCGATTTATTTGTCGTGTATATACCTCTTATATTTCATATATACATATATTTGCAGGGTGTTTGCACCTCTCAGCCATGTACAAGATAATTGCTCAACGATGAGGGCAACTATCCAGCCAATCAGAATCAAGTATACACCTAGAGCATTGTATAAAGTCCCTTAAAGAGAATTTGATGGAAACCTTAATCTTTGAATGCATTATTTAAAGTAAGCAATATACTTAATGCTTTCAGGGAAAACTAAGTTTAATTGACATGTGGTAATTCCATAGATTAGCCATTAGCCAGTGGCTTTGAGCCACATGTTAGAACAAATGAATTATTTTCATGTGATAAAGTTGTCATTTCTTCTCCCGCTCTGCAGGGCCCCCTGAAGGGCTTCCTGGAGGCTCTAGGGAAGCTCCAGAAGAAATTTTATGCCAAAGGCCAACGCCTGGACTGCCCCATCCGCACATACTTGGTCACTGCTCGCAGCGCGGCGAGCTCAGGGATCCGAGCGCTGAAGACGCTCAGGGCCTGGGGGCTAGAGATTGATGAGGCGCTGTTCCTCGCCGGCGCCCCCAAGGGCCCCATGCTGGAGAAGATCAGGCCACACATCTACTTCGACGATCAGATGTTTCACGTGGAGGGAGCGGCAGAGATGGGCACGGTGGCTGCACATGTTCCGTATGGGATCGCACAAAAATACAGCAGGCAGCAGAATTCGAGCACAGGAAAGTAAAGAATAAAAAAAGAGAAAAAGAAAAACTAAGAACTTTAGATGACAGCAGAAAAGAAGGGAGAAGCATCTTCGAGTGGAAGAGAAGTTTAACTTATACTGTTAAATGTTCCTACTTTATACAGGCTGAGGTCAAGGAGAGGTCTGGAACCTGAGCTGACCTGAAAGCCAACATGACTGTCCCCTATAAAGATGAAAGCCTTATATGCTGTTTGCTAGAGGGTTTTAGGAAAGCCTGCCTCTTATAGGACAGCAAGGGTTAATTCACCATTACTCTTTAAAACAAAAGCTTAACTGACTCCAATACACTGAATGTAGATTAACTATAAGCACAAACCAGACGTATTATATACAGGGTAAACCTATGATAGAGATTTAGTAGTTCTGGAAATCATTTTTTAACTAGGATTTCACAGAAATGTAAAGAAAAAAAAGCTGTAAATGGCTTCTTTTGTGTGATTTTTTAAAAGCCATAAAATGCAGATGCTGCTTTAAGGGTAGCAGGGATTGTATGGAGTTCATTTTGATTCATTATTGTTGCAAGCAAAGGGAATGTTTTGCAAATGGAAATTTGAAAACAAACATTTTATCTTCTGAAATAGAAAAGGAGTCAAAAAAGGATTTGAGAGTAACTTTACTCTTTTACTTGTTTCAAATTAATTTAAAATGTTTTATTCTATTTAAAATTGTATTCAAATGTAATTTTTTTGAAAAACCTAAATTTAGTATTTTTAATTTCTGAACTAAAAAATAAAAATTAAGGGAAAAAAAAGTTGAAAATATAATCTGTTAAAAAATATATAAACAAAAAAAAAAAAATTTGAAGAATACATTTAAAAATAATATTATTTGATTATAAAAAAGAATAAAACTCTTGAAAAACAGCAAAGTTACTCTCAGAGCAAGTTTTTAAATTATTCCTGGAGTACATTTTATTTCAATTTACAAAATATTTTGGGCTTTTTTTCTCTCATATTTCCCTTAAAAGATGCTGTTTGCTCGCAACAATGGAGGAATAAAATTCACTCCATAGTTTTAGCCTCCAGACAAACATTACAGCATTTTAAGAGTAATTCATTTGTATTAGCAAATTATTCGGTGTCTTGTAAAAGTAATCCAAGCACCTCAACCTGTTGCACATTTTGTCACATTACAACAAAGTTTGACAAGTATTGTAGCAGAATGAGTTGATAAAATGTCCCAAAGATTGGCTAATCTTGCAGAGAAATGCTTAACCTAGAATCCTAAAATGTACTATGACACATCTGTAACATATAAAGAACCATTAAAGAGTCGATTCTGGAGGAGCTGCAAAGATTTGCTGCAGAATCTGGTAGTCCTATGCTTCACATAACAGCAGATGATGAAATAAAACATAAAAAAGAAACTTTTATAGCTTCCCACAAGCTTAAAAGAAGGAGGCAACAGTAAAAGAAGGGGTTCTGTTTGATAGATCATGTGTAAACTTTCGACTTTGTGTCAAGGAAAAATAACAGCAACCTTTCCTTATGCACCACATGTTGGTGGAAGCATCATGCAGGTGGATGCTCAATCAGTCACGTTAGACGTCCTGTTTGAAGCCATAGGAGCATTTAGGCCGAGAGCGGATTGACCCTTCAAAAGGAAAACAGCTCCAAAGACACAGAAAAAGCCCCAAATTAGATAAAAATATTGGTGTGTTTAAACAGGCTGGTAAAAATAAAAAAAATGTAGAATCTTGAAGGCTTGTTTATAAAAGCTCTCCTAATGTGCCAAGCTTTTGATTGGGCAGAAACATCAGTCTCTCGATGTGCAAAACTGGTGAGGAGAGGAAATACCAACAAACCTGCAAAATTTATATCAGAATAAGTCCAAATTTCCTGAATCAGGTGTATTTACTCTGAATTTCAGTAGGTAAATAACATTTGAATTGAGAAAGCTTCCTGGAGAGGTGGTGAAACGTCTTCAAATCTTGAAAACCAAGTCCAGTGGATATTTTTTGAATTTTCACGGAATGACTATGACCTGTATGACTGAGAACCTTCATCAGAATAAGTAAATAAGATAATCTGCCAATTGAATGAGTACTTAGCACTTAATTAGATCATATGCACTTAAAATAGGAAAATGCAATTATTTTTTCTTATTGTAAATGTAAATAGTCTTGTTCCACTGGCAAAGTGTCTCTTACCTCCTCAATTCAAGACAAAATGCACTTATTTTAAGAAAAAAATGACTTACTTAGATAAAAAATGTTCCCAGTGTATTTACTTAGTAATGCTCAGTACACAACTGTGCCTCAATGTTCATATTTTTATTTTTAACTTACCTTAGAAACGTTTCCCTCTTTAGCTTTTTGTGGCTGTAATGTAAATTGAAGTCTAGCAGCTGTGATTAACAGCTGGAAAGCACTGTAACATGATGTACTGCACTGAAATGAACTTCCAATGGTTTCCTGGTACTATGCAAAAATTATAGATGTAGCTTTAGCCGTACCTGCACTCTATTAACATTATTATGAATGTCCTGATAGATAATTGTATTTGAAATGTTCCTGTATGAGTGCCTTCAGTATTAATGTTTGCACAAGATTTTCCACCAAGATTTAAATTTCTTATGTATTATTTCTAAAAAGGTAAACAGACTAGAATCGCTTTTTTTCTTGTTTTTGTTTTCTAAACCAAGCAGAGGCTGAGGTAGATCTGCAGAAAATATTATTGACAACTATGCTATCGTGGGATGATGTCAGCAATGTTTTTATATAGAGTGAATTTTGATCCATTATTGTTGCAAGCAAAGAGGTTTTGGGAGTAACCTTGCTTTTCTCTTAGATTATTTAAAATTCATTTTATTGCAATTTTATTATTGATTGTTTTCCCCATTATTTCACACATTTTATATTTTTATGCATAAAGTTTTTCAAGCTTTACTTTTAAAATTTTAATTTAGATATGCAATTTTCTTTTGTTTTTTTTATCCTGTAGTTTCAGATTAACAAACTGCCTTCTTTTCAAATTTCTTTTACGGATCCCATTTTTTTGGCTAGGCCTTCTTCCTGTATGTTGCAGGAAAAAGTCCTGGGTTTAATTTCCAGGGTCTTTCTGCATGGAGTTAAAATGCAATTTGTAAATCAAAAATGGAAAAACAGAAATTACTAATCTGTAAGAAAACTAATCATAGAAAAATTTGATAGAATAAAAATTAAAAAAAGAAATCTTTTCTTATTAAAAACACAATCTGAAAAAAAATGTGAAGCTATTCTCAAAACCTTTTTTGATTAAAACATTTTTATTTTATTTTTTTCCCAAGCAGTTCTACTCGCTTAGAACAAAAAGATACCAAATAGTTTGTTTCATTTGCACTCAATCGGGCTCATAGATTTCAAAATGTAAAAATGAAGTTAATATATAGAAGGTTGAAGATGAGTAAATGATAACAGGTGAAAAAGGGCGTTTGTACCACTATATTTAGATAAAGATTTTGCTTTTGCTGTCAGCAGTAAAAGAAAAAGGAAGTTTTATCTAATTATGTTTATGAATAGTGTTTAAATGCACTTTATATATTCAATGATACAAGCAACATATTAAAAAGGTTAAAATAGCAAAATTGTAAAGATTAAATATCAGTAATAAAAGCTGGAAGAGCTGACTGTGGCAGCTCAACCAGCAGCCATCAGACAGAGAGCCTGGAAAGTAGCCACTGACTGGTTAAGCCATATTCAAACAGCTGGATTTAACTATACAGCCTCGTTAACCAAAAATAACGCAAACCAACATAGGCTCAGAATAATTCGATTGAACAGAACGATGCTTTGTACAGAGATTTTAAAATGAATGCTGAATATAGACAGATAAACCATTGACCAGTTTGTATTAGGTTCATTATAGTTATAGTAGAGGATGTTCTTTCTTCAGGTGGATCATTAAAATAAGTGGTCCTCCTAATTGTCAATCATTCTGGTGAAATGTTTATGTAAGACCGTCCTACGTGCTCATCCCCGTTTTCACTGACCGGTGGAGAGTCTGATATAGAGGAAAAATCTTCTTTTGGAAAGTAGCTGGTATGTACGACGGAGTATTAGGGCCAGGCTAGAGATTTATTCATTTCGAGAATAAAGTCGTAAAATTATGAAAGTCGTAACATTACTAGAATAATGTAATCATACAACAACCCTTTTGTTTTGTAGGAGTTGTCATAAATACAACTTTAGGACTTTATTCGCAAAATATTACAACTTTATTCTTGTAATTTGATGATTATTCTCCTTGTGACTTTTTTCTTGTAATGTTATGACTTTATTCTCATAATTTTACGACTTTATTCTCGTAATGTTACGACTTTATTCTCATAATTTATGAATATTGTCATTGTGGCTTTTTTTCTCGTAATATTACAACATTTTTCTCATAATTGTTCGACTTTATTCTCATAATTTTACGACTTTATTCTCATAATTTTAACTACTTTATTGTAGTAATTTTATCACTTTATTCTCGTAATGTTACGACTTTATTCTCGAAATAGAAAAAAAAAATCTCTTGCCTGACCCTTATACACTGTATGAGCGATGTAAACAGCAGCTTTTAACACAGAACATGCACGAGGAGAAATGGGCTTGTGTATGCTCTCACAATTGTCTTATAGGTGTTCCCCCTCAGGAGCAGGTACATGGTTGGGCACGTGCTTTTTTTTTTTTCAAAAGTTTGCAAAAATCCTCCACTATACCTTTAAATCACATGCCAGCTGTTTGGCAATTACATATGTATATGTTCCCTCCCAGTACACTGCATATTTTGGTAATCAATAAGATGCCATGTTCCACCTCATATTTAAAGAAAAACGTGCTACAAAGTTTTACTTTGCTGTTTCACTCATCTATACACAGAATTGTAATTGCACTTGTAAGAATCAGCTTTGCACGTGCTATCAAGTTTGCACCTCTTTGCATATGCAATCTTTTTTAGGATCAGTTTTTTTCACCAACTCTAGCCTAAAAAAATATTTTTCTCGTGCATACAATCTGATGATAACAGTTAAATTAAAAGCAACACAACTAGAATTTCTCAGTACTTTCCAGCGACCAACTGGAACAGTTGAATAAGGTATGGTGGTATTTTAAAATCTGAGCTTCGACTTCCACAGTAAAAAGTTCCTTTTATCCTTGAACATAAGTCACTGTCAAAGCCCAAATGAAAAAAAAAAAAATTCTTGTAGCCTTGTATAAAGAAGCACTAAAATGTTTTTTTTTCAAATGTGCAAAAGATCTTAATGTGCTTTGTTGAATTTCAATAAATAATGAATATATTTTCTTGCCATGCTAGAAGTAATGCTTCATCTTTCAACATTAGCATTTACACGGTCAGATGGGAAACTAGCTTGTTTACCCCTGGAGCGTTTGCTGGGGTCTAGTTCTCAAAACCTGCAATCCTGCTACTTTACTTCCAACACTCTGATTCAAAGGGCTACATTCCCAGTCAGTGTTTGATCAGCTCTGCAGAAGCCTGGTATTGAGCCACTTATTTGATTCGGTTCTTTTGGAGAATTGACACATGATAGTAGCTTCCTGCCACTAAACAACCTCAGGCTCATATTCCTTTACACTATTAAATGACTGCCTGCTACACATTAGACAAAACCTCTACATTATTCAACTGTAGCACATAGAAAATATTTGAATTATCTTGACTGACAGTCAATAGAAACCCTGTATTCTGATATAATGTCAGAAAATGAGAAAAAAAGGTTCTTATTCTATGTATTCACAAACGTGTTTTCAACTGTATGCACCTCCCACTTTTTATTCAATTAAATTCATATTCATCTGTAAAAATACTAGTATATGAAACTTTATTGAAAATGATTTAGGGAGTAAAGTTATATACAATGGACACAGAGATGGACAAGGAGGTGAGAAGGAAAGAGTGGATAACTGAGGAGAGAGGAAGAGATAAAGACAGTAAAGAGAAATAACAGAGAAGATATACAGTAACCCCTAGAAGTCTGCTTCCAAACCTGTATGAGATGAGAGGGAAAGAAAACAGAGAACATAATAAAAGCAAAAGAGATATGCATGTGTGTCGAGGGCAACATCTATGGTGATTACATACAGTATTATTCAGGGTGGTATATATCTGAAGCTGCAGCTCAATGTTTAGTATTATTGTTTATCCATGTGCACATGGAACCAAACGCATGGGCATGCTCTTGTTTAAAGGATTTACACAGTTTCTTCAGAAGCAAAATTGGCTCATAGCAGGTGTGGGTGGCCACAGAATCACCCTACAGGTCCCAGCAGGTGACACGAGCTCCAGATGTCCAAAGGGACCCGAGATCACTGGGACACAAGGAGGATGGACATAAAGATGGCTGCATCCACCAGAGAAGGGCAGACGAGAGCACCCGGAGGGGCCAAACCCCAGAGGGGCCGACTCTGGAGGGTATAGTGCAGAGAACCAATGGGGCCACTGCAGCAAGCCCATGTGCCCCCCGGCAGCTAGTCATGCCCAAGGTGGAGCAGGATGAGAGTCCAGGGGTCCAAGGCGCACTACACCTCTCCGGTTATTAAGTCTGTGCCTTTAAAAAGAGGCGACAGTGGCGTTGGATGCTTAGGAGTTTGCCCTGAAATCGGAATGGTTGACGGTTCAAGCTCTGACCTGCGACTTTCATTGTCGTTGTGTCCTTGGGCAAGACACTTCACCTGCATTGTGTCTACTGATGGTGGTCAGAGGGGGCCTGGTGGGTGCCAGTGTACGGCAGCCCCCGCTTCTGTCAGTGAGCCCCAGGACAGCTGTATGGCTACAATGCAGCTTGCCACCATCAGTGTGTGTGTGAGTGTGTGTGAATGGGTGAATGAATGTAGTGTAAAAGCGCTTTTGGTCCAAGTCTCCTAATCTTGAATAAAGGCGCTATAAGTACATGCCATTTACCATTTACCATTTTTACTAATGTTTTTCCTTTATTATTTAACTTCGGTGTGATCCTTGTTATTAAACTGTTACTAAACTGTTAATAAGCTGCTATTAAACGGATAATAAAGTTGTAGCTAAAGTATTAATTTACTGTAGCTCAACTGTTAAGTTAAAAGAAATCGTAAATAAGCTTCTGTTGGGTCACTAAAAACAATCAATGAAGAGATTAAAGTAAAACAAATTGCAATCGTAAAAGGGGTTTGAAAATGCAACAAAAAAAAAAGATAGAAATGAAAAATGAATTATTTT
This sequence comes from Cyprinodon brontotheroides, assembly GCA_018398635.1. Lineage (NCBI taxonomy): Eukaryota > Metazoa > Chordata > Actinopteri > Cyprinodontiformes > Cyprinodontidae > Cyprinodon > Cyprinodon brontotheroides. The sequence goes on along the minus strand of JAGKQL010000046.1, from coordinate 7,748,648 downwards.
TTTAGATGTGTGATAAGTAGAGGTATTCATAGATAGATTTATGACTTGTGAAATATTATTTAGAGACAGGGTTTAAAAAGTAATTTTCAAATTGCAGTATTTAATACTGGATTAAAAGATCTTTATTATTTAAATTTAAAATGTAAAATTGGATCTCTAAATAAACAATTTAAATATTTATTTTTAAAGGGTTGTTTTTCTCATTAAGTGACTCTCCTGGTCCTCCATAGATCATAGATTTCATTACTTATTAAAGAAATACAAAGAGGCAACAATCAATTTAAATAAAGCCTTTATGCAAACAGAGGTCAATTTTCATTGACTTGTTTATCCTTTTAAAGCTACAGTGTGTAATTTTCAGCGACATCTACTGTAACGTCCAGACTGCAGACCGCAGCAACATGAACATCTCCCCCCCACCTCTTCTCCCCCCCAACAGTACGGCGAAGCGTTCACGGGACAAAATATATATTTCGGCGTCCGCATCACCCTACCATCTCAAGTGATGAGGTTTGTTTACATAGATAATTTACAGATAGTATTTCATTAGTCTGTGTAGGATATAGATTATTTATTGTTCAGAGTAGGTCTCAGTTTATCTCTCTCAACTTGCGTAGTTACTTTCCAGGTAATAATGGGGAAGTCTGTCGCTGAGTTTTGTTGGCTCTCGTGCCCAACAAACTGGCCCAAAAAGCGATAGATGTCTGCCTCCATGTCAGAGGGCCGGCTCCTATGTTAATTATAAACAGCTTGAATTCTAAGGCAGCAGCAAAAATATTAAGGTTAAAAGGCTGAGCTGATTGAAATGATGATAAATAACATAGTTATGTATAATATATTACATTTCTGACTGTATATCCCTGTAATTGTTACACACACTGTAGCTTTAAACTCAGAATATTTAAGTGGAGTCAATGCATAACAGCTGAGTAATTAAAGATGGTGGAGTCTTTTGCAGATGAATGTGCCCACATTGGCTGACTTTTTGACAACGGTTGTAGCCATACAACACCTTGAGCAACATTGCTGTTACAATTAATGGTGTTTAATGAATGTTACACATTCAAAATGAACTTTGGGAGGTGAAATATTTCACCGTTTTACCCAGACATAATGGGTTCTAAAACTTATGAAATTGCTCACAACTAAATAGCTCAAACATATACAGTATAATCAATGTAAAAAAATAGATATGAAGATGATTTGGGCATCTAAATAGGTATCATCCTGAAAAGTGATGCTTTACTTTATTGCTGCATTACAACACATTCACCAAACTGAGTTAAATTAACTTAATAAAAATAGGTTTATACAATAAAGTCTTCCATACACTGAACAAAGCTATTTCAGGTGAACAAAATATAAAACTTGTCTAGACAGACAGACAGACAGACAGACAGACAGACAGATAGATTCTTTTAGATATTCGTTTTAAATTATGTGTTTTTTGCATGAACTGTAGCCAGATGTCAATCAACTGATGCCTTCATCTGCAGAAATGTGATATATCTTCTTTTAAGTAGAATTTATCCCTTCCTTGCTTTTCTTGTCATACTAAAGTTGACTTCAAGATCCTGCTGCTCACCTAAGGCTTTCAATAGTCTGGCACCCTCTTACCTGTCTCACCATCTGCAGCTACAGGTCCCACTTCCATCATTTGCCTTTAAAAATACCATAAAGCATGAAGAAAATTGGTGCTGTGGATGTTTTCAAAGCCCAGTTAAAGACCCACATGTTTACTCTGTCCTATTTGTCCTAAACCATATCTTTTAGTTTATCTCTACTGTTTTATACAGTCTTTTATCTTCTTCACTTTTTATGAATGTGCTTTATAAATAATTTATAGTATTATTATACTATATAAAAAATGCGGAACAATGTGGTGCAAAGGAGGTGAGATGGGTTTGTAATTCTTCAGTTCACCATAGGGTGGCAGCATTGAAATGGCAAAGAAATAAATGCTACAGCTACTAAAACTCACACTGGATGATTAAAAATGATAGCAGAAAAAAACCCAAACAAATTTTAGATTCAACATAAGGATTAGAATATTACAAAAAAGAGGGAATGTTTTGTATGTCTATTGGTTTACAAGCAAAACAATATCCATTTCTAATCTATTTCTTATCAAATCTACCCTTCCCTAGATTGTTGTCTGCTTAAACAGACATTTATATGATGAATAACTAATATTTAAACCCATCATCCACCTGAATCCGTTTTACCAACTGTGCCTCAGCAACGGTCACCAGGGTCTAATGGACTGACACTGATGTGAATGTTTTCATGGACTGAAATAGCAGCTTCATGACGTCGCCACTAACCTACCACAGAGAAAACAGCGGCAGACAGATAAGATATGGCCTGCTGGCAAACTCTGCACAGCTCTGAGTGCCACACATGTTCATCCTGCAAGAGGCATGTATAAACGACACTGACTATGTATGCCTGGAGACAGAACTTGTAACCTAACATCCATACCCCCCAGTTTGTTCATAATTGCTGAACCTATGTGAAGATGGAGAGGAATACACTCAGGGTATATTTCAATCCAAGCTGCTCAGTGATGCTGAAACTAAAGAGCTTCCAGTCATGATTGGAAGGATGCTGAAGTGTGTGCAACAGTGTGTTAGAGGGAGAAATTATCAGGATAAAGAAGGCTGTTGTCTTTTTTCCATGATGCCCCACTGAGTGCACTGGGTGGCCAGATGTCGACCATAATGGACCATAAGCCCAGAAATAAGCAGTCTTGCAGCCAGATGTTACCTATAGCAGGGAGGATGAGTTTGTTCAGGGCGGGGGTTAAAAGCCAGCCTTTATCAGGGCTGAATAGTAACGAAAGAAAGAATATTTCAGAGACAAACAAGATTGGAGTGAAAAGGGACAGAGGGATAGAGAAGGATTGTTTTCCTTCTGTTCCCTAACAAACCAAAGTGCCACCCATGGAGGGACATAATGAGTGACTCACAGTGGCCTAGTTGAGGATGGTCAGACTCACAAGGACGGAGCAGTGGGAGACCAGTTCATGACAGACAGCATTTTATATGGTCCAGGATACATTTTAGTCTCTAAAGTCGATTCATACTGCAGCGCCTGAAGTTATTCATGTATCCATAACACTGCTGCTCAAGGTGTTTAATATTAGCAGCATTATCTATGTAAAGGCTTGCAATGTCAGTTTAGCAAACATCCAGAGCCAGAGTAACAATGTATGGAGCCCCAAACTGAATCGAAGTGGGGGCCCACTTCCTGTGAAGCCCCTCGGCCAGCACAGCAGCACTAAAGGCTGATTTATACTCAGAAACCAGGTAGTCTGCGTTGTGCATCGCTTGATTCAATGCAAATGTGCCCCAGCCCCTTCCACAGACAGTCAGCACTGCACCTCTCTATAATTGTAGGTTACCACAGACAGTGCCGTGAGACAGGAGTTCTCTGATTGGTCAAAATCTACATCCGCTCTACACTATGTTGTATTTCCTGTTTGGTACCTTACACGTAAGGAGTCCTGCAACTTGAATTAACACCCATTTTGCAGCGGTCCTCAGCGGGTCACCCTCTAAAATGCTCTTTTACGGGTGAACGAAATACATAAATAAAATAAGCGGGTCGGGGTCTGGCTGATATTTTTTTTTAGTGCTTGGGCGGGTAGTTGGTGATTGTTGGTACAGTATCAGGAAATGCTATTATATTAATCAAGGCACTGGGGTCACCCTTGTTGTTGCTTAAACCCTGCCGGCGTTGTGGGCTTCCCTCAAAAAGGCAACAGTCAGTGCATACCGCGTCTGCTGCAGTGTTAATGGCGCTGCTCTGCAGCGCAGCGTACTACTGTATAGCCTATTACTTGATGTGCTTGCCGGGTCGGGTTCGCGGGTTAAATAATATCAACGGGTCGGGTTGGGTTCGGATTTGAATTGAAGACATCGCGAGGGTGGCAGGTTGGATTCGGTAGTCATCCTAGCGAGGGTTGAGGCGAGATGCGGGTTGAGGTAAAACTTCGACCGTGCAGGACTCTACCTACCACAGCTTGTATTGTTTTGTATACCGACGCCCATTGTGGAAGCTTTGACTGCGTGAAGATGGACCAGCTAGAGAGTCAAGGTGCTTGGCGAGAATGCTGGGACCCTTTTCCACCTGGATCACGCTCTTTTTTCGCCCTCATGTATGTCCCTCCGTTGTCCCCACTTCCTCGCTCGTCTTGGCCATATCTAGACCCACAGCTAGTTTGCAGATCACACTTAAATATTGGGCATAAATCAAAAAATATCTGGGACAAAGCTCACTGCGACACACTGCTGCTTGGTGTAGGTGATACATTTTGTTGTGGGATTGGGGGTGGGGTGTGAGCGTCAGATGTCTTAGTTTAAACTTAACAAGAAACATGCGTATGAAGAGATGTAAAGGCTTGAAATGTACACAGCATCACTTCCTCTGCCTTCCAAACAGTTTGTTAGAGCTCTGATGGCACTACCGAACTTTGATGTTAGCACCAAAAGGTGTTTCTAGCAGGTTCAGGCTGAAGATATGTGGCTATTTAAAAAAAAATCCTCCTGTTGAACCCAGCTGCTAAATTAAGATTTAGACATTTTAGCTTAAATCTAAATATGTCCAACTCAACCAACTGGCTAGCTCAAGAGGTAAGTCACCTGTCCTGCACACAGGAGGCTTGGGCTTTTGTCCCAGCTGAGGGTAAGGAGCTGCTAGTGTGGGTCCTTAATCAAGATCCTTCACGCTAACGAGGGCATTGTGCTTGGAATTACTGTTGCACCAATGCCATTTTTTGGCCGATACCATACCGATACTATCTGTTTGCGATACTGAAATTGATGTGTGTGTATGAAGAACTGCATACTACTTGGATGTAAATAATTGCCATCATGGCTTTGTCAAGCTGCTGCTTACTACCTTTGTGAGAAGCGGGAAAAAGAATAATACCGGAGAGTGAATCCAGTGAAAAGACTTTTGCCCACCTGGAATGGTGACAGCCGTTGGTACCGGCTTTTGGCTCTCAAAATGATATCAGTGGCCCTATTTGTTGGTAATAGCGATGCCGATACCACCATTTTTAGTTCTGGATGAGGCCGCTGGATACCGCAGTATTGAATGATTGCAACGCCTATAATTTATACTGAGTTTACCTGGTTTCAGGACTGCCACTCTGGGTGGGCGCCGAAAAGACCCTTAAAAGTTCAGATAGAAAGGAGTGCATACCTTTTATTTTGTCTATGTGGCTGGTCTAAATGACACTAAAAATGCTCCAAGTAATAAAAATCAAGAGAGTTTTACAGTATGCTGGTCGCCTCTACAGCAGTCAAAAAACCCAGCTGTGATGTCAGTGTAGTCAAACGTCCTCGGGCGGGTGTATAGAACAGCTAATTCACACATTGTTAAGCACTCTGAAGGGATCATTAAAACGTCACTATGGCTTAGTGTAGTGCTGCCAATCGTACGAATGGCATTGAATCGGGAAAAAGAATGTTTAATTATCCGAAAGGTTCCTGGTTTTGCTTCAAATTTTAATGGATCAAACCGGACAATCTGTGACTCTTAGATTCTGGTTTAAACTAATTAAAGCGCAGCACAATGTGGAAAAGGTTCTGAAAGATAATGAACTCTGATCGGCTCTGCATAAGAGGAAAGAACATTTAGCAGCAGCGATTAAACAAGCGAGCATTAATAAAACCTCTAAGACTCTGATTGCTTTGTATTTGTCCTCGTTAAAGGATAAAAACTCAATCACAAAGGTGAATAAATATTGACTCGCTATCTAAAATGACTACTTCCTGACTAAACTGACATCACGGCATCACAGCGCCTCTGTGGGTCAAGTGACTGATTGAGGAATTTATACAGTCAAATTTTTTCACATGTGATGTATTTAATTTTATACATACTATCAAATAACAAACTATAATTATGTGTTTTCTATTTGAACACCACACTGCTCCCCGGGCCCTGCACAATGGCAGCCCACAGCTGCAATAAAAGCTGTAAAAAACAAACAAACCAACAAAAAAAAAAAAAAAAAGCTTGACCAAAGTGACTTTGCTAAATGGCCACATCCATCCGTCCATCCATCCATCCATCCATCCATCCATCCATCCATCCATCCATCCATCCATCCATCCATCCATCCATCCATCCATCCATCCATCCATCAATCATCCATCCATCCATTTCACTGAAAGAAAGTACAGAAGAAGGATTACGGCCAGACTGAAAAAACAAGTTTACTGATTTTTTTGATTTCATTGCAGTTTATTATGGGGAAAAAAATCAGAATTCTCAGAATTCTGAGATTAAAGAAGTCAGAATTCTGACTTTTTCCCATATTAAACTGAAAATAATATTTAAAAATCTGTTAACTTTTTTTATTTTTCAGTGGCCCTAATCCTCTTTCATAAGAAAGTGGTTATAAACTTTATATACACGTTTAAAACTACAAATAAATGGTATGAAATAATAAACTACAAATAAATGGTATGACATAGTTAAAAATATTTAATAATATTTCTACCTGAACCAGGCTACATAAATCAATCTTATTATGTTATCAGATTCCACTTAAAAACAGTTAGCAGAATCACAAAGAGGATATGACGTGATGGCGGGTACCCAAATGTTTTACTAAATTAAAAGCAATAATTTAACATGTTTTACCCAAGTATAAGTAAAAAGTAGAAAAGTAGAAAAGTTTGTGGTTCTTCAGACTGTAAAATAAAATATACAAACAAATAAAATGGTGCAGAAGAAACACTTCCACATAATCTTTTATATAACCATATAAATCAAATATTTGCAATAGGTGATTTTTAAGTAGCTGTAGATTAATAAACATCTAGAGTTACAATATCTACCGCTCGCTGTATTTTCATTTCTTGTTAAAGTTACCTGTTGTGGTCGAAGAAATCAGACAAATTACTGAAAGTAAAGTAGCAATACTCAATCACCAAACAATGCTTGTGTAAAAAACAGTAATAAAACATTAACAATGAAAGACTAAAGGTCTAAAATTTTAATAAATGCAACTTTTAGAGGCCCTACAGGACCTCTGATGTTTAATGAACTTGTATAATTGCATTACTGAATTAATTAACTTTTTTGTCTCAATACACTGATTTCAATGATGGTTTTTCACCCTAAAGCTGATTTTCTCATAATCTTTTTCTTTCGATTTTTCTATGTTCTTTTAGAATAGTCTCGCTTTTCAAACCTCATTCCACATCTTGTGGCCTTTCAGCTGTTCTTTGTTAGTCATTGTCTCAATGTGCATGTATGACTACTGGCTAGTTGTTCGCTTACCTTGCCAGATGATTGTCTCAATGAAGCTTGCTTTGCTGCCAGCTAACTGGACTCATATGGCGTATTTCTAGGACTGCCTGCCAATTCCTCTCTGTAGTCCACTGAGATTGTTTTGTATCTATTTTTCTTTTCAGTTAAAGTAATATTTCTTCTCCCTCCTGACTGTACCATCATGGGCGCCTGCATTCGTGTCCCCTCCTACACACTGAAAGAGAAATAATAATAACAAGCTGTTTTCATGAAGCCATGATGCACAGTGCTAACCACACTGCATTGTTAAAATATTTGTCAAGTTTCCACAGCAAAGTAAAATATATTATATTTGGATTTTTAACATTAAGGCCAACTCATCCAAATTCAGAAGTAAGCTAATTAGCAAATAGTTCCCACTGGTGTGTTATTAGATTTTAAAATAAAAATAGCGGTGTTCTTTCAAGGCCTCAGAGGACCGTTAGAGAACATTAAGGAATGAAAAGCTTCATAAGGAATAAAAAACACAGCAGACAAGTTGGGGATAAAGGATCAAAGACGTCTGAAGCGGAATAAGATTATGAAACAAAAGCCCCAGTTTTGATCATACAACATATCAGTTTTGCTCTGTTTCCCAAAAAATAGAAAGAGTGTGGAACATCTTCAGTGCTTTTAAGTCATGGCCAACCTCTTTCAAACTGATGGCAGGAAAAGGGGAGCAGTGTTATGCAATTGAATGCTGTTGATGCTGAATGCTAGTTTTATGTTATCAAATGATTCTCAGACTTTCATGTGTTGCTTTACAAATACATGCCCAACTGGCAACAAACTACAGTTAACTCTACATACATATGGAAAAAATTCACCCCTACTGCCATTTAAGAAATAAGAAAGTATTAACATATATAACCCTTTAGGGGGCACTCAGTGAAATCCTTTGAAAATCTACATTTCAAGTCAATAGTGTTATTGGAATCCAGGACAAGACTTTATTAGCTTTGTAACATTTTGATGGCAAAAATGAATGACAGTGTAATAACAAGAAACACTAACTTGCCCGAATATATTAAGAAAAATAACAAAAATAAGTGCTTCTATAACAGATTCATGAAAAACACAAAGAAATACATTTTTTTCAACATAATCTTGGAGGGGCCAGATCATTATTTGTTTTAGCTATTCTTGTTTGTTTTTCATGTTTGTTTGTTTGTTTATTGAGTCCATGATTCATGTCCCTGCTCTCAGGGCCATTGTGTGGAGAGGGTGTCTGCGTTTGTCTCCTGTCTCCTGATAGTATCCTGGCCCTTCTCCGCAGAGCCCTCGGGGTTTTGTCTTGGCGTGCTGGGGGAGCTCGGGTTCTGGCTCTTCTCCGTGGAGCCCTCTGGTTTCGCTCAGAGTGTGGAAATGACAGTTTTACTCCTGTGATATTCGTAGGAGGAGCCAGTTTAAAGTTCTGCAGTTCTCCTGGTACTATGTCTTGTCTCTGTTCCTCTCAACCACTGAGCCCACCTGTCCCCATCTAAGTGTTTCTGCCTGAGCTCGCTGCTAGACTCATGAAATTCTGAACCTGCCAGAACACTCTGTGGATTCCTGAAACCCTGGATCTGTCCGTTACTGTTTGGATTGGAACCCATGACTGGGCTATGGACCCCTGGATCTCAGAACGGCCCTGTTTCCCTAAACTGTTTCCCTAAACTGTTTCCCTGACCTGGATCGGTCTCCTGCCTTCTTCCTGGGACTGCTGCATCGGGGACACTCTGGAGGGCTAAGCGCCACATCTCATTGGCAGTCCATCGGCTGATACTGCGTCACCTCAGAGCATGGACTGAACCGTTGAACCGGACTGCCATTGATGAGTGATGCTCCGCCCTCCCAAACTTGCAGGTCCGCTGATCCACAGCAGCACACATTCCATTGCTGTTCTGCCATTAAACATTTTGAAACTTCCCACTGTCTGACTCACCTGAATACTGGGTCCATCTGCCCCTTTTTATGACAAAAACTGGTAGTTGGTTCCACTGGAAAGGAGCCTGATCTACTCCCATTCTACTTTTAGATATTCTAGAAACCACAAGTAAACCTGCAAATTCAGAGTGAAGTGCTCTTCATAAGACACGATCAGATCCCTGCTATAAGACAGAGCTTGGTTATTTAGGGATTTTATCTGTGAGAAGAAGGATTTTAAATTCTATCACTCTGTTGCATTTATCTGTGCCCATCTCCATACAATTTTGTCTTCATTAACATTATTCTACAATTTAGTTTTGACCAAAATGTTTGTTCAAACATGTTTAGATGCACATAGAATGTCACCAACAGACAGCTTTGCACATGCTGTCTGCTGAATGCAAATCTAAATTACTTTCTGTTTTCTTTAATATTTGCTACAAACTGTTTAGAAATCATGCATAGATCGATCCATCGCTGTCTACGAGCGAGAGTAGGGATCCGCCCTGGACAGGTCGCCAGTCTATCGCAGGGCAACATAGAGACAAACAACCATTCATGCAAACACTCACATCTAAGGAGAATTTAGAGAAGCCAATTAACCTAACAGGCATGTTTTTGGACTGTGGCAGGAAGCCGGAGTACCTGGAGAGAACCCAAGCATGCTCAGGGAGAAAATGTCTCTCCAAGCAGAGAGACCTGGGGCCGGGAATCAAACCTGGAACCTTCTTGCTAAAAGTCAGCAGTACTACCCACTGCTGCACTAAGCAGCCCAAAATCATCCCGGGTATCTGCAAGTGGGTCTAGAGGAAATGATTAGCATGCGACATCCACCAAATTTCAAACTTCATGTACAAGTGCACTTTACTTAAAGCTACAGTGTGTAATTTTGTGACATCTAGCGTCCAGACTGCAGACCGCAGCAACATGAACATCTCCCCACCGCTTCTCCCCAACAGTACGGCGAGCGTTACGGGGACAAAATGTCTTCCCACGGCGTCCGCATCACCTACCTTCTCTCAAGTGATGAGGTTTGTTTACATAGATAATTTTACAGATAGTATTTCATTTAGTCTGTGTAGGGTATAGATTTCATGTAGACTTTTAGATAATAAATATACCCGTTATTTTTTCTACCTCGTTGTGACGCGTTTTGGTGAGCTGCTTTGCATGGTGATATAAACAGAGCGAAAGAATTGTAGTCATTAGTTTAACAGCGAGATTGTATTAAGCTGGAAGAATATATATTCCCCGTTTACAGAGTCCAAGTCTTGTTTGTGGCACGGGGGTTACAAATGAGGAAAGAGGGAGAGAGAAGAGGGGCAGAGGGAGGGTCGGCGTGCAGCCAGGGCCAGGCTGAGGAGAGGTGCCAGCGGGGTGACTAGAGCAGAGGAGGAAAGGCGTGAAGATCTCCGTGCTGAGCCGGAGAGAAGTAACCGAGGTATATATCCAGAAAATTATTTTACAGAAAATTACTGAATCATTACCTATGAAAACGTCAGGGGCGTTGCTGAATAAAGTATACCTGGAGTAACAGCATCATCTAATGCGAGCATGTTATTGTTGCTTGAGGCGATCTACATGTCGCTATAGTTTGTTGGCTCTCTTGCGCACGTCGTAGCGCCGCAAAGATGTTCTGCCTCCATGGCTCTTGAGACCGGCTCCTAATGTAATTATAAATAGCGAATTCTAAGGCTAACGCGCAAATATTAAGGTTAAGAGGCTGAGCTCATAGATGATGATAAATAACATAGTTATGTATAATATATTACATTTCTGACTGTATATCCCTGTAATTATTACACACTGTAGCTTTTAGGAATCTCAAATTGCTGCATCAAAAGTAAGAATGTGTCAATTGCAAAACATTATTCAAAAAAATTGTAGAAATGCATATGAATTATAAACAATATGCAATATTAATCATAAAATCTAAAAAAGCTGACTTTGCCTCATTCTCAAACTCAAAAACAATGGTTGTTTTTCCTGTTTGTCTTTGTGTTGCCCTGTGATGGACTGGCAACCTGTCCAGGATGTACCCCGCCTCTTGCCCATAGACAGCTGCTGGATGGATGGATGGATGGATGGATGGATGGATGGATGGATGGATGGATGGATGGATGGATGGATGGATGGATGGATGGATGGATGGATGGATGGATGGATGGATGGATGGATGGATGGGATGGATGGATGGATGGATGGATGGACTTTTATCATTTTACCAACAACCTTGAGAAGTTTTAAATTTAAGCATTACTTAATGAGTTTCTGTGGAAGATTGACCGGTATGTTCTGCCTCAGAATCCTATGTATGTCTAATACCACACAGTTATGTGTTAGCTGGAACTTTTAGTATGGTCAATTTAGAGGAAACCCCTGCAGGTCAATGTCTTTATTGTATTCAGCCTAAGTGTGTGGCAGTGATTACTGAAGTGTTTAGCCACCCGTATAGAGAGATCAAACAGAAACATGGATTCCTTTTTTGCCAGAAGAGCTATTCGATACTAATGGCTCAGAGCACAGAACCCTTGAATAATGATGCCTGGTCCACTCTTGTTTGATTTCTCTAAAGCCAAGGCTAAAGAGGACACTCTGTAAAATCACTGACTTTGTTTGCTTTCTTAATTGGAAATGTATCCCTCTTTAAAGTTTACTTGTCTGCTTGTTTTGCTTTCATATCAAATTGGTGTGGGTAGTAGCTGAACTCCAACCTTTAATTCTAGTAGAGAACATTCCACGATATTGTTTTGCTCCTTGCTTTTGCTTTATTGGCTAGGGCCTTGCTGAAACAAAGACACAACAACAATCTCCTGGCAGTAATTAACAGCCAATTAACTGCTAAATGCTCAGCTATGTTTTCACTTTCTGCACTGGCTGATCTCTGTTGTCTGTGCGGTTAGATGGCAAGCAGGTAGAAAGAAGAAAACAGATGTCGTCTGAAAGGAAAAACAATGCAATTAAAGCAGTGAACCTTAAAAAGCTGCAGAACATTTAACAAAATGCTAACACTCCCCCTTAATAAATTCAACCTTTTATGTCATCAAACTAATGTGTTTTTATAGACCTCTTCACCACTATATAACAACAACCAAAGGACAAAAAAGTTTTCACTGAGAAGAAAAAATCTATGCTCTAAGTTTATTGACTTAAAGGTAGTTTCCCTAAAGTCCAGCAATAATCTGTTGTGTAGTATGTCATCATCATGCACTTGGAGGCATTTTTGAACAGTATTTTGAAAGTATTTTGAAAGCAAATCGGAGCGTGAGAGTGTGCAACACAAACAATAATAGAATCGGATCAAATTATGGACACCCTCCTCTAAATGCAGAGGCAGTAAACAACCTCTTTGACTATAATGAGAGCTAAATTACTGGAAAGTTGCTGGTGAAGATTCTCAGTCATCCAGGTCATAGTCATTGCAATAAAAGAAAGTTTAAAAAAATCCACTGGACTTTGTTTCCAAGTGTGAAGACATTTTGCTTCCCATCCATCTCAATTCAAACAGTCAGGAATAGCATTGATATCCAGGTTTTATACAGTAGCCCAACAAAGCCTTGTTTTTGTTTGGAAAACATGCAAACTGAAACAGGCGAAGGGGTCCACCCATTTGGAATGGGGGTCGTTTGGGTTCTTTTTTTAGCCTGCAATGCCCCATACCTGTCTAAGTGTCTGAAAGGGAGGTCATTAAAGGGAATTGTTGGCCTGGCTGAATAGGCAAGGTCCTCAATGTATAGGAGAGCGGAGGACCTCGCCTATTCAGCCAGGCCAATAATCTGCTCTGATTATGGGTTGAGATTTGATATGCGTTATAATGCTGGGAAAACAATTATACTGATGTGTTGGACTAAAGCAGACAAACAACTTTGTTTCCCTGTTTTTTTTTTCTGTCAGGGCAAAAGTTAAAGGTTTGTTCCAAAACTAAATATCTGGGTCACTAGATCACAAACCACCTCTCTGATGATGATGATGACATTTAGCGTCAGTGTCGCATGTTATACGCCCACGCAAACATTTTGGGGAGGAAATTTCAAGTGTGCAATGATGAGGTAAAAATGAGCCTGTTCGAGACGTTATTTCGATACTAAAAGGTGGGAGGAGATCAAGTAATTATTTTGTGTTAGAGTCTCTTTTGGGTGAATGGGTTGGAAACCATTGAGCCCGTTCAGCTTATTTGTAATTATTTAAAACCATGAAAACCTCAGAATACATTAATACATCCATCTTCTGTCGCCTATACAAGTTCTGGACGTTGGGGTGGCAGCCAAAGTATGGAGGCCCAGACTTCTCCCTCTCCAGCCCCATGAGCCAGCTCCTCTGGGGGAATTCAAAGGTGTTTCAGTGTTCAACAACCAGGGTGAAACCACCCTACTCTTCCTTAATGAGAGGTTCGGCTATCTGATGGACTCTCTTCTCCATAACCACTGAACAGACCTTACCTTACCAGGGAGCCTTAAAGGAATAGTACACCCAAAACATGATTAGCCTTCATTTTCTACTCACCTCCATGCTGAACAACTTACTCTGGAGTACTTTTTTGATATCTCAAATGCATCTGGAGATCTGGGAGGCTTCTTGCTGTCTGCTGACATTCAAATAATGGAGGTCTATGGCTTCGAGACAGAAAGGTCCACAAAAAGTCCACAAAAACTTGTCAATATTCACTCCATACTGCTTTCAAGTCCAATGTAATCCAAGTGTCCTGAGTGGGTAGCATCCAGAATTTTACTCGAAACGAAGTCATTTTAGAATGTTTTAGAGCATAAACAGTAGTGTATAGGATTTCTTAATAAGCGCCCCCATCTTGGCGCTCACGCGATTCTACGAGGAAGCCGGCGAACCAAACGGAAGAAAGTCAGCATTCAAGCGTCTGCTCTGCCACGATAATGCAAGCGTAGAAAGAAGAAATGTGCTGTTTACCTGTATTGCAAAGAGAAAGAAACAACGAAAGAAAAAATGTCACGAGGACTTCAGTGTTGAGGAAGAGCATGAGTTCTTTGCCCGAGCTGAATCGCGCTGGTTTGGTCTGCGACTTCCGTAGAATCGTGAGCGCGCATGAGGCGCTATTAGGAAATCCCTACTACACTACTGTTTATGCTCTAAAACATTCTAAATGACTTTGTTTGAGTAAATTCTGGATGCTACCCACTCAGGACACTTGGATTACATTGGACGAGGCAGTATGGAGGAATATTGACAAGTTTTTGTGGACTTTTGTGGACCTTTGTGCCTCGGGCGCCATAGGCCTCCATTATTTGAATGTCAGCAGACAGCAAGAAGCCTCCCAGATCTCCAGATGCATTTGAGATATCAAAAAAAGTACTCCAGAGGTGTTGTTCAGCATGAGGGGTGAGTAGAAAAAATGAAGGCTAATCATGTTTTGGGTGTACTATTCCTTTAAGAGCGTGATCCATCTGTTGACATAAAGTCTGTATTGTTCTGTGTGTAAAGAATACAACACAAGTTTCAATTGCTAAATTTATTTACTAAAATGAGTCAACTTTTTCATGATAATATCTAAAATCTCAGATCTGTATATAATCTGTGACGCATCCCTACTCGAATAACTTGGTACACGTAAAAAAAGGAAAATAATGCTACGCTAACTTTGTCTGGTCAGAAATCAATCAAAAATAAAGTTTCCAACAGTAAACAAGGCCTTTGTCATAATAATAGAGCAGAGGTCACAGATTAGCGGACTTGGGTCCGGATCCAGACCCACCTGCTGGCTAATCCAGGCCCAATCTGATTGAAAACATTTATAAATGTAAAGTGTCTAAATATCACTTGCGCCGCTTCTCCTGTTTGTACGGTGAAGCCATCCGGAGCGTCTGGCACAAGGCTGCACATGATACAAATTAGCCAGTGAGATGTGTCAGTCTGGGTTGCTGCTGCTAGATACTTTTAGAGACAGCAGGCAAACATCAACCTGCTGCTGTGAAGCAGGATTCTCCTCCATGAACAAAATCCAAAATAAATATCGATCCAGGCTCAAAATGAGCACTTTGATATGTGCTTGAGAATGGCTTTGTCACCAATCAAACCCAGGTTTAAAGCGTAGCTGTAATGATCTCAGAATATTGGACCCAGAATTCAAGGCGAGACAGGCAGTGGGAAAGTTCAAAACGTTTATTAACCAAACAGGTGCGCGGGGCTGCTCGCTGCTGGGGCGGATCTCTGCAGGGATAGGGAGAATACAGGTCAGTGACTGGATGTGAATACGACTTGGAGCAAAGTCACTGACCTAATTCAAAGTTCAGTCCGTTAAGCGGAGGTTTGACCACAGTTGCGCCGGGCGATGCCCCCAGAGTTCCTAGAGCAGCAACAGAGTCCAGAAGGGAAATCCAAGGCCGAAGTCAGGGGACAGTTCCAGGTTCAGAAGCCGGTAGAATCCAGGATCAGATGCGACAAACAGAGCAGACAGGGACAAGGCAAAACTTCGAGATCCATAGGGCAGAAAACTGGTCAAAATCAGGAAAAGAGACAGACCAAAGAAAGCTCGGAAACGTCTAACCAAAACACTCAAATAACCCGGCGCTGATGGGAGGCAAACTCACAACTTAAATAGTAGAGGAACCAGGTGGAAATGATCGCCGATAATCAGCCGCAGAACCAATTAGACAGGGGAGCAAGGAACAAAGGAAAAAACCAAACCATCAGCGCCAAGATCATAACAGTAGCAGAGCAGCCTGGACATAAAGCCATAAAAAAAAAAAAGGTCAGTTCAGGTCAGAGCGTGTGAATGGAGTTGAGTGCCGTGCAATTCCCCCTCCCTGCTAAGGAGGATGTTCGCTCAAAGTTGCGCCAGGACGCTCCGCTCAAAATCTGCTCTGCGCTCACCTTAATTTTCCTGCCGCTCCGGCGAAATCACTCTGCACTCGCTCTAATTTTCAGGAGAAGGCGTTTTTTTTTACATTTTTCATTCATGTAATTATGCCAGGGCCCTGGGACACACGGCGTTTGATTTGATGATGTCACCGATACATGTGTATTGGCTTAGTTAACTGGCTGTAAAGTTGGCATTGTTTCCCAGCTGTGAACCTAACACCTCGCTCCATTCATGTTGCCCTGCATTTCCTATTTAGTTATCAGTTGTCGAAAAAAATCACACTTAAATCAAATAAATGTTACTTTACAAATGTTCTAATCCGACATTTTAATTGACGTTATGAACGCATAGGAGTGAACTGGAGCGGAGCGAAATCCTCGCTCTGGCCTTTGAATTGAAAACCGCTCTGCGCTTCACCATATTTCTTCCGCTCCGCTCCACCGCTAGCTCCACGCTCTGATTCAGGTGTTTTACAAAAAAAATGAGTCAGGAAATTGTGTGTATACCAAACAGAAAGATTGTTGTTCACTACTTCAAAAACTATTTAGATTTTAAAATGGAAAAACTTTAGTTTTATTTAAAAATCGAATGTATAACATGGATAAATAAACACCTGCACTTTATTTCAGTGTTAAATGCTGTTTAAAGTAACAGATTAAAATTAAGAATGTCTCCGGACTTTTACTGGTTGTTAATTTTCTTTATTCGGACCTCAATGATTTTTAATTGGTTACCCCTGTAATAGAGTCATACGTAATGGTTGTTTAGTTTTTTCAGTATACACTGTTTTAATAATTAATCAAACAAGCACCAAATCAACAAGGATGTGACACATTCATGCAGACCATCTCCATCTAAGCATTCAAACAGTCTGTTGAAACCCCTCTGACCTCAATAAGCCAGGGGGGTTAGTGTGTTTGTGTGCTCTGGCAGCTCAGCCCAATGCACCTGCTCGTTTGAGGCGCGTGTCCGCATGCCTGTGACAGACCATCAGTCATGATTGGATCCCAGCTCTGCTGTGGATGAGCGCCTTCATTTCCGGGTGACCCTCTGGGAAGGTGCATGGCAGTGATGGAGCGGGAGTCGCTCCCAGATATGGTGTGTGTGTGTGATGAGAAATGAAAGAATGCTTATTGAAGTGGTCATTGTTGGAGTGACAGCTGGTTGGAACATCTGCTAAACTGACATAAAAAGTTCAATTCCAGATTAAACATTTTTAATATTCTGTGGCTTACTTTCATTACATTGTTGCTCTGAAAAAATGACTTAAAATATTTTTTTTATTTATAGGTAATTGTGATATAAAAAAATCTACAATTTAATAAATAATTTCAAAACATTTTATGGTTAATTGTATCTAAAAAAATATATAAAATTAATGAACACAAAAAATGAAAAGATTACAAAAACCTTCTGCCTCCTTTGAGACTTTAAAGGGTTCCACAATTAGTTGTAGGCCTAATAATAATTGACTTTTTATATCCACTTTCGTCTCCTTTTGAACCTCCCCAGTCGGGCTCCCTCGCAGGATGGCCGCTTCACACTGAGTCTGGTTCTCTGCTGGAGGTTTCTTCCTTGTTGTGTTGAAAGTTTTTCCTCTCCACCGTCGCTACAAAGCATGCTTAGTGTCAGGGATTGATTGCATTTTGAGTCAATGAGTCGTCGATGCAACCAAATGGTTTTCCTTAGATAGAAAACTTTTCATCGATTTGACTGTATGACCTGGTTGAATTGTCTCTGTAAAGTGCCTTGAGATGACATTCTTTGTGAATTGGTGCTATATAAATACACTGAAATGAATTGAATTAATAATAGACTTTATTTTAAAAATAATTATTCTTGATGTCCAACAGCTCAGTAAAAATACTGTTAGCTTTTATTAAATGTAAATAAAATATTTTACGTGTATGTCACCATCTGCAAGAAATTCTGGATAAATGACAAATGCTAGTTCCTGTAGCTCTGTCAAGGCGAAGCAGGCAATAACTAATATCCAACAAACTTCTCTCTCCCAACCGAATGCTGAGAAGTTGATCCATGCTTTTATCTCCTCCAGGTTGTATTACCACAATGCCCTCCTCCATTACAAAATATTTCTCCTCACCCATCAGTGCATACATGGAACTGCCCCTGCCTACCTCAGTGATCTCCATAACCCAGGACCAACTCTCCACTATGGGAGACAGGGCCCTCCAGGCAGTCACCCCACGTCTGTGGATCCAGAGCGCCCCACAATCTGTGGAGATGTTCAAAAAGCACCTGAAGACATTCTTATTTTAAACAGCCTTTTAATACTTATGGTTTTCAATTTTGTTTTATGGAGTTTTATTGTGTTTTTGTTTTTATTACACTTTCTAAACTGTTTTTAACCCCCTATTGTAGCACTTGCTTTCACTTGATTTCATTTGAAAATTTAAAGTAAAGTAAAATTTATTGTTATTGTTAAACCTTTTCAGTTTGAACTGCAGCGCATTGAAATTGAAGACAATGTAGAAACCAGAAGAGGTCATGATGATGAGGAGGACCAAACAGAGGAAGAGGAGAGAGATGGAAAAAGAATCTGATGTTTTCATGGCTGCTGCTAGGAAATGCTAACCTAGATGGTCAATCTTTTGATATAGACTTTAAGAGATCACAGTTACAGTAGTTTTGTGTCTGACAGACGGATCTGGGTCAAAACTGACCGTCATCAGAAGGATTAAGCAGTTTCACAACCTGAGTGAAAAACTAATGTTTCTCAGTGAGTGTGATAACTATCCTATGCAGTTATATGTCTGTCAAACTTTTTTTTTTTTATCCATGAGACCACTACAAATTTTTCTCACACGATTTTTGGATATTTCAGCCAGGCTTAAAATGTTTCCTTTGAAAGCAAAATATTCTGGCCGCCCTGCTTATTATCCCTCTATCAGTCTGTGTTGGAAATTCCTGCTCCATCACCATCACTGCTGAGCTCTTTGCCGCCTTTCTGGTCAGATTCAGTCTTCTATTTTAATCAGTCTTTGGAAACATCTACTTTTTTCATGTCTTAATTTTCAGGATATTTTCCTGTTCCTGGTAGTGTTATAGTATCTATGAAATAATGTATATTTTTAGTAACCTTTCTTCTATAATATATTATAGGCTTATATATTTAAATGTAAAAATATATAAATAAATTGTGTATATATTATAAATATCTCTGCATACTTTGTTCAAACACTAAATTTACAGTTAAACAAATATGGTAATAATCCAACTCAGCTAACAGACTTTATACCAAAGCAAGAATCAACTTTACTGTAAGGACTGAATTTAATATATGGACATTTTAAAATACATCCTGAAATTAAATGTGAAAAAAAGATATTTATATCAAATATCAAATATTTGTTTAGCAGATTGAGATTTATGAATTGCATTCTTTTCAAAGCACACGAATCGTACTTCTCCATCTGGAAATCTGAGGGACCAGTCTAGGTTTGGTGGTCAACAGGAAAATAGGTGGAGGTGGGATTATGGTGTGGGATTGGTGTTATAGAGCTGGGATTGGCAACTCAGTTCCAGTGAAAAGGACTCTGAGGGCTTCAGTGTTCCAAGATATTTTGGACATTTCCATGCTCTCCAATCTGTTGCAACAATTTGGAGCTGGCCTTTTTCTCTTCCAACATGGCAGTGCACCAAGCAAGGTCCATAAACACAAGGATGGCGCAGACTGGTGTGGATAAACTTGATAGGCCTGCACAGAGTCCAGACCTCAACCTGATAGATCACCACTGGTATGAATTAAACTGGAGACTCAGAGCCAGGACTTCTCATCCAACATCAGCGTGTGACCTCACAAATGCGCTTTGAGGTCAAAAATTCACAGAAGCAGTCATTAAAAAAAAGGGGGACAGCCTTGATAGAACAGTTGAAGCTATCCCGTCAGTTTCTGACAGAAACAGCTAAGCATCACATGATGCAACACATAGACTCATGAGGTATAAGAAGCAGGAGGTGATTTTGGGGCTCATTTTCCAGATGCCATAGCATGCTGACGACTTGAGTCCACAGCTGTGTCGACTGCAAGCAATTTCTCTGTCCTGAACGATCTGAACTGGAATAAAATCTGTTATTTTTACTCCTGTTTTTAGTCATTTTTATATAGTTTTACCAATTTTTTAATTTAGGAGTAATTAAACCAAGTTGCTTGCTGCCAGGAAAAGAACCAGGAGGGAAGTTCTGGGGTGTAATCACCTTCAGGGGGACATAACTTCCTTTTTAACACTAGGGAGCGAGTCAAGGTTGTCAATATAGTGTATTTCCACTTATTACTATCAAGGATAGCAGAACAATAGTTGTGAACTAACAGCGTGCTAAAGCTGACAAGTTTGTAAACAGGTTTCACTTGCTATAAATCATAAACAACATGGGGATAAGAAAAAAATAACTTTCAAATATCTCAATATTTCATCAAATGATATTAAATATTTAAAATGCAGATGTAAAATGTAAAAATATATTTACATATTTATGTCATTTTCTAACTTTTATATGAATCTTATTTCCACCACTAGTTGGCAGCGTACCATCCAAAAGCTTATAATCTTTACCAGCTGTGGCAGAGCAACAAGATGTCTTGAGATTTTCCAGAGGTACATTATTGAAATAATTGCAATATACCATAATTGTTAATATATCAGTATATATTGGGATAAATCTTATTGTGACGCGTTCAGTCAGTGGCAGTTATAGACCTATTTTACCAGGGGGGCTGTCATGACTGCACTTTTTGGTTCTGTTTAAGATCTATTTTTTGAATTTTCAGTTATACTTTGATTCATGTCTTCCTGTGTTTTCTAGTTTATTGGTTTCATTTTCATTTTGTATTATTCTTATTTTTGATCGTATTTGAGTTCTTAGGTATTCTTTGGCCTCTGCTGCCCTCTTGTGTCAGTTTCTTTTTCCCTAGCTCCCTTCTAGACTCCTCTGTTTGCACCTGCTCCCAATCTGCTGATTAGCCTGGTCTTTGTTCAGTCTCTCTTTTATACACCTCATGTTCACTCACTGTTTGCTGGTTCCTCATTGTTTTTTTGTTGCTCTGCCGTCTCCTTGTTCCCCATGTGTGTTTTATCTGGAGGTTTTCTTGTTTTTGCGTAGCAGTATTTTGTATTTTTGATCTACAAGATTCACCTCTTCCTGCTCACCTCTGCATTTGGGTCCTAAAAAACCTCCATTTAACCTTGACAGGGGCCAGAGTAATTATTCATGGGGGCACAGAACAAAAGCATTTAAAACAAAAAACAGGGCATTAGTTTATTTTTTGATAGCTCAAAATGTATGCACCTTTTATAGCCCTGATTTCCTTCATTTGTGGAGATCAGTGGGTGACTGATAATTGAAATCAATCTTAACCACCAGCCTTACTGTACCTACTAAAGATCTATTAATCAACCACTATCATGCTCTAAACATTTCAATTTAAAGTGTTATTTTGTGCAATTAAAACAACAATTTATTGTATTACAGATAGATTTCTTTTCTAAAGATTATTTTAAAAGCTCTCTTATCCACCAGAAAACTGTAATAAGTGCACCTCCAATTGGTGATCCTGCCTGAATGCGAATGGAGCCAAAAGTGGAACACCTTCATTTTTAAATTGCTGCTGAAATAAAAGTATGAATACGAAATAGATCCAAAGAAGCTTTCAATGGTTTGTTCCATAAGATATATTCATAGGAAATGTATTAAGTATGTATTAAACAGTGTTGTGCTAGTTACTGAAAAGCAGTAACTATTTTCGTTTACTAGTTACTTCATTTCAAAAGTAACTTAGTTACTAACTCAGTCACTTACACCATAAGGTAATGCGTTACTGTGAAAAGTAACTAGTTACTTTTTTTTTTTTAAAAGGTTCACATTATGACCTTATAGCCTTCATTTCAGAAACGTTATTGTACTGGAGAATAATACCATATGTTGAAGAACTTGACATGCATTTGCATCATGAAACTCTGCCAAGCAATTCTATATACAAGCAAATAAAGATATGTTTTAAAGTGCCAATTTATTTCAGGGTGAACAAACTGACAATGCTACATAGTAGGTAGTTGCCTGCAAATTGCTCCATAGTAGGTGGCCTGGGTTATAATTTGTTCCCCCCCTTTATAACTTTAAGAAATAAAGGTCAATCACCTCCAAAGTTTCAGGAATAAATTGTCATCATAAAAGATGCTTATAAGCCAAAAATGAAAAAGTTGGGTAATTTTTTGTCTGATTTAGACAGGGGGAACAGATTACAGCAGGTTTTATTTCATGAAATAAACTGGCTGATGTTAGAACACAAACTGTTTATTAAGGATAGTACAACAGTGATAAATTGTAAGTTAGTATAAAACACAAATATAGATTTAAGTACTAATTTTCAACCAGGAAAAAATTATTTCCTTCTGCATATAGTCTTTAATGATTACACGTGCACTCCATTTTCTATCTCATTTTTATTACAAGTACATGGTTTACAACAGTTTTCAATGGATGAGAACATTTGACACTGTGAAACAATGAGAGATATTTTTAAGGAACGTGTGGAAAGAACAAGGATCTGTTTGCTTTCAGAGGAAGGAGAACACTGATGTCAGCGACCAGCTTTCAAGCAAACGCTTGTGTTTTATTATTAGTTTTAAATCAATATCACTGGCGATATTCTGCTATAACATGTGAAGTAAAGAATAACACAGTAAAGCTCAACTTTCATACACGTAAAACCTTTCAAATTTCAAGTTCTGCACTTTGGAATTGAGGCGGAGTTGTTGGTCCTACTCCGTGCGTGCTCCCGATGAGGGGATACAAATTTTCACAGGGATATCTACCTTGGCACGACACCGGTAGCTTCTAGCTTCGTCGCAGCATGTTGCTTTTGTAGGTGTTTCAACAGATCCGTTACTTTGTAACGCGTTAGTCCCAACACTGGTATTAAACGGGCCGGAACCAGTTCTACAGGGACCCTTGGCCCTGCTGGAGCCTCTCTAGAACCACCTATGTGTATAGTAATAGTATCATATTACAAAATTTAGATCACTGTTAGAAAATATGATTATCCTCTGCCTCTATGCCAGCAAATTAATAAAAACTACGAAATAATATTTATCATAGAAAAGATTAAAAAAAATAGTGTAGATACAGAAAAAATAAGTATGGCAAAATAACATGCAGAAAAACTGTTAAATAATCCTTTTCATTGTATTCTAAGGTTCTTTTCATGATGAATTTTTCTGTGTACGATGGTAAAGATGACAACTTTTTACCAAATGAAGGATCTTGATCTAATCATAGCTGGACCTCAGGGGGGTTGAGAAACAATGGTGTTAGTCCTGAGTGTGTACATTTGTCAGATGGCGCTGACAGACTGTGCCATTGTTGGTCAAACAGGAAATCCATTAAATCTTCTCCTCAGATCAAGTCAAACACAGATTAATGTGGCTAATGTGTGCACATTAAAGGCCATTACTGGAAATGTTAACCCCTTTTTTTTCATTTTCATATGCAGTGGCTCCAGCAGCCTTACACCCAAGCTTCTGGGATGGCCATTTTGTTCAATTCATAGTGCTTTAAATCAGCTGAGGGCTGCCAAACCCTTTCCAGCATCTCTTAACCAAAAAAAAAAAAAAAAACAGTTTAAGTGACAGCGATAAGGGAGAAGAGAGAGTCAATGCTGTCTAAAACTCACACCCATGCTGAAAAGGAAAGCGTCTAATTGGCTTGAGATATACACCAATGACTTGCTAGACAAGAGCAGATGGTGTATTATTCTTTTTTTTTCTCAGTTAAAAGGTGTTAATTAACTCCATACTAATTCAAGTTGTCTATCACATTTTCTTCAGCTAGAAACTCAAAAATGCCCCCAGATCAAGTTAACAGTTTTCACTTCACATGAGGCACAGGCATGTGTTTATTCTGTTGAAGAGAGTACTAACAGAATAGGAGCTGTAATAAATAAGAATAATTAGGTTCTGTCAGTGAATGAACTTTTCATCTGAATCGAATATGCTTCATTAGTCACAGAATACATTTAGAGAAAAATTACTCTCTTCTCTGAAGTCTAAAATAATATTTCTAAGTCATTCTGATTTATTTCTAAAGATAAAAACAATTAAAAAGCCTGAAAACTGCAAACTAATAATCAGTGTATTCTCACAAGTCTATAGAAGGCTAGTAGGGACAAATTGAAATAAATAAATATAGCATGAAATAATTAAATGTAAAATGAAATATATTTAACAGAAAGTTTTTATTGTACCATGAAATGAATCAATATACTACTTATTTATATTAATAACTTAAAGCTTAAACATAAAATTAACTGATAACATGTAAATTAATTAACTACAGTACAAAACTCTATTTGTTTTATTTTCCTATCTTTTATTTTTATTATATACTTTCCCAAGGTGCACATTGTCTGACCACTTCTTCTATAAACTTTGGCTGCTGTAAACACAACAATTTCCCCATTGTGGAACAATAAAGGGATTTCTCTTGTATTCTATTTTGTTTTATTCTATTCTACTCTAGTATAGTTAAATGTGCCATTAAGTAATCAAATACCATTTAAAGGTACATTTACTCATTGAAAAATAAATATCTGTTTAGTTATTTCATGATATATATATATTTATTTCATTTTAATTAACCCTTAGCCTTCCATTTAAGTTATGAAGATTTCACAGCAATCATGGGATAAAGGTGCAAATGTTTGATGACAGCATCATCATGGTTTGGAGATGATTTTCTGCTGGTCAAGCTGTTCAAAGTTTATGTAAAGGATGGATTAATCATAATACAGGAAAGTTTAGGAAGGACAAAAAAAAAGGGCTCTGAGGTTCTGGTTTTCTGTCATTCTGTTTTGCTGATCTTTGGTTTATTTTCCATTTTATGTATGTTTAAGCAGCCTTTGGCTGCTCTCTCGTCGCCCCTTTGTGCCTCCTCGCCTCCTTTCCACCTGCTCTTCTTTGTCTCTTTCCATATCTGCTGATTAGCTGCTGATTAGCTTAGTCTTTGTTCAGAGGCCCCGTCCACACTTTAAGGCCGCACGAAATGCTAATATTTTCCAGAACGCTTGTCGTAAAGACGGAGACGTAAAATAAATGTGATCGTCCACACGAATGCATGAAAACGCTGCAAAATTTATGCCAGGCCTGTAAGTGGTGCTGTGGTGCCAAAGCAAAAATAGGCGACGAAATGTTGGGCATGCGCAGTAATATTTATACACGGTTGCCCTGCGGGGTCCATTTTCGTGGTTGAGTCAAATTCAGGTGCTGAACTATGTCGCCGATATTGCTCTGTTCTTCCTGGAGATATTCCAGAAGAAGAAGATTCTTTTGTAAGCCCGAAAGCAGGGTGAGTAGCATTAGCAGCGGCGCCATTGTCAACACAGTACGTCGCCATTGTTGTTGTGATACTTCGTGTCGCCGCGATGCGCGCGCGGTTTAGAGGTTTATCGCCTATGACGCATGCAAAAAATGCGGTCAGACCTTAAAAATGGAAACGCGAACGGCGTTTCCAAATCTTCCCACTCTGAAGGCTTAATAAAAAAAGATCGTTTAAAGACCCCTGAAACGCCGGCTTGCTTCAGATGTGGATGAGAGGCTGGTTTGCGTAAAATTAGTGAATTTAGGCCAGGGTTTGACTGTGGACGGGGCCCAGTCTCCCATATATACTCCTCTTTTTCAGCTACTGTTTGCTGGTTCCTTGTTGCTGTTTTTGTTGCTTCTTCATCTGTGGCTCCCCACGTGAGTCTTTCCTGAAGTTTGATGATTTTTGGTTGTTGTGTTTTCTATTTGGATTTTGCTTCCTTAAACTTACATGAACTCATCTTTGCCTCACTCATCTCTACATTTGGGTCCTCAAGCAACATCACCCCCCATGTTGACATTTAAAGGTATAGCGGAGGATTTTTGTGAATTTTTGAAAAGACTCACCCTTAGTGATGATGAGATGGAGCCTCATGAGGCATTTGAACCGTTTGGCCAAATTGCTTCAACGATCCCCACAATCCGCAAAGCTTCATGTGAACATGTCACCACCTACTGGTGGAGTGATGAACTACAGTCAGTAATAAAATATGGGATTTTTTTTTCCAATTGTTTTTCGTTTCCCATTTAAGGTTTGATTTCTGTAAATGATCGGTGTGTAAATAAAATCTTTTGTACCTTTTTCTTGTTGATGTAAAATATCTGCAATTTTAGTGAAATAAGCTCATGCAGCTCATGCAGACAGTGAAAGTGCAAATTGGGCAATGATGAGCAAAATGAAGGTCTTAGTCAGTCAAATTATTCAAACAAAGAGCAAAATGAAAGGTTTTAAGTCATTTTTATTCAAGACATTTATGTTTTTCCATGGTTTTGCCTAATTGGGTTGGAAGCAGGACAACCAATCTTTTGACTAAACCAACCAATCTAATTTGGCAGTGTTTTCTTTTACCCAATATATACTTGTACTAGAGCAAACCAAAAACATTTTGATCATTACATCTTAAACTCAAGTGTAGTTTTAACCACTCAGATTGGTTAAAAACCTATCTATTTTGTGAATCTATCCAAACTCTATCCAACTGACAGCAACTCTCCTACAAACTCCCACATCTTGACCGAATACTGAGGCTGTTTAAATGCCTGTCAAAGTTCTGTCGCTTTCTTAACCACTTGCCGAAGCGGTCACGTGGTGTCACGGTAGCGAGGCTTCAGACGTCATCAACTTTGGCCCCTCCCCTAAATCAATCACGCCTTGACGCACACGTTGAGGAAATGCCTCGGCTCATCTCATAATATCACTACCCGCCCTCTCCTCTTTAAAAATAAAATGCACATGCATTACCTTGTACCCGCTCCTGAGAGGGAACGCCTATTAAACACGTGCAAGACAATAAATGAGCCCATTTCTCCGCGTGCACGCTCTGTTTAAAAGTTGCTGTTTGCATCACTCATACAAGCTTACTTCACAAAAGAAGATTTTAAATTTTTCCACATTGTCAGACTCACCACCAGTAAGTAAAAATGGGGATGAGCATGAAGGACGGCCTTATGTAAACATATCACCAGAATGATCGACATTTAGGAGGACCACTTATTTTGATAATCCACCCCAGAAAAAGAACATCCTCCACTATACCTTTCAGGCATGTTTACATCCCAGGGAGAAGAACAATTCTGCACATGCAGCCACGGTTATATGATATATCCGTCAAAGAAGCATATTCATGTGTTTGAAAGATCCAAATTAACCCCTGTAATGCCAAATGTATCAAATTTGAGGTATGCCACAATACGGTTTCTGAAATGTTTTGGATCTGACACCTTTTGCATAATTTAATGGTAAAACTTTGCTCAAAAAATCTGTGTACACAATCAGATATACCTGATAACCCGGGGAGCGAAGACTACGCAAAAATAATCTTGACTTATCATAGTAATAAATTATTATTAATATCAAAATGTATTTCCTGTTTTTTTTTCTTTTTTACACATATTTTGTTAAAAGGCCAAATAAGGACTTCAAACCAAAAAAAAAGTAATTTTCTGTTATTTTGTTTTATTCTTGGATGAGGGCTTTAAGCGGGTTAAAAGGTCACAGCTCGACTCCCACAGTGGCATTAAAAAAAAAAAAACCAGATGCCTCTATAGCCAAATAGGAACTGAAAAGTATAAAAGATTCATCTCAGCAATATAAAACTGATTAAATATCACCCAATTGAACTGCTGCTTTAATTATGCTTGAAAATTGCCCATTGTTCTACTACATGGAAGTACTGACTAAATACAAAAGTAAAAGCACTTTTTTAAAATCTTTCTTTATAAAGTTTAAGAACAGTTTCATCAAAAGCTCAAAGGGGATGTTGATAATTATACTAGGAACTGTAGTTTTTAGCCCTACTGATTGAAAGGTTGTTTCCACTCAGCTGCATTTCTATATTGAAGCTTCGGGTCCATTTGGCTACTGGTAGTCCCTTGTTAATGCAAAAAGCCTGACTACGGTTTAAAAGGCTATAGAACTCACCTTTACTGTAGGAGCTAATGTTCGAATGAGAACCAGTTAAAAAAAAACAAGGGGCTTTTCACAGAGCAGCTTTCATATTCTCAGAAACCACTCCTCACTGGCTCGATGAGGGAACCAGAAGCGCAGAGGATATTCCCCTCTGCCAATCGTAAATCTCCCTTTTGGCCTGGGGTTTGCTGGACAAGGAAATCTCATCTCATGTTCTATTTCAAACCTTTCTCTTTGTTATTACTTGGAGGGCTCATTTAGACTAAAGCCCCTGGTCACACATTGGGATCGCGATTTAGACCCAGCGTATGCCTTCTGATGTATGCGAAATATCTAAGCAAAAATGTTGCATATATGTTGATAAGTCATGGATACGTTTTGTATAAGTTATGAGTGTACTGAAGCCGCTGGCACCGTTGACATACGGCAAGTACATATGCCATAATAAGCCACAATTTATCTGATCGCGACATATGCGAATGTAAGTCATCATAAGTCGTGGTCAAAAGCATGAGAGGTAAACTGCAAAAAACACATAGAGGTCAGATTCAGGTTTAAAGAATCTCTGAAAACCTTTAGCTCGAAGGGAGGCTTAGAGTACCAGTAGTGATTTAACACTCAAAGGCTGGAGGTCCATGTTCGACCGCTCTTCTTATACTGGAGAAGATGAGGCTGATTGCACCCAGGTGTGCAGAAACTGCCTAATGGCTCCACCTAGACGGAAAAGCAGATTCCAGTACCAAACATCCTCCCGGCGTTCACGCCAACGACCAACAAACTTCCTAGCCGACCTGACGCTGAATCTGCTGTGACTGCAAACCCTCTTACTTTCTGTTTTTTTCTTTTTATTAATTTACTTATTCTTTTTTTTTTTTGACGAGCGGTAAAAAGCAGCTAGATTAATACCACGATCAAACAAATCCTTTTATGCAGGCTGGGTACCTCTGAGCCCATTGCTGCCCAGGTTTCGCAAGGGGAACATGAGAATATTTTCTTAGGTAGTAAAATGAAATCAAATGAAATGTATCTCTTATACTATATCCTTTGGTTGTGCTGTTCTATTTACATCTTTTTGCAGGTGATGAAGCAGACTAAAGATGTTTTATCGCTATCTCCCTTTTATCTCCCCTTTTATTACCTCTTTTCTTCATCTTTTCTACTTTTTCCTGTTTTATCTTTCTTCTTCCTGACATTGCAGTGTCCATAAAATCTATAATACTCCCTGAATTATAATAAAGCTATTTACATGCATAAATCAAGCGGAACACTATAGCGATAGCCGTACTGCTCCACTGTCGGGCTCTTTTTGTGTCATCAAGACAATAATTTTTATTGCCAGACAAAACACTGTAAAAAAAAAAAAAAAACGTCAAATGAAATAGGGCTGGGATCTGTTTTAATTCGTTAGGACCCAACTGAAAAATTAAACAAGCTTTTATTAATCAAAAAGTATGTTTTTCTTCGAGTTCAGCTTTAGCTGTGACACACATACAAACCAAGCAGAGGAACATCCTGGATGCAGAGAACAGTCTGGGATCAGCTGTTTTTCACACAGAGCTAACGGAGCTCATCACAGCTAATCAGTTGTCTTAATGAAAACAAATAAAACTAAACTTTTTGTTCTGCATTATGTTCCAAACCCATCAAGTTTAAATGTGATCATAATGGAGTTACTCAGAGCAGCTCCAGTTTTATAAATACCGGTTTATATTAGGATTTTAATTTGTATTTATTTTGATACCGTACGAACTGCAAGGCAACATATTTATGTTGTTTT
>JAGKQL010000046.1:7652059-7703666 GCA_018398635.1 Cyprinodon brontotheroides | reverse complement strand
AATTGTGACAGAGGGGTTTTAATAAAGTTGATATCAACTTCTCAATCATTGACAGAAAGAGTCATCTGTGGAGATTTCCTCTTCTTAACTTTGACTGTGACCCATTCTCTGTAGAAAAGTTAATCCCCTTAAATCAATGACCACATGCCTTCATTACCCTCTTCCCTGACAGCTCAACCCTGCCCCCCCTCCGGTACAGCGCTGCTATATTTAGATCCAGTACCCAGAATACAGTCGCCAAGTAATCACCCCCATCCTGTGAGAGTGATGAACTAGTCTCAACCTCACTTCAAGGCTCCACAGGGGGTGAGAAGCCTCAGCCAGACACCATGGCTGTCTACACTGGCTGCCAAACTACAGCAACGGGCATTTTTCTTAGAGTTTTTGCTTATAGATGACTGTGCAAAGCGACGCCTGAATTTACAAAGATGCGGTTTTAACAATTGGAGTAATGTAAGCTTACATAGTTAGATAATGCAATTCTACTGTTTCTTTCATTGGAGTGTGTGAAGTAAAGTCATCAACTCTTTTCTTTAAACTTTCAGTTTGCCAACGTTTTGTTCCCATGGCGACAGTCCACTAATTTTAAACCCCTCCTCCCTCCATCACAAATCTGTTTTAATTAAAGTGCGTGAGATGTCAAAGGCCAGTCAGGCATTCTGGCCGTAGCCTCAGACCTTATCCTGTCATGTCAGCTTTGACTCACTGAGACATCTCTGTTGCATCACTGCTCCCACCAGAGTCTGCATTGTTTTTCTTTGCTTCACTTTTCTTCATCTACAGTAGAAGCTCTCCCATGATATATATATATATATATATATATATATATATATATATATATATATATATATATATATATATATTTACATTTTCTACTGACTTGTAAGCATAATTTATTTTCATTTGTTTTATTGTCTTTTATTTCAAGAAATTTCGTTAGGTACAGTAAATGACTGTTTGTTTGTGCAACATTGTGTGAAAACATTTAATATGAAATAAAAAAAAGCTAAATAACAAGATCTAAAAAAAAACAGCAAAGTGAATTTTTTTTTTTGTGGTTATGTACGCTACTTTTAATTTTTTTTTTAGAAATAAACTGTTCATGTCTGGCATTAACATGCAGCAGGACTGCCTGATGAGGAAAGCCGCTTTTGAAAAGACAGAAGGATTGCAGATAGGCTTAGACTTTTTTTAACATGTTTTTTACTTTACTTTGAAATCTTAAATGTTTATAAAGTACAATTCCCATATTTTATTGATACAACACCCTTCTTTCTGTATGTTTCATATAGACAGTTCAGCAGCTTGTACCTCCCCGTTCAATATTATCTACTGATAGAAGGTTCATCTGAGTTGTATAGGTTTGATCAGAGGGAAGAAAGAAAATGAATACGACTGAAACCACAAAAGCTATGAAATGGTGAGGGGGTGGCATGATCAGCATCCTTTGGGTAGCTTTCTA
Organism: Cyprinodon brontotheroides; assembly: GCA_018398635.1. NCBI lineage: Eukaryota > Metazoa > Chordata > Actinopteri > Cyprinodontiformes > Cyprinodontidae > Cyprinodon > Cyprinodon brontotheroides. Next base: position 7,702,204 of record JAGKQL010000046.1, on the reverse strand, counting down.
ATCTTAAAACAAAGTTGGTTGCTTTAACAAACTATAAAACAGAGATAACCAGTCGTTGGTTGCAAAGCAAGCAGATACTGTAACATTACAGTCCTCTGGAGCATTGAGCAGTTCCAACCAGATATGTTGCCTTGGAGCTTCTGTTAGATGAGAGCAAAATTTAAGTCTGGGCATCCATTATTCTCATGGCGAAATGCGGCACGGCTCCAAATGATGTCTAATTTTGCTGTTAGCCTGCCAACTCTGCAGTGGAGTGTCCAAAAAGCCTGACTAGCTGCACTGCCTTCACCCTCAGCCCACATTTTTTTTATTTTCAGTCACAAATCACCACTTTAAGCCCTGGACACAACACATCTTCTTTCTGCCAGAGGACCAGTTTAAGTGCTGGGGCCATTTAAACTCTCTTCTTATCTTCATTATTCAGTAGAGGGATTGGTTCTGCATCATTACCTGAGAAGAAATATGATGGTCGGACAGTTTCCAGGTTATTTTCCATTGATATAGCTCTATACAAGCTTTAAACACTAAGATTGTATCCACTTTGTTAGCAAAAAAATCTAGCTAGCTTAGTATGGAGTTGAGTTTGGTTAATTATTGTTGTAAACAAAGAGAACATTTTGTAAATTAAAAATGCAGGGAAATGCAGTTAAGAAATTAACATTTCCTTCACTTTCTGCCCAATAAAATACGCCTGCTCTTGACCAATAAAATGGCTGCTGTTAATGTCCATGCAGACCAATAAAAATCCATGTTGGGTCTTCACTCTAAAGTAAACCTCAACCCCAGAGGTGAAGAGATTTTGATCTGTGCAATAAATTAAATATGAAAAATAATTTAGAGGAAATAATTTAAAAAAAACTAAATTTGAGAAAAGGTTTCTATCAAAGTGTTGTTCAGTGTAGACATTCACACTGAACATGCTTTGAGCATCAAATTATTGTCTTCATCTAACCTACAACTTCGTTATTAGACCAGGCTTGAGTAAGAGGTTCCCTTCTGATCTCAAGTCCTCCATTTTAGATGTGATTAATCTATCTCTGTTACAGGGATATGTACCAAAAGCTTTTAAGGTTGCTGTAATTAAACCTTTTACTTAAGAAAACTTTTCTTGACCCAGATGATCTTGGTCAATTATAGACCTATATCCAATCTTCCTTTCTTATCTAAAAATTTCTTGAGAAAGTAGTTGCCAAACAAGTGTCTGATCACTTAAATGATAATGAAATTTTTGAAGAGTTTCAGTCTGGCTTTAGAGCTCATCATAGCACTGGCCTCAGATAATGGACTTGTATCTGTGCTCGTCCTGTTGGATCTCAGTGCTGCATTTGATACAGTTGACCATAATATTCTTTTTAGAAAGACTTTAATATTTTGTTGGAATTTAAAGGATTAAAGGCTCTTAGACGGGTTTAAATCTTATCTATATGATGGATTTCAGTTTGTTCACTTCAATGACAAAAATCTTTAAGCTCATGCTCAAAAGGTTACCTGTGGAGTACCACAGGGATCAGTGCTAGGACCCATTCTCTTTACTATATATATGCTCCCAATCAGTAGGTTTATTAGACAGCATGGGATTAATTTCCAATGTTATGCTGATGATACCCAGCTATATCTGTCTATAAATCCAGATGAAGCTTAACCCATTACATAAATTACAGGCATGTCTTGAAGACATAAAACCTGGATGGCTCTTAACTTTCTCCTTCTGAATGCAGACAAAACAGAAGTTATAGTCTTTCAAAAAGAAACTGATTAGTCAGTCACTTCATTTGAATGGGATTAAACTGTTTCAGATAATAGTTAAAAGTTAAAAAGTCATGGTGTTGTTTTTGATCAGGACCTGTCATTTTAAATCTCATATCAAAGAGGTTTCTAGAATTTCCTTCTTTTATCTGAGCAATATTGAAAAAATTAGAAATCTCCTGTCCAGGGGTGATGCTGAGAAACTATTCCATGCATTGTTACTTCAAGGCTGGACTATTGTAATTTTTACTATCAGGAAGTCTAAAACTGTAGTTAAAAGCCTTCAGCTGATCCAAAATGCTGCAGCCAGAGTTCTGATGAAAATGAAAAGAGAGATCATATCTCTCCTATCCTGGCTTCTCTTCATTGGCTTCCTGTTAAATCCAGAATAGAATTTAAAATCCTCCTTTCTCACATATAAAGCCTTAAATGGCCAAGCTCCATCTTATATCAGAGATCTGATTGTTCCTGAGTGTTCCTAACAGAGCACTTCGCCTCAATCTGCAGGTTTACTAGTGGTTCATAGAATTTCTAAAAAGTAGAATGGGGAGGCAGATCTTTTTAGTTATCGAGGCTCCTCTCCTGTGGAACCAACTACCAGTTTTTTGTTCGTGAGGCAGACACTTGCCCTGTCTACTTTTAAGACTAGGCTTAAAACTTTCCTTTTTTGATAAAGCTTATAGTTAGAGTGGGTCAGGTTATCCTGAGCTATCTCTATAGTTCTGCTGCTATAGGAGTTAGCAGACTGCTGGAGGACATAGGGACCCCTACTTAATCATTCTTCTTCGTTCTCTCTCTATTCTTCCACTCTGCAGAATCTGTTAGTTCAATCTCAAACGTTCTGCTCGCTCTGCTTTTTCTCATAATAGCTTCATCTGGTCTGTTCCTGTTTGGCTGGGACTCCATCCTGAAGAGAAATATCAGCCGTGCTGCTGACATCAACACCATTGTTTGTTGATGTTAAAGATCTGCCTCTTTTTCAGTGTATTCCTGTTTCTCTGAGTGAGATTGACTGGATGTGCTCTCTTCATCCTCTGGAATGGGAGCTGGCTTGGAGCTCGTGTGCCTGGCTGTGTGTTTCCTGGACAGGGGCCGCCCAACTTTTACAGCTGCTTTTTGTATCTCTGCTTCTGTCTCCCTTGAACCCCAGTCGGCCTCAGCAGACAGCCGCTCACACTGAGCCTGGTTCTCCTGGAGGTTTCTTCCTGTTAAAAGTGAGATTTTCCTCTCCACTGTCGCTACAAGCATGCTTAGTGTGAGGGATTGCACTCAATGAGTCGATGCAATCAACTGGTTTTTCTTAAATGGAAAACTTTGAATCAATCAGACTGTATGATCTGACTGAACTATAAAGCGTCTTGAGATAACATGTGTTGTGAATGCGTGTTGAGAGCATTTTTGATGTCCTTGATGCACATGGAGCAGACGCTACTGACACATTTTGCTAGTCTCTTTTGTATAAGGGAAGATGCAATGGAGAGAGCTGCTTTTTGTTTTTTTGCTTTGATGAGTGGGATAAAGAAAGTTTTTGGATATTTGAAAGGTAAAAAGTACAACTCAAAACATCAAACATACAGTCAGTTCCTCATTGTGGTAAAGCACCACCTACCGTCACTTATCCAGCAATATCTTCCTGAAGGCTGACAGGGACTTCTCGCTGCCCTTCATAGCGAGTGGAGGTACAAAATGGAAGGGGAAAAGTGAAACTTTTTTTTAGGTGGTAAAACTGCAAGTAACAGCATATAAAATAAAGCATATTTCATGGCCAATTTTGGATATATAAGGTATAAAATTCCAGTGACAAAATATTTTGGTGGAATAGTAATGATCAGAGCATTTTCACTTTTTCTCTAGTACATCAGAAAATATGGTGGTGAAGATTCTCAGTCATCCGGGTAATAGTCATTACCAAAAAAGAAAACATGCATATTGAAATGGACGAAGGGGTCCATCCCTTTGGAATGGGGCTCGTTTGGCTTCATTTTGTTAGCCTGCAACACCCCATACCCATCTAAGTGTCTGAAAGGGGGATCTTTAAATGGAATTGTTGGCCTGGCTAAATAGGCGAGGTCCTCTATTCTCCTATGCAGAGGTGATGATAGCGGGAGAGATCAATTTGCATGTTTTCAAAACAAAAACAAGGCTTTGTTGGGCTACTGTATAAAGCCTTGAACTCAACACTATTCCTGACTTTTTAATAGAAAAAGCTTCTTGGATGCGGAGCGAAATGTCTTCAAACTTGGAAACAAAGTCCAGTGGTGATTGTTCTTAATTTTCTTTTTTTTAAATGTACATCACGAAATATACATTCTTGCCTTTTTTATGTAAACCTGGTGAAGTAGAACATGTTTAAATCTATATATTTGTGGGGTTTTTTTGATGATTTTATGCTGACAGCTCTACAGGAGCAAAGATCACGGCTTGGATGCTGTGCCCTTTTCACTGCCAGCTCCTAGATCAACTTCTGTGACTGGTTCACGCAGCAAAAGTTCACATTTTCCAGCCAGAGCATCAGATGCTTTGGATTTTTGGAAGCTCATAACACAGCTTGCCAGATGTTCAAAAGTGCTGCATGACCTCTCAAGGCCTTTGAACACTTGTACATCGTAGATTTGGCAAGTCAATACACTCAATACCAGATTGGTGTGAATGCTGCAATAACCTACAGTGAAGGTCTTCAACAGGGGGTTCGCGACCCCCAGGGGGTCCAAAGAGGTACTGCATAGGGGTCGCGAAAGTTTTGGTTGATTACTTTTTTTTATATATCCCCCCTGCAAATTTGTCCACTAGTTGAAACGTCTTTAAAATCCACACATTAACATGAATTCAACACACTGTAGTAAACAGATAAATGGAGGCAGAAGATGTCATTAATGCACACATTCAGTGACACACAGGAGCTCTTTTCAAGCTGGACACCGCTTTCATTCACAACACCCTGTCCCATCAACCAGGAATCAGAATCAGAAATGCTTTTAATAATCCCAGGGGAGAAATTACTTTTCATTACATGACACAATCTGTACTAGAGTGACTATAGAACCAGTTTGATATAACACAATTTCATACAATATATATAATTAGGGGGTCCCCGCTCCATCTCCATACCAGTTTGGGGGTCCTTGTCCTGGAAAACGTTGAAGAACTCTATCCTATTGTATGGACCAAGCTTAAAGGTAGGACCATAAATAGTGCATACACCTTAGGTTTGGTTGTGTGGATCACTTTTAAAAAGAGAGCACTCCAAACTTGAGACGGAACAAATCAGTAGAAATGAGCTAAAAGACGGACTCCAGATAAACAGTCTTCATTCTTGGAACGTTTCACATTATTTCCAGCAACACCTGCAAACCTCAACCTTAGAAAATAACAAGATTTTAATTTATAGTACTGCCTTATTCCTTTGAAGGATTTAGCTTAGGTTTTGCCACTCTGTTAAGTCCTAAAACATCTTTTTCTGTCCCATTCTAGCAGCTTTTTACCAAAGGCTCATTATATTGTGTAGACAATAAAATAAATCAAAAAACAAAAGAGGAAAATTGTGTTAGCTAACCGTCAGAGCATGAACATAAGCTGATTATACAGTAGTAATCGCATGCAGCACAGAAACACGTTCTGCTTTTTAAAAACCTTAATCCCCGGAGGTGAGTTTAGAGGAATCAGATCACTCATTTGTCACGTCCCATTCTTTCTGCAAGTGTATTCTGGCTAATTAATGAGAAGCAAGAACAAATCGGAAACGTTTGACCTCATCCAGGGTAAAAATAAGTCACCACAAGTCTTTTGGGTAGTCAAAGCTGCGCAATGGGATGTCCCGATTTCCAGCACATGAAACGTGTGTGTGCGATAATTATTGCAGTGCAGAGGCTAATTGGGGCAATGCATATTAATTCATTAACATGTCTCCCTGCTGGTACCTGCTTCAGATCTGGGCCTCATCTGTTGCATGTGCCCTATCAGGTTCCTGAGAGACGCAAAAAGATGTCTTTTCAGGATATATCAAGAGATTTAAAGATGTCTGTCAGAGTCCAGGACAGATATAGAAGCGGTGCTTTTGTCTTTCAAAGAATTTTCAACATATTGATTTATAATTCTACCATAAATCACTTTCATATTTTCTTTCAGTGCTGTAAAAACTTTTTCTTTAATTTACGACATAAAAAACGAAAGCAGCCTGTTTGATTGCTTGAAAATGGTCACCATAGTAAAACCTCTTAGCATTGACATCCCCTAATGACAGATATCCTGTTTTGTGTTTAATCACTCTCCTCTGTGTGTGTGTGTGTGCGCATTTTTTAAGCTGATCATCTGTAAAAGCCTTTTTGTTTCATGTGCACCTCACCATATAAGTTGATAGTAATCAGCTAAAGGCCAAAATGAGCTTCTGTTCAGCAGAAATGAACACAATAGAGGCAGACTGTGACACTAAGCCAAGCAGTTCATTTGTTTTTATCTGCATTCACAAGATGCAGGGGCCATTTTTTTTTTTACAAATGGATTGATAACAAAGAGCAAATTAGCCACACAACCAGCTCAAAGGAAGTTAGGGATTACCTTCTTTCAGAACATCTAATTGAATCAAAAGGTAATTTGGAATAGAAAGAAGATTTTGATTTAAAATATTAGTTTAAAGAATGGTTGGCCACCAATGGTTGGACAAGGGAGCAGCAGTTGGAAAAACAGAGGATGAGGAGTGGGAAGAGGGAGGGAGCCGGGGGCTTCAGCATGAGAGGTAAATCTAAGATGAAAAATAAAAAACTGTGCCCTATCCTATTATAGGAGATATTGAGTAGTCTGTCTTCTATGAAGACAAAATAGGCGACATTATTTCTAATCTTTTCATATTGCCTGGCTAAAAATTGCCTGTCTGCTCATGATATAAAAAATAGGCGGGCTGTTCAGAACAATCATATTAATGATGTGGGTAAAAACAGAAAACCTGGGATTTTCTTGAAGGCCTTTAAGGATATAAAAAAAAAATCAAACAGTATTATTACCTGTGCATTTAAAAAAATGTCTACCTAAAATTTAGGCTTTGTGAAAATTACGTTAAGAATTATTTTTTAGATTCAGTACTGTAATTATAACAAATCTATTTTGGATTTAACATTTTTGATATTCTTTATCCAGTCATTGGGGGCAATGTATGAAAACTGTTAGCAAACATAACATGGATTCACATTTTCTACACAAAAAAATAACATACAAAGCTTAACATGTTTAAAAGGTCCATGTCTAGGTTTCCAAACGTGAATCTGTCTTTCATGCTGCAAACAAAAATAAGAAGACTTTTATTCAGGCTTCTGCATTATGAAACTTTTTGAAATAGAATAGAATAGAATAGAATAGAATAGAATAGAATAGAATAGAAAAGAATAGAATAGAAAGCAATTAGTGCAATTTGTTTAAGTAGGAGTTTTTTCCAATTAAGCCGGGCATACACTGTGCAATCTTTTTTTCTCCTTTTGCATCTCCAGGTCATCAGAGTTCAAGTTGTAATACATATAAAGCATATGTTTTTTTTTAATAAGGTTTTCGAAGGGCTTGGCAAAGGTATTCACAACCTTTAACAATTTAATAGTACAATCACAAAAGTATGTTATTGTGATGATTAAAGCCGTGCATACACTGTACGGTTTTTCAATCACGCGCAGCTACAGCTTACAATGTTTGTTCTCACACTGTGCAACGCGACGCTCTGATGCGATCTACCTGCTCACACTGTAGGACTAAAAACCACGTCGGACTCAGCTCCACAGTGAGATGGCGCTACTCTGACTCATCAATCCAGAAGCCAAAGGAGTAGAAGAGGAATATGAAGCTCACTAGAGTGAAACACGCTGCCTTTTAAATTTGTGCAATTTTGTGCTGAAAGTCCTACAAAGAAAAGGCAACAACGTATTTGGACAAACACATGGCTGAGCAAACGTGGCTACTGCGGTCTGTCAATTTCACAGACAGAATTCCATTTCCCCCGCCATGCTTCTGTTTTCATCTGAGAGGAAGAAGAATAAGAAGAATCCTTGTTTGCACCCTGAGCGATTTGCCCACAATGGCCGACTGAAAATAAAACATGTATGTTGATTTTTTCTGGACCTCACAATTCCTGATCGTGAGGTGATCGTGAGTCGCTATTCGCCCCTCACTGCATGACACGCAATGCACAATCTTGTGCATGTAAAGTTTATCCAAAGGAAAAATGCTCAATGATGGTTGTGCAGAGCCCAAGAACAACCCCCCCCCAGAGCGCCGAGGCACTCAGAGTACCTCCAAACCCCAAAAAAAACCCCAGCAGGGGGCCAATGTCAGTGTCATCAGCCCAAAACCACAGTCCCCCAATCCACCGCCTCCCCATAACACAGGTCCTCCACCTGCAGGTCCCACCCCACAGCCATTCACCCCCCCCTCCTCATTATATTATATGTTGAAAAACATCTGTTTGACCCTTTTTTAGACGGACTCATGCTTGGACATTGCTTCAGCTCTTTGTTGGAGTTCACACGATAACCAGGTTGTAAACACATGAAAAATATTCATATTTCAGCCAGGGCTCTAATGGACACCATCATCTTTTAACTACTCTGGTCTTCTTCGTGTTTTTATACATCAGTAAGGTCCAACTGCAGATCACATGACTTGTGTGATGTGAAAAAAAATGTTTTCATTGCAGCTTTGCAAATTATAAAAGATTTTGATACAATGGGGAAACCACTTCACTGAAGCCAAAAAAATAAGGATTTTTGAATACTGTGATTTTTTTTTATTTCATTGTTTCCATTTGGCAAATGTATTTTCATAATTACAAATTTGACGGTTAATGGTAATGCACTGATAGTTGTATCATTCAGTAATCATTTGTTTCTCTGAATTATTTCATCTAAAGATTTCTTAGATGAGGTAAACTAAAACGAGACACATTGCTAAGACACAAAGAGATAGTGTTGAGAAACACATGTGAGAATGTCAGAAAATTAACACTGAGTTTGATATCAGATAAGATGAAAGCTGAGATTTGATTGATTTGAAATCAGGGAATCGGAATAAAACAAAAAAACAAAGAGAAAACAATTCTTTCATTATAAAAATAAAAATGAGTGTAGGAGATCAAAGATAAGAAGATAAAAGACATGAAAACTTGATTAAATCAGCTTTTAGGGTCATGATGAAAAGAGTCAGGAGTGAAATTCAGCATCAGGGGGAAAAAACCCACCACCATGAAGTATACTCCTGCTGGAAGTTTCATGAATATGATCATTTTAAGAGCAAGCCCCGTGTGCCACACAGTGAAGGGAGACTTCAGAGAGAGGGATTGACAATTTATGAGAATGACACAGTAATTAATTGATGTTTCAAAGAAGAAAGCCTGGAATAGTTTCATTTTTAATGATTCCACTGGGTAGCACACTCAGGAAACGTGTGCATTATGCCCATGTATAATTAATGTGTCACGTTCAGCACAGAGCTCTGGCTGGGAGCGATGTGTAAAGGGATATGCAGAATGCCTCTGATTGAAAGAAATGCATCCCCTGACATGATGCATTCAGGTACACTGACTGAATAGGTTTCCCTAAAGATGCTTTTTTCTTTAACAGATATCCCTAAAACTTTTAGGGCTTTAGTGTCAACAAACTAAATAAGGATCACTTTTTTATATCTCTATGGGAAATGGTATATTACATGATCCATCTCCATCAAACTAGTCACTATTTTAGTTTTTAAAGTTCTCTTTGAATTCGGTTTAAATTATATATAAGACACAAATACAACAAAAACATTTTTGGGAAATTCTCGCCTATTTTGCATACCCAAATGGAAAAGCAAATAACTTAGGAACTGTAAGTCCAAATTACATGTGCAATACATTATTTGAAAGCTAAAACCTTCTAGTTTCTGAAAGTATACATGAAAATTGGGTGAGTAGAACACAGCCCAAGCTACAATAGTTCAAACATGTCTCAAAGTTGTTGTTTTTATTCTCGAAAATAATAGGTCTTTTTTGAAACATCAGCAATAAAGACATGCTGTCTTGTTGTGGCTGCTTTGTCATGTTCACCCGCGACCGGGTGAGTTTTGAGAAGTTATAAAACAAACTGAGGAGGAAAAACAACAAAAAATAAGAATACATGAAATGAAATAAAGAATTAACTGGAATTTTCAGAGCTCCAGAAATCATGGCTTGAGATCACTCATGTAGGATCATTGTATGCATAGTTAGGCTCAATATCGTTACATAATAACTGAGTGACCTAAGTATTTTTCATTTAATGTATCCCTAGAACTGTTAGGTTATTTGAAATCTAAAGCAAAATGATAACAACGGATTTATTAAGCACTGGTTTTGTGTTGTGGGCAGTGTTGGGGAGTAACGGATTACATGTAACGACGTTACGTAATTTAATTACAAAAAAAGAGTAACTGTAATTCCTTACAGTTACAATGAGAAAATATGTATTCAGTTACAGTTACTTTCGAAAATATTAAGAATTACAAATTTAGTTACATTTTTAAAAATATATAAAGAAAAACCTTTGCGAAATATGTAATGATAATTTATTGTTTCGCGCCCTGTATCGCCGTTTCCCGCTACGGCTCCTAGTCTCTATCAATATTTGCCACTCTGATGATCCATCCTGTGCTGGTGGAGTCTCAGCCGAGGAACAGCTTAAACGAGCTGATGGTTCTATTTCAGCTCAAGCAGTGCATCAACACAGCTTGATGCCAGTAAGTGATGAGGCATTACATGCCCTTCCCCATATAAAGCTTTTAGATTTACAACTACATGTTCCAGTAACTTGACCATAGCGTCGCTGCTTTTTTATCAAGTAACTTTCCTGTAGTGACGCTCATTGCTTTGATCAAGTAGCGACGTAGCGTCCACAAACGCTACAAAATCCAGGGCATAACTAAGAAATGAAACTAGGTTTTCTATTTTTAAACAAGAGTTATTCGTTGGACATTCACGCATGAGCCTCTATTCTGCCTCTACTTTGTGTATCTCCCAAAACATGCGCACGGCATTGGAACTCAAAGAATGACACATGCAGACACACAGAGCCAGACACACAGGATGGAGGAGGAGACAGGAGCAGAGCGAGAAGAGCAGCCAACTGTCCCTACCACACCGTGGCCTTATCTTCAGAGATTATGAAACTTGTTGAATCCTCAGATAAAAAATAAGTGTACAGATGTCTGCTTTTCACAAAAAACAAAAACAAACTGTTGTCAACGTCCAGGACATCCAACACCAACCTGAGAACTCACATTCAGGTGAATCACTAATTTCCCTCCTGCAGTATGCAAGGAGCGAAATTAGAGTTCAATAAGGTGACCGCTGTAGGAAAGAAAGTGGTTTCTGAACCTGCTTGTGTTAGTCTGCAAACTGCATAAATGGTAGAGCCTGTGGGAGGAACAGAAAAGAGTATGGCCCGATGAGAGGAGTCTGAGAAAAATCTTCCATGCCTGGTGCATCTCTCTTTTTGTGGACATCCTGTGATTGCCTTTTAGCAGTTCCCTCCTCAGCTTAGTGCTTTGTTAAGGTTCACATTCAGTTCTCAAAAATTAAATGTTGAACACATGTGTCAATACTCATTAAAAAACCTTAAAGTAATCAAAAAGTTATCAAAGTAATTAGTTACATTACTTTTTAAAAAGTAATTGAAAAATGTTGAAGGACAATTATATTTTAAACAAGGTAACTTGTAACTGTAACGGGATTACATTTTTAAAGTAACTTACCCAACATTGGTTGTGGGACAGGACTGCTTTCTGTTTGTAGGGACAGAGCAGAAGTGAGCCAGTATGGAAGGAATTTTGTTCTATTATAGTTGTAGGTAAATAACATGTTTTGTAAATGGAAATAAAAAATCCAGAAAGGTAACTTTAAAAATCATCAGTTTTTTCAGATTTCTTTTTCAGTCCTTTTTATATTTGTGTGAATGCTGTAGGCATCTCACACACACTATTGAGATCCTGTTTCTCTTTATTCTTTATTATTATTGTGTAGTGAATGCTGTAGGCATTCACCCTATTGAGATCCCAACATTTAGCTTCGTATTATTATTATTGTTAAACCCATTTATTCAGGGTTTGAAATTACACGTCGCGCTTCTACTTCAACGCCACTCTGCTAATTTCACACCCCCATTCATTTTACGTATTAAAACTCGTTTTTGGAACATGTGGCGGCTATGTCTTTTTGTATTTCTACCTCTTTTGCTTTTTGAATTATTCAGCTTTTTCTGCGAATTCTTGCCTCATTGAAATGAATGGCATTTCGCTTTGAAATTGTGCTTCGTCATGCCCTTTATTTTTGCTCTTTAACTACTTCTGCTTCGCCGCGCAAAGCTAGAAACACCATTCAAACCTTAAGAATGTTTCCATCAGATCTCTTTCTGCTATTACGGTTTAACCTCGCTTTGAGCTAGCTTTTTACAGTTTTGCTTCGAAGTGAAGCTTCAAACTTTTAAAACAATTTTACAAATTTTCGGGTTTATAATGGAGAGTCTATGGACCGAATAAAATTAGCTCACTAGAGTAAAAGTTACATCTGGCTGCGGAAACGATTTCCCACTCATGCCGGGAACAGCTAACAACGCACTGCTCATCTTTACTCTCTATCTGAATGGGGGTTACATCAAAGCGTAGGGATTTTTATCGTGGATTCAGGAAATATAACACTGTTTATGTGTGGCATTTTACGTGTTTCCGCGACAGTTTTGCCCAGAACACGAAGAAGTCCACACTTCCCAATAGAAATCCAATGAGAGCTCTCTGAAAAATCCGGACTGAAAATTCAAAAAGACAGACTTTTTTCGTATCGCTCCCTTTTAGGAACCGTTCGGACGTAGCAACACGAGCCTTGCTGGAGTTGTTCCTCAGACCTTCCCTACAAGCGCTTACGTTGAAGGAAGTGTGTTGATATCTTTTATCGTTTAGCAGCTAGGGAAAAAGATTTTGTTTGGGGGTAACAATTCTGTCCGAACCCCAAAGGCGTCGGTGCGACAATTATTGCATCTTTTTACATCTCGTCACCACGATCTAGACAAAATATTGTACCAGTATGAGCGTTACACCAGTTCTAGTCCAAAGATAGCTGGCAGCTCACACGTTGAGAAAATTTACCCCACTGGCGAATACCTATTACGGTTTTGGCTCACTGGCTCATTTGTTCGAGAGGAAAGTTTTGCTTTTGAGAGTTCTGCTCACCGTTGTGCTGTATGTTAATCAATGGAGACCAACAGGATTTTTATAAGGCGCATATTCCTCCTTCCATTAAGTTTGTGAATGAGTTACGGCCGTGAGAGTTACTACCGTATCGGAGACAAAGGATAGCTCTAAGCTTAGACTGAAAGAATTTTTTAGATACCATTTCACCGGAAGTGGATACAATATGACTACTGGCCATGACCCTTCCCTTCACACGCAACCCTGATAGACTTTCAAAATAAGACTCCAGGGACCCTTCAAAATAAAAAGCTCCTACATTAAACTCATATTTTTTTCCCAGCATATGGGTCAACATTATGATCCGAACTCAACCACTTTTTTAAAATTAGACTCTAGGGGGGTTTTCAAAACACACCCCACAGCAAATTTCAAAATAAAAGCCTCCCATTGCCACTTCATCTACTGCCCTAATAACAGGGGAAAAGAGTGATTTAAGGATTTGAAAGTCATCAAATATCACTGCTGGGTCTGACCACTTTACTCAACACACAACCATGCTAGACTTTCAAAATAAGACTCCAGTGACCCTACAAAATAAAAGCCTCTATATTATACTTGTGTATTAATTGATGCAAATGGCTCAGCATTATGACCCAAACTCTACCAGCTTGTTTCTATTAGACTCTAGGGACCTTTTCAAAACATACCCCAGAGCGAATTTCACAATAAAAGTCTCCCATTTATGCTCTAACACAGCATCTATTTGCATATTTCACTAATCCAGGTTCTAAGATTTACACTCTAATAAAGCATCTGCTAACCTGAACATGCAGCCTATCAGCTCCCTGCCAATGGTTGCTGTCATCAACACAGTACGCTCATAACATGCAGGTTAGATTTTTTGATAAATTCAGCTCCTGTAAGTTTTATTAGCTCTCTTTTTATAAGCTTCTCTCTGTCCTTCCTGTGCTTTCTTATGGTCAGTCTTGTACTTTGGTTTGTGGATTTTCAAGCTTCTAAGGATGACACTGTTTTCTATGCTGATCAACTGACACATTTTAATTAATTTCAATTTTTTTTACAAGTCTTGACATTTCCACATATGATTTCACAGACTTTAATACTTATTATACATATTCAACATTTATCTTCCCTATCCTTAAGCTACTCATTTTTGTCTTCAACTAGTTAAGATTCAACTTTTTACTGTTTATGTTACCGCTTTTGCTATTTTATAAAATTTCTGCATATTTTTTTCCAATTTTTGGCTTGATTCTGCTCTCTTTCTGGAAAGCATTAAGCTTTTCTGCTTGCTGTTAATTCATAACATGTCTGCCATGTTTCTGCTGTTGAAAGCTTCAGCTACTTTTAAGAAACTAATTAGACATTTTTTTTGCTATTCCATACCATTTCAGCAGCTTTGACTTTAAATTTCAGCCTTGTTTCTGCCATTTTAACCTTACAGCTTACAGTTTAGCGTTATAGCATTCACACTGCATTTTCGCAGGAAATGCAACTCTTTTCTAGTTCATATTTGATTTTCAACATTTTATTTATTCAAATATTTCCTTTTCAGAATGAGTTTTACGAATTTTTTTCTTTTCAAATTGACTTTTACAGATTGCTTCTCTTCACAACTGAGGGTGGGCTTTCCATTGAAGTAAATAGCAAAGATGCATTTTTTTTCATTAGCAATAACATTGGTATGTGTGTCAAGAGTAAGAATTTATAATGGATTGAACAAAAATTGAAAAAATTTATATTTCAAAATTTGAGAAAACAGTAAAGTTATTCTCAGCATTTTTTTATATTATGAAGATTTTCATAGCTTTACTTCAGGATTGATTTTTTTTATTATTATTATTTACATTTACGAAACATTTTCTTTGCTATCAATGATAAAGAAGCAAACTTCCCTTCATAATCTAGAAGCACAATGCCTATGGGCTGAGGAGTCACACAATGGCAGAGTGTGCACCGATTGTAGTAGCAAGGAAGCAATGGGAACCACAGATTTACCAATTTCTAAGCTGGAAATTCTTGATAAATTTAGGCCTTAATGTTTCTGTCTCGCTTAAGCATAATACTATTTTCTTCATATGAGCTTAGCAAACATTAGCTTCCATGTCTATATTGAGAAATATGAAGCTTAAATGAACTCTTTACAGATGAACATAGTTTTTTGTATATTTTAATTAGTCAGTTGCTAGTGTGAATAATGTTTCTATTTCTCTTCAGCACTGTGTGTAAATAAATGTCAGGAAATGAGAATTCTACTATTGAAGAAGCCAGCTAATAGCTAGAAGATGGTCTCACAGTGTTACCTTTATCTGAACTTTTAGCTTGGCTAATATTGTCAGACAGGATCTTTTTACATGATTTCTCCCTTCTTCTGCTCTACCTGTTGCAAGTAAAATTCAAATGTTATTCCCAAATTTATTCCTGATATTTTTCCCCTTTAACTAATTTAATTATCATTTTAAACCGTCTTAGGTATTAACTCGATTAGGCTGACATATAGAAAATTATTTAGGCAATAACTACAATAGTTGAGGCCTAGTGAGACCTTATAGACTAACTTATACACAGGTGTAGTCCCAATTAATACTAAGAAAAAAGAAACTGTGTTTTGGGTGTTTTTTTAATTATAATTTTGTTTCAATATTTCATAATTTTAAACAAATAACTCTCAACTGACATACACAGTCAAAGTTAACGAGCTGCAACCTCTAGAGGCCTCGGTAGTGGATTTTGAAAAATTGAATGCTAGCTTCATTAGCATACTTTATAGCCCACACCAGGACATCAGAGGAGCATAAGAACACGCAGGAAGTGAAAGAAGACAAATTGAGTTAGTCAAATTTAATGACTGATGATAATCATGAAAGCAATTTTAAATTTATGGTTTGGACATTTGGTCAGCGGAGCATTTACTTATTAAACACACATTTCTATGGAGAACTTTAGAGGTTTAGTAGAGGCCAATGGGGCTATCTGAACACATGAAATGGATTGGCAAACTCTCATATCAATCATCAGTTTTATCTATTGAAGCAGCCTGTTTGAAAACCTTGTTTCTGTACGTAGCTTCTGTCTACGTAGCTGTCGTCTCCATATGAATTTGAAGCAACAAAAAACCAGACATGAGACAAAAGACTGAAATCTGACTTCTGACCAGCTGTGCTTCCCTCACACTCATGGTGGGAAATGAAACCTAATCATTACAAATGCATGGCAGGGAGTCACGCTGCACAACAACATTACTTAAAAAGAGTTTTTATTTGATGCTCAGTATGGGCAGGATGGTATTTTCTCTCCCTTAGCCCCCCGATCTAGAGAAACTAATAACATTCCCAGCAGCATGACTCATCAGCTGCCCTATGTGTTTCAGTGATACAGTAGGTTTCTGGGTTTTATTCATGCAGGACTATCAGTGGACAACAATGCGGTGATGTCTGAGAATGTGCTGAACCACACGGTGCTGATTCATTCATGGATATGAAACTATTTATGGAGGATGTTGTTAAAGATTTATTTATTTTTTGTTATTTGAAATTGGATAAAAAGGGTTTAACCAGTAAAGGTTTTGAGAGTAACTTTGCTGGGTTTTGTTATATTTATTTTCAATATACATTTTCAAATTGAATTTGAAACTAGTCTTTTGAAGACTTTAGTTTTTTTATTTGGATTTTTCAGATCAAGTTTATCAAATTGCATTTTTTTTTTTAACATTCACTAAGAAATTTTTGAAAATTACTCGATTGTATGTATGCCATGTAAATGGCGCCAAATAGTGGTGAATATAATAAGTGCAATTTAATATAATTGTATTGAGTGAATAGTTTCATCTGAAAATAATGAAAATAGTTGTTTTAAAGTGTTATTGAGTCTGATATGTGGCGGGTAATGCTTTATTGAAAGGTTTTATCTGTCCCTGAGTTTGGCTGATATTTAAGCACAGGTTCCAATATCTCTGCATTGTGAGGACTATAAATCTGATATCCGCAACAATAAAATGTTATTAGCACCCGGAACAGTAATGACAAGTGCTCTGTCTATTCTTTGCCTGGTTTGTGTGTCAACTGTCACGGTTGCTAGGTGACAGAGTGTACGCACGGTGAAAGACGGAGAAGGCTAGACCTGTTTGAGTCCATAGCCAAACTCTTCCAGGCTCCTTATTTTAACGGACCTCGAAGAACCCAGTCCAGATAGGCCAGGTGGAGGATGCAGCCTCTGAAATCGAACAGCCATTTCTCAATATGTGTACTTGTGTGTTCTCATGTGCTCAGTCCTAGTATTGTTTCAATTCACAAGAACAGCAGATTGAGAACAGACAAAGTCCCCGGATGTTGTTCTCGCCCCTCCCTCTTTATCCAGCATGCATCAGAGCAGACAGAGCAGAGAGATTGACAGCTGTCCCAGCATGCACTGCGGCAGCAGCAGCTTTCAGTGGAGCGCTCACAGAGCACAGAGTATCAAGTCAAAAGTTCTCTTTTCCGTTGCTGTTGTTCAATAAAAGTACATTTTAAGATCATTTGAGGTGGGAACATTATACTTTTAAGCGTCACTATATGGCCCATTTACCGATTTAATGCGTAATTAAAAAAATGTTTGAAAAAGTTGAGGACCGCGGCAACCAGCAGAGCTGCGAGGGTAACAGTAGCTAGGGCTAACCGCAGCCCGTCTGCAGCGGCCCTCTCTCTGCACAGCCTTGTGTGAAGGACCGCTGGCTATGATGCCAAATTTTTTTGTTTTATTTGGCAAAATTTTTATTTAATTTGTGTTTATCTGACTGTGTTCATTATTCCCCCAATAAATGAAAAAAGTAGGAATTTATCATTATCTAGAGACTATTATTAACAGGAGGTAAAATGCAGCTCCAGGCGAGCTTAGCCTGTGGTGATGTCATCAGTATGTGTCTGTTCTAATTGACCCATATTTATGCTGCGTGCTCCCGTTCTCCCTGAGTCCAGATTTTCTGTGTTCTTCTACAGAACATACCTGGCGAGGACACAAGTCCGTACTCGCGTTCTAGTGAATTGAGAAATGGCCACCCTTTGTCTTCAGTATAATACTTCTGGACTTTTTTGGGGCCGATGTTGAAGCCTTCAATAGTCAGTGCTGCCACTCTTTGGTTTCAGGGGAACTGCTTGTTCCGCCAAATTATGTTACACAATAGTTTAAAAAATTCCTGCACCTGGATCATGATTTGGATCATGGACTGATGAGCACCTTTGGTAAACATCTAATTTAAATCCATTCACAATTTTTCAAGTTATCCTGCGTACAGACAGGCAGAGAAACACACACTCACACCCAATCTCGTCTAAAAACATGGCCTTCTGGGCAGAGGTAATTATGTTAACCTCTGTGTTTGCAATGTGACACATATTTGTATGTGATGGTTATGTATACAGTTGTCCTGGGATGCTTTTTTTAGACATCTTGTTTTATTTTCCTACTATATGATGAGAATTACTCTCACACACACAAAGGTTGTTTAGATGACATATGGGGACATTTCATTGACTTATATTCATTTATTTTGTCTTACCTAGATCTTTTCCCTCACCCTAACCATTACCACCATATACCTAACCTAAACTAAATCCCCAACCTAGTGCTAAACCTAACTCCAAATCAAAGAAGAAACCTTTATCATATGGGGATGAGTTGAATCTCCCCATTTGCACTTGTAAGTCCCCACAATGTTGGATATTTTATAAAACACTGCCCCCACATTTTGGGTAAAGCTAGACCAGCATAGTCAAAAAGTGTTAGTTGTTGAGTGGAATAAGAGGTCTTTGAATAAAATTTAAATCTGCAATCCCTAAACAATTGAAAAAATCCTGCTGTGCAACAATTTGAAGTTCTGCTGTTTTTTCGGAAGTACTGTATGACTCTTAACTAAGTCTGCTGTTTTTTTTATGTAAGCTCTTTCCTTCTCCCTGGTTTTCAGCACCTAGTCTGCAAGAGATGCTACATTACAAGACCCCCTATCCGGACGCCAGCAGTACCGAGGCTGCATTATTAATTTAACTTTTTATTTTTCAGATTTCTCTGCCTGCTCAGAGGATTGCTGGAGGCTGGAAGGAGCATGGTGATTAGGGCAACCTCTCCGCCTGTCATCACAAGAATGTATTTCATATAAAGTTAATGCAGCAAGACCCTCATGTAGAACATTTTATATCACACAACTATGAAAAAAACATAAATGCAAACCATTTTAAGTAGCACTGGTTCTCAATGGATTAACATATAGGGTTATATGTTTGCTCCTTTAAATTCTTATTATGTTGGGTTGTTACCAGACATTGATCCCTCATCACGTTTCCTTGGATTTCATCGAGCTCAAACACCTGGGTGGGGGATGGTTTTCTGAAAGCGCTTTCAATCAGACGGTAAGATATTAAAATTGATCACTTGAGCTCTTGTGTATTGATTACAGGGATTGTGCAATTGTTTTGCAGTGATAGTCAAGCATGCATGATGTGATGGTTGTGTTTGTTTGAGCTACACAGGCATGCAGCAGCCTGTTGGAGGGGCTTTAAGCCTGATGGTCTGTTTCTTGGAAATAAGCAACAGATATATGAATTTCATTCCATTGCATCATAGCTCTTCTCGTGCATTATAGATATAATGTCATCCTTATACCTGAATATTCGTTTCATACGCCTTTACAAATAGATCAAAAACACATTTGAGCATTATAAATATACAGTACATCAAGCTTACTTATAGTGTTAAAATAGGATTCCAGCATTGAAATTCTGTGTCTGCAGTGGCTGCTTCATCATGGATAGGGATCCCTCTTAAGGCCAGTTTATGTTTCTGTCGCATAGCCTCTGCAACCGTCAAGTCTGT
The DNA here is from genome assembly GCA_018398635.1 of Cyprinodon brontotheroides. Lineage (NCBI taxonomy): Eukaryota > Metazoa > Chordata > Actinopteri > Cyprinodontiformes > Cyprinodontidae > Cyprinodon > Cyprinodon brontotheroides. The sequence goes on along the minus strand of JAGKQL010000046.1, from coordinate 7,682,428 downwards.
TTCTGTGCGCGACCATTCCCCCCCACGCACAGGTTCTGCAACCGTTGTTGTGCACCTAAAAAAAATCCTGACTACACGTCGGACGGTCGCAAATCAACGCAGACCTCAAACGGAAGTGCGCAGACAAAAAGCAGCTGTGATTGGTCCTTAGGATGCCTTTCCGGCTGTCTGTGTGGTCACTCTTCTCGATTCGGTGCCGGGCAGTGCCATTTTTAACCAAGGAACAACAACAACGTAAGTTCAGGAAGTGCTAACCGCCAAAGTTTCCGCTAGTTTCCTCTAATAGGTTCCCTTGCACTTTTGAATCTGCTGTGTGTGTCCCCAGAAATTCCAGACCGACGGTGCAGAAGCATACCAGCAAAACTGGTTCGCAACCAGACCCAAGCGACATTTGAGGTGTGTGGATGCAGAAGCGTACCAGCAAAACTGATTCGCAACCAGACCCAAGCGACATTTGAGGTGTGTGGATGCAGAAGTATAATCTGCCATATGTTATTTGTTGCTTCTGTTTAGAAGTAGGTTGTTTTTTAAATGCTTTTTTACTGAGCAACAAATGTTAAAGGGCTGTGAGTCTTATATAGACTCTATCGGGAGCTTTTAGGAGGGTCAAGCTCTTTGGGTACCATTGAGTCAGTTGACATGGCTCCAGCAGTTAATATCTGATGAATACGCAAACTAACCCTAGCAACGACTGGGCAATAAATATGGCAGGACTCCTCCAGATTTATAGGCTTTCATGTGTTGTTTAAGGTAGTAGGATAAAGGACCCCATAGTTTATAATAAATATGGCTTTATTGCTTGGGAAATCTTTAGGTTTAGTCAGAAACTCTCTTTGCTATTTTGTTCTATCTTTGTTTTCTAAACGGATCTATATCTCTACCATACTGGCTCTGTAGTGCTTTCCTCCAAAGACAATTTACTTCCTGCCCTCCATCTGACATTGCCATCATAATTATATGATTAAAAACAACATATATGCAACTACAAAGCAGAGCCCAAACGTCCGACAATGCCCCAGAGAAAAGCCACATCTCCGTGTGGTGAAGACCTACTGGTAGTAATTAGATAAACTGATCTACATCAGCTCTTAGTGCTAGTCAACCCACCCTAGAACCTTATAACAGAACATCAAGGACAAAGGAAATTACCGTTCCTTACAAACAGGGACACAGCATCAAGCTAAGAACCAATAAATCAATCAATCAATATATCAATCTCTATATTATATGTTTGTACTCTGACGATAGAGACTTAGAATGGCTGGTATCAGTATTAATAAGGACATCTGAAGGCCTTAGCAGCTTATCGGATCTTGAGCTTTTCTTCATTATTTCAACACTTCATTAGGAGAGGCTAACTGGTATAGCCATCATTAGCGACTTCCTTGTTCACTCCCCTGTGCACATGCCGAGTATCATTACTCTGTTTTTATTGTAGATATACACAAAGGGCTTTATTATCTATCAAACTGAGCAAAAACAAAGTGTAAAACAAATAATACAACTGCAGCAGGAGGTCATCTTTTTATATACAATGTAATTTTAAAAAGTCAATAAACTTGACTTTATACCTTTAAGTTATTAAAGTCCTATTATTCATGTATCCTGCTTTAGTGCATTTATTTATGGGCTTGTTTAGTTAGTTACTTCACTGTTTTATTTAGAAGCATGCTTTTTACCTAAAGTGCTTCAGAAAACCCAATCATTATGAAATAAAGACACGATTCTCAAAATACATGGTGCCACAACAAAGGAAGCTTGTTAAATGTGACAAAACAATGAGAAAAGATCCCCCCTGATTTAGATCACAGTAATGGTAATGTAATGACTGTCATATAGTAGATATTTACATTCATTGTATAAAAATAGCAATTTTTCATCTACAACTAACATTCAGTTGAATCGAAGTGACCTAGTTAAGCCCACTTTCATGTCAGACAGTGAGGGAAAACAATCCTTTTTGGCAGGCTAAGTAATTATTTTTTGTTGGTACCTTTATCGTCATGAAGAAATGTTAAAATTATTAGCCCAGCAAACATTTGTATTTTTATGAAAATGCAAACGTTTGCTTTTTACCTTAATCTAAAGGAAGTGTTAAAAGATAGAACAGAAGACAACTTGACAGACCCCAGTAAAAACAGGAAGAGTGATGCACCATTTTCAGTGGATTTGAAAAAAGCTTTATTGCTACAGAAAGATATATTAGAATTTCTGTGCCAATTCAGTCCTATTTACAGCTTAAAGCACAGTCGCTCGCTTTCATCTAAAAGATGACACTCTTGACTCAACCTATCTGTTTTATCAGTAAAAAAACAACCAAAGCAGACGGTTTTCACTTTGACATTTGAAACTGGCTGCTTAATAAGCAGGTAGTTATTAGTCAGGAACAGGCTCCCTGGTTTCAGTGTTTACATCCCTAAGGAAGAAAGATTAGCTGAAAGGGATCCACAATTAGTTCTAACATAAGGCTTTATTTGAGACATATACATTTTCAATGTAAATACAATATACCAAATACTGTAAGCTGTGTTATTTTTAGATAACTTGAAATAACATATTGGCCATTTCTCAATATGTACAGTATACCTGTACATTCTCATGTGTTTATGTTACTCGAAAAACGTCGTCAGCCTCGGCCCTAGTACTGTTCCAATTCACAAGAACAAGCAGACCAAGAACGGATGAAATCCACGGATATTGTTCTCATCCCTCCCTCTTTACCCAGCATGCATCAGAGCAGACTTGTCCGTTATTGAGATTGACAGCTGTCCCAGCATGCACTGCGGCAGCAGGAGCTTCCAGTGGAGCGCTCACGGAGCTCAGAGCATTAAGTTAAAAGTTGTTCTAAAAAGTTTGTTTTTTAGATCATGTAAAGGGAGAACATTATACTTTATGTGTCACTATATACCATTTACTGATTTAGTGCGTAATTTATAAAAAAAAGTTCAGATGTTGAGAGGACCGCGGCAACCAGAGGAGCTGCGGGGCTAATGTTAGCCCGTCTGCAGCAGTCCTCTCTCTGCATAGCCATGTGTGAAGGAACGCTGGCTATGAGGCCGATTTTTTTGTTTTATTTGGCAAAATGTTAATTTGATTTGTGTTTATCTGACTGTGTTAATCGAACACTAGGTGCAGTGGCTGGAGTAGCGTACTCGTGATGATGTCACAAGTACGCTTCTGTTCCAATTTACCCAAATTAATGCTGCGTGCTCCAGTTCTCCCAGAGTCCATACTTTCTAGTATTCTTCTCACGAACATACTTGGCGAGGACACGAATCCGTACTCGCGTTCTTATGAATTGGGAAACAGCCATTGTCACACAAATGTTGCCATCTTTATTACACTGCAATGCATTCTGGGTAAATGACATATGCTAGTACTGTTTGGCTAGCCAAAACAGCAATAAGCAAAACTTTCAGTGCGTTGATATTGATAAAAAAATTTAAAAAGCCATAAAGATGATGAACTCCAAGCAGAAGAAGAGAGGAGGCAGAGTTAGTGTTTGTGCAGCGGATGCAAGAAGACGCCAAGACACATTCATTGTAGAGCTTTGCTGCTAAAAGGATAAAAATATTTTCTTAGCTATATTAAAATAAGGTCACCTGTTTTCTGAAATTAAATCTGGGGACATCGTGGATTAAAATAAATACATATCACAATTAAATTAGGAAGCTGGGAAAGCGGTAATTTGATCTATTTTTACATATTTATTAATATTTAGACAACAAAAATCAAGTGAACAATCAAGGAATGTGCCTCTCCATACTTTTAGTATTTCCTAAGATTAATTAAATTAATAATCATTATCTTTTGATTTTAATTTCATAAATGTTTATGCTGTTATTAGCTCTTGCTAATATAGTGAACAGTTCATCACAAGCTGAAAATATTTGTTCTTTTTATCAGATATGTCATGTATCTCAGGCAGCGGTGCAGCATAGCATTTATTAAATTTACATCAGTCAAACCAATCCTGCAAAAAACAACTGATGTTAGCTTTCCTGTGTTTACTCTGTAGGTTCCAATCTGTTAGAACCTAACCGCGTCATCAACCCAGCATGCATTGCACAGGTGTAAAACTGGCGGCTTCCATGGCTGAAAAAATAACAAAGGATATATAATAGGTTTATAAGTAATCATGAGATTTTATATTTTATAAAATGGCAATTTTCAAGTTAAGAACAGAATTAAGAGGAGAACCTAAAGATAACCAAGTGACTTACACATCCAGAAAGTCCAGAGAGGAAAAATTTTAATGGGATATTTTTATTCATCTTTCAACATATATACTTTGTCAGAACCAGAAGTGGACGTCGCTCACTGTCCCAAAAATGTACAAAATGCATTTCTGTGCACCTGCGGAGTATATTGAGGACAGTCACTCCTCATCCTTACTCTAGTCACAGCTCCCTGCCCTCTTGTCTGCACTCATTAAGTCCTCTGATCTTGAGAACATCCTCTCCTCACACCTAAAGTAGATTAAGGCGAGGCATTAGACTGTGCCGTCAAGGCATTAGAGAGCCATGCATTAAAACTAGCCTTCTCACTCTAGCTCTTTCTGAATGTTTAAGTCTGTGAAAGCAAAGCCAGAAGTATTATGCATAAGTTAACTGGGGCTGGTTAAGTCATTTTAAATCCAGTATAAGTCCATCAAGAATTATGGAACTGCTGCATCTCCTAAATGGTTGCTGCATTTTATCTAAGACCTAATTTTTGCCTTTGTTTTTTCTGTTTATTTTTTTTTTTTTTACAGAACTACATTTAAAGACCACTTCATAAAAAAACAATTTAAAAGAAATAGCCGAACAAAAACAAAAACAAACTGATCAATAATTTTTTGTCAAAAAGGAATGAATAAATCAGATGAAAGCAAGTGGGGTTCTGGATGTAATGAGGCTGGCCGCTGCTCAAACCAAGCATCATCATATAAAGATGCTTTTTCACATAGCACACCTTTAAAAAAAGACAGATGATAACATAAGTTTATATCCACCAAGTGTCCATCCTGATAGCCTTTAAATAGTCATATTTGAGCATCAATAGAATTTCAGCACCAGGTGCTATGGACAGACATAAGCAGACGTGCCACCACCTGACAGGTGTATTAGTAAACTATCAGCAAGCCAGATGGCCACTACTAAATAGAACCTGACTGTTGTCCATCCGTCCATTAAAGCGACAGCTTGCTGTGGTCAAAGAACAACTGATATTAATCAAATAGATAAATCTAAAGCACATCTAAATTCTCATAAATCCTCCCTAGAGCCTCAGATCAAATCATTAATGAAAAAGAAAATGTACGTTCCTATCAAACCCAAACAGGGAAACAGCATCAAGATAAGAACCAATCAATCAATCTATATATTTTATTATTCTTTGTTCATAGACTGTAGATTTTAAGAAATGCTTTGCTATTACTGTATCTTTACTAATAAGAATGTTTACGCACATTTCCATTACTTTAGCAACCACATCTAAATGTCTTGCAGCAAAGGCATCTAAATAAGGGAGTTCTGACAACTTTATTGGTAACAACGAGCAATATTTCAAAGAACAACGGTGACACACAGAGCTTTAATAGTTCAAGGGAAGTTAGCCCCTAATCCTAGCATTGCCATAGACGTCAGCAGAGCATGGCAGTAGAATCATTTTTAGGTTGCTCTATTTACTTTGATCATGTTAAGAAAATGATTATGTAAAGAAAAAATCCATTAAGTAAATATAATAGAAACAGGCTCTATATAAAAACACATATCACATGTATAGAGTTCTGTCAGGGCTCCAGTCTGTGTGTTTGTTTTGTGTTTGTCTCCTTTGCTCCAACAGGAGGCCTGGAGTTCTGGTCTGCCTCCTCACACACACCTGCTGATGGTTTCCTAACAGTTAAATGAAGTGCTCTTAAGCTGCTGATTGCCACTACTTCTACGTGCCAGAGTGTTTGCCAGTTTTGGGTACTCTAGCCAAGCTGAGTTTTTGCAGAGTAAGACTGAGTTCTTGTCAACCTGAGTTTTAACTTTGCTTTTTGTCTTTGCCTCTCGGCAGGAAGTCATCCTGCAACTGGATTTTTAGGACCTTCACTCCCTGGAGGGATCAACTGAGCCTCTAACTGAGCTGGGGATTCAAACTAGAGGTTTGGATCCAGTTTCCCTGAGAGGACATTGAGTTTACTCTCTGAGCAAGGGGAATCATCTCCAGGTACGACCCGTTCAAGTACAGCCTTGGGAAATCTGAGGGGCAGTCAGTTTCTCAGTTCACCAACAATCAACCATGTTCTGGGTAAACCCTGTTCCGCCCTCCGAATCAGACCAGCACTGGAAATACAGCACACAGATTGGAGTCAAAGATTCTGGATAACTTCTCTGGAAACGTGAGTCTACAACCAGATCCTCTCCAAATCCACAAATGAAATTTCCCACCAGCCCGAACTAATCGCTGTGTCTTCCTCTCACTTTCAGTTCCGGCCGAGCAGAGTTCAGAGCAACACTGCACCGTGATTTATCTCTCTTCAATAAAACCCGTTAAACCTTCCCTGGACTTTCTGGAATTGATTTCTTACGTGGGTCGTGAGCTTTTAGATAAACCACATGACAAGTTCAACTTTTTAACCAGCAGGATTTTTCGTAATGGTTGTGTATTTTGTGAAATCATTACCAAAAAGCATAAAGTCTGTCACATATGTTCCTGGACTGCCACTTCTGGCTGAAATACCGGGTGGCCAAGCAACCAAACTTTGTAGTGTTTCTTTGGCAAATCTCTGACTTAACAGCTTTAGCTCAGACGCTCTTGTCATGATCTTGGCACTAATGACTGGCTTGATCTTGATCTAGCTCATCTGTGTCAACTGCTGCAGTCTCTATTTAATGTGGCTGCTTCCAGTTATCAGTGCCAGATTATTCCGGCCTTTGGTGAGAGTTCTCCAGCTTACCTGATTGTGTTCTGATTGCCTGATCCTGATCTGTTTTGCCTTTGGACTTCTGAGCCTGTCTGTTCCTGTTCTGATTTGTTTGCATGACCTTTCTTCAGACTCCTTCTGTATTCTGCCAGTTGATTGAACCTGGATCTGCTTCCTGACCAACCTGGATTTCCCTTCGGTACCTTTTTGGACCTCTGATCTTCTGGCTCTTACTCCTGTGAATCTCTGCGACACCGGTTCTGACTTTGTCATCTGAATTGTCCTGCCATCCTTCATCTGCTTGGATCTGATCTCCTTCCAGTCATGCTGTCTTCATGACCTCAGCATCTGGAACTCTCTGGGCAACGTTTGTTGCGTCCCTTTGGCCGCCGTTCGGCTGGAATCCACCTCTTCCTCTGAGCACAGATGGAAATTTAGGACCAGGTCAGTGACTCACACATTCATAATAATCCTCTGCCAGATTAACGTGGTCACTCTGTAAGCAATTGCTGTAAATTTACAGCAAATTTTCAACACTAAAATACTGTTTTCATGTTTAACAGTTCAGTACTGTAATAAGCAATGCATTGTGGGCTTCTTAACTTGGAGCAACAGGACAGAGGCCGTAAACGGTATGCGGCTGTTTTAAATAACGGGATACTACAGTATTTTCTGAAAAATTTCCAGAAGACGACTGCAGAACACACAACGTGCTACCATCTGTCTTCATCACAACGATTCCAGCCTTGCATCTAAAAAATGTAACGGTACGTAAATCAAAATCTTTTTTTCTTTGCCTTTGTGTTTGCTATTTTATTTATATTGCCAAGAATGTTTGATATAGGCTAACGCTCAGGAGTTTGTCTAGCTAGGCTATATGTAAGCTATCAGTGATGCTTAGATTTGAATAGGGTAGTCAATATTCTACTATATTCTACTCTACTTCTCTACTATTTTGTTGTTGTTAAATCTTGGTTAACTATAATATACAGTAGCCGGACGACAGCTTACACACACGCATGCACACACACACTCATGGGTATTGGACCTCATTAGAATCCCATTTGCTGTCACTTTACTCCACTCTGATCTTAGACTATTTTGACGATTTTAGGCGCTTCATTGGTATAAATCCAGAGAGAAGGACAAAGGCCAAAAGGGGGAAGGTTGTCTCCAAGAAGAAAGGTGTGATTCCCAGAAGAAGTCTTCCACAGTCAACACACACACGTCTCCATGCTCCTGAAGAAACTCCTTGACTTTGAATGGGACTTCACATAGATCAGTGAGTTCTCCTTAATCTTGCTGTCTGTCCATGTGTTGTTTTGACAATCTGGCATTGCCACATTAAGCCACAACAATTTATTAGTTTTATAAGCATTAGCTTGGAGAGTATATTGTACATTCCTGATTGTATAATATTTGTTTGTTATTGTTTGACAGTGGCTCCACTAGAATAATACTGCAGAGGAACAGCGGCTAACAAACTGAACATCTCTCCTGGATCCACAAGATTTGAATCAGGGTGGTTCACACCCACCCAGATTCCCGGGACTACTACTACCTCACAGGACTACTTTAAGAAGTAAAGTACAGTTTCCTCCCTAAATGTTCTCTTTTATCCATATTACTGTAATGATGTATAAATCCACATGTTCTAACTGTACTGTAATAGTTTTGAAATGGCCTTGATGCACTTTTTCAAAATGTTATTACGTTTGTTTTCCACATGTTGTCAATTTTGCATACAGTATTCTGCATTTTCACAGACATAAGAAAATACATTGCAGATTACATAATATACATCTTTTAAGTGGAGTTTAGAGGAAAATTTTAATCTATCTCACAGGACTATTTTAAGAGGAAAAACACATGCTGGTTTCTCTGAATGTTTTTACTCATAATCAAAAAGGTCTTAATGTTCCTACTTTGAAGAAGTCTTAATGATGTTTAAACTCTTATTTCCTCTGTATTTGTTGTGTTGGTGTGTAAAAGACAATGTTAAATAATATTGACATTGGCTCAAAGTCAGCTAGTCAGCTGTCTCTGTTTGCTACTCGAAATATCTTCTCAGCATCTCCCAACACGGTTTATTTTCTGGGGTTTTTTTTCTCAGTTTTTTGAAAGTAGCAATATTAAGTATTATATTGCCTTTTGAAATAAATAATTTTGATTCTTTTTGATTTGATTGCTTATTTTGCCCAATATTCATTATAATGTTTGAGCAACTGTCTGTAGAATAATGAAGTTCTTATATTGATTGCATGTATTCAAGGTTGATATTTTAGGAAACTGCTAAACTGAATTATTGTATTGTGTATCTACTGTGCCTCCCTACAGTAAACTTAAACAGAATATTATTGTAATTTCCAAATAATAGAAATATGATGCATTTATTTTTTAATGTATTAGACAGTGAAATCATTGAACAGTGAGAAAACAGACTACTACTGTAAAGTAAATTTACGGTATGAAAACCCTAAAATTACAGTATATCGCTGGTGTCCTAGCTGCCAGCTCTTTACCGTAACTCATAGAAATACAGAAATATACCGTATTTCTGGTTTACGGTCTACTACTGTAAAATCAATTTACGGATGAATACCGTAAAAATAACGGTATATTGCTGGCGTCTCTGCTGCCAGCTCTTTACTGTTATTTTACAGGACAATTACTTACAGTGCACTTTTAGAGTAATCTAACTGTCTGCCTTGAATAATGGGTCCTCTGTTCTAAGGCTTCATTCACACTGCAGGCCTTGATGCTCAATTCCGATTTTTTTGCGAAATACGATTTTTTTTGCGTTGCCGTTCATATTTCCAAATATATGCAACCAAAGTGTCCCGCATGCACAGTAGAGAACGCAATGACGTCACACGCCAGCGTGCTCTTTTTTCCCGGAAGTAAACATGGATGGTAGTGCCGCGCGCATCTAGCGGTCTTTTCTAACTATAAAAACTCAATCTTTGCAATATGGTTAAACATAAATACTGCTCTCCGCATCATCATCTGCCATGGTTTTTGTTTTACTTGCCATTTCTGCGTAGCAAGATGCATAAAAGTGACCTTTGTCGGGTATTAATGACGTTCAGGTCGGATGAATCCAACGCCTGGCCGATTCAGACACAGGTCGCATTTGAAAAGATTAGATTCGTATATCGGATTCAGGACCACATAGCCAAGTTGGCCTGGGTCGGACTGGAAAAAACCTGGCGGATCTGTGTTGTTCAGACTGTTCGGGAAAAGATCAGATCAGGTTGCATATGGGGAAAAAAAAAAATCTAATTTGGGTCACTTCAGGGTGCAGTGTGAATATATGTTCACAATGTTTATACAGTAATCAGAGTGCTGTTTCAGTCTTTTTTCTCTAGGAGGCATTTTTTTTTTTTTTACTGTATGTTGGACCTTTATTATTTCACACTTTGCTTGGAGGTGTTGCACGTAACTGGCTAACAGACTGCTTCCTTGTTTCACCCTCTGCTGCACAATATCATACCTCCCTTATATTAAATATAAATGAAGGCTTTATTTATTAATAAAATGGGCAAAAACAAATACCAAACAATAGGCCAACAGAATGCGGTAATCTTAAAAAAAACAAAAAAAAAACTTGTATGCCACTAGAGGTGAGCTGCTGGCGTTTGATTTAAGAAAATGTACAAAAAAATCCTTCTACTCACTTGTTTGAAAGAGTTGGTTGAGTCAAACATGCTAGCTGTAGTAACATAGTAAATACAAAACTAAAAGGGTGAAAGACTGCAAAATCAGCAGGCAAGTAAATACTCCTTTTTATTGTTTTAGGGAGGTGATGGTTATAAAGTCTAACAACTGCGAGGATCTATGATAAATGTTTTGTGTTTGAATGAATTTTCTTGTGGTTGCTCTTGTTCCTGAATGAGCTCTCTGCTTTCTGCAACAGCTCCATTCATGAGGTAGGAGAGAATATACATAAAAAGAGAAAATATACAGAGAAATGTGCTGTGAGCTGCATTTTCTTGTTGATTTGAGACAATAGAAAAAAAGCTTGAATGAAAATACAGAATAAAATAAAATGAACACAGAATATTAACTCTGAGTACCTAGTATGTGGAAACTTGTGGGACCCACTGGGGGCCACTCCTGTCTTTTAAAGGTGTATAACCTGATGCTAAGGGTAGAACCCTTAACAACAGCAACACCTCGGACACTGTGTCTCCCCTTGAACGGCTGTACTGAAACTTAATTTCATTTTGTTAATCCTAAACTGATTAGTTTTGAATTTAATTAATTGAATTTTGCAGTCCTTCCAGAAATTAAGCTTAAGCAAAAGTTCAATCTGGAAGACTCTTAGCATCTTTACCTGAACCACCTACGATGTCCCTTGTTCAGCTCCAGCCAGTCAACTCTGGGCCGGACTTTCTCTAAAGCCAATCATTTTACAAAATCCCCTTCATTTAGCTCCTGGCCTAGCTTCCCTCTACCCCATGTAAAAAAACTTTCCCCCACCTCCACCCCCACTCATTCTCAGTCCCACTCACCCTCTGGATTATTCCACCACCAGTATCCAGGCCCCGGGGACAAAACTACTAGGTTACTCATCTAAATGAATATCGATTTACAGGATCGAAGTCTTCTGCTGGGCCTGGGCGCCAAAGAAGCTTTGTTTCATTTATATCATTATCTGCATCCATCTCCTTGAGCACCAGTCAGCCTTGGCAGATGGCCGCTCACACTGAGCCTGGTTCTGCTGGAGGTTTCTTTCCTGCTAAATGGGCATTTTCCTACTCTCTGCTTTAACGGCCGTACATGCATGCTCGGTGTGAAAGATTGTTAGAGTCGGCCGGAATCGGCGCAATCAGCTGGTGATTCCTTAGAAACCATTCCGGCGCTATCCGACTGTGTTACCTGTATATATGAATTGAATTGAATAAAGTTTTTTTAATCGCAGCTGTTCACTGAGTGATTCTTTTCCAGGTTGAAAATGAGCCCAAATTCAAAAGGAAAAAGCATATTAAATAAAAATTTATTCAGACCCATTTTCCGTACCCTATTTTTCCTCCCATTGGGATGTGAGTCGTAGCAGGGGAGTTCCCCAAGGTTCACTTAGCATAGTTTCCTGCTTTGTATTGCACAAGTGGTAACTGGTTACGCACAACCAGTAACACTGCACGGACAGCCTGCAGCAGAGCCCCTGATTGCTGAAATTCCCCTGTTGGAGGGAAAAAGACAGCAATTGTGATGGCAAGGTGGGCTGAATGTTGGCACCCTTCTAGGATGATGGCAACAACAGGAGGCGGACTTAAAAGGTGCTTTGTGGAGAGTGTGCTCTTGCTGGTCTTTCTGGTTTGACAATGAATGAAATGTATGAAAAAAGAAAAAAAAAACACTCTCACACCTCCAATGTTCCAGCAGATTTTAATTGAAGCCCGGCACCAACACACATATTTTAACATGAAAAAATATCCTATTTCCTGGTAAAGTCTCTTTTTAAAATTTGAGCTGAGGCTACTCCTCCAACAGGTTCTGTTCATTTATTCCTTTATCTCCAAACACTGATTAAACACACCAGACAGATTACACACAGCTTGTTTTAAAAGCGTGTTTGATACAAAAATTAATTTTTTTAACTTGCTTAAAGGTTACAATTTTCTAAAAAAGGTACTGAACTTTTATTCTGACAAACAAGCCACATTGAGAAGCATGTTGATCAAATGTACTCTAAGCATCCGATAACTAAACCAATGTTTCCACTTCCATGTCTTACAAAGCTGTTCAGGGGTTAGGTATATCACGGGAAAACTTGAAATTTTCACAGTCATGGTTCTGTTAAGTTTTCTTTTGAGTAATCAAATTCACATTGATCCATGATTTTCTTTTGTTTTCTAGTTTTATTGGTTTAATTCCTATTTTGTTGTATTTTTTTCTGACTATATATTTGAGTTTAAAGGTTTTTTCTTGATTGTTCTCTGTTGCCTCTCTTGTGTTGGTCTCCTTGTCTCCAGCTCCCTTTTAGAATCCTCTGTTCACACCTGCTCCCAATCAGCTAATTAGTCCTGTCTTTGTTCTGTCTCCTATATATACTCTCACTATGCATTTTCTCATTGCTGGTTCCTCTTCTTTCCCAGGCTCCTCATGCATGTTTTCCGTGATGTCTCCATAATTCTGGTTTTGTTCTGTACTTTTTATTTATTATTGTTTGTTATTTTTTGGATTCCTGCCTCAGTTGCCTGTGAGTTATTTCATTAAATCTACAAAGACTCACCTCTGGCTCCTCACCTCTGCATTTGGATTTAAGAATTTAAGAGTTTTCTGATATTCTGATCAATTTGTGAAGCCTGTACAGATTTTAATGAAAAAGAAAAAAGTGCAAAAAGTGTATATTATGATGCAATAAATGAAAACCATAGTTTCCCCCCTGAATAGAATTGTATTGGTAAAGTAGTGTGTTCATAAATTCATTTTGAATAGCACAAAGAAATGTCATATGAGCACATGCAGCTTTTCCTATCTTAAAGCAAAAAGAAGAAACAAAATCATGAAAGATAAAATTCCCCCCAAGTTTAGAGTTTTATGCCAAAGTTATCTTCAACTATCGCTCAATAGCACCAACTGAGACCCAGGAGCCTCAGCAGAGGCTTACTGCTGGAAGGCAGGGATCAGTGCAGAGCTGTATCCACTACGGAGATGCAGCTGAATGCAGAACAATGCTTCAGCTATTGTGATTTCTGAAAAGACTAATATCCCGTTACATGTCCAGCTGGATGGTGGGTTTTTCACATCATTGAACTTGGGTCAAATGAAACCATGGAAAACGCTCTCAAACGTAGCATCAATGTTTTTTTAATGCTCCCACCACTTGTAGAAGAATAATGGTTCCTGCCAGAGAGTGTTGTGTTTATTTCCTGCTGCCTTTCGTTAGTGATAAAAGCACAAAGCACTATAACCAAGCTGTTACCTAGCAACCTGCTTTCAATACCCTTGGTCTGTAACCTGGATGGAGGTTTTCAAAATTCATAGTGTTTGGGTTTGTTTGGATTTTTGGGTTGCTGAAGAGAATAACAGCTGCTTTGCGCTATGATGAAAGTTTGATGTATCTAAAGAACTGAATATTTCATACTGGACCAGGCCTAGCAAACAAAACAAAACAAAAAACTATTGATAAGAAATATTTCCAGAAGGCGAATCTAGCAAATCGAGGTTTACAATAGAACATTATTTGTTAGAATTGAAGGAAATAATTCATTTTCCAGTTAAAAGGCCGAACTTTGTGGTTGTGCTTAATGGTATTGCTACTGCTAAGGCAGGCATCCCCAAAGTCGGTCCTGGAGGGCCGCTGTCCTGCAGGTTTTAGATGTTTCCCTGCTTTAGCACAGCTGATTATGATGATTGCAGTTGAGAAAAAAAGCCTGTTAATCGGCTTTAAATTAAAATCAGCTGTGCTGAACCTTTAAAACCTGCAGGACAGCGGCCCTCCAGGACAGACTTTGGGGATGCCTGTGCTAAGGGTTCTTCGTCTACTTTTTTTTCTTACTCTTGACAGCCCTAGTGTGGATGCCATTAATTTCCTTCTTTTTAAATAACCTATTTCATATTGTAAACTGAGACTCCTATTATTTAATTTTTGCTTTTCAAATAAAAAAACCCTCCCGATGGACCAGGTTTCCCCCACACGCTTAATGCCTGCATGTAAGATACATTTTTCTTCCTCCCTAAAGTTTTACTCGATATGAGCAAAGCATCTTTGTAAGGTTTCTGGTGACTTGAAATTCCCTGTGTTTTGTATGCCAGCATCTTTGATAAAAGCATTTTTAGACCAAAGGAGAGAAAAACAAAGGAAGAGTATTGACTTTGAGGTATATTACCCTGTGTCTGACAGCACTCTGATCGATAACCAGGATCTTTTGGTTGTCATACAGTTTACTCTGATTTAGAGTTGACATTTAGCTTTTATTGCGTGGCATATTTCCAGCAGGCGGTTTGGTAATATCTTTGTTTACAGTCACTATGGCTGCAGACATTACTACCATCTCTTATTGGGCATCTGAAAATGTCAAACTCCCCATGACTGTTCTTAACAGTGGTACATCAGATTCTGCTCATGTGTTAAGATTAATTCATTCTGGTAGTGTGAATAGAAACCTGTCTGCCTGGCTTTAACTGGCTTTTATAGATGAATGACGTGTGTTTAAATCTTGTGTCTTTGAGATAAGACTGTGTTTCTTGTGTTTCTTTTAAAGCTTGAACACCTCTTCTTAGTGTTCAGTTCTTGTAAGGACCTCTAGAATTTCTGTGTTTGTCTCCCTTCATCAACCAGGAGGCGCCTGGTTCTGGTCCTACTTCTTCACACACCTGCTGACACGCTTCCTCGCTAAACGGAGTGTTTTGTAAGCTGCTGACTGCCACTAATTTGACGCCAGAGTAGTTTGCCAGTTTAGGGTAATTCTCAGCCAAGCTGAGGTTTTTAAGGAGTCAAGCTGAGCTTTTGTCAACCTGGGTTTAACTTTGTTTTTGCTGTCTTGCCTCGGCAGGAAGTCATCCTGCAAACTGGATTTCCTCTGACGCTATACTCTGCTGGAAGGATCAACTGAGGCTTCAAACTGAGGGCTGGGGTTCAAACAAGGAGGTTTGGATCCATTTTCTGAATGGATTTAGCTTCTCACTGAGAAAGGCATAATTCTCCACTGCGACCCCGTTCAAGTAAGGAAATCTGAGTGGCGGTCAGTTTCTCCTCAGCTCTTCAAATATCAAACGTGATTCTGGGTTAACCCTGTTCAGCCACTCCACACCAATCAGACAAACACTGGAACCGCGGCACAAAGACAGGAGTCAAGGATTCAACAACTTCTATGGAAACGCGTAGGTGGCAACCAAATCCTCTTCCCCAAAGTTCCGCCGGGTCAAATTCCCCGTTTAGCCTGAACTAACCGCTGTGTCTTCGCCTCACTTTACAGTTCTGGTTGAGCAGTGTTCGGAGCAACACTTCGCCCTCAGCTAAACTTCTTCAATAAAACCCATTAAACGCTTTCCCTTGTCTCTCTGTTCGGTTTTCACGGCTTTTGGGTCTGAACTGCTGTAACATCATGAACAGAGTTTAGCAACTGGCTTAAAAGCTGTTACAGTAACAACCTCCAGACACAATGGATATTCAGAATTGGAGTCTAATAAATAATTTTTTATTGAGTTATGGATCGGGGTTTTTTTTTGTTTTTTTTTTCCCGCGGAAAGTTTGTTGTGTCTGTCAGCAGTAGATCGGTCGGCGATGCCATTCACACAGAACGATAAAACATAATGAAACCATCCGCTAGTTTGAGAACAGGGATAAACCTGGTCATGCAAACCACCCTAAGACCACATCCAGTGGTGAAAGAAGTTTGTTGTAGTGCAGAAATCCGTCTGTGTTTACAGCGGACTTCGCATTGTATCTCTGCTTCTGAACAAGAGTGTAACTGGTCGTCTGAATTGTGCACAACTACCTGTTAAAAGGGAGTTTTTCCTCTCCTACTGGCGCTACAGACATTCTTAGTGTAGAGGGATCATCTTCGAGTGCCGCCCAGTCGATGCAATCAACTGGTTTTACTTAGATAGAAACTTTGAATCAATTGACTGGATGACCTCGTGAACTGTAAAGTGCCTTGAGATGACATGCCATGTGTCTGTGAATTCACCTATGCGAAATTAAAATGAATAAAGTGCGAGTAGTAGTTGTTAATCCAGTGCAAATTCACTGATGCCATTACTGCTACTTCGCCTTAGACAAACTTTGTTAAAATGTTGAACGCTCTAAAATCATAGCAGGACAGAATTCAGTTGCTTAAGATAAGAATGAGATTGTAGCCAAAATAAATAATGTTAGCTACAATGTAAAAGTCAAACGCTAGTTCAATCAGTCAGACAGTAAGAAACTGACGAACTGCTCGTCTCAATTTTTCTCAGTAGGAAATGCCCCATAGACCTTTTACAGTCACTTTGCGCCGCCATGCTGGACGACTTAGAAAACACCTGCGTTCACTGTAATAATACAGCCTGATGTTTACGACAGAGATGTAATAAGAAATAAGTAGAGAATCTGCCAACCCAATATTGTCTAAATATGTTGAACGATAAGGAGTTAAAGCAGAGCTTCATCAGAAAAAGTTGTATAGGATCACTATAATTTGCATGCTAGCTTGTTTTTTCTGATTCAAGACTGTCAGACATCCCTGACTTCACCTAGAATCAGTTGTGCAATTATTTGGTGAATCCCCAATCCTACTTTCTAGGAAATGCACTGAAAGCTCTTAAAATGTATATAATTACAGCCCATGGAAACTGTGCATGCCTGCTAAAAGATGAAACTCTCTACTTGTTTTTGACTAGCATCAGAAGCTTAAATTAGTCGTTTAAGAAATGCTTGCTGCAAATTTTGCTAGTTGTAGTAGGTTGCCAGCTCTATCTCTTCACAGGAGCCATCCATCACTGCTCACACTGAGCCTGGTTCTGCTGGAGGTTTCTTCCTGCTGATTAAAAGGAGTTTTTCCTTCCACTGTCACTACAAGCATGCTTAGTGTGAGTGGATTGCCTTCAAGGCAATGAGTCGCAATGCAATCAACTGGTTTTCTTACATAGAAAAACTTTACAATTCAACCAGATCATACAGTCAGATTATGATTCAAAGTGCCTTTGAGATGACACATGTTGTGAATTGGTGCTATATAAACTAAACTGGAATTGAATTGAATTATACAACTTGACGAAAACTGCTGATGAGTTGAAACATAATTTCATTTCCCTTTGGTATTAATAAATTTTTCGGGGATTAATATTGAATAATCAGCACAGCAATCTACAGGGTGTAACACACGGTTCATCAAACTCCTCCTCGGGGCAACTTCTGACAAGATACTGACCCCTGCAGACAAGTCATCACCACAATTTACAGTTCATCAAATTTAATCATTTATTACCAATATCAACCCTGAGGACAAAATTGCTATTCTTTGTTCTCTGTGGAACAATGACAAAGATACATTTAACGGTATTCACCTGTGCTGTATGATTTTATCCTTTAATAATAAAATATAACATAAAAGCTACTTTAAAGTGACCAAACAAAATAATTAATGAGGCCCACAGCTTTCAGGTTATGACTTCTGGAACTTCCCAGAACAAGTAAGATACTTTTTCATTTGAACCAATTGAGTTCTTTAATCAAAACGATTTATATAACCTGTGTGAAATGATAATTGTTGATGAGGTAATTTCTCTAATGAATTATGTATGCATGTGCACATGTGGAACTTCCATTTATAGACGTCCTGCCCTCCGTGACACAAGCTATTTATGCTGCCCGGCCAGTTTAAAGATTGGAAACCTCTGTGCTGTTGAGGAGCTTTCTAATAAGCCACTCGCAGTTGTACATGTATTCAAATGGGGCTTAATATGGTCGACCTTCCGTTGGCAAACGAGTAAGAAGTGCAGTAGGGTGAGGTAGTAGGCCCTAAACAATGCAGGGCACTCATTGTACCTGAGGGCCAGGGTTGAGAACTACTGCCTGTCAAAAGTGCATCCTCCGGTGCTCTATCAAACTTCTGACAGAGGTCACTGAGCTTCTGCAAATCATTGCCAAGCAATCATTGTTTTTTTGTTTTTTTGTTTTTAGACTAAGATGGACTTTTATTGTCATTTTGTATACACAGTCGTGTACCTCAAAACAAAGCTTTTCTGACAGTAAGAGGAACATTTCCATTTCATAAAGTGCAGCACTGATGCAAATGTAAGCAGTGTGGGAGAAAAAAAAACATGGTGCAAAAATTTCACTCATAGTGTATGGCACATTTAACTGCAATCATTCATCATACTGCATACACAAAAAATGATTTGGGTTAAAGGTGATATCAGTGTGATGCAGAGTCTCTGACATGATTTAGAGTTTTTTCAACAGTTCGGCTGTCCCAAGGCGGTGGGGAAGAAACCGATGCAGAATCTGCTGGATGAAATGGGAAGAGGAGCTAAAGATGTTCTTCTCTGCTGTTCTCACTGCTCTTCTCACATTCTTCTAGTCTGCAGCTTCCACAGGGGTGGAGGTGATGACAGGTACTGAGCAGGTGGGCTCTCCTCAGGTCTCTCTCAGGAAGTACATGCGCTTTTGTGCAAGAGCAAGACCCATGAGGAGGTGTTCAGCAGTCCAGCAATGGGGGTGTCTGTGATGTGAACCCCCAGGAATCTGGATGCTTACTGCCTTTTGGTGACGACCAGTGGAGCCGTGGTTAGGCCGGCTTTTCCTGAGCGGTGCACAAGATGACACTCCTTCATGCCAACTCCTCTGTTCAGGATCTTTGCACTAGTCCACCAGCTGCTCCACCTCGCTCTCTGTAGTCCTGGTCGTTGTCGTTTTCATACTGAGATTCTATTTTTTTTATTCAACTATTTGTTTTAAACCTTGCAAAATAACAATACATGAAAACCACCTAGAGGGTACAAACCATACATTGTTGTCGTTGGCATAACACCTTAACAATCTGAATTTCTTTGGGAGGAAAAAAGCCGGCAAAAGCAGCCCATTCATATTTTTTTATGGAGCTTGACTTAGCAGGAACATTGTAGAATTTGATCACACAGATCAAATATGTTTCATGTAAACATGTCAAACTGAAGATTCACAATCCGATTCGGTCCCATAACCATCTAAATAAATGGCCCCAATGAGAGAGGTGGTTTTTGCCGATCGCCTTCCGATTTGGCCCATGTAAACACCCATTCGATCTTAAGAGTAAAATAATCTTCACTGGCAAGATGTGTGTGCCACGTCAGCCGCGATCGCTCGCCTTTGTCAACAAATAGAAATCACCGGTCGCTTCTCGGCCTCGCCAGAACAACAACATGGTTAGCGGGGAGTCTAGGAACGCCTACTTATACACCCCAAGTTCCTCTTCATTTAAAGCTGCAGGAAGCAGGAATTTTATCCTCCCCTCCTCTTCCTCTTTTCTCTCTCCACAGCCCACCGCTCTCCCACGTTCAATCGCTTCATTTCTACATTTTCTCTTCTCGACACATTTAAGCTGCTGCCGTTTTTCCTCCTCTCTCCTTTTTTTTCCGCCGCCTCCCGGCGCATACGCTTGTCAGGGCCTCCTGTAAAAACCAGACGCAGACAGAACTGCCAAGTTTGGCAGGTAGTTCTGGGCGCATGCTTAAAAGATTTAATCTGATCCAACGCTTGGTACATGCATACACACGCCATGATCGGATCATTTCATTTTAGTGTCCATGTAATCGGAGATTTTGAATTTCCGATCAACCAAGGTTTGGATCGGATCGAAGAAATTTTGAGCATGTAAACGTAGCCAATGACAATATGAGCAAATAATGGTAATTATTGTTATTTTTTTAAACTGATAAGATTTCCCACACACACAGGCTGTGCTTGCCTGCTCACTGAAAGAGTGGGTCATCGTCATGTTGGTCAAGGTTTCTCTATGGCAGGTTCAGCAACTGAGTGAGCTGAGTCCAGCGTGATCAACCTGCGCGCGTCAATCCCAGCGCATGTGCGCGGCCCTTTTGCAAGTCTTGACGCTGTTAGGGTAAAACATGCTGTGGCTCTGACTGCAGCGCTGAGAGGGACTCCTGCGGGATGCGGGAGAACGGGGTTGGGGCGGGAGAGGCTCCCCACGGCAGACACCAGAACAGTCGCTAGAATTGTGGCTAGTCGCTGTTGAAAGAAGAGTCGCTGGAGGGTCTGAAAAGTCGCTAAATATAGTGACAAAGTCGCTGAGTTAGCAACACTGTTTACACAAGTGAAAAAAGAATGTGATTAATCATTTATCAAGGATTGTTTTGGTGGAAGGTTCATGTGCTTCAGTCTGGTTGTAGGCCGGTTTATCGGAAGCATCTTGCTAACGTCCAGTTAGCAACTTAGTGCTAGTAGGTTCCCAATGGGAAATTCCAATGGGACCAAGTAGCACCCAAATTGGTGACTTATAAACAACTCTGTTAAAGGAACGCTATGGACAGCGGAAACATGCAAGAGAAGAAGAAGAGTTTTGTGTCGGATGTTTCATGGATGAGTCTCCTCTGTCATCCATTTTTTATTTAGAGGAGGAAAAGCGGGGACAGAAGTTGTTGTGGGAAGAGGACGCCAGGGCAGCAGAAGCTTGGTTTGGTGCAGAAGGCTTACAGCGTCCGCATATGTTTGAGCCCTTGCCTGCAGACGCCCGCTGGCAGTTCTGTTAGCTCTCACCACGCTTAGCTTTTGAAGACACAGGCGTCCATCCCCATGAACACTGGGACGTGAACTCAATGGGAAAGTAAGCGATCTCGTATTTTCAACCATTAGCATTATATTGGCTGCGACATATGAACCAAGATGCTATGACAGAACAAAAGTGATTGACAGATGACCGTTGATATATAGATTGGCCAAATTTAGGTGTTCAGGCTGATGTATAACTAACTTTTGCCCTGCATAAGAGCAACGGAAAAAAAACCCCACAGATTTTAAGACAGGAGTTTTTAAAAAAAATTAACTTTCTAACTTTTGGGACAATGTTGTCTGATAAAGAGTTAATTTTACTTTTTTTTAATTGACTTGAGTTGCATTCATCAGTGCATTTTCTACTTTTTTGATAGCATGTAGAAATTGGCTATTTGTGCAAAGTGCTCTAAGAAATGTTGGGTAGTTTTGGCTTAGTGGGCTAGGGCAGTGCGCATGTGCTCTGAGGAGGTATCAACCACCCGGTTTGATTCCCACAGCCCCCACTCTGGGTTCCTGAGCAAAACCCCTTTGCCACACAATGGCAGCCCACTGCTCTCCAAGGGGATGGGTTAAATGCGGAGGTAAATTTAACAGATACTTATCAGAATCAGAATTCTGATAAATTTCTCCAATGTGAGATCAATAGAGTTCAGTAAAGTTCAATAAAATTATAGTATTCTATTTATATTCTTATTACCACCATCTTAATGGCTTAGGACCTCATCTTTCTTTTATGCCCACTCTCGCAGTCCAAATAGATCATGTTATCTGCTCATTTTAAATGGGAGGAAACAAGCCGGTTTGCACATCATAACATTAATTTTTGTAGACCACCTGCACCAAGCCACATTATTGCATGTATAAAGACAAAATGCATGTGCAATTTAGCCCCTCATATTCTGAACCTTTTGTATTCTGGAAGTACCACAAGAATTTGGGATAGAGGATGAAACAAATCAGCTTCGGTGCCAGAGCAACTGATACAACAAAATAGGCTAACTTAGGCCTTATTCACATTCACAATTGAGCTGCCACCCTTTAGCGCTGTGTGGCAAGGCTGGTAACTATGAGGAGGATGTACAAGGATGTTGGGGCTAGACATAACTGAGGTCACTGTTTCCTTAATAAATAAACTGTTTAATTGTCAATATGCTTAGATAAACCTCAATCATCCGATATAAACAACACAAAACAGGAATAAAGGCTGATTTATAGGTCATCTGCATCTGTCGCAGTGAAAGGAAATGTGCCCCCGCCCTTCTACAGACACTCTGGTCCACCTCTCCAAAATTGTAGGTGACCACAGACAGCAGGCCTCTGATTGGAAAAATCGACATCCGCTCTACACTATGCGTATTTCCTGTTTGGTACCTTACCGACTTGTTTTGTTTGTATGACCACCATTGTGGAAAATGACTCATGAAGTTGGACCAGCTAGAAGAGCGAGAACGCTGGGACCCTTTTTCCACCTGGATCCCCGCTGTTTTTGGCCCTCATGTCCCTCCGTTGTTGCACAAACTTGCCCCCACTTCCTCACCGCCTCGGCCGTATCTAGACCCACAGCTAGTTCCTGATTGTCCCTCTTGCATTGTGGTGTGGACATAGCGCAGACCATGCTTCAATATTGAGCATAAATCAAAAATATCTGCATCAAGCTCACTGAGACACACTGCTGCAGGCATAGCCCCGTATTAATATCTGCTTTTTGACACACTATTGCATTCTCCTCCCAAACTGGCCCAACTTAAATAGAAATAAAGAGCATTTCTTAGTTTAACACCAATACATTAATCACAACACAACAAACACTCAACCAAACACGTTTTTGACCAGCTTGTAGATCACTCTCTTAAATGCATCATATACTAATGTGTTTTTCTCCTGTTGGTGTCAAACAATGACTTGCACCTTGAAGAGAATCAAATGAACCAGTAAGGGAGTAACGATATTATCCAATATGCTATGCATACGTTCTGTCTGCACTGATGAAGGTAAAACTCACACAGACAGCAAAATTCATTTAGTCATGTTTGGACAGAAAATGATGTCTTTGTCATTATATTATTGTTATAACCTTAACCTGCAGATATGCATGAAAATCGCTCCTGTGACAAGGTTCACAGCCTTTACAGTATAGACCTCATGCTCTGTCCACTTTTAAACAGCGTGTAGAAAACCTGCTTCTTTGCCACTGTCAGGAACAGTAGAGGAGTTCAGACAAATGTATGTCAGGAAAACCTAAAGTCCTGCTTTAGCTATTTTCAGAATCGTCTTCCTAATTTTTCATGTGATTTGTGTAGACATTATCATAGGGAGAGTGTATCAAACACAGGACATCAGGATCAAGATTTTTATTCCAAAAGGATGGAAGAGTGTTTAAAAGAATGTCTGGAGCAGTTGCCTATTTCTTTTCACCATTTTATACAGTCTTTCTGAGGTTATATTTTATGTATATACAGTGTGTTGCATCATGGCCAATATTTGGGTTATATTTCTTTGATCGCCATAGTCGATGTCAACGAGTTTTCCGATTTATCTATGCGTTCAGTAGCCACGCCTTTAGATCCCATGTATTACCGCTCCTAAATTTAGAAATCTTTAGCATTTTTAATTGTGTGTTTTTATCTTCTAAATCAGAGGTCATGGATTAGAGGACCGCGTTCCGATCCAGACCCACCTGCTGGCTAATCCGGATCTAACCTGATTTAAAACATTTATGAATTAACGCGATGTTGTCCGAAGAGAGCGCCTAACTCTCATTTGCGCAGGTTCTCCTATTAATACGTTAAAGTCCTCCGAGCGTCCTTCTTTTCCAGGCTACACATTATACAGATTAGCCAATAAGCTGCTGTCAAGTCTAGGTTGCTGCTGCTGCTACTTTTAGACACAGCAGGCAAACCTGTGGCAAGCTTGGGCGCATGGGAAAGAAGGAGAAGATGATGAAAAAAGAGAGCAGAGAAAGTGTGGACTGCTGGAAGAACTGTGGTGAACTGGTGAAAGAAAAGTAAAATGGCGTGCTCAATAAAACAACAACAACAAACAAACAGTCAGTTCAGGTTAGATTAAATATGTGAATCAGGAAATTGTCTTAAACCAAACTGAAGGATTGTTGTTCTCTATACTTTTTAAAACACGTTAGATTTTAATTTTTTTTTATTATTATTTAGAAATTGGATGACCAGCCTGGTCATCCGGGAGGGACTCGGAGTAGAGCCGCTGCTCCTCCACGTCAAGAGGAGCCAGTTGAGGTGGCTCGGGCATCTGGTTAGGATGCCTCATGGATGCCTCACTGGTGAGGTGTTCCAGGCACGTCCCACTGAGAGGGGAGGCGGCGTGGAGAAGACCCAGGACCCGCTGGAGAGGCTATGTTTCTCGGCTGGCCTGGGAGTGCCTTGGGGTTCCTCCTGAGGGGCTGGAAGAAGTGGCTGGGGAGAGGGAAGTCTGGGCCTCCCCTTCTTAAGCTGCTGCCCCCTGTGAATCGACCCGGATAAGCAGAGGAAGATGGATGGATGGATGGATGGATGGATGGATGGATGGATGGATGGATGGATGGATGGATGGATATTTAGAAATTCAATGCATAACATGGATTTATAAAAATCGAATTTTATTTCAGTGTTAAATTCTGTTTAAAAAGTAACAGATTATAATTAAAAATGTCTCCAGACCTTTACTGGTTGATAAATGTCTTTATTCGGACGCCATTGATTTTTAATTGGTTACCCCTGATCTAAATGGAGGAAGAGAAAGAGAAATCACAACATTATGAGAGAAAAGTCATAAAATTCCAAGAATAAAGTTGCAAAATTGTGAGAATAAAGTAACATTATGGAATAGAGTCATAATATTATGAGAATAAAGTCGTAAAATTACAAGACTAAAGTCATGATATTACGATAATAAAGCCGTAACATTAGCAGAATAAAGTCGTAAAATTACGACAATAATGTTATAAAATTACGACAATAACGTTATAAAATTACGTTATTGTCGTAATTTTGAATGAAGTTATGAAACTGCAAGAATAAAGTCGTAATATTACAACAATAAAGCCGTAACATTACAAGAATATAGTCGTAACATTACAAAATTAAAGTCCTGAAATTGAGAGAATAAAGTTGTTACCTTACGAGAATAAAGTCATAATATTATGAGAATAAAGTCGTAATATTACGAGAATAAAGTTGTATTTTATGACAAGTCTTACAAGACGCACTTTTTTCCCTAAAATGAAGAATATGGAGCATCATGTGAAGTTATTCTTTGGCTCTGGTTTGACAAATAAGGAAATCTTTTAGCAGCAGTATCAAATTGGGCAGGATGTCAAAGTGGAATCAGGTTGCTGATTGGTGGAGCTGGTCGGCCGTCATATTCTGGTAAGAGCTCCAAGTTTTCTTTCTGAAACGGGTTGTTGTATGATGACTTCATTTTCGTAATTTTTCAACTTAATTTTCACAATATTGCGACTTTATTCTCTAACTAAAAAGAAAAAAATCTCTAGCCTGGCCCTAATACTTCGTCGTACAATACAAAAGTTCTCTCTTGACAAAATGTTGTTGCTAATGTCCAGCAGACCAATGGAAATACATCTCTGCTCCCTACTCCAGAGGAAAGCCAGCCCAAAGGAGTCTAGAGAAGGTTATCTGGAAAACACAATTTGAAAAGAATGTATTTGACATTTAGTTTTCCCTTTAACCAGTTCAGCCTCAGTGTGACAGAAGAGAAATGGATCTTCTGGCTTTTCATTTAAAATGACTATCTGTCAGTTTAGCCTTCAATAAACCAGAGGTTTTGTGTTTCAAGTGGTTGAAAACACTTCCGTTTGTCTTTACTCTTAACTTCCACAGAACAACACCTAGCCTCAATTTCTACTGTCCACCAAATCCCAAGACACATGTGAAACAGCAAAAGCTGTAACTTCTCCTTATTTTTATTTGTTCACAACTGATGAGTTTATCTGTGAGATCAAATGCATCACTAATCTTACTGAGAGGCTTGACTTACAAGGTTTTGAGTGTAATTTCTTTATTTACTCTAACTTAAAAAAGGTACAAATTAACCTTTGTTTCGCGGCTTACAGCACTGCTGTACAAAGGACTTTTCACATTTTAACAAGGTAAGTGGTGAAAGGAAGACACAGCAACTCTTTTACAGGAATCTCTGGCCTAACGAGACATTATTAACACAGTAATCTCCAGTATTTGATTAATAAGAAGTCCGCTCTCTAAGTTCTCTTATCTTTTGTTGCTCCTATCCTGAGATGCTGCTTTAAAGAATGTGTCAAGTTTCTTTTCTTTCCTTGCTCATTATACAGGCAGCTGTATCTTCAATGAGAAGCCAAATATTTCCGGCAACACCACCGACTGTGACTCATCTCCAACCTTTGGAGTTCATAAAACTTTCCTCCGACTCTTTGACGCTCTGTGAGGTGTGACAAAGTGCGGCTGATGTCTGGATCTGAAGGCAGACCTCTGAATGTGCATCGTGGATGTGTTTGTGTGCCACCTATTAAAAAAGACAGCTCATCGTTCGGCTATACATGGCAGCCGTTGTGTAACAGCCCATTAGCCCTATCAGCTTTAAACTTTTAACAGCAGTTTGTTAGAAAGATAATAAAATTTGTTCTAAAAATGTTGTACGGTTAAGTGTTTCATTTAATAAACCTTTCATTAACTGATTCTCAGTACAGTTCAAACTTGCCTACCTGAGGATCTCACATTGCCCACAAAGACTGATGGAAGAGATGGATTGGTGCCCCCTTTCTTTAACTCAACTGGTATTTGCAGAACTAGTTGAAGTGTTATTTCTGCTTTAGAGATGTTATTGAGCTGCTCCAGACTAAAAAAAAAACAACTAATTGCTATGGTTGCTGAGTCCAAATGGGAAGAAATAACTGTTCCCATGAAAAGGATTATTAGAATCAGGCAAGCAGAGCTACTCCAACATGCAGCCACCTTAAATTGTGCAATTCTAGAATAATTTGATATTTACTGAAGTGTCAGCTTGATGTTTGTGAGCAAAATAAGTATCAACCAGCATTAACTTACTCTACATGCTGAGAATAATTTTATATAATGTCCCCCACATAATAATATCATTACATTCGCTTGTAAAATTTGTTATCAATAATAGTCCTGACTAGACCTTTTATAAAATATCTTTAGTTTATGTCATTCTGGGACACAAAATCATTGGTGATAGCTAAAAGTTTGGCTCCTCTATGCCAATAAGAAGCTAATAAGTGACACAGTAAAAATCATCAGCTCTCAATCTATAACAACTACCAGCAAATGCTAATGCTAGGCAGTGGTTAGCATTAGCATTCAGAGAGCTACTAAAATCTGGAAATGTCTGAGCCCTGTCTTGCATGAATTCAACCTATTTTCCCATTCGTGTATAATCCTTTAATGCTGTTAGTAGCATAACCACAACTAAATATTCATATAATTTAGACATGTCATTGTTCACAAAATACACTCTTTACACTATCTATATAGCTATGTACTCTCTATTTTTTCTTCTGTAAAACTATGCTTTTATTCTTTATCACTCTAGAAATGCTGCAAATCTATAGTTATTTTTTTAAATGTATCATGTTGATGACAAAGTTGTAGCAACAACCTTTAAGGCCAAAATACTTTTTTGCTGAACTCATCTCAGGCTATCCTGAGTAATTTCTATAGTAATGCTGTTATAGGCTTAGGTGTAGGGAGGACATAGGGACCACTTTTCCTCTTTCTGCTTCATTATATAGCTATTCTCCAATTCTGCATATTTTTCTTTCAGCTTCTAACTTTATTTTTTCTATGTTTTTTTTTCATCATGGAAGTTTCGTCTGCTACCGTTAACAGCTTCGATTACGTATCTGTATCTTCTGCTTATTCCTTTTGCTCTGCTAGAAATATTTATGGCCTCGGCTTTTGACTTATGTGCTCTCTTTAATCCCTTCTAAAACTGGATGAGAGTTGGTCTGCTTAACTGTTTTTAGAGAGCTAGTTGACTATTACCTTTTCTGACATATAAATATTTATGAATTAGACCTTCTATGCATCGTGTGTGTCTGTTTTGTCTTCTTCTTGAACTCCCAGTCAACCTAACACTGAGCCTGGTTTCACACATGTAACTAGGGATTGCTGCAAAGTCAATGACAAAATGCATATGAATGTCCACTGTCGCTGCGTATTCATCCAGGAGGAGCAAATTCTGCAAAGTCAGCGATTCGATGCAATCAGCTTATTTTGCTTTGATAGAAAAACCAATTAACCAATCTTACTGGATGATCTGATTGAGTTGCGTCTTTAAAGTGCCTTGAAATGACATGTGTTGGGAATTTGCACTAAACTAATAAATGTTAATAAATTAAGGCTGATTTATATATAGAAAGCAGGTTGTCTGTGTGTGTGTCGCAGTTAACGCAGGTTTGCCACCACCTCTTCCTCAGACAATTTGCTGCACTTCTCCTAAATTGTAGGTGACCACAGACAGTGCCACAGACAGGAGGCCTCTGATTGGTCACATCTACATCCGCTCTACACTATGCATATTTCCTGTTTGGTACATTACCGGCTTGTTTTGTTTGTACGACGGCCATTGCGGAAAATGACTGGTGAAGAAGGACCAGCTGGTGCGCGATAACGCTGGGACCCTTTTTCCACCTGGATCCCCAAACTTTTTCACCCTCATGTCCCCCCTCATTACCTCGGCCGTATCTAGACCCACAGCTAGTTCGTGATTGTCCCTGTTGCGTTGTGCCATGCTATACCATAGCACAGCTCATGCTTCAAAATTGGACATAAATTTAAAAAAATACCTTCGACAAGCTTGTTGCGATGCACTGCTGTGGGAGTATACACAGCCCTTATGTCCTTGTTTAGTTCGGTGTGGCCATGTTTTAATTTGCAAAAAGGAGACTTTTGACCTGCATACAGCTTAATATGTATGACACAGCTCTCCCTATCATCTGGGTGGGTTTTAAGACAGAACTGGCAGACTCAGGCCAGTCTTACTGACTATTGCTTCACCATCTATCAAAATAAACTCAACCTTTATTTCTAACGAGGGACACAGAGTCAATCACCACATTGACTACAAAGGCTTTAATTTTAGGCAGAGAGAAAATTACTGAATGGATGAGTGAATAGATGAGTGAGGCTGGATGAGTGAGCCAGCTGGATGAGTAAGGGATCACTGTGCGTGGTTCAGCTCTTTCTGCTCACCTGGCTGGAAGAGGGTCGTAGTCTCTAATGGAGCTCCCACTCACCAACTGGGAGCTTTAAAGTGGGTTATTTCATAAGTGATATCAGATGTTAAGGCAATTCAGCTAACTTTGCCCTTATCAAGCCAAATCTACGTGTTTTTAAAACTCTAGTATTTTTGTCTTCCCTATCTCTCTACAGGAGGTGGTCAGGAGCAGTGTCAAAACACAAACTCTGTCATTGGTGGAGATGCACAATGGTGCCCATCTAAGCCTGTCCTGATAAACATCTGCAGTGGATTTCTGCTAAAGTGTTTTAATTTTGGGTACAAAGCTACCAGCACAACAGTAATTCTACCTCAAAGAAAACATTTATCTAAATCCTGAGATGGGTGAATATCATCGACATTTTCACCTGTTCTGTTCTTCTAATGACTTTCTTGGGTAAAACGTTTCACAAGAAGAGGTTCGATCACCTCCAGAGTATCATCTGATTATCCCAAAATATGAACGCACCAGCAGTACTCCCGGGCACAGCCAGATTGTAGCATTTTTGGCATAGTAGTTTAATAGTTGTTGTTTAGAAGTGACCTATTCCTTGTAACTTCCTTGAGCTACATCTTAGAGATTCTCTTTTCCAAGGTTTAGGCAATAAGTATGCTTTTAAGCATAATTTCTGTTATATTCCACAATAACAACTCCTAAAAAGATTTTGGCTAAGTTTTTCATCAAAAATATTTATTTTTCAAACATAATTCATCCCCAGAACATCTATAGTGGTGCAGTTTAAGTATTATTTTTACTGATAGAAAAATAGAAATAGTGTATTAGTTAATGAATTTTAATGGGTCCAAAATATCTATATATTTACTTATGGAAGGGGTAACCAATTAAAAATCAGTGGGGTCTGAATAAAGAAAATCAACAACAAGTAAAAGTCTGGAGACATTTTTAATTATAATCCGTTACTTTAAACTATATGGGACATGAGACAAAAATGTTTATATCTCTTTGAATTAGCTTCTTTATTCTCCTTTGTAAAAATTACCTTATTTATTGTCCGTTATAATCTTCAACTTT